>OZ030018.1:34389886-35589886 GCA_964023405.1 Apodemus agrarius | reverse complement strand
TGTCCCTTCCAATACTTGATCCTGCTCCCCCCTTTTCCCCTCCCCCTCCTCTCTCCCTTCCAGGTCCCTCCCTCCCTCTACCCACTGTGATTGTTTTGTTCCCCCTTCTTTTTTTTCCAATTAAAACAACATTTTTTTATTTGATATATTTTTTATTTACATTTCAGATATTTTCCCCTTTCCTGGCTCCCCGCTCCCCAAAAGTCCCATATGCCCTTTTCCCTAGCCCTGTTCCCCCATCCACCCCTTCCCACTTCTCTGTTCTGGTATTCCCCTACACTGCTGCACTGAGCCTTTCCAGAACCAGGGGCCACTCCTTCCTTCTTCTTGGACATCATTTAGTATGTGGATTGTGTCTTGGGTATTCCAAGATTCTAGGCTAATATCCAGTTATCAATGAGTGCATTCCATGGTTATTCTTTTGAGACTGGGTCACCTCACTTAGTATGATGTTCTCCAGCTCCATCCATTTGTCTAAGAATTTCATGAGTTCATTGTTTCTAATGGCTGAATCGTACTCCATTGTGTATATATATCACATTTTTTGTATCCATTACTCCGTTGAGGGACATCTGGGATCTTTCCAACTTCTGGCTTTTATAAATAAGGCTGCTATGAACATAGTGGAACATGTATCCTTATTGCATGCTGGGGAATCCTCTGGGAATATGCCCAGGAGTGGTATGGCAGGGTCCTCCAGAAGTATCGTGCCCAGTTTTCTCTTTTTCTTTTTCTTTTTTATTATAGGAATTTTTTTTCCTTTTTAAAATTATTTTCTATATTCTTTGTTTACATTCCAACCAGACTGAGCCCTGCCGACTGGGAGAGCCCTCTGCCTAGGCTTCAACAGCCCAGCCAGGGAGCCCAGGGCCTGCAGGGAATCCTGCGGTTAGACTGAGTCCTGAGACCGGCCACCATCTTGGAGCGGGTAACTGAGCAAGATAGATGGAGACCCAAGGACCGAGATCTTGGACCCTGCAGCCCAACACAGGGCGGGGGCCCGGGGGGGGAGGGGGGCTCCGAATCCACAGAGAGCCAGCAGTGAGACAGAGCTCCGAGGTCCGACACTATCCTGGGGAGAACAGCTCAACCAGACGGAGCCCTGCGGACTGGGAGAACCACTGCCTAGGAAGGAAGCCCCGGGCCTGCAGGGAATCCTGTGGTTAGACAGAGCCCTGAGACTGGCCACCATCTTGGAGCTGGTAGACTAACCAGGCAAACCAGGAGGAGACCACTGGAGGCCAGTTAAGTATCCAGAGGCAAGCAGGGAGGAGACTTGAATCCAGCCCAGCATAGCTGAGGAGGTAATTCGGAGCCCAGTGGTGGAAACCTTCCAGTTTCTGCCTCGGGAGCACAGACGCCCTCTGAGACAGCAGCACCAAACGCCAGGCTCTCAGGAGCTTTAAACACCAACCAGTAATAACAAGACCAACTAAGTCCAGAAATAAACAAATGGCAAAAGGCAAACGTAGGAATGTTACTAGCAGAAATCAAGACAATTTGTTCCCCCTTCTATGTGGGACTGAAGCATCCACACTTTGGTCTTCCTTCTACTTAAGTTCCATATGGTTTGAAGGTTGTATTGTGGGTATTCTGAGCTTTTGTGCTAGTATCCACTTATCAGTGAGTACATACCATATGTGTTCTTTTGTGACTGAATTACTTCACTCAGGATGATATTGTCTAGGTCCATCCATTTACCTATGAATTTCATGAAGTCATTGTTTTTAAAATCTGAGTAGTACTCCATTGTGTAAATGTACCATATGTTCTGTATCCATTCTTCTGTTGAGGGACAGCTGGGTAGTTTCCAGCTTCTGGCTATTAAAAATAAGACTGCTATAAACATTGTGGAGCATGTGTTCTTGTTATATGTTGGAGGATCTTTTGGGTATATGTCCAAGGGTGGTATAACTAGGTCTTCAGATAGAACTATTTCCAATTTTCTAGGAACCACCAGATTGATTTCCACGTGGTTTTACTGGCTTTTAACTCCACCAGCAATGGAGAAGTGTTCCTTTTTTTCCACATTCTCACCAGCATGTGCTGTCAGCTGCATTTTTGATCTTACAATATCAACTAAGCTGATCATCCAGAGCTCCCAGGGACTAAACCACTAACCAAAGAGTATATATGGAAGAATCCATGGCTCCAGATATGTATCTAGTAGAGGACTGGCTTATCCTGCATCAATGGGAGGGGATGCCCTTTGTCCTGTGGAGGCTTGATGCCCCAGCCTGGAGGGATGCTAGAGTAATGAGGAGGGAGTGGGTAAGTGAATGGAGGAGCACCCTCATAGAGGCAAATGGGAGGGGGATAACAGGGATGGGATGGGGGAGTTGTGGAGGGAAAACCAGGAAGGGGGATATCATTTGAAATGTAAAGGAATGAAATGATTAATAATAATAAAAATAATACTGACTTTCCATTTCCACCAGTTATCAAAATGTCATAGCTCCTCAGCTATTATGTCCAACTTCTGTTTTAATTTGGGTTTTATTGCTGTAAAGAGACACCATAACCAATATAACTCCTTATAAAGGCAAATGCTTAATTGGGGCTGGGCATACACCTTCAGAGGTTTAGTCCATTATTATCATGGCTAGAGGAATGGGAGTGTGCAGGCAGACACACAATGTATTCTGACCATGCAGTTTCCCTAACTCAAGCCCTCCCAGGTCCTTCCCATGCCCCAACCGCATACATTCATGTGTTTCCTCTCCCATACTTTTTGTGGGGTTTTGTTGTTATTGTTATGGTTTGACTTTCTTTTTCATTTTGGTTTGTGATTTGTTTGGTTATATTGGAGCTGTCATTCTTAATAAGCAGCTTTAAGCTATACCACAGTGACAGATACAAAAATTTATGCTCTTATGATGGCAAAACTGTTTTTTAATGATCACTGAGGTTTTAGGCAACTAACATTTCCCCTTCCTTATTATTACATATAATATAGAGGTGATAATAATACCTCCTTTCCAAATACTTTCACCTATTATGGCTTCTTATCACCGTTTTTGTGTTCTCAGTCTCTAATCCAGTTATTCACATTAGCTCTTACGAAATCCAATATTCTGCTAGTTAAAAAAATCTACAATAACAGATTTCACTCTTTCTTTTGTTTTCTGCAAAGTAAGTTAAGAATATTTTATACATATAAATATATTGTATGGCTTTCATTGAATCTTAAATTACCAGAGGCAGCTTAATTAGAGAATATTTATGTTTAAAATCAGAATGTAGTTGCATTCCATTGTGGAGAAATGAGCATATTTTTCTTTAAAAATGACACAGCTTTGAAGGAGAATCTAATCCTTAATGAATCATGAACTTTCTGATGTTAAATGATTTCACAAAACACTAACTAGCAATTATATACTTTTCCTTGCTCAGAAGCAGTATGTAATGCATGTTTGTATAATATGTAATTTTCATCCTAGATGAAGAAAAGTTTGATTTTGATTCAATTTTGTAGTGAGGTGGCTAGACATTTAAGAAGATAAGGATACCATGTGGAAAAGTTCAATATATTTTGACCATTAATTTAAGTGTTATTTAATTGGGGGTAGTCTATTAATATCTGACCAGAATATTGATTGCCATAGGTTGAGGCTACTTAGATTCAACTCAATTGAATAACTGTATTTTTTCTGTCTAAATGTGTTATTACTCAAATGAATATGTTCTGACTCACTATCTTGGCATGCAATCAAGAATAAATATATTTAATTAGGTAAAATCATCAAATGGTTTAGGAATGCACAAAATTGGCTAGAGAGCACTCCTGGGTCTATTGAATATAAATCAGGACAATTTTAATATCCCACTAGAATAGCCAATTAAAACAGATGCCCCAAGGATGTCGTTGTTCTTCCTGAACTTAGCATCTTGAAATCTGTAGAAATAGTATCTTTGCTTCTTTCAACCTATCTGAGTACCCTTTCTAACTCATTCTAGAAGTATATTTCTTTACTGAACACAGTATGCTCTAGACTCTGTCAGGTGAGAGTGGTTTGTTTTGTTTGTTTTCTTCATCTCCTACAGACGATTCCATGTCCTGAGGATAGAGGGTATCCTATTTTTCTAACATTTGCTATTTTTAAAAATGCATCCTCTCCTTTAGAAGCAGAGTATGTGTTATATATATTATTAAGGTCCAGACCAAAACCTTTGCTTGAAGCATTGTACTCATCTCCTAGTTACTTTCCACATCCATGTCTCATTCATGTAAGGCTTTCGCATCAACATGAGCATCTACCTCTGTATTACTATTCTTGGTCTGAGTTTCACTATCCTTTGTAATGACATACTGTTATAGAATGTCCCAATGCCCCTTTCTTCATCCAGCCTACTTTTTATATATTTCACAGACATATTTGAGAGTTTTTTCTTTATCTTTGTATCTCACCATACAACCCAGTTTTAGCCACTGTACTCTGACCTTTTACTGCTAGCTCACTTACACTTTTGCAACATTCATCAACTCTGTAGCCTCCATCTGGAGTGGAGAATTCATGGGTTTTCTACAATATAACCCAGAAGGCAATCTGTAATATGTTACCAAAGTATCAGCTTTACACAGCTTTACTATTTCCTTCTTTCACTGGTTTCTGCTTCCTACTGATTCACTACAACTTAATTTAATGGTTATCTACAGGGGCTGGAGAGATGACTCAATAGGTAAGAGCTACTTTTCAAAAGGATATGCCTTTGATTCCCAGAACTGATTTAGATGTTGACAATAGCCTATTGTTTACTTTAGGGGATGCTACCAACTAAGGGACCAGCATACATAGACATACAAAATCAGAAAAAACACAAAACAACCATACATGTAAATGACAATTGAAAAATACTTCAAGTACATATCATAATTATGGAATTTTTCAAATAAAATCAGGATCAAGTGAGTAGTTTAAGGATATAACTCCCCAATAAAGGAGCTAGAGAAAGGACCCAAGAAGATGAAGGGGTCTGCCACCCCATAGGAGGAACACCAATGTGAACCAGCCAGTACCCCCAGAGCTCCCAGGAACTTAACCACCAACCAAAGAGTACACATGGAGGGACCCATGGCTCCAGCTGCATGGACAGCAGAGGATGGCCTGGTTGGACATCAATGAAAGGAGTGGCCCTTGGACCTGTGAAGGCTTATTGCTCCAGTGTAGTGGAATGCCAGGTCAGGGAAGAGGGAGTGGGCAGGTTGGTGAGCAGGCAGAGGGGGGGATAGGATAAGGGGTTTTCAGAGGGGAATCATGGAAAGGGGATAACAACAGAAAATGTGGTATATTTATACAATGGAATACTACTCAGCAATTAAAAACAATGAACTCATGAAATTTGTAGACAAATGGTTGAAACTGGAAAATATCATCCTAAGTGAGGAAACAAAAGAATACACACAAAATGCAATCACTGATAAGTGGATATTAATTAGCCCAGAAGCTCTGAATGCTCAAGTCACAATTAGCAAATCATATGATTCCCAAGAAAAAAGAAGGAAATGGCCCTAGTTCTGAAAAGACTTGATCCAGTATGGTAGTAGAGCACCAGAACAAAGAAATGGGGGTGGGGTGGGTAGGTGATTGGGGATTGGGGAGAGGGAAGAGGACTTATGGGACATATGGTGAGGGGGGGACTGGGAATGGGGAAAGCATTTGGAATGTAAACAAAGAATATAGAAAATAAAAAAAAAACATTTGAAATGTATTAAAGAAAATATCTAATAAAAAAAGAGAAAAAAATAACTCCATATTTGGGTACAGGTGGCTGATTGATGACAGAATCCAGTGAACAAGTAAGCAGTTGTTTTAAATATGCTAAATATGATGATGAGTCAGTCCATCATCAAAAGGTGGACTCACTCTAGTTGGAACTTTGGCCAAATAATTGAACACTAGAGAAGAGGGTACAAAGGAATTTCGCTTATAACAGTGAATGATGGGTTATAAATTAATTAGAACAATGAATGTCAGCTTGAGTAGGTGAATGAAGAGAATGTGGATGGAGTATCCCACTGACCTGCCAAGTTTTAACCTGATTGCTTCAGTTGTGCTTTGTGGGGCAAGCATCAAAAAACGGATGATAAGGTCACAGAATTAGATGTGTGAAATCGCGACTCTGGACACCATGTAATTATCATTAACACGGTCTAGCGAACAGTCAGATAAGTGAATTGGAAAATAAATATATTCCAGTTGGTTTTTAAAAAGCCTTGGTTTGTAAAAACACTTCCCTCGCAACAAATGATCTCAGAGCTTCATGCTGTTTCATCCCCAAACCAAATACTCCTCCAATGTGTTTTTTTACTTCAATTATCTCATACATCCTAGGGTGCACAATCTGTATTTGTAATCTCAGTTGTTTATCTTAGACTGTAAGAATCTGGTCCATTGTGCACAATTCCCAGTAAATTATAATTACATACAAAACAAGCACATGTAAAAGATGGGAGGGTTCATTCCACTGAAACTTACTGTTTGGTCTCTTGACATAAGCATCAGCTGTGGAAATGGCTCCTGTTGCATTTTTTTTTTCTAGTGCCTTTTAGCTTTTGATGAACCAGCCATTTTGATTTTAAGCATCCTATGTAAGATGGTAAAGGCACTTTGGTGGTAGAAACCTCCAAATGAGATAAATTGCTCTATTTAAGCCATCTTCTCTTGATGAGAGTTCTCCTTAGAGACAGGTGTACAGTAAAACACATTTTCCTTTTTAGCTCTACACCATGGAATTCCATAATAAACTAAACTACAGAAATGAGCATGAAAATAGCACTGCCATACTCTGGAGATTTCTTTTTCCTACTGAGGAGCCTGGGGCTTTTCTATTTCGAGCCTAGGTTGTATCCTTTATTTCTGAACTAAGGTTTTTGGAGGATTTCCTTTGTCTCCCATGACTTATGAAGAAGGTAGATTCTCTGAAAATGCTCTGGGCTGTGACTTAAGAAATTTACCTTTTAATGTTTCATCTTCTTCTCTCTCTCTCTCTCTCTCTCTCTCTCTCTCTCTCTCTCTCTCTCTCCCCTCTCTCTCTGCCTCTCTCTCTCTTCCTCTCTGTGTGTGTCTGTGTGTGTGTGATCCTGGTAATTCATATTTCATTTTCTTAATAGTTATTACATTGCTTATTCTACTCAGTGAGTCTAAAAGACAATTAAAGTGAATATTTAACATAAAAATAGCAAAAATGCTATAAATTCTATCCTAGCATAATGATATTGTTAGATGGTTTTCTTGAGAATATACTGTTCAGGGTTTGCCTACAATGAGAATATTATACATGGCATCTTTATAGAGTATCCATATGCTTTCAAAGGCCTCAGCCACTGGCTAACTGAAGCTTTATCCTTCAAAAGTTGAATCTTTTTCAAATAGCTAGTGTTGATATTGTCTTCATTATTCATCATATTTAAGTTTAATTAGTTGGCCGACTAATTACAAATGATGTTGACCAAACTACTGATCCCTAGAATGTGACTTTATTAAAAGTAAAGTATAAGTCCGCAGATAATTTATTAAATTCTTTACCTGTGTTGAGTTCTGTTCTCTGTGGACACTGATAGATTTTTGAAGATGTAGAAAAAAATCCATGTCTTTAAAAAGCATATAATCTCTTTGAATTAAATTATATGTGTAAAATTCATATTCTTAGATTGTGTTAGTGTACACAGAAGGGTTATATTTAATTTCATTGTACTGCCCATGCCCTGAGTTTGTAGGGTGATATGAATTTCATAACGATATTTCAATACAACCCTTTTGGTAAAGACTGTCCAGGATGAAAACTGTGCAGATCTACATAAGTTTTCTAGTCTAAGCACACAAATTTGGGGAACTCACAATATATTTATAATGTCTGACTTTTCATGTGTCAGAAATCTAGGCATTGTAAAAGTGTCCTTTCATGGAAATCTCATTAGTCTTGAATTCTAGGAATTGTCCAGACTCTGTTCCTTTTTGGAATTCACAGCTTTTTCTCTCACCTGGTTGTTGGCAGAACTCAGGTTCCAAATGTGGCAAGGCAAGGCCCCTATTCCTTTGTTCTCTGTCAGCTCATCACTGTGCAAAGCTCTCAGAGGTCACCCACATTTATTTCTACATTGTTCTTCAGATGCCCTTTCACAAGACACCCATCACATGTTATGTTTCATTCTATCTATCTATCTATCTATCTATCTATCTATCTATCTATCTATTCTCTCATCCATTACACCCCGACCTCAGTTTCCCCTCCATCCACTCATTTTCTTTCCCCATCCTTGTCCTCTCACTCCATTCTTCCTTCTTTAGAAATAGGCCATGCCTTCCAGGGATATTAACCAAACATGGCATATCTGGTTGTGATAAGACTAGGTATCTCCTTCATATTAAAGCTAGAAGGAGCAAACCAAATAGAAGAAAAGGTTCGCATAAGCAAGCAAAAGTGTCACAGACAGCACATCTCACATTTGTGAAGGCCAATGGAGTAGACTAAATCAGAATCCAACACTTAATCACTGGAATATTTAACCACAAGGAGGAGGTGTCTAGTTAGCATGCTCTACTAGTAAGGATAGATGGATGCTATGGGAAGATGCCTCCCTAGGAATTGTGTAAGATGTTCCTGAAGATGAACCATGAACAACAATGAGACACAGACATACTCCCAACAGACATACTAAATAATGGGGAGCTTCATTTCACTGATCTTTCAATGCATAAGTAATCAATTCACAAAAGTATAAATCTGTTAATTAATAGTATTTTAAAGCCACATATGAGAAAGATGCAAACAGAGACAGATAAGAAGGGATGGATAGAGGAATGAAGAGAGGGAAGAAGATATAGATAGATGATAGACAGATAGACAGAGACACAGACAAATAGAATGGTAGGAGAGGAATGACCATAACAAGTGCAATATATTTATTGAAATACATTTATTTAGTGAAAGACAGTGACCTTTTTAAATTTAATCTTTTATTTATTTATTTATTTATTTATTTATTTATTTACACTCCAGATTTTATTCCCCTTCTAGTTCACCCTCTGACTGTTTCACACCCCATTCCTCCTCCACACACCCCTGTCTCCATGAGGATGTCCCAACCCCACCAGAACTCTAAACTCCCTGGGGCATCCAGTCTCTTGTGGGTTATGTACATCATCTCTTACTGAACACAGACTCAGCAGTCCTCTGCTGTATATGTATTGGGGACCCTCATATTAGCTGGTGTATGCTGCCTTGTTGGTGGTCCAGTGTCTGAGTGATCTCGGGGGTCCAGGTTAATTAAGACTGCTAGTCCTCCTACAGGGTCACCTTCCTCCTCAGCTTCTTCCAACTTTTCCCTACCTCAACCACAGCAGCCAGCAGCTTCTGTCCATTGGTTAGATGTAAATATCTGCATCTGGCCCTTTCAGGTTTCAGAGTGTGGTCATACTAAGTCCCTTTTTGTGAGGGCTCCATAGCCTCAGTAATAGGGTCAGGCCTTGGGACCTCCCCTTGAACTGGATCCCTCTTTGGAACTGTTGCTAGACCTTTTCCTCAGGCTCCTCTTCATTTCCATCCCTGCAATTCTTTCAGACAGGAACAATGATGGGGCAGTTTTGATTGTGGGATGGCAACCCCATCTCTCACTTGATGCCTGGGCCCTATAAGTTCCCTCTCCCCACTGTAGGGCATTTCATCTAAAGTCCCTCCATTTGAGTCCTGAGACACTTTCACCTCCCAGGTCTCTGGTGCATTCTGGAGGGTTCTCCCAACCTCTTACTTCCTGAAGTTACCTGTTTCCATTCTTTCTGTTGCCCCCCTAGGATTTCAGTCCTTTCCCCCACCCAATACCAGATCACATTCCCCTCTCCCTACCTTGCCCCCTGTTCACATTCCCTCCCTGCTCCCTCCCTCCCTTCCAGTGACTTTCCAAATGAAATTATCACAAATAAAATGTGACAACCTAAGTAAGTGGAGTGAACTCAGCAGATTGGTAAATAGCTTCAGAAGGGACACATTTTTGGATGCTGATATTCAGAAAATACACTAGGAGAATTTAAAAAGGATTTGGACCAGTTGAGTAAAGATCTGGAATTTATGACATGATTTACATTTCTGGAAAGTTCAGTTTCTTTCACTTTGAATAAGCAAGTTAAGCAAAACTATTTTTTTTTAAAAAATTATTTTAACATTTATTTTTATTGTATTTTAAAATAATTTTATTAAAATTACTACATTAAGATTATATCCATATTTCTGTTTTTTAATTTTTATTTTCTATATTCTATGTTTACATTCCAAAGGCTTTCCCCTTTCCCAGTTCCCCCCCACCATATGTCCCATAATTCCTCTCCCCCCAACCATTCCCCAATCATCCCCCCACACACGCACGATTTCTCTGTTCTGGGTCTACAAAACTGGATCCAATCTTTTCAGGCCCAGGGTCCTCTCCTTTCTTCTTCTTGGGAATTATTTGACTTGCTAATTGTGCCTTGAGTATTTAGGGCTTCTGGGCTCATTAATATCCACTTATCAGTGATTGCATTTCATGTGTATTCTTTTGTGATTGGGTTAATTCACTCAGGATGATATTTTCCAGATCTAACCATTTACCTACAAATTGCATGAATTCATTATTTTTAATTGCTGAGTAGTATTCCACTGTATAAACATACCACATTTTCTGTATCCATTCCTCCTTTGAGGGACATCTGGGCTCCTTCCAATTTCTGGCTTTACAAACAAGGCTGCTTTAAACATAGTGGAGCATGTGTCTTTATTGTATGCAGGGGAATCCTCTGGGTATATGTCCAGGAGTGGTATGCCAGGGTCCTCTGGAAGGGACATGCCCAATTTTCTGAGGAACCGCCAAACTGATTTCCAGAGCGGTTTTACCATTTTGAAATCCCACCAAAAGTGGAGGAGTGTTCCTCTTTCTCCACATCCTCGCCAGCACTTGTCTCTTGAGTTTTTAATCTTAGCCATTCTGACTGGTGTGAGGTGGAATCTCAAGGTTGTTTTGATTTGCATTTCTGACAGAGGGCTAATATCCAATATATACAAAGAACTCAAGAAGTTAGACCGCAAAGAACCAAATAACCCTATCAAAAAATGGGGTACAGAGCTAAACAAAGAATTTTCACCAGAAGAAATTTGGATGGCCGAAAAACACCTTAAGAGATGTTCAACCTCATTAGTCATCAGGGAGATCTTTTTTTTTTTAATAAAGATTTATTTATTTTATGAATATGACCATCCTGTCTTCAGACATACCACAAGAGGGCATTGGATCCAGTTATAGAAGGTTGTGAGCCACCATGTGGTTGCTGGGAATTGAACTCATGACCTTCAGAAGATCGGCCAATGCCCTTAAGCACTGAGCCATCTCTCCAGCGCAAAACGATCTTATATTCATATTCTGTGCATTACTCTTTCATTTACTCTCAAAGAAACTGAACAATGACAACATCACTGTGCTTGAGGTAGATTATATTGCTTCATTTCATAACCACATATTCTGAGTAAGCAAGGTGTTTACTGGAAGAAGAAAACAAATTGAAATAATTTTATATTTATTGTATGTGTTTGTAAATGTGTGTGTGTGTGTGTGAATGTACACATGCATGTGCATATGTGTTCATATGCCAAAAATGAATGGGGAGACTTGTCTTACTCAGTATTTCTATTGCTATAATAAAACACCCATAGTCAAAAGTAGTTTTGAGAAGAAAAGTTTTATTTTATTTACATATTCCAGGTCATAATTCCATCAAGGGAAAGTAAGGCAAGAACCTGCTATAAGGAACTGAAATGGAAGCCTTGGAGGAACACTGCTTACTAGCTCGTTCCCCATGGCTTGTTCAGTTTCTTTTCTTCTACAAACCACGAGCCCTTGCCCAAAGGTGGCACACTGCTCTCAGCGTGCTTAGCCTTCTTGTGCCAACCATCCATCAAGGCAGTCTTTAAAATGTTCACTCTTTTAAAAGTTCAAGCTTCCTTTAAAAATTCAACATCTCTCCAAAGGTTCAAAGTATTTCATCTATGTGCTCCTGTAAAATCAAAACCAATGCACATACTTTCTAACTCCAAGAGAGAAAAAAAATGCAATTACAAGCAAATCAAAGGAAAACCAAACTCCACCCATGTTAATAGATCAGTGGTTGAAGTTTATAACTCATGCTTTTCTGGGCTCCAAAGTGTCCCATGTATCTAGTTCTGTTTGTCATAGCACATGTAACTTGACTTGTAGGCTCAAGCAGACAGAACACCACAGTTGCCCCTGACTCTGGCAGTCAGTTCATGGATTATGCTTGAGGCACCATCAATATGTTGGCGTCTCCACTCCAACTGAGGTGGCACTCTCACAAATAGCCTTTCTTAGCCTGTCTTCAGGGCCTGGATCCCTGTTACACATTATGTCTAGGTTCTCTCCAGGACCCCTTCAGACCTTCAAGACCTGTGCCACCTGGGTGACATCTCAACCTTACCAAGTGACTCTACCAGCATTAAGTGCATTTAGTTGCTCCCTGAGCCTAGAGCATAGACCTTGTCTCTTTCTGCTGACTCTGGGGAAAATTTTCCAGAAGCTTTCACCTCAATAATACTGGTCTCTTCTTAATCACCCAAGAATTCTCAGCTCTAGTTAACCAGCATTGATTGATTGTCTCAGAAAAACAAAGGCTTCACTTTAGTGATTCTGACTTCTTAATCACAGCTGATTCCTTAGCCACAGCTGACAAGGCCCGTAGAATATTAATACAAAATAACACATACATGGCCTTGGTAGAGTTTTTTTTTTTATTTCTCTGAAACTCTAGAAGCCAGGCTTCGATCATTTTCTGCACTCTTCTCGGTGTTAGCTGCTTAGTTGACAGAACTAAGTTGTGAGCGCTCAGTAGCTTTGTTAGCCCAACCTTCCAAAATCCTTCTACAGTTCTCCCCAAATTAATGCTTTCTGTCGTAGCAATGAACCTGGTACTAATTGATGTCATAGTTAGGGGGTTGCTAGTGCTGTGATAAACACCATGACCAAAAGCAAATTAAAGAAGGAAAGGGCTTATTTCACACCTTAGATTCACACTTCATCATCAAGGCAGTCAAGGGAGAACGGAAAGCAGGGACTGAGGCAGAGGCCATAGAGGAACAGTTAGTAACCGGCTCTTGATGGCTAATTCAGCCAGCTTTTTTTTTTTTAATTTGAATTCTGGAGTTGACTTTATTGGCTTCTAGCTATAGGCTTTGGGACAAGTTACCTAACATTCACTAATTAGATTTTCTTACCACAGGTGATGCCAACTGTGATGAACAAGCAATTGCAGGTAAATCTGAAATGTGCAAGTTTGAACCGAAACCACTTACTAAGAGCCCTACCATCTAGACCTTCAGAAGGGCCAAAAGAAGCAGAGGTCATTGAAGGCAGAGAGGACAGTGAGAAAAAAATATCTGCAGGCTGAGCCCAGGATATCTCAGCTAACACCTCAGGGTAACCAGACCCCATCCTAGAACAGTTTCTGAATCTACTTTCTCCAAAGAAAATCTAACCTTGGTGTTCTTTGAAGCATCTTCTTGCTGGGTTCTGTCATGAGAAAGGCCCAGAGGGAGAGAACTGAATTTTGGATCTAGTTCTGATAGACCGATAAGTTAACCAGCATTGATTAACTGGCCCTGGTTGACTCTGGTCTTTGATTTTCTAATCTGTAAAATGATGTCAGTTGAACTACAGTTTCAGAGCTGGGGTGAAAATCGTCTCTGTGGGATGATTTTCCAGCCAATTCTGAACCATTGGTCCACAGTTTCTCTGACATCTTCCCTTTGTTGTGTATGATAATATTTACAACAATTTTGGAGATGTCTTCAAAGTCCTCTTAAAAGTTGTTTGGGGCTTGCCTTACATTTTGCTTAAACTTATTAGGAAATATTTCCCAGTTTCCTCTGAGGTTGCTTAGTTTTACTTTGGCTTGGTTCTTTTGCTTGTAGAGAATATCAAAGACAAACACATGGAGTTGGTTATGAAAGGACCATCATGAAACCACTACCCAGATCAAGAAAGACAGGTCTGTGCAGCTTTGATGGCACACATCTTCGTAACCCTGACACCTGAATGGCTGAGGTAGGCCCTGAACTACATAGTGAAATGTCCTGTGCATCTGGGGTCACCACATCTGGAGCGGCCTGATGTGAACACTGGGGACACTACTCCAGTGCTCTGCAAGAGCAGTTTAACCTCTGAGTCATCTCTCCAGCCCTTGTCAGTTACTTAATCAGTTATATCTTCCAAGGCTGTATCGTGCCCATTTCTTTAACTTGATGTGTCTTTAGCTTTTCCTTACAATTGATCTGTTGAAGAACTCGAGGCCTCTAGAGTTTCCCAGAGTAGGAACTGCATATTCAACGCGATCTAGGCATGGCACTAATTGCAAACTGGCAGCTGACCCAGACTTCAGCAGACCGAGGTTTGATACCTTTTCATAATGTAGGTGGTGATGTGTCTTTTCACCAAAAGACACAGGACATCTGGATTTTGCTTGTGTGCTTGTGTTAGTGGGGTAGTAGTGTAGTGTGCTGTGCATGTACACCTGTGCGTGCATGCATAGATCCCAAAGGCTGACGTTGGGTATTTTTTCCTAACACTTTCTATCAGTTTTTGTTTGTTTCTTTCATTTTTCTTTTTCAAGTTAAGGTTCTCTGTGTAGCCCTGGCTGTCCTGGAACTTACTCTGAGGACCAGGCTGGCCTCAAACTCAGACATCAACCTACCTCTGCCTCCATGCACCACCACCACTTGGCCATCACCATATATTTGGGTGGGAACAGGTTATTTTACTGATCCCAAAGCTTTTGGATTCAGCTCTATTGCCTAGGCAGCAAGCCCTGGGAGCCCTCCTGTCTTTGTGTCCCAGTAATAGGTTTACAGGAGAGTACTGCCAAGCCTATCTTTATACTTAGGTGCTTGTCTTAGGGTTTTTATTACTACCACAAAACACCATGACCAAAAAGCAAGTTGAGGAGGAAAAGGGCTTATTTGGCTTACACTTTCATATCACAATCTATTATTGGAAGAAGTCAGGACAGGAACTCAAGCATGCATGGAATCTAGAGGCAAGAACTGATGCAGAGCCCATGGAGGGGTGCTCCTTACTGGGTTGGTCCCCATGGTTTGCTCAGCCTGCCTTCTTATAGATCCCAGGACTACCAGTCCAGGGATGACACCACCTACAATGGGCTGCCCCCTTCCCCATTGATCACTAATTGAGAAAATGCCTTACAATTGAGAAGTTGTAAGGATCTCATGGAGGCATTTCTTTAACTGAGCCTCCTTTCTCTGCAATGACTCTAGCTTGTGTCAAGTTAACACACAAAACCAACCAGTACAGCACTTGGGATCTAAACATGAGTCTTTGTGTTTCCACAGCAAATTCAGCAGGCTTTCTTATACCAGCAAGATCCACTTTCCAGGACCTATAGGCCTAAATTTATGGAAGCATTTTTTTTCAAAGTTCTATCTTTCCAGATATGCCTAGGCTCGTGTGAAATTGACCAAAAAGAAAAAATAAAAGAAGAAACCCAACAAAACCAAAAGAGAACAAACAAACAAAAACCAAAAACAACAACAACAACAACAGCAAAATCCATCACCACCAACAAAAACAGTACATGCTACAAGTTTGTTCTTGTACGCAAGTTCTGGGGCTCAAAGTATCAAACTGAAGGCTTTAGATTTCGGTTTTAGCAGCAAGCACTTTCACCAGCTGAAGCATCTTTCCAATTCCAGAACGTCAAGTTAGTGATTATGCTATTTGCCTGTGTTCTTACAGGTATTGTTTCATGAGTACTTGCCATAACTTTAAGGAACTTAGCTGCACAATGTAAAGAAAATCAACTCATTTTCCTTCGAAGATCAACTTCCCCACAGTCAGAAGGCAAGTTGCTATCAGGAATGAGTTCTGAGGTCTCACACTGGATACATTTTACACAGCCATGTGACCGCAGGCAAGTCGTGGGACTCTGTCCTTCACAGTGGTTCCACATTTTTCTGCTGCCAGGGACACCCATACAGACACCTCCAAATGTGTGACAGCCAATCATTTCTGTGGGCCTCTCTTTTATCCTATCATTTCTGACCAACATTCCTGAAAGTCTGGTCAAAAAATAAACAACAACTCAGTCATACATCATCTCAAGTCTTATCTGCATTTCTAACTGTTAAATGCTGCTGGAGAGGTATATTTATTAATTTAGTTTGCTTGTTTATATTGTTTCATTTTTCTGCCAATAAAAATAACCACAAATTGGCTTACAACATCATTACATAATAAACCTTAGCTTTATCTATCATCAAATCAATTAGGTTGTTACAAATTAATACTAACCCAGTGTCATCTTTCCACATGAATGGATGGAAGACAATTGTGGGTAAGAATACAGAAAATTTATAGTCAACCAGTCAGAAGATGGCACATTTTCAATATTATAAGCCTAATGAACTGACTTTACTTTTCTTGGGAAGGGAAATAATTTGTGGTTAAGAAGCCAACCTTAGAGTTGCTATCAACTTAAAGACAAAACTTGAAATAATTAGTGGTTAAGAAGCCAACCTTAGAATTGCTAGCAACTTAAAAACAAACTTGAAATTCTTATTGAATTGGAAATTGACATTTTAAGTTCAATAACATCTTGTAAGAAGCCAGTGATGGACAGACTTTCAGGGGACCTTGCAGTCCCCCTGCAGTCAGTCATCATTGTAGGAATTAACTTCTGAATTAACAGAAACCTCTCATTGAAAGGAGGCATCACATTTCTTTCTTATGAAATTACACTTACAATTTGCTTGAAGTATTAATTTTAATGTATGCTTTCTAAACATCTGGAATACAGTTACTTTCTGCTGACTTTGTAACTTAGAGTTTTTCATCATTGTTAACTGAACTATTGACATCTTTGATGGTTCTGTTCAAGAACTGTGTTTTGCAATGCAAATATTGCCTTAATTACACAGGATGATGAAACCCCTTTTCTTATTCATTGGGGGTGGTTATATTCTTTTGTCTTATTACAGTTAGGGTGTTTTTTTTTAAACTTTAGTTTTAATGTTTCTAGTTAAGCTCTGCATATTTTTAAATCTAGCTTAGAGTTTTTATGTTTTATATTACACAGTGCCTTAAGATTAGTAGTCCTCATATTTTAAGCATTAATTTTATTTTAATTGATATACACATACATGAACACATGCACATACATATACATATATCGATGCAATCATAGCATCAAAATGTGTTTTTAAGTTAACATATGAATTTCTATTTTCTGTGCAATGAAATGATGGGAATAAAATTTTCAATACAAATCTCACTTTTGTTTAGTAAACGGGAAAGAATCCTGAGACAGTCATATTTTGTTTACCAACTGAAAACAGTTACAACTTAAAATGTCTTGCCTTAGATGTATTGTGAGCTTGTAAGGAAAAGCTATGATATGGATATCCCATTTAAGGGTACACAATTCATATACATCTACTCTCTGTAACTTTGACTAGGCCTAAGTTTCTGCATTAACCACCAACCACTGTACAATGAACAACTTGTTTTTTCTATTTTTTCAAGAATAGATTAGCCAATTCTGTTGTAAAATAAAAAAAATAGAAAGAAAGAAGAATTTTAAGTTTCTTTAATTCATGTGATGTATGGGCTAGCCTAATATCCCTTTACTATATTTATATTATAAAGATCCGCCCATTGTCATCTGTGACTTATATGATGACTTTCAAATTATCTTGCTTATTGTTACACATATAAAAATTAAAATATTTTATTTCATATTAGTATTATAAAATATTTACATGTGTGCTATCTATGATAATTGGCATTTTAAAGTTTTTACTGACTATATTTTTTACATTGACTTTAGTTATTTGAAGGGGGCTTACTAGGGAATTTTCAATGAGAGGAAACAGAGAAGCATTGAAAACTATTGTCCATATTAATTTGGGAAGGATTGAGTGCATCTTATATGTTTGTTTCCTTGAGTCCTTCCTTCATCTACTGTGCAGTTTGGAAATATGTGTTGCTACCCTCCATAAGGATATCTTCTTGATGTCTGGGTTGATATCAGTTTTCCTCCTAGAGAAGTATAGTGTCAACAAAACACAGTCTCACATTTGTGTTTTATATTCAATGTGTTCCCATTTTCTTTCCTTGTCTTCTGACATTCTCACCAAGCCTTTCTTATTTGTGATTAAGTTAACCTTTCACAGCCAGTGTTTATCTCTCTAGTTCAAATGGTTTTCCCCTATTTTCTTGGTGATCTTTCATATGTCAGAAACCAATTGTACCAGACAGAATTAAACAGATATAACATATTTATTGAAGTCTGTTGTAATAGGGAATGACACTGTCTCCCAAACTGTTGATATTAAAGGCTAGAGAGGACCTAGGAGTCTTAAGAACTAGGGTGAGCTACTGAAAGCCATTACTGAGACTCTTGGAAAGCCTTAAGCACTAGGGTAAGCTATTGGAAAAGTACTAAATGACATTTAGATGAGTCTTATCCTGTACACTAATTTAGTAGTGTTTGCACACTAATATTTATGGTACTAAAACTCCAACATTCCCACAGAAATTAGGGCATATGGCCTCTAAACCATTCCAATGATTATCTATCGAGGGGATGGATTCTAGGTCCTTAAGAAAGGCATATAATTGCCATGTAAAAGTGGAAAGAGACATACATTCTAGTGGCAAAGAATAAATCTATGATCACATCTTATGGTAGTCCTATAAATGGGAACCCTAGGGTTAGGTAGAAGTCAGTCTAACCTTTTATCACACTGAGAGGAACCATGAACCTGTTTACTAATAGTTATGACACAGTCAAACCGGCAGATCTGAAGTCAAGTTTGCCTTGGTCTGAATTATAGTGACAAGTCGGGTGTGGCTGTCCTTTTCCTTAATGCTGCGTCCCTTCCAGTGCCTGTCCTAAAGTGTACGTTAATTCCTTTACTTAATAAGTTCCAGCTTTGCTCCATTTAAAAAAAATCAGTGAATTACTTTAACATTGGAGAAAATATCAAAGGATGTCTCCTTAGGCAAGGTCAGTTTTAGTTGGGCTCATCAAGCCTAGTTTCTATCTGGTTTGATGATTTGCAACTAAGAGGGTTTGTGCTATTTTTTAAACTTCTAAAATATCTTCCATTGCAGTGCAATTTTCTATTCAGCAACTTTATTTCCTAGAATCCCGTTCTGTGAAAGCAGTGAATATTAATTATCTGTGGGAGGCATTCGGCAGTTCATCGCACATAGTCCACCCAGTAGACCTACATTGTTTCCTTAGCTAGCATAGGACTGAGGGCCGGGAATTGATGCTGATGTGTGATTAGTAGGTTAGGACTTTTGATTGTACTTTTCTTGTCAGATGATGAGCCTGCCCTGATGCTGTACTATTAGATAAATTGTGTGGTAATATTTACTTGAAATGTTAATTTCTAGAATTCAGTGGTAAATATTTTCTCCATTTACAGAAAGAAATGAGGTACCTGAAATAATATTTCCCTAAGTCATTTCAAAAGAAAATTCAACCAACAGTAAAATCACTGAAGTGTTGTAAATTTTTATTGCCTTTACATGTTGGTAGGTATGTATGTGTTTGGTAATATAAAAAAATATATTCCAATGAAGACAAGTTTAGGCCCTAGAATTCAAGTTCAACTACTTCTTGCCTTTATTTAAGTTGATCTGCAAAATTCTTTGATGCTCTTATTTCCACTAGTAGTTATTACCCTGTTCCAAATCGCACTAAAATTCTGTTCAGTGGAATTTATTAAGTACATGGCTATAATTGAAGTTTTTTGACCCCAGTTGCTTGAGAGACATTCGTTTCAAATTTTTCCTTTTTGTTTCGAAAATCAAGATTTATTTGTACATTGTTACTGTTAAAAATAAAATCTATTTTGGCTAACTAGAGTTTATTTATTATTATTATTATTATTATTATTGTTGTTGTGGTGGTGGTGGTTGTTGTTATGATGGGGAGAGTGGATTCATTTATCTCCTTTGCTAGAAATAGATTGAGCTGTTATATTTTAACTCCATACTTAAAATCCCTAATAAACCTTATTGCTGTAGGCCAATGAAACTAATGAAGTAATTATTTTCATTGATAAAGCAGTTATTTTTATTTTCTCTCAAGTGACCTTTCTTCAAAAAAAAAGTGGAACATTCTTTTTCTCTAATGACATCACTGGAACAAGAGATGCTTAGTAATAGACATGATCTCCCTTGGTGTTAGTAAAGTGGTCATCCAAAGAAATCAATCGTGGAGATTTAGGTTTCTATTACATATTTAAGGTTTTTTTTTAATAAACTTACTAAACTATATAGGAAATTGACACAAACACACAGCTGATGTCTCATAGAGGACAGAATACAGAAGCACTACAAGCAAGGGCTTGGCTTCTGTGGGAGACTCAAGAATCCATCACTGCTTGTGTGTCAAGCATTTTATTGCCTGCAGGAAATCTGGCACCTCGGAGTGAAGGACTTTCTCTGACCCTGTAATCAGTGCAGCCTGTTCAGTCAGCTGGGGAATGGAATGACATTTTCAATGTCACTGTTTTCACTTTTATTTGACTTAATTATGGTGCAAAACACACTGGTTTATTGTGAGTAAAACTTTCCTCAAATAGTTTCAAATTCTTTTCTGTTTTTTTGGTTGTTGTTGTTGTTGTTGTTTAAAATTGGCAGTTGCCTTATCAATGACACTATCGCTCTACTGAAGTGTATGCTTTCTGTGTTACTGATCCATAGGCTAAAATTGTAGTACAGGTGCTCACGGAGCAAAATATCCTTGTTAGCATCCTGAAAGCTCATCTGCATAATGTTGCTGATGTGAGGATATAGAAAGATGCAGATAAGCATCCTAAATTTGGGTAGTATTCTGGGTTGGAGTGTAGGCCAGTTTCTGTCATCTTAAGAGCCTGAGGATGTAGGAAGATTTACTGAAGTTAAAATATAGACATTACTGGGTAATTAAATAAAGAATATTACTTACAGTTTCTTAACCCCAAATGTAGTTTTCCTAGGTTAAAAATGTTTAACTATTTCAGGTGAGGCTGTGGCTTCCAAAAACTCAAATCACCTGAGAACATTCTCAAACATATAAGCTAGCATCACACTCTACCTCACTCTCTGCTTATGGACTGGAGTTCAGATGAATGTATAATAATATCCACAGATAATACAACTAGTATTATAAAGTAAGTTGACTTCCCAATTTTTTGTAGCTATGAAACTATTAGTTTCATTCATTATCATGAAACTATTCAAAACAGTAAACATTAAAACTGCTCACAGTGCAATTCCTGTCATTTTTTTTTTTCCTGTCACGTCATGCTTTGGAGCAACTCTGAAACATCTCTCTTTAAGTTCTTTATTTTAATCCATGTTAGGTGATGCATCCTGATCGCCTTTGTGTATCATATATTCATATTGTTAAGGATATTTGAATGTGGAAGCTCCAGAATTTGCATCTGTATCTCATTAATCAGCTTTCATCTTTTCAGGTGTTAATGATGTAATTACTGCCAGGTGCACAGTTCTGGCTTCATGGACTCTTATTAGTTCTGCATCACATTATCACCATTCCTATCTGGCTGTAATTGCATTTTCTTGGCTACCAAGAATTCTATAGGACTTCTTATTGCATTAGCATTATTACATACACGGTAAATTGCTGAAACTTCATAAGTGGGTTAAAAGAATAGATTGGAATAACTCACCTCCAAGGAAAGATGTCAACACAGTGTCTTGTATTTCTCACATTGTGACAAGCTGATTCCCGATTTTACTAAAAGGGAAAAAATATTGCTACTTATAAAAGTATAAGCCTTTTATGCGATTTAATTGAGGAATCTTTTGATTTTTTTTAAAGGCCATTGTTACTGTTTTCGAAAAAGAAAAAAAAATATGTAGCCATGATTCAATCTGACTGTGCTTTGTAGATCAGGCTGGCCTTGAACCCATAAGGATCTGCCCAAGTCTGTCTCACAAGAGCTGGGACTGAAGGTAAGCACTATTCTAAAAGGTCTAAGAGAAATTTTTGCAGTTTTCTTTATTCATGGATATTTTTCTTTGGTTGTGGTTTTCTGCATTTCCAACATCAACCAATTATCTGTATATAATCTACCTATCTATTCCTACACCCAGCTGCTCATTCATCCAATCATCTTTTTTTGAAAAATGTCCAACTCATATTGCCTTAATTTGATACATACCTATTTATCTGAGTATGGGATGCTATAAATGATTGCTAAAAAACATGTGCTATTATTGGTGGAACTAGGCCCAGGATGCTGACAAAATCCCATGTGGGAGGTTTATTAAGGGGAAGAGATACAGTGGCTGACTCTAGAGAGGAAGGAAGGGAAGGTGGGATTGGGGGAGAGGAAATGTAGAGTTTTATCTGGGCAGTGGCACCCCCACAAAAGGACATGTGACAGGGTGACAACTGACCAAGTGTCACCTCTGGGTAGTTAATGATAACAAGTCTTGTTGCCACCAGGTCCCTGGGATTTGCCTGTGAAGGTGCCTGATTTCAACACTGTCAAGGAATCCTTTTCAGCTGTTTATGGATGTTTCTGATTGCTAGCAATTATTAAGTATTCATCTTTCAAAGATCTTGCAATCATTGTTGTAATGTCTTCTGAACTTTACTTTAAATCAGGATATTTAAATAATGTCAATCTTCATTATTTCTTTTCCAATCATCAGTCTATCTTTCATTTTTCTTTTCCTTGCAGTATGCCTTGGGTAAAAGAGATGAAGTCTCTGCTTTGAGTGGTGTTCCAGGAATCTTTCTTATTTATTTATTAACAGTGCAATATTCAATTTTTTGTCTTCTGTGAATAAAATAAAACAAAAGAACTCACCAAATCAGAAAATTTATTTGACTGATCTATTTGCATTTTAAAATTATTATTTAATTATTCATTTATTTTTAAGGCAAGTGACTTAGTTTTCACTTGCTGTACTCCATACCCACAAGTATATTTTATCATCTCATGGATTACAGATTCTTTTTAAAAGGCAAACTATCTACATTCTAAAATTTACTCACTAAATCAAAAGTACCAGTTTTAGTCACAAGTGGCATCAAAATTTTACATTAATATATTTAAATGAACTATACTTATTATCATCATTCCATATTAAATGTTTAGTATCAATCTGAAACAAGGCAGAATCTTTCTCTACTTTAGGTGTCATGTTTTGTGATCTTGGGTATCTCTGTATGCCATTGTTTGAAACTGACATTTTGGAGAAACACTGTGACTACATCTTCCTCCCTCTGCTGAGACTTGCCTGGTATTTTTCCTTAACGTTAAATTGAGGTGAGGGGTTTGGTATTGAGGTAAAACATGATTTCATCCCACATAATCAAGGTTATGCTATCAAAATGATTTATCACCCTCGATGTTGACCTTGATCTTGTAGCTGAGGCAGTGCCTGCCAGGTTTTTCCACTGTCAAGTTCTTTTTTCCCCCTTAAGACAGTGTAATCTTTGAAAGGACAACACATCATACAATATACTTGTAAGATATCCAGTGTTACACTCCACCTCCTTAAAGAAGGAATAGCAGAATAAATAATTTGGCCTTCTGCTTGATAAAATTATCTCTTCCTCATTGTTGATGCAATTATTCATCATTTATTAATATAAATATGGGCTTGGAGGTGTTTGGTTTTGATTTTTATTCTTATGTTTCTGTCCAGACCTATAATTAGCTCCTACTCCAAGGAGCATTGGTTCCTCTTCCTTAATTCTCAACAATTTGAATCAATCAATTTATGAATCTGTTCTATATTTTATGAATATAATGAGTAATGTTTGCTGTGCTTGATCTAATCTGACTTGCCCAAAATTTTTGACTGGCAACATTGCCTTGGCTGGTTTCTAACTTCTTAACTCAATTGGTCCTCTTACGTCATTCTACAGAGTAATTGAGATGAGTTTGTTCTACTGTGACTAAGTACATTATTCATTTGAATGAGGGTGTTGCCATCAATCCCAGGATACATAAATTTCTCCAAGAATATAGAGTGAAACCTTACAGGCATACTGAAACCTTTCTGGCAGAAATGGCAATATTATAAAGGGGTTCTTGTGCTTTCCCCTTGGCTATCAGAGTATAAGGTAATACCTTTAAAAGGACATGGAATTTGCCTCAGGAAATGGTACACTAGGAGAAGGAAAAGGCTGAAAAGGAGAAGAATCTTTGGTGCCAGCCAGATGAAGAGTTAGTCTTTTGGAAAACAATTTAACACCATTCTGACAAGTTCTCTGGTCTGAGAAGTTGCATGACAGATAATCAGAACCTAGACAATGTTGGTAAATGAGAGTTCTTGCCAGACCTGCTTACATAGTCAGACCTTTTACTTTCTATTTAAATCTAAACATCTTGTCAGGATCTCAAAGGTGGATTTAAGGGGTTAATGAACCTCTTCCCAATGTGGCCACATTGCATACATTTTCTGTTCTTTTCTTTTTTTTGACATTTCAGATTTTGTTTAAATTTTTCATTATTTTCCTTTTTAATTTTCTATATTCTTTGTTTACATTCTAAATGATTTTCCCTTTCCTAGTTCCCCCCTTCCCATAAGTCCTGTAAGCCCTCTTACCTCCACCCATTCTCCAATCAACCCCCTCCTACTTCTCTGTCTTGTTAATCCCCAACAATGCTGCATCAAGCCTTTCCAGGACCAGGGCCCTCTCCTTCCTTCTTCTTGGGAATCATTTGATATGTGAATTGTGTCTTGGGTATTCAGAGCTTCTGGTTAATATCCACTTATCAGTGACTGCATTCCATGTGTGTTCTTTTATGATTGGATTACCTCACTTAGGATGATATTTTCCAGATCCAACCATTTGCCTAAGAATTTCATGAATTCATTGTTTTTAATTGCTGAGTAGTATTCCATTTTCTGTATCCATTGCTCCATTGAGGAACATCTGCGTTCTTTTCAGCTTCTGCTATTATAAATAAGGCTGCTATGAACATAGTGGAGCATGTGTCCTTATTGCATGCTGGGAATCATCTGGGTATATGCCCAGGAGTGGCATAGCAGGGTCCTCTAGAAGTGTTATGCCCAGTTTTCTGAGGAACCGCCAGACTGATTTCCAGAGTGGTTGTACCAACTTACATTCCGATCAGCAGTGGAGGAGTGTTCCTCTTTCTCCACATTCTCGCCAACACCTACTGTCTCCTGAGCTTTTGTTTTTGTTTTTTGTTTTTTATTTAGTCTTCCAACCAAAAATACGGAACCAGATAGCTTTAGTGCAGAATTCTATAAGACCTTCAAAGAAGAAGACCTAACACCAATACTCTTCAAACTATTCCACAAATAGAAACAGGAGGAACACTGGCCAACTCGTTCTACAAAGCCACATTTATGCTGATAACAAAACCACATAAAGATCCAACAAAGAAAGAGAATTACAGGCCAATTTCCCTTATGAATATTGATGCAAAAATACTAAATAAAATTCTTGCCAACCGAATCTAAGAGCACATCAAAACGACCATTCACCATGATCAAGTAGGCTTCATCCCAGGGATGCAGGGATGGTTCAATATATGGATGTCCATCAATGTAATCCACTACATAAACAAAATAAAAGAAAAAAAACACATGGTCATCTCATTAGATGCTGAAAAAGCATTTGATAAAATTCAGCATCCTTTCATGCTAAAAGTCTTGGAAAGAACAGGAATTCAAGGCTCATGTCTCCTGAGTTTTTAATCTTAGCCATTCTGACTGGTGTGAGGTGAAATCTCTGGGTTGTTTTGATTTGCATTTCCCTAATGACTAATGATGCTGAACATTTCTTAACGTGCTTCTCAGCCATCTGAAGTTCTTCAGGTGAAAATTCTTTGTTTATCTCTGTACCCCATTTTTAATAGGGTTATTTGGCTTTCTGGAGTCTAACTTATTGAGTTCTTTGTATATATTGGATATTATCCCTCTGTCAGATGTAGGGTTGGTGAAGATCTTTTCCCAATTTGTTGGTTGCCATTTTGTTTCATTGACAGTGTCCTTTGCCTTACAGAATCTTTGTAATTTTATGAGGTCCCATTTTTCAATTCTTGACCTTAGAGCATAAGCTATTGGTGTTTTGTACAGGAACTTTTCCCCTGTGGCCATGTCCTCAAGGGTATTCCCCAGTTTCTTTTCTATTAGGTTCAGTGTGTCATCAGATCCTACTACAAAAGCCTATACTCAACACAACTGGAAAATCTGAAGGAAATGGGCAATTTCCTAGACAGATACCAAATACCAAAATTAAATCAGGATCAAATAGATCATCTAAACAGTACCATAACCCCTAAAGAAATAGAAGGGGTCATAGAAAGTCTTCCATCCTAAAAAAGCACATGACCAGATGGTTTTAGTGCAGAATTCTATCAGACTTTCAAAGAAGACCTAACACCAATACTCTTCAAACTATTCCACAAAATAGAAACAGAAGGAACACTACCCAACTCATTCTATGAAGCCACAATTACGCTGATACCAAAACCACACAAGATCTAACAAAGAAGGAGAATTACAGGCCAATTTCCATTATGAATATCAGTACAAAAATACTGAATCCAAAATCATCAAAATGATCATTCACCATGATCAGGTAGGCTTCATCCCAGGGATGTTCAATGTGTGGGAATCCATCAATGCAATCCACTACATAAACAAACTAAAAGAAAAAAACCCACATGGTCATTTCATTAGATGCTGAAAAAGCATTTGACAAAATTCAGCATCCTTTCATGCTAAAAGTCTTGGAAAGAAGAGAAATTCAAGGCCCATACCTAAACATCATAAAAGCAATATACAGCAAACCAGTAGCCAACATCAAAATAAATGTAGAGAAACTTGAAGCAATCCCACTAAAATCAGGGACTAGACAAAGCTGCCCCTCTCTCCCTATCTTTTCAGTATAGTACTTGAAGTTCTAGCTAGAGTAATTAGACAACATAAGGAGGTCAAATGGATACCAATTGGAAAGGAAGAAGTCAAACTATCACTATTTGCAGATGATATGATAGTATACTTAAGTGACCCAAAAAACTTCACCAGAGAACTCCTACAGCTGATACACAACTTCAGCAAAGTGGCTGTTATAAAAGCAACTCAAGCAAATCAGTAGCCTTCTTATACTCAAAGGATAAGCTGGCTGAGAAAGAAATTAGGGAAATGACACCCTTCACAATAGCCACAAAAAATATAAAGTATCTTGGTGTGACTCTAATCAAACAAGTGAAAAATCTGTATGAGAAGACCTTCAGGTCTGTGAAGAAGGAAATCGATGAAGACCTCAGAAAATGGAAAAAATCTTCCATGCTCGTGAATTGGCAGGATTAATATAGTAAAAATGGCAATCTTGCCAAAAGCAATCTACAGGTTCAATGCAATCCCCATCAAAATTCCAACTCAGTTCTTCATAGAGTTAGAAAGAGCAATTCTCAAATTCATCAGGAATAATAAAAAACCCAGGATAGCTAAAACTATCATCAACAGTAAAAGGACTTCTGAGGGAATCAGTATCCCGGACCTCAAGCAATACTACAGAGCAATAGTTTTAAAAACTGCATGGTATTGATACAGTGACAGGGAGGCGGATCAATGGAATAGGATTGAAGACCCAGAAATGAGCCCACACACATATGGTCACTTGATCTTTGACAAAAGAGTTGAAACTGTCCAGTGGAAAAAAAGATGGCCTTTCAACAAACTGGAGGTCAGCATGCAGAAGAATTCGAATTGATCCATTCTTATCTACTTGTACTAAGTTCAACTCCGAGTCGATCAAGGACACCCACATAAAAACAGATACACTGACACTAATAGAAAAGAAACTTCATACATTTTCTTTTTCTAGATTTTAGTATTGCTTGCTTCCCTTGCCTGCTGAAGATGGGTGGTTCAGCCTGGCTTATTGGGGCAACAAGGGTCCCAGTTCTGATGAGATAACTCAAGCAATAGAATAGGTCTGTTCTGAAATCATGTTGCTTGAACATTCAGGATAGATAAATATCCATGGTCCTCATGATTTTTTTTTCATTAAGATTTGATGGCACACGTTCTGAGACTAGGAGAAAATCTACACCTTGGGGTACAACAAGGAAAGAAAAATTCTCACTCATGGTCACTGCAAGGAGACAGAAACCTGTAGAAAGAAGGGATAACGACAGAGCGTTCCTTGTTCTAGCAAAGGGTATTGGACTCTTTATGGAATTAACTCTCCAGATAACAGTTTGAAATTAATAGTGTAATGAATATACTGTAATTGTCAAATGCAGAAAGAGACCTTTATATAGATTAAATCCTTACAAAAGTAAAAAAAATATATCAGTTATGCTAAAAGAAGAATTCATCTCCATTTCAATCCTTGTAATTCTTTCAGACATGAAGTGGGATCCAGCTCAAGGAATGACAATGCCTTCCCAATGCCTGACACTATTACTGGGAATGAAGCACTCACAAAAAGGGTCCTAGCATGACAGCATCCCGGAAGACCCAACAAGAAGCTGAAAGCATCAGATGCAGATATTTGCACCTAACCAAAGGACAGAAGCAGCTGACCTCTGCTGTTGAATTAGGGAAGGCTGAATGAAGCTGAGGGTGACCCTGTAGGAAGACCAGCAGTCTCAATTAATCTGGACCCCATGAGATCTCTCAAACACTGGACCACCAAACAGGAAGCATATACCAGCTAATATGAGACCCCTAGCTCACATACAGTAGAGTACTGCCGGGTCTGTGTTTATTTAGAGATTATGTATCTAACCCTCAAGATACTGGAGGCCCCAGGGAGTTTAGAGGTCAGGTGGGGTGGGTGGTAGGGATATCCTCATGGAGACAGGGGAGGGGAGGAGGTAGGGGATGTGGAACAGTTGGAGGATGGACAGGGGTTGGTGGGGTGGGTAATAAAATATGGAGTGTATAAAAATAATTAATAAAAAATGAAAAAAGAATTCAATTAGTTTTCTTAAAGTGTCTGCAAGGAAAGTGTTTTAGATGTATCTCACATTAATTTTTCTTAGTAAAGAAAAATTTATACCCTTTATCAACCTTACAAACACACATGTGTCAAATAGGATGAAAGCTATATATATTAGATTTTATAAACAACATGAGTCTTGTTTAAAATATTAGATGTGATGTTTGTGATAACTAAATACTGTAATAGACTTAAATGTTGATCTCACAGAGGCTATTCAATAGATTTTAGCCATCATCATAATCAATAATACCACTACAGTCCAAATTAATATTTAGTTATAAGGAAATATTTCTGACTGTCTTAGTCAGAATTTCTATTCCTGCACAAACATCATGACCAAGATGCATGGCCTTGGGGAAGAAAGGATGTATCCAGCTTACACTTTCATATTGCTGTTCATCACCAAAGGAAGTCAGGATTGGAACAGGCCCGGAAAGGTAGGAAGTGATGCCGAGGCCGTGGAGGAATGTTCCTTACTCGATTGCTTCCCCAGGCTTGCTCAGCCTGCTCTCTTATAGAACCCAAGGCTACCAACCCTGCGGTACCACCCACAATGGGCCCTCCCCTCTGGATCACTGATTGAGAAAATGGCTTATAGCTGGAACTCATGGAGGCACTTCCTTACCCGAAGCTCCTTTCTCTGTGATAACCTCAGCCTCTGTCAAGTTGACACACAAAACCAGCCAGTATACTGACCCTCTCTATAGAAGAGAAAATGCAACATTTCAGGCTTTCACTTTGCTCCTAGGTTGTGAATCAAGCACAGGGTTTCACTATTTATGTTCTACCAGTGTACTGCCTAAACATACACTAAAATGTTGCAATATAAGTGGGTGTAGATTATTTTATGAATGAGTGGATATATTTTTTTCCATTTAAAATGTACTGAGTTGTAGCAGCTTGCATAAATACTGGCAGCATTGATCGCACAGGGTTAAATAGCTGAACGGACTTGAAGGAGTCCACTGAGTCCACTAATGTACTGCTTCAATAAAAATGAATGATACAGTAAAGAAGGACAAAGAAAACAAAGGAAGGTATCAGGGGATCTGGAAACTTCCAGGTGCAGCTCCCTAGGTTCCTCAATTGGTCATATGGGATGTACTTTGTTTTTGGATTGCAGAGCATGAGAATCTGTCCAGAAATCTTAATTTAAAGATAGCTTGGGCAAAAGTTTCCAGCTGGGTTTTTCCATTTCACTGGTGTAGCTTTACCAGGATGTGAGGTAGCTTTAACTGGGCATAAGTCATGTTTCTGGAGATCTCTAAACAATAGCGACAAGTTAGACCCCCCTCAATGGGGAATTGCAAATGATACGCTGGACACTAATTCGCTAGCGAGCACAGCGAGCCCCTTGGAGAGAAGTGAAGGCAGTCCTAGCCCAGCTGTGCAGTCTGTCACTCGACTGTGTGCCACGGTTAACAGCAGTCCCTGCTGTCACTGTGTACAGGCCGTGTCTCAGCAGGAGGAAACTTCAGCTTGCCGAGTTCTTAACTCTTGTCCCATCTCCACTGATGACAGTAAATGGACGTGACATCGTTATGACATTACTGCAGAGGACCTCTAGCTTCCCCATTTGCTTTCTTTTTTTTTTTTATTTTCTATATTCTATGTTTACATTCCAAAGGCTTTCCCCTTTCCCAGTTCCCACCCACCATAGTTCCCATAGTTCCTCTCCCCCCCAACTATTCCCCAATCATTCCCCCTCCCCCCTCGGTTTCTTTACTAAACTGGATGCAATCTTTACATGCCCAGGATCCTCTCCTTTCTTCTTCTTGGGAATCATTTAACTTGCTATTTGTGTCGAGTATTTAGGGCTTCTGGGCTCATTAATATCCACTTATCAGTGATCGCATTTCATGTGCATTCTTTTGTGATTGGGTTAATTCACTCAGGATGATATTTTCCAGGTCTAACCATTTGCCTACAAATTGCTTTCTTGTTAGTCTGAGCTTCGATGAAGAAAAGTCATGCCTTAACTAACTTCTTACCAATACATGACCCAGGAGGCAGTTCTTGCCTCCAAATGGTACATTTGCATTACTATCCTCCAAGGTCCAGGAAACGTCACCCAAGAGGGGCAAAGAAGATGTGAAAACTAGACGCTGGGGACACCACTGGGAAACAGTCATTTCTATACATGACATGGCTGCTTCGCCTCTCTATAGCTGTGGCTATCTGCATAACACCTAGATAACACAGTAGATAACATAGGAGCTGTACGCATTTTATCATGCACAGGGGACAGGCTGATGTGGCCACGCCCTCTCTGAGGGTCTATGTCATGTTAATAAGTGCTGAGGGAGAAAGTGGTCCAGCCACTTATATGTTACCCATGTTCTAGTAAATAACCACGGACTTGTTCTCATGCTTGTGTAAGCCAAGATAGTTAAACTCAATGGAGGTTAAAAAAAAACAAAAAACTGTAAAACGTACTTGTTCAGATGAAGTAGAATTCTAGCAGCAGAGAGATAGGATTACAATATGGTGAAGGGAGAAAATGGTCCAAATTCAATGCATATGTTACATGAAATATATACAGAATTTTAATTTAATTTTATTGTCTTGAGACAGACTCTTGTTATGTGGCTCTGGTTGTCCTGTAGTTCACTATGTGCACCAGGCCAGTCTCGAACTAACAGAGTTCCATTTGTCTTGGTCTCAAGAGCTCGGAGTAAAGACATATACCATTACCTCCAGCTGTCACCAATTATTTTAAAGATAAAAAACTGAAATAGGTGTCATAGAGAACTATGGGACCCTCCAAATAAAGAGATCATGTGGAAGAAATTGCCACAAACCTGTGCTTGGTGTCAGTGTCATAATCTTAGGCATGAGAAGGGACTCTAAATTCTTGAATGACAAACATGGAACCCAGAAAGTTGTATATGGTGAGCTGTAGCCCAGTAATCCCTCATTCCATCCAGTGAGTATTCCAGTGCTTTGAGGGTGTGATACCTCACTGAAATCTAAAATATTTTACACAGTTGTGCTGCTGTGTAAGCCTTATTTAGCATTGACTTTGTCTATAGTTACTTATAGTTGCATTCCATAGAACGAAGTTTTAAACATACCACAGTGCATGCATTGGTGCTGACTCATAAAATTTGGTATTTGTGCATGAAATTTTAGCTTGTGGGAATCCTTCATTTTTAAAAAAAGATAGAGAAAACTTGATCTTTTAGAAGTATCTCCAAAAAACAGGCATATGTGATTGTTGGAATTAAAAAGATAGATATAAAATCAAGAATAGTTCTGGATCTGAATGACATTGGTTTGGATTGGGAAGACAACTCTTGGACTCTGCTTTAGTTTAAAGCTGTCATCTCATAGGCTCTTTCTCCCTGTTTTACATAACACTTTGTCAACATTTGCACTCTTCTTAAAAGCTGCTACCATGATTCTGTCTTTCATCTACTTTGTGTACAGTGCACATCAATCGTTACTGAACTCTTAGGGCATTTTCTTTTTTGAAATTATTATAATTATCAATTATTTTTTCAACATAATTGGTTTTATCATGACATTTTCACGTAGGTACATATTGTACTTTGATGATATTCATCTCCCGTTCTCTTCTCTTATGCCTTACTCCTCCTCCCATTAGTCTTCTTCTGCTTTCTAAATAATAGTTCTGCTTCTACTTTCATTTATTTTTAAAACATCTATACACTGGGCTTATGAGATAGCACAGTGTAGAAGGGTAATTGTTGCTAAGCCTGACAGCCTAAGTTTGATCCATGGAAGAAGGAAACCACTCATACATGTCGTCCCTTGACCTCCACATACGGACACTCATCCACAGATGAAGCAAATAAATAAATATGAAGTTACCAAGGATAATAAATATAAACACTAAATATAATGTTTTAAATGATTGGTTAGTAGGTGTATCAATAAGCTAGGATTACTGCTGAGAGACAGACTCTCAAAGCTAGCTTTTGTCTGACACACAGAAACAGATCTTAGTGATGCTTACAAAAATAATGTAGTATTGTGATGGTTAATTTTATGAGACAATTTTATGGGACTGATGGATAAACACATCTGATAAAATATTACTTCGGGACATGTGAGCATCATTCTAGGAGAGCTAGGAAGGTGGTCCTTCTGGATCAGCCGTTACCTCAACTGTGGAGGGACCTGGGAAGACAGAGATGTGTCGGATACAGGGAGTCTCTCTGACAGTCTGCATGAAAAGGCACACTGACCTTCTTTTGCTCTCCACTGGAACTTGTAACAGTCACTTCTGGTTTCCACATCGTTGAACTGAACGCGAATTATATCAGTGACAGCCAATCATGTCATCTGTCAGCTCCTTCTAGCTGAAACAAGCACTTAGAAGCTGCCTCTGCTTTATACCATTGTCCCCTCACGATAACTAAAGGTATAATACAAGCCTGACATCTCTGTTCCAGTTTCAAAGTGTCTCCATTACTTAGGGCCACCAGCCCTAACAGACTAGCATGTTAACCATTCAAGAAGTGTCTGTCTAAAGAATACCTTACTTTTTTCTTTTGACTCATTTTGAATTTCAAAAGGAGAAAAATCATTCAAAACAGGACCCACTTTTCCAGCTGAGGACAGTTATCCATGGGAGATAGGGGAGTTAGACGCCATGTTGGAAGTAATAGTCTTATGAGAACCAGGTTGGTTCTCATGGGGCATGACAATGATTAACAGATTAACAGTTCATCTCACCCTTTTGCAGGGCCTGGCTTGAGACAAAGACCAGTGAGCCCACACCTTGACCAGGTTTTAAACCTAACCATAATGTCATTACCTTGAAGATGGATCAAACTGCTAGAGTCCTTATTTATTCTCTTCCCACTGTGGCCATCTTGAATCAATCTTCTATCTCTGCTTTTCCCCATTACTCACATCCTTCATTGGTGTGTTGGAACCAGTGGCTGAGCTCCATTTGTTGGGGCTGCTAGACACCAGATTTTTTTTCCTTAAAATCTCCAGGTGTGTAGTTGGTTGAGCATATTCCTTATGCTAGAAGTCATGTTGAGGAAGAATCCTCATATACACAGTTCACATCTCCCACTTCACTGGCTCAGTAAGTCTGGGGACATTTATTTCATAATTCACGTGATCAGATTCAATGTTTTTGCTTTTTTTCATTAAACTTATTGAAACTTCCAGAGACTCCAGCGAATCAAGAGTTATGAAGAGGGGTGGCCCAAAGAAAGACCCCCCTAAGAGCTACTTGTCCCCCTGCCCAGGGAACATAAGCTGTGGGCGCTGCTAAGAAGGGTAAATGTGTGATAGAGACCTGGAGAAGATGAATGCACTGCGGAAAGACAGCTAAGCTAAGGGGTTAGTACACTGTAGAAAAAAGGACCTGGATATTCAGCAGCAGTGAGGAACAGACAGATATGAGTCAGAAGCCTGTGCAACCACTGGAGGCCACCAAGGGCCATGTCTGGGTAGTGGTCCTACTATAGCTGATATCTGTGTCATTGTCTGAAGCCAGAGTAAGCACGGAAAGCCAAGGATGTCCAATGTCTAGGCCGCATTGGGAGAGCATGCGGTTGTCTGTGGTGGCTGAAAGGTGAGTCAGTCCACAGGACCTGAGCGCAGGAGAGCTGCTGGCCCTTGTTTGCTGCTGGTGTGGCACGGGCGAGTGGGAGATGCTCTGCGAAGGGCAGCCCCTTACAACCTGCGGTAGGCAGATGGGCTGTCCCTGAGGTCATGAGGGCCCGAGAGCTGCCTGTGCACCTCATCTTCCCTCCCTTCCTCTCCCCTCCCCTAAACTCAGCTCGCCTTACCTCACCTCACCAGATGCAGCACTCAGGAGAGAAGTCTCTGTACCTCCCTTGGACAGCACAGTAGAACAGGCCCTGGCAGCATGTGACTGAGTGTGTGTGTGTGTGTGTGTGTGTGTGTGTGTGTGTGTGTGTGGAGGGGGGGAGGGGAGAGCACAGTAAGCTGGCCCCATGGGCAGGAGAGGAGAGCTAATGTTGTTCCTTGATGGCCGCAATATTGGGTGAGATAGGTCAGTGCCAGAGAGCTCATCCTGGCGGTTTGGGTATAGGAGAACTGGAAGGTTGACCAGCTCAGCTAACATCGAGGCCCAAATCCAGGGCTTTGAGTGGGCTCACCCCAACACCTACCCCTCCTATGAACTGCTGGAGTATGTGAAGGGACAAGTCCTGCATATTAAAAGCTTCAGGATCTCCATGACATAGGGCAACAACAGGGTATCTGAAAAGAGACCTTGTAAAGATCCAGTATTCATAGAATAGCAGAAGACAGAGATAGTTAGAAAGTAGTTATACAGTTGTGTTACAAGGATGAATTGCCAACAAGGCCATTAATGATGGGACCGTCCCTCACTGTTGACTTTGGATCCCACCTCTTGTTTCCTGGGTAACACAAAAAAGAAGGAAGCTTATGTGAAAAATTGGAAGTGTCTGAATCTTAGTGTACATCAAGACAAATCTACTTCCTTCTGGTCACTAGAATGTGAGTTCTACCCTTTGCCTTTGGTGAAAACCAGACATCATGCCATCCAAAGGTAGTAAAAATATTGCATACTATTGTCTCCTTTTTTGAAAAAAAAAGTTATTTTAGAGTTTGTCAGTCACATGGCTAGGAGCTTAACCCCTCCACTGCCCCTGAAATGTTTTACCTTAAGATCTAGCTGAGAGTAAGGAGAGTTTATGTGATACTCTGCTTCATAAAAGCACAGTTGCATAGTCTATCTGTTTTCTGAGTCCTACCTCAAAAGAGGGAGAATTTCTATTTCCTTCTGTCTGTTTTCCAGATATTGGCCAAACCCCTAACTATGCTTTCCTTAACCCTCTGAGCCATTCAGTTCTTTCTCTGAAGTTGACAATTTGTTTCTACCAGTGGCGGCTTTTAAGTCTCCATTGCAAAAGATATGGCTTTCTCTCTTTCTCTGTCCCTCCTCCAGGTAGCTGCCAAGATTCATATTTGTCTGCCTAGTGCTTTGTCTCTCAAATTCAAAAACTGCCCTTGAACTTTCAAGTCTTTTTAAAAAACTTACAATATAAACAAGACTATTCCCAAAAGAAAACCTTTGATTACCCAGTAATAGTTGTTTCTATTATTTGAAAGAGAGGAGGAGAGGAAGAAAAAGGGAAGGAGGGAGAGAGGGAAGGAGGAAAGAAGGGAAGGAAGAAGGGAGGGAAAGAGGGGTGAGAAAGGGAGAGAAAGAGAGAAGGGGGGAGAGAGAGGAGGGAGGGAGAGAGAGAAAGAGAGAGAGAGGAGAAGAAGTGAAATAATAATAATAATAATAATAATAATAATAATAATAAGAAGAAGAAGAAGAAGAAGAAGAAGAAAAATAGAAAAACCATAAAGTCTCCATCTCTAAAGGGAATATGTAGTTTGGATATAATCAATAAGGGAGAAAAAAACTGGCACTGGCAGAGCCTCCCAGGTGACAGCTATATCAGGTTCCTGTCAGCAAGCACTTGTTGGCATCCACAATAGTGTCTGGGTTTTGTAACTGTATATGGGATGGATCCATAGGAGGGGAAATCTCTAAATGGTCTTTCCCTCAGTCTCTGCTCCATGCTGTCTCTGTATCGCCTCTTGTGGGTATTTTGTTCCCTCTTCTAAGAAGGACTGGAGTATCCATACTTTGTTCTTCCTTCTTCTTGAGTTTCATTTAGTCTGTGAATTGTATGTTGGCTATTCCAAACTTCCGAACTAATATCCACTTATCAGTGAGTGCATACCATGTGTGTTCTTTTGTGATTGTGTTACCTCACTTAGGATGATATTTTCTAATTCCATTCATTTGCTTAAGAATTTCATGAATTCATTGTTTTTAATAGCTGAGTAGTATTCCATTGTATAAATATACCACACTTTCTCTATTCATTCATCTGTTGAGAGACATCTGGGTTCTTTCTAGCTTCTGGCTATTATAAATAAGGATGCTATGAGCATAGCGGAGCAAATACAAAGCAGGGCACTCTCAGCCAATCATTGAACTGAGCACAGGGTCCCCAATGGAGGAGCTAGAGAAAGGACCCAAGGAGCTGAAAGGGTTTGCAACACCATAGAAGGAACAACAATTTGAACCACCCAGTACTCCCAGAGCTCCCAGAGACTAAACCACCAACCATACATGTGGAGGAACCCATGGCTCCAGATGCATATGCAGCAGAGGATGGCCTTGTTGAACATCAAAGGGACGAGAGGTCCTTGCTCCTGCGAAACCTAGATGCCCCAGTATAGGGGAAAGCCAAGACAGGGAAGCAGGAGTGGGTGGATTGGTGAGCAGGGGGAGGGGGAAAGGGGTTAGGGGATATGGGGAGGGGACCAAGAAAGGGGACATTTGAAATGTAAATAAAGAATATATCTAATAAAAATATACTTTACTCTTATAGTTAGATAGTGATCAGTCGTACTTTGTAAGTATAATTCATTCTTAGATCACTTCAAAAAGGACAGGATAATCTATAAGGCCAGAGTGTTAGAAGAGGAAGAGCTATGTGCCTGTAGGAATGCTGTTTTCATATTGCTGGCCAAGTTCCACAAGGATGAGGGCAATGGAGGTGCTTCAGCTGCTTTCTGGATAAAGGTATCACATGTGAAATGACACGGATTCGCTCTTTGTGTGTCTGCCTCCCTGCTGCTTGCAAGTGGGCAGTAATGCTACTTGGCTGATCTCCTAATAAACTACAGGTGGCTGGGTGCTGAGGTTGCGCCATTACAAATCATCATCTGTTAGATCAAAGTGCAGAGGGACGGACAGCAGGTGTGTAGTATTAATAGCTACATTTATCTCCCGAGTCACTTAATAATTGGTTTTGGTGTGGCTTCCCTGTAACAGAGCATTTCATGGACTCCTCAAGCATTTTGATGAGGTTTAATACGCTCCATGCTGGCAGAGGTCTCCTGGGCTGAGTGTAAGGGGGTGTGTAGTTCACACACCCCCTTACACTTAATGAGGCATTGGGTTTGCAAACAGATACAGGGAGCCGCGTGGAACTGCTCATTCATGCTCTTCTTCTGAGATCAAATGTTAGGGGTTGCCTTTGTGTTCTTAACAAAGAAAATCAAAGCTAGTTTACGAGTTACATTTTTATGTTTTTTTTTCTATATTTTGCAACTGCTGACCAATATCAAGTGCTTTGTTTTTTATTTTGCTTTCTGGGTTTTTTTTGATAGCCTGTTTTCTTGGATTCTATATACTTATATACTTATAATTCCTATAATTGTTTGTCAACTACTTATAGTTAAAAGCAGGGTTACCACTAATTATAATAGTAATCAGATATTAAGCACTAACAAGCTAAAAAAATTGCCATTCGCTGTATTCTTCTTGAACAACTTAAAACAGATTTTTATGGATGAAGGAAACCTTCATTTTAGAGAAATGAAAGATTCTTGTAGACTTTCCAATAGTTCTCTAGTTTTATGTGCAATGACAAATTCTTGAGTTTTACAGTTCTTATGACTATGATATAAAACATGAATGGCATTTGACTGTACTTATATGTTTGCATTTGGTATTGTATTTTGTAAAGCTGAAGAAAGCCCTGGCAGGTGAAACAAAAATGGATTTTGCAAGATATGTTCTGCATATAATTCTGGGTACACAATTACAGTCCAGCTCCACTGTGGTCTCATTGATTTCCGATGAACAATATGCTTGTTTTGCTTTCCTTCTTGTTCCACCATTTATACTAAGCAGCAATGGGTTCATACTCATGTTCATCTTCCTTGTTGGTATATCTCTGATAACGACTTTCTTGGAGTTGGAAACAAGCCATCTGTCTCATTCCAAGACATGGAAATACTGATGTTGGAAGACATCAGAACTGAACTGGAAAGGTAGTAGATTTTCTTTCCAATGTGTGAAGTGATAGAATATCATTGGACAATTGGTTCAATGTGTAAAACTCTGAGTTCTACTAGTTTTAGAAAGGAGAGGTCTCAGTAGATGTTTAAGATGTGAGCTGTTCCTAGAGAATCACGAGTGCTATATAATTTTACATCATTTCATTTTCTTCTACAATGTTAATTGAATAAGTTTGACTAAACTTTCTTCTGCTTATTACAACAAGAAAATATACTTTCATTGGAAATTTGGAACATTTTGGTTTTCTGCATTGTCAAGTAACATTTCTAGATTACTTACAACACTTCTCTATGGCACAACAAGAAGCAAATGAACTTTCTATGGGGAAGAAAAAGATTATGTGAGATCTGTGTGAGAGTGGGAGTAGGAGAAAGACAATTTTATAACAGATGACCAACTCTGCAGGAATAGAAACCCTTCCGTGTGGTTAAGCACGGGAGGTTAGGAGTCCCACGTCATGATTGGTACTGCTTCTGCTTATATTACCCAAGAGAGAAGACACATGAGTGAGGAGGGGATGGTTGTAGGATGTGTGTGATTACATATGCATGTAGCTATGGCACATCAACCCTTGATTACCTATTTTTATTGGATCCTGTAGGCATGAACAACAGGAATTAGGGGGAATCTAATAGTCTGAGTTCTATGTCCTTTTCTCAAGGCCACAGATGCTTAATTAGATTTCTAGTTATCCCCCATCATCAAGGAAGAAGAGATGAAACTTAAAAGTATGCTTGAGGTGGTAACTCACACTTCGAAGAGTGGGACCTAGGAGATTTCTTTGTATATTTGTCCATTTTCTTCCTTCATGTTCTGGGTGTAGAAGGCAGGAATTTGTCTTATGGGCAGCAGCCCATTACATTTTTATTAGCTGGAAAAAAATCAGAGTGTGGAATTATATTTACTTCTGGAACATATACAAATATATGTTCTCTTTATTAATCCTAGTTTCATACAGTTATTTCTGAAGTACCAATATAAAGCAACATTTGGTACAAAATTCCTACATTGCCCGTCTTTTCTTTTTAAATCTTCTATTCTCTCAGTGCTTGTATTTTTACAAAGACTTACGCTTTTCAAGTGAATTATGAATTAGCTATAATGTATTTTTAATTTTTCTATTGTCACTTATTATTAATATTTTTATACACACTTGTATATGTGTGTGCATGTGTGTGTATGTGTGTGTGTGTGTAAAATAAAGAACAGAAATAGAAGTTGGAGTGCAGTCTTCAGGAGTTAACTTTTTTCTTGTCCCATATGAGTCCTGGGTTCAGATTGCCCAGACTATGGTGACAAATTACTTCATTCACTGATTCATCTTGTCAGTTCCTAGAAATATTATTATTGACAATTTGGTACTAATGTAACTGCTAGGTATTTTTGCCCAACCCCAGCGTCACCATCTTGTTTTATAATTGAAAATAATTTTTTCAAACATTACATTTTGGTTACAATTCTTCCCCCTCAACTCCTTGCAGATCCTCTCCATTTCCTTAGACGACCCGAATCCACGTTTTCTTTCCCTTCTGCATTAGAATTCTGTCATCATAATTGAAAAAAAAACTCCATGACTTTTAAAAATATAATTTTCCCATGGCTCTACAATAAAATAACAGTCACTAAACTTATGTGTCTTTTATTTTATGCTATGTTTTATTTATTTTCAACTTTATTTGGATTACCTACAACCAAAATACGAACCATTAAAAGTATCATGCATGTCACAGAAATGTCTTTTGATGACACAACAAGATCTAGGTTTCCCCTCAGTTTTAAATGACATACTATAGATATGCTCAAAGGGTAATTAAACTTTTTTTCCAATTCTGTTTTTTCTTTTCTTTTTATATTCCAACTCTCTGATATTTTAATTTTTTATTTATTTTATGCATAAGAGGGTTTGCCTGTGTGTATATCTGTGCACCAAATGCTTGTTCCTGGTGCCCGAGGAAATCAGAAGAGGCCAACAGATGGCATGGACCTGGAGTAATGGATGGTTGTGAACTTCCATGTGGGGGCTGGGAATTGAAGCCAAGTCATCTGAGAGGGCATATGTCTCTTAACAGCTGAGCTAACTCTTCTGCAATTAATGTTAAAATTCTTAATGATCCTTCTAATCCTTAAGAAAACCATTCTAAATTATTAAAATAATTCTTCATATTTAGTTTCCCCCAAAGGGAGTCTGCCTGTGGCAACACACTATTCTTAAGTATGAACTACATGTCCAGGAGAGTATAACTTACAGAAAACCAAGAGTTGGCATTTTTAATGTCTCTGATGTCATACTGTTTTTTAATATTCTGTGTTATTATATATTTATACTTATTTTATTTTCTTTATAGATAAACATTTTTTTTATTTTCTCTTTTTCCCTATAGCTCCTTTATGTATATATCATGGCTTCCAGTTTAGTGTTTTTATGGGTTTTGTGAGTGTGCAAGTGAGTGGGTCTCTGTTGTGCCTTCTTTTGGGTTAGTGTTTGTTTCTTCTTGTTATATTTCATTTGTATCCCTTAGAACCATGTTTTATTTTTCAAACAAACAAACAGAAAGACAGATAGGGCGTGGATCCATTCAAACGAAGAGATGAGGAGAAACTGGGAGATGAAAAGGGAATAGAAATCAAAATCAGGATATATTATGGAAGAAAAATTATTTTCAATAAAAAGAAAAACATTTTTTTCAGATGGGGATGTTATCAGGAAATATCAGTCAAGCATCTATATGAGTACAAAAGTTACAAATTTATTTTAAAGCATCAGAACAACCTGATGAACTCTAGAGAAACAGTGTCTTCATTTACACAGGCTGAGAAGGACAACTGAGAAGGAGAATATGGAGAGATACTAGGGAAATGCTTTAGAAGTGGATGGCTGTTGGGGAGAGCCTAGCTAAGGACACTCCTATAGAGTGTGACTCTTGGCTAAAAAAAGGCTGGACACTGAGTTTTCTCTAGGGAGTCTACCCATGTGGCCTTGAAAAAAAGTACAACTAAACAGTAAGGAAAACCATGCCCTTCCCTGTGACACATCTCTCTAAGGTTTACTTCGAGGATACTAGAGCAGAATTGGCTTTAATGTGAAAATATTGAAGAATCATCATAGTAATCAATTTTCAACAAAATAAACTTGGAGAAATGTATGTATATGATAGGATATGGTAGGCTTACTTTGACATAGGTTATCCCTTGGTAGCTCAGGCTAGCATGGAACTCAAAGTCTTCCTACCTGACTAGATATGTAGATGTCTTAAGAGAGATTACTTGGCAAAATCACTGTAGATCATGCAAGCTTTTAAAAAGAGGTCTGGCTTGGTAGTGGCACACTTAGTTCCCCTGACCAGGAGAACGTGAACACTGGGGGTAACCTGTGAGCACATGCATCTGGGGCATCCCTTGAATCCGTGTGCTCTGGAAATCTCATGTGTGTTCTCTACTACATCTTATTGTTCCACCAGTTTATTTATTTATTCATTTTACATCCTGATCATAACCCTACTTTTGGTCTCCCCTCCTACAATCCTTTCTCCCCTCCCCCTTGTCTTTCTCCTCTCAGAGGGTGGGTGCCCACTGGATATCCCCCAACCCTGGCACAGCAAGTCTCTGCAAGGCTAGGCCTCCACAATCTCTTAGCGCCCTGTTATATAAAGTGCTGACCTTCGACCAAATATGTAACTAGTGCCTGATGACATACAATAATTCAAATTCTTAGCCAATGTGATGGTTTGTATATGATTGGCCCAGGAAGTGAACCTATTAGGAGGTGTGGCCTTGTTGGAGTAGGTGTGTAGATGTGGGTGTGGGCTTAAGACCCTCCTCCTGGCTGCCTGGAAGTCAGTCTTCCACTAGCCACCTTCAGATGAAGAGAGAGAACTCCCAGCTTCTCCTGCACCAAGCCTGCCTGGATGCTGCCATGTTTCTGCCTTGATGACAATGGACTGAACCTCTGAGACTGTAAGCCAGCCCCAATTAAATGTTGTCTTTTATAAAACTTGCATTGGTCATGGTGTCTGTTCACAGCAATAAAACCCTAACTAAGACAGAACTTGGTACCAGGGACTGGGGTATTGCTGTGATAGCCCTGACCATGCTTTTGTTTGGAAGAATGTGGATTTTGGGACTTTGGGTTTGGAAAGCCACGGAATTCTTTAAGTGGGGCTTAATGGGCCAGCCTAGTCAGAATATGGAAGACAGTGGTGCTGAGGGACATTTGAACTGTGTAGGCCTGATGGCCCAAGAGGTTTCAGTGAAGAAGAACTTTAATATGTGGCTGAGAAACTGTTTTTGTGATGTTTTGGTGAAGAACATGGCTGCTTTTTGCCATTGTCTGAAGAGACTGACCAAGGCTAAGGTAAAGAGATTTATATTAATTGCATCTTCAAAGGAAGTCTCAAAAAAGCCCAACAAAGACTTTGTTCTCTGGTTAAGTCTGATGAAGAGAATTTTGAACAAACATAGCAAGATGAGAAAGGAAAAGTACAAAATATATAGTTTGAGTATTAAAGGGACTCCAGGAAATGAAATGGAGCTGAATTCTAGGATATTGAATTAAGGGAGTGGTGACCTTGGGACAAGATTCCACCCAGCTAAACTTTAGGTCCAGGCATGGTAATACAAGCCTTTAATCCCAGGAGGCAACGATAAGCAGATCTCTGAGTTCTAGGCCAGCCTAGAACGGAGCAAATTCTAGGTGAAGAAAAACTTTAATCCAGGCTTGGTGGACCACACCTTTAATCCCAGTGTTTAAGAGACAGGCATGCAGATCTCTTGAGTTCAAGGTCAGTCTAAGGAGCAAGATTCAGGACAGCCAACTTAGGCAGTGAAGGAGCTGGGAGAAAGGAAGCTAGTGATAATGTAATAGAACAAGGTGGCCAATGTTCCAGCTCCTGCAAGCAGCAGAACTCAGCAGCTTCAGCCATGTGTCTCTGGCTTTATATTAAAAGGAAGGAGACTACTGGGACAATTGATGCTGGTTAGCTGGAGCTAAGAAATTAGTGATGATTAAGAAAAGACCAGCATCACTGAGGTGAAATATAGGAAGTGTTTTCTGAGAGCACAAAGAAGCTGTGTTCCAGAGATAGTCAAGTGTTCCTCATGCTGCAGGTGTACTTGATAATGTGTAAGAATCATCCAGGTGGTACTGGTTTTGAAGGCACGAAGGCATCATGAAGAACAGCTGAGGCTTGGTACTGTGAGAGGCCATGAAAGGCCATTGGTGAAAGTGTACCCTCAGTTGTAATTGACAGCCCAGGACTGAAGGGGTCATGCAAAGGAGTTGAGGCTTGGTACTATGAAGAGAGCCTATGAGAGGCTTTGGTGAATTATAGTTGCAGTGGAAGACCCTAGCATATTGGAGATGCCAGTACCATGGGATGACCACCAAGAACAGCAGTGGCAGTGGAGTGGATCAATCTGAACTTAGAGTGCTACAAAGGGCAGAGCTGGAGAAGTGACACCAGCTCTTTGGAGATACACAGAAGATCATGTGTGGATCTCAGACACTGGAACAAGAAGCTGTGAAGCTGAAATTGACTTGGGGTACCCAAGATGTTAAAGATGCCAGAGCCACATGATGCCTGCCAAGGAAAGCTGCTAACAGGGAGTGGAACAAGCCCAGGAGAAAGAACCTTGTTGCAGTCAACAAAGATGAAAAAGGAGTTGAATATCTGAAGACTGCTTTGCCATCAGTCTTGGAGATGCAGAGTTTGGACTTTGCCCAGCTGGTTTCCTGTCTTGCTTGGGGGATTACAGTTAAGTGATTGAATGAATCTCAAAAGAGACCTTGAACTTTGGACTTTTAACACTGTTGAGACTGCTATAGTCTACCGAGACTTTTGAAGTTGGACTAAATGTATTTTGCATTATGCTATGTTTCAGTATGGCCCCCATAGACTCATGTTTGAACAAGCCTATGGGGGCCAGGGAGTGGAATGTGATGGTTTGTATATGATTGGCCCAGGAAGTGAACCTCTTAGGAGGTGTGGCCTTGTTGGAGTAGGTGTGTAGATGTGGGTGTGGGCTTAAGACCCTCCTCCTGGCTGCCTGGAAGTCAGTCTTCCACTAGCCGCCTTCAGATGAAGAGAGAGAACTCCCAGCTTCTCCTGCACCAAGCCTGCCTGGATGCTGCCATGTTTCTGCCTTGATGACAATGGACTGAACCTCTGAGACTGTAAGCCAGCCCCAATTAAATGTTGTCTTTTATAAAACTTGCATTGGTCATGGTGTCTGTTCACAGCAATAAAACCCTAACTAAGACAGCCAATTTGTGACAGTCTGAATCAGAATGGGGTAGAAATTGGAAAAGTGTTTTTCAACAAACTCTCTGTAATGCTCTCATGGAGTCATAACCCTAGAGTGCACCAATTATATAAGTCAACAATTCTCAGCTCTCCAGTTGCTAACATTTCATTGGGTATCTACTGGGTCCCCACTGAATTTCTTTTCATTTTTTTTATATTTTGACACTTCATATTTTATTCCCCCTCCTCCCATCCACCCTCCAACTGTTCCACATCCCATACCTTCTCCCTAAGCCCCTGTCTCCATGAAGATGTCTCCACCCTCCACAGCCCACCTAATATGACCTCTAAACTGTCTGGGGCCTCCAGTCTCTTGAAGGTTAGGTGCAGCTTCTCTGACTAAACCCACACCTGGCAGTCCTCTGCTGTATAAGTGTTGGGGGCCTCATGTCAGCTGGTCTATGCTGCCCGTTTGGTGGTCCAGGGTTTGAGAGATCTCAGGGGTTCAGATTAATTGAGACTGCTAGTCATCCTACCGGATTGCCCTTCTCCTCCGCTTCTTTCAGCCTTGCATAATTCAACAGCAGGGGTCAGCTGCTTCTGTCCTTTGGTTGAGTGCAAATATCAGCATCTGACTCTTTCAGATGCTTGGTCGGTCTTCCAGATTGCTATCACTAAGTCCCTTTTTGTGAGCACTCCATAGCCTCAGTAATAGTGTCAGGCCCTGGGACCTCCCCTTGAGTTGGATCCCACTTTGGACCTGTTGCTGGACCTTCTTTTCCTCAGGCTCCTCTCCATTTCCATCCCTGTAGTTCTTTCAGACAGGATCAATTATGGGTCAGAGTTTTGCCTGTGGGATGGCAACCCTCTCCCTCATTTGATGCCCTGTCTTCCTGCTGGAGGTAGGCTCTTTAAGTTCCCTCTCCCTACTGTAGGACATTTCATCTAAGGTTCCACTCTTTGTGTTCTGAGAGTTTTTACCTCCTCGGTCTCTGGTGCATTCTGGAGGGTCCTGCCAACTTCCACCCTCTCCAGGGTGCCTGTTTCATTTCTAATGGCTGGGGGAATCACCCTCTGTGACCTCAAGATTTACTACAGAGAAAAACTGCATGGTATTGAAACAGAGACAGACATGTTGTCCAGTGGAACAGAATTGAATACCCAGATATAAAATGACACACTTACAGACACTTGCTCTTTGACAAAGATGCCAAAAATACATAATGGAAAAAAAGAGAACATTTTCGATAAATGGTGCTGGTCTCACTGGCTGTCTGTATGTAGAAAAATGAAAATAGATCCATTTTTGTCACTTTGCACAAAGATCAAGTCCAAGTGCATCAAAGACCTCGACATAAAACCAGATACACTGAACCTAATAGAAGAGAAAGTGTGAAAGAGCCTTGAACTCATTGGTATAGAGGGAAATTTCCTAAAGAGAACTCCAATGGCTCATGCTTTAAGATCAACAATTGATAAATGGGACCTCATGAGACTAGAAAGCTTCTGTAAGGCAAAGAACATAGTCAATAGGACAAATTGGCAACTTACAGATTGGGAAAAAATCTTCACTAGCCCCACATATCCAAAATATATAAAGAACTCAAGAAGTTCTACCAAAAAACCAAACAACCCAATCAAAAAATGGGGTATAGAACTAAACTAATATTCCACAACAGAGGAATCCTGAATGGCTGAGAAGCACTTAAAGAAATGTTTGAAATCTTTAGTGATCAGAGAAATGCAAATCAAAATGACCCTGAGATTCGACCTTTCACCAATCAGAATGGCTAAGATCAAAACCTCAGGTGACAACACACATTGGCAAGGATTTGGAGAAAGAGGAACACTCCTCCACTGCGGGTGGATTGCATACAACCACTCCCAAAATCAATCTGGAGGTTCCTCAGAAAATTGGAAATAGATCTACCTGAAGACCTAGCTATATCACTCTTGGGAATATACCTAAAAAATGAGCCATCATGCTACAGGGGTACATGTTCCACTATATTCAAAGCACCATGTTTATGATACCTAGAAGCTGAAAACAACCCAGATGTCCCATGACAGAAGATGGATACAGAAAATGTGGTTCATTTACACAATGTAATTCTACTCAGTTATTAAGAACGAGGACATCCTGAGCTTTTTGCAGGCAAATGGATGGAACTAGAAAATATTATCCTGAGTGAGGTAACTCAGACCCAAAAGGATATGCACGGTATGTATTCACTAATAAGTGGGTATTAGCCAAAAAAAAAAAAACAAACTACAGAATATCCAAGATACAATCCACAGAACTCAAGGGCCCAAGTGAGGACTCCTCAGTCCTGCTTTGGAGAGAGATGAAAGCAATCAGTAGTGGAGAGGGAGGGAGCGAGCTGGGAGTGAAAGTGGACAGGGGGTGGGGAGGGAGAGGGGAATCTGCTCTGGTATTGGGTGAGGGAAAAGGACTGAAGCCCACTGAGAATTTCTTATCTAAATGTTAATACCAGGCATTCTTCAATCTTGGATGTTCATATTTCTTCCCTGAAAATCCCCATAAAATGACAGAAAACATTTGTAATTCTCTCTGTTCTTCTGATAGGAAAAAAAAAGTCAGTATAATTGTGTTAGTGGAGATTGCATAAACCAGAGTTATTTTCATCTGCAAAGTGACTAATTGTATTGAGGTCATAGAAAGCTTGCAGTGAGTTCTGTGGAGCCCTAGTTGGAGTGAATTAATTCAGTAAATAGTTGAATCCTTCAAGTGTAAGCATTTCTAGACAGACGTGACTTGCACCTGTTCAACTATTTCAAAAAAGTAAAAATGCTTACATACTTGAGCCAGAAGCCGCTACTCACAGCGAGCATCACTGGGGGGTATCCTACAATCCGAGACTCCCAGCCAGGTCAGCAACCATTTCTTCTCCCATAGTGTCCCAAAAACAATTGGCTTTCTTTTTTTTTCCGAATTCTTTAAACAGCTGTATTTAAGAAATGTAGCTTCCTGATTAGTTTCAATCTCGATTTCTGACTGTACAGTTTGGTGGTCTAATGATTTTAGTTTGTGGTACTCATAAAATCTGTATACTGAAGTAGCTTGGACGTTCTCTCCCTTTCTTCTTTTTCATGTTCCCATTATTTATAATGAGTCTTCCCAGAACATTTCCAGCGTGTTCCTCAACTGCACGGACATGGCCAAAGCAGGCGAGATAATCAACTCCAGGCTGGAACTGTTTGGCAGAGCCAATAAGCTGCTCACTTCTCCTGCAGATGTTTCTGCTTTGGGGGGCCAACAGAAATTTTATAGGGTTTTTCCTCCCTTTCAGGGAAAGTTGCCAGAACAGTCAAGAAATGGGAAATATATAGGCATGCTCACATTTCCAAGTTGGGAGGGATACTATAACCCATAAAAGGAATCTTGAAGGAAAGAATTTCTGAAAACACTATTTCACAATAAGTATGTAAAGTGTTCACCAGGAGGAACAGGAACCAAGAAAAGCGTGCTTAGGTCAGATTTCTCTGCGTATGGAAAACTGTGGGAGTGCCATCGCAGTTAGAAATGATATCCATTCATGGGCAAAACTGCACCTGGGAGCCAGGAAGGATTCTCTCATTTGACTCATACACAAGCCAGAGTAAAACTCAAAATGAGAAAAAAAAAGATGCAGATGCAGAAATCATAATTTTTGTTTCCTTTGCTTTTGTCTCTCTTAAATTATTGTAAATTGTGGGTTTACAGAATGGACATACGCTGGCCTGTGGGTCGTTATTTTATCTTATCTATTAATTATGTTCAACATGGTACCATTTTACTCTGAAAATGAGAAAAATAGCAACAACGTTTTCTTTGAGTAGGAAAGTTTGTGAATTTCAATTGCCCTGGATTAGTTTCCTTGATTTTGGTGTGTTTTAATATCTTAAAGGATTGGCTATATGCTACATGCCATGGTATCGTATATGAGACAACTGTTCACATGATGTTCACGTGTGGGAATCCATGGGAGGGGGGATGAACTCCAAATCCATTCGTCCTGTTTGTATAAATGGGAGTAATGAAGACTGATTTGGAGAGCAGGGATTCCTGCTGCCTTTCTGTGTGGGAAAGCTATCTGTACAGAACATGTAAACGCCATTCTAAGAACACTTCTGTGTATTCAGTCACCCATAAACAATTAACACAGGGAACGTTGACTGAGGAGAAAAGGTAGTTAGGCTCATCCGGAGCGTCGTTCAGATTTTCCCGGTGTATGCTTCATATGGTTGACAGAATAAAAGTGATGTGAGATGATTCCTTTAAAGAATAGTACAATTAAGGAAATACATCAGCAGTTGATTATACTTCTGACAGGAAGGTGTCCACTTTAAAATCCATTAGTATTTTATTGTGGGAAATGGAAGTGCTAATTGAAATCCTAGCGAAACGCTAGGAAGTTCTTTGTGATCTCTGAAAAGGGGCCACCTTAACCTGCCAGATGCTTCAGCTCCATAACAGGCTATACTTTCTTAAAATGGAGTCCAAATTACCTAGTCTATTAATGTGTTTTAATTAACACTTGATGGATGAATAGTATTTGGATGACATTAAGGAGTAGTCCACTAAGCTGAGAAAATGTGGAGACAAAAATCTCAGAGTTAAAAAAAGAGACATTCTAAAACTAAAGTTAACATACATAAATATCACATATATTGTGAGAGAGGAAGGAGATTAAATGAATATTTTCCAGATGTGCAACTTAAACTCTGACTTCCCTTCCACAACAAATGCAGAAATGGAAGGTAAGCTAGATTCAGGGTGGCAAGGTTGGTCTTAATACATAGCAAGGAGACAGAAACTATTCACGAGTTTTAGGTGTATGAAGAATGATAGGGAAGGGATCCCCTGCCTTGAACAACTGGAGAAGAACCCCTCTCTAGAAATTGCAGGATTGGAAGGAATTATGAAGTCCTTATTTTTGCTTCACTGTAGGTCAGGTATCTCCAGGTATCCAATCATATGTGTCTTCTCCAACCCAGAACATGCTTTTGCAAGCTTGCCCTTAGTTGACTAATCCATGGTCAGCTGAGAAATAGCAGTCTTTCCTCTTAGTACCATTGTGATCATGCCTCCCAGAATCTTTTTGACACAGCAGTTACTACTGCTTGTCTATGGAGACCTTTGGCAATTACTGAATTAGTAATTAGTAATAAGTAATTAGTAATTAGTGCCAGCAATTTCTGAAGGAGCTGTTCAGCCTACCTCTGCTCTGCATTGGTCGCCAAAGCCCAGATCACCATAGGTTGTGATGATGCTGTTAAACTGTTGGCTGTATAATCCCTATGTTAGAATTTCAGAAGAAGCTCATGATTACAAACTGAAATGTCATTTCATTCCCTCTGGAGCCATCACCACCTCTTCCGTGTGACTATGGCTCTTCCCTCTTTTCACACTAAACCTCAAAACATCATGGACTCACGGTTATGTGGGACAGCAAACATCCAAAGAGGTCACTACTTCTCCTGTTATACAGAAAGCAAAAGCATGGATTTTACTAGGAGCAAATGTGGTACATCCTGCTCAAATCAATTCCTTATTTCATGTTTTACCCTAAATAATCATGGGGAACTGACAGATACTATGAAGATACCCTGTGTAACACAATGAGTAGAATACTATTTACTTATTAATTGAATGCAGATTTAAAGAAAGAAAACTTAGTCCACATCCTTCCCACCATAAACCTGAGAATCAGAACTGTTTACTTTCACTTTGGAGTCTAAACAAACATGTCTTTCCAGTAGAAACATGTCTTCAAGGAAGGTGGTGAGAGCCAGCACAAAAGAAAGCAGTTTTGGAGTTTCTCACTAACTACAAGCTAGTGAGACAATAATCTTCTAGTTATCTACGGTACTGGAAGTGACAGCTTATTACTCCTTTGTAAATGTACACACAGCACATTTGCATAAGCAGTCTTGATAGGCAGTATTTTACATTCTCAATTAGTCATACAATTATTTAATAACATGAATGATTTCTCCTTTAAAGGAGTTTGCATGAAAACTACATTATAGGACTTGTCTTTATAAGCGTTAGGGCATATTTTATGGGCATTATGGGCATATTGTTGTTTCAGAAGAAAATTCCTTATTCAAATAGGCAGCATTGTTTTCTTTCATATCTTTCCCTGTCAATGTGATTCTAACCAGAAGAGTTGATGGGTCTTATACCTAAGAGGACAAGAGAAACCAGAGCAATGAGAACAGGCAGAACTCAGCAGAACTGGACTCTAGCACTGGGTGGGGGCAGATCCCTGCAACCCAACCATCTGGCCGCCAACACACACCTGGACTTCTTTATGTTTCATTCTTGACTGACCCTTTTACCTTTCTCAGTGTTGCTATTCAAGTTAGAACAAGGGCCAGGGCCATCAGGGAGCAGAGGGACTTCACTCCAGGCTGGGGAGAGCAAGTAAGACATAACACAAGATGTTCCCTTATGACCTGGAGGTGACAGCAAACCTGATCAAACGGGAGCTTTCTCTCTAGGGAGGAGAGGTAGTGCAGGCTGTTGCTGGCTCAAAACTTCTTGCTAAAGGCAGCCAGTTCAACTGTGGTTTTTAAGGAAAGTCCTCCAGAGGATGTTCTGAAGCCATCAATTCCAGATCCCGGGGAATGCCTCCTGGGAATCAGGCACTGGCCAAAGAACAGAACTGAAGGAGCTGTTTCCAGCAATTTACAGTTCTCTTAAATACGAGGAGAAAAATACATGGAGACATTTTAGCTCAGCGGGCTCTTCAGCTGAAGACCTTAGAGAAGTTTCCATTGCTGCCAAGTGCATCGTATGACTCCGCATGTAAATGGATGCTCCAACATCTGAAACATTTCAGGACTCCTCAACCTAGTCTGAGAGAATAAATCCATCCCATGCTAAACAGCAACATGTAATATTTATTGAAAACTTTAAACTGTCTTTCCAAATTAATATCTGATTCAGAAAGGAGCCAAATATGGAACCAGCCATCAGGATATATATATGCACATATATTCTATTCATAAATCTCTCAAATAGAAGGGATTAAACAGACTTCACCTCTATTAGAGAAGTTTGAGGGGGCTATAAAAACTGAAATGTATTAACCATATCTATGAAAATTTATATATAAACATAGCTATGGGTTAAATCAAGCTCTGGGCCTAATGTGGAATATAAAATACTCACTGCTTGTTTTCTCTTTTCTGGGAGACTTTGGTAAAGGGACCCATTCAACATTTGGTAAATATACTACTTTGGCTCAGATCTATGAATAGCAGAGGAGGGAGGATCAGCACTGGCTTTGCAAAAACAAAGACAGTATTAGTTCATGGCAGTAGATCAAATATGATTTTTTTATTTTAAATATAAGAATTCTCAGTAAATACTCAGTGGTAGTAAGCCCTTGGAGAGGAGTAGGAAAGTTATTCTATTAGTAGTTTCATATACATGATGTTATAATTTTAAAATATTCTAAATTGTTCAAAAACACTTGGAGAATGTCTATAGCATGCTCTTGTTTGGAACTGGTTTTCTTTTACAAAATTTAACCAGTCTATTCATGGTGTATTCTCAGATGTTTTTGAACCTACTAAACGTATTTTCAAATATTTGGTATAGGAACTGTTGTGGCATTATATCATATTTACTAAAAAATAACTAAATAAGATTTCCCATTGAACTATTCATAAAATATATTAACAATAAATCAAACATTATTAAGAGATTATTTACAAATAAAATATATTATTAACAATAAATAAAATATTAATAAAAGATAATTATATGTGCTACTGTGTTTAGGTTTAACACTGTTTTTCTAGTTAATTGGAGGTTTGATAATTCCTGTTTTTCTTAAATCTAGCTGTTTCACACCTTTAAATTACTCGCCTAGTCCTTGAGGGTATGTCAACTTGGGCTTGGCTTTGCTTTCTGACTTCAAATGCTGTCATTTTCCCTCGATAATCTACTCTCTTTGAAAATGACATAATGTTTCCTTGATTTTCTTTAGCACCAATTATCACAGTGTCTTAGGAACTGGATATGTATTTCATTGTTTTTCATCTGATCCACACCAGTTTACTATTCATTTGTTCTGTTTTAGACAAGATAATACTGAATGGGAATAATCCAATGAGATGAAATCAGTTACCATTTTTATGAACCTCAGTAATGAAAGGGGGAGGCTTTGTTTACTAGTGGATGAAATGTGGCTGTGTGGAGTCTTTTGTTATTATACCTCACACCATAAAAGGCAATGTTACCATTCAATGAATAATGATAAAATGTATATGTTAAGTATTATTCTTAATATGAGTATTTTATACGATGAAGTTGCCAGACTTCATGGACAGAATGGGATTAACTTTAAGTAAGTTAAATGAAGTCATGAGGGTCGATTCTTACCCAATATTAAGGATATCTTAGAAGAAATTAATACAGGTGCAGAAGAACCTTACAAAGACATCAGGAAAAAAAATGGCCATCTTTCAGCCAGACATTGAGGTCTGAAAGAAACTGACATTGTTGAAATCTTGGTCTTAAGGGTTCTAGCTTCTAGAAGTGAAAAATAAATTGTGTTGCATAAGCAACTCAACTCTCTCTCTCTCTCTCTCTCTCTTTCTCTTTCTCTCTCTCTCTCTCTCTCTCTCTCTCTCTCTCTCTCTCTCTCTCTCTCTCGTCATGTATAGACAGTAGATAATTAGGTACATCATGTCCCTGACTCCTTAGTCTTAGGAAGCTACTAAGTAGTGACTGGATACAAGGTCCTATTGAAAAAGTGTGGCGCAAAGACTGAAGTTAAAAGGTTCTATTGACAAAGTGTGGAGCAGAAACTGAAGTAAAGGCCACCCAAAGACTGACCTACCTTAGGATTCATCCTATAAACAGTCAACAAACCCCAACACTATTATGGACAACAAGAAGTGCATACCAAAAGAAGCATGCCATGGTTGTCTATGGAGGGGCCTTACACATGCAGAGGCAGATGCTAGCAGCCAACCATTGGTCTGGACATGAGGTCTCCAATAGAAGAGTTGGAGGATGGTCCGGAGGAGCTGAAGGGGTTTATAATCCCATGGGAAGAACAAGGATGTTGGCTACCCAGACACCCCAGGACTCCCATCAACCAAGGGGTACACATGGTTCCAACCAAAAAGGTGGCAGAGGAATGCCTTGTGGGGCATCAGTGGGAGGAGTGGTCCTTGGTCAGGTGAAGACTCAATAGATGCCCGAACAAAGGGAAACTGAGGGGGGAAGGTGGGAGTGGTTCGGGTGGAGGGGCATATACTTGGAGGCAGGGGTTGAGAGGAAGGGTTGGGGGTTTTGAGGGAGGGGGAAACCAGGAAAAGTTTTACCATTTGAAATGTAAATGAAGATTATATTCAATAAAAAAACAGAAAGAAAAAATACAAACTTGACTAACAAAATGGCCCACAGGTTCATAGGTAAGTAGTCTAAATACATAATTTGTAGAAGCCTCTTTTTTATACTTATTAATTGACTTAGCAGTTATGAATTATCCAAAATAGAAATAAAATGAATATTCAAATCTTCCTGTTTTCATCCTTATATGTTATTTATATCTGTGGGAGGTTCAGTTCCTCTTCTGCTTATCTAATATCTTAGTATCTTAGTATGACTACCCTGAAGCACATAATCACATAATCATATAGGTATGACTATCCTGAAGCACATAATCAGATAATCATATAGTCTAGCCAAAAGATTTAATTATCTACAAAAAAAGAACACAATTAAAAACTCTTCACCTCTCTCATTATGTAGCATATTATACAACTATATCTCTTGTATTGACAGATATTTTAAATATATATCTTAGTGAAATACAGCATATGATATATTCCAATTGTTTTAAAAATAAGAAAATGTAAATATGAATAAAAGCAAATAAATTCACATATCAAAATATGTAGTGATTATTGTTTCAGTCTTACCATGTTAGAATACTTTTATTTAGTCATTCATCTATAAGTCTCAATAATTCTTCCATAAATGTGTGATTTCAAAATAAAAATAGTTCTAAAATATTGTTTTCATAAATGGAACTTTAAATACCAAGATCTCATCATGTGTTTGTATACATTAAACAAAGGCATAAGAAAAATCTCTAATTAACACAGGCAAGTTCTCAAAATATTGTAGGAGATATGGCTTTAAATATTTAAAATGACAACATCTAAATTCTGTTTCAAAGTTCATACGTTCTTAGTCTGTACATACACTAATACTTAGGAAAACCTGTGGTAATCTCACAGTGAGTAAATCTTAGTGATTCTATGGTCTGTAGTCTGCATGCAGTTTTATCTTGGCTGAAGAAGTGCACACAGGGAAATGCTACCTCCTTATTGGCTTATTATTACAGTGTTTTCACTATAACAATTTTTCAAATTAAAAATATTATGTTTTTCTTCATAAAGATTTTTTATGTGGCAGGCATCTTTTAAAAATTCTTATTAAACTTACATATTGACATGTATGTGTGTGTGTGTGTGTGTGTGTGTGCGTGTGTGTGCGTGTGTGAACTCATGCTATAGTGTGCATGGGAAGTTCAGAAGAAAAGCTGTGGGAGTTTGTTATTCCCTTCCACCATGTAGGACCCAGAGTTCACACTCAGCCTGCCAGGCTTGGCAGCAAACACCCTTTTCCACTAAGCCATCTCACCAGCCCATCTAGCAGCTAAGCCATCTCACTAGCCCATCTAGCAGGATATTAAGTTCATTTCTCAAACATATTTTAGTAGTTTGACATCAATTGCTTAGATAGATCATATTAATATATCATAATAATATCTTATGTTATTGATACATAACACTAAATAATAAGCCAATAGGGAGGTATCATGTCTCTGCGTATACTTCTTCAGCCAAGAAAAAAATTGCATGCCAACTATTGAGCATGGAATCATTAAGATTTACTCACTGTGAAATTACCATGGGCCTCCAGAAGTATTAGTGTATGTACAGAATGCATGAACTTTTAATCAGAATTTAGATGTAATTATTGTAAATACGTAAAACCATACTTCCAATAATATTGTGAGAACTAGCCTGTGTTAATTAGAAAAATTTCTTGTGTCATTGTTCAAAGTATATAATCACATGATGAAATTTTGGCATTTAAAATTCCACTTATGAAAGCAGTATTTTAGAACTATTTTTATTTTGAGATAACACATTTATTGGAGAATGATTGAATCTTATAGGTGAATGATTAAATAAAAGTATTCTAACATGGTAAGAGTGAAATAATAGTCACTGCATATTTTCATATGTAAATTTATTTAATTTATTCATATTTGTATTGCCTTATTTATGTATCAGTTATGTTTAAAATCAACTGCAATGTCATAAGACATATTTTCACTGATCATCTGTAATAGTTTGTATATGCTTGGCATAGGGAGTGGCACTACTAGAGGGTGTGGCCCTGTTGCAGTAGGTGTGTCACTGTGGGCATGGACTTTAAAACCCTTATCCTAGCTGCCTAGAAGTCAGTCTTCCACTAGCAGCCTTCAGATGAAGATGTAGAACTTTTTACCTCTGCCTGCACCATGCCTGCCTATATGCTGCCATGCTCCCACCTTGATGATAATGAACTGGACCTCTGAACCTGTAAGCTAGTCTCAATTAAATGTTGTCCTTTATAAGACTTGCATAGGTCATGGTGTCTGTTCACAGCAGTAAAACTCTAACTAATACAGCATACCCAGTGGTAAAAACATGAGTCATTTATGAATAAAACATAATCTCTGCCCATTACAATATGTACCTGTTATATAAAAAAAATTAAAGACACATCCAATGTAAGATTTTATTTTCTTAACTTATACAGAGTCCAGCTAAGTTTTGAGTATGATGCATTTCATTCAGATATATTTATGATTGCCAATATGCATTTGACACTTCTTATGAAATTTTGTATTTCATTGTTATAAAAAATAATTTTATCTCCCAACTAAATTAAAATTTTCCTTTGGACCAAAATATTCTGTTATATCTGGTGGTCTTGGAACAATGCTAAAGTCTAAAATGGGTTTTTATATAATCGAATAAATCCCAGAACACACAAATAATAGAGGAGTTAAGAAAAATAATAGTAAAAATTCATCATGTTTAAAATAGCATGGGGAGATTTATTTCAAATTGGTTATTACATTTACCGCCTGAGGGTTGATTAGGGAGCATGTGCCATGGTTTGTGTCTGGAGGTCAAGCGACAACTTGGGGACTTGAGGACCTGAATTCAATCCCCAGAACCCACATGGAAGGAATTTTGAGCGTTGGGAGGATGGATAAAGTCTCAGCTGCAAAGGTAAGGAAATGATGCTGCACACGGGCGAAGCTGCAGAGCAGTGCAAGAGAGGTAAGGGAATTGGGGGCAAATTATAGGCGAAATTGATGTCTTATTTTGGCAAAAAAGATAGAATGAAAATGAAGAAGCCTTGGCAAGAGGATTGGAAACGTAAGCAGGAGATGTGAATTTGAGCAGAAACAGCTCCCGAGAGGACATTTAGTAGAGAGCAGAGAGAAATGGCAACACTGCTAATTTGGCATCATTTTAGAGCAGGTTCAGTTTGTGACACTGCTATGTGAGCAGACCAACACACATGGCGTCATACCCAGTTGACAAAACTCTTCATGCAGACATTTTTGCAACCATAATCATATTTAATTAATATGTGCAACTATGCTAATGCAATGGGCACATAGTTTATAGGGAATCATATTGTCAATAAAGACTCCTTTAAGGAGCTGGACTCTACGTTGTCCAGTATGGGTTTTTGCATATTATATTTCAAACAAATTTAATGCCATATTAAACTAGTTCTGCAACTGCTTAACACTAGGTTTCCCCATCTTCTTTAGAGATGCAAACGTGGCAAACTTTGAGGTTCAGACAAGCTTTTCTATTTTAAGGTTGAAAATTCTGAACACTGTGCAATTATTTTGCAGAACTAAGCCCAAGATTGGTGCAGTTCGGGTTACTGTTGCTGTGATGAGACACCATGGACAAAAACAACTTGGGGAGGAAAAGGTTTGCTACACTAACACTTCCTAGAAGAGTTCATTATCAAAAACTGTGAGGAAGCAGGAAAGTAAGCCAGATGCGGAGCTGTAGGAAGGATCTGATGTGGAGACCATAGAAAAGAGCTGCTCACTGTCTGTTCCTGCCACATAAATCACTAATTAAGAAAATACAATGTCCACTTGTCAGTGAGTGCATTCCATTTGTGTTCATTTGTGATTGGGTTACCTCACTTGGGATGATATTTTCTAGTTCCATCCATTTGCCTGCGAATTTCATGGATTCATTGCTTTTAATAGATGAATAATATTCCATTGAGGAAATGTCCCACATTTTCTGTATTCATTCCTCTGTTGAAGGACATCTGGGTTCTTTCCAGCTTGTGGCTATTATAAACGAGGCTGCTATGAACATAGAGGAACATGAGTCCTTGTTATATGTTGGAACATCTTTTGGGTATGTGTATATATATATATATATATATATATATACACACATATATACATATATACGTATATATGTATATATATGTATGTATATATATATGTATATATATACATATATATACACACACACACGTATATATGTATATATGTATGTATAGTTGGGTCTTCCAGTAGCACTATGTCCAGTTTTCTGAGAAACCACCACACTGATTTTCAGAGTGGTGTACCAGCTTGCAAAAGCTCAGAATACCCAGGTTACAATTCACAGACCATATGAAACTCAAGAAGAAAGAAGACCCAAGTGTGGGTGCTTTGGTCCTTCTCAGAAGGGGGAAGAAAATAATCACGGGAACAATTACGGAGACAAAGTGTAGATCAGAGACTGAAAGAAAGGCCATCCAGAGACTGCCCCACCTGGGGATCCATCCCCTATACAGACACCAAACACAGACATTGTTGTGAATGCCAAGAAGTGTTTGCTGACAGGAGCCTGTCTTCTGACAGGCTTTTCCAGAGCCTGACCAATACAAATGCAGATGATCACAGCCAGCCATTGGACTGAGCACAGGGTTCCCAATGGAGGAGTTAGAGAAAGGACTGAAAGAGCTGAAGGGGTTTGCAACCCCATAGGAAGAACAATATCAACCAACCAGACCCCTCTTCCCAGAGCTCCCAGGGACTAAACCACCAGCCAAAGAGTACACATGGAGCAATCCATGGCTCCAACTGCATATGTAGCAGAGGATGGTCTTATAGGGCACCAGTGGGAGGAAAGGCCCTTGGTCCTGTGAAGGCTCAATGCCCCCAGTCTAGGGGAATGCCAGGTTGGGGAGAAAGGAGTGGGTAAGGCAAAACCCTCATAGAAGCAAGGGGAGGGGAGGTGGGATAGGGTGTTTCTGGGGCAGAATCAGGAAAGGGAATAATATTTGAGATGTAAATAAATAAAATATCCAATTTAAAAAAAAAGAAGAGAAATTGTCTTACATGTTTGCATACAACCCAGTCTGACGGAGGTGTTTTCTTAGTTGGGGCTCTTTTCTCCCTCATGATGCTAGCTTGTGTCAAGATGACATAAAAATCAGCAATAGTATATATTCAAAAGCAGAGTTTGATAATAATGCTCTACAAAACTTGAAGGATAATGATATCAAATACTGAACAACCTAAAAATTATTACATTTTATGTATATGAAACCTGTATTATGAGACCAGGAAGATTCAAATGAAATATAAGAAGCTAAAACACTATGTGTCTCATTCATTTCTCATTAGAAAGATAATAAATGTAATAGGACTAAGACAAAAAGTAAAATAAAATAGGTTTCACCTTCCTCACTAGATGATTATAAATAAAGATCCTCTTGCCTAATGCATTCTGTCTTTCTAGATAATTGAGTGATCACGTGGTGGCCATAATGGTAAATGATCAAAATATAACTCACATTTTCTATTTTTATTCAGTATATATAGTTGTCATATTCTAGCAAAAGTTGAATTTCAAATACACATGAAGAGTTATTAGATTTTAAAGTAATTGTCATTCTCTGTTATGTACACATAAAATAAACAGTTAATTTTAAATTGCATTGTATATGTATGTGTATATGTGGGTATGTATGTGTGTATGTGTATAGGTATATATGTGTGCAGCTGTGTGTGCAGCTGTGTGAGCACAGCATGTGTGTGGAAGTCAGAGGACAAATTTCAGGACTTGATTCTTTCCTTCTGTTTTGGGGTTCTCATGGTTGAACCAGCACCATTTCCAACATCAGTACTTTCCTTGTACGACAATACTCATTTCTAAAAAGTCCTTCATTCCTGCCTCTTGACAATTTTCAGCATAGTTTTTGGTTTAATTTATAAAATTGGACAATAAAGCTATAAATTTGGGTTTATCAATAGGTGGCCTCCTATTTGTAGGTTTTTAAGTAGTTCAATAAAAAAATAACAGCTCAATATTTACTCTATTTGGCCCAATGTTATTGAAACCTCTGTTATACATTAAAATAAAATAAATGAATATATTTAGCTAGGGTAGTGAAGCTTATTGGAAAATTATAAAACTGAGAAAATTGTGGAAACACACACAAAATAATATCTTCAGTATGTTAGCCACCATTCAAATTTTAGTGTGCATTGTTTAACATTGAAAATGTTTTCAAAGACTTTATACACTCTGTTCAGAATTATAATTTTTATCTTTCCATATGTTCTACAGAATTTATTATAACAATTACTCCATTATATATACAATAATTAAAAATTACTACTATTTAGTATTTTGGTACAATATTATCAGTTATTAAGCAATGTACAATCAATACAGTGACTAAAAAGAATGCCAGCATTGTGTATATTTTATTCTCCCTAAATTTCTAAAATTCTGACTTTTCCCTCATAAGTTTTCTCTTTATTTCTCTATAAATAAATTAGCACTTTCTTGCCAATTTTCTTTTCGAAGTTATGGGAAATACAATCGCTGAGCCAAAGATTATAAATATATCTGGACAAAATGATACATCTTCTCAAGGAAAATTCCAAAATGCTGTATCAATTTATGGCACTGGAGCAGAAAGTGAAAATAAGATCTAACTGATATTGCTTCTGCATAATATTCATTTTAGCTGCAAAAAAATAAATAATTGCTTTCATGACCCTCAACTTGTATTTCATGATTCCAAAGGAAATTGGAAGCTCACATACATGTATAAGCTGTTTGTTTTTATTCCTTTCTGACTTTTCCTCTTGATATCTTTGCACACATTTCTGGAAGGCATATGTTCTCATCTTAAAGAATCTTGTGTTCTCATAAAGGAGTAATAGTGTCATTTGTCTACCACATATGTTGAATTCCTTTCCAGGTTGAGATTATTTTGATACTCTAAAGTTTCAACTGTATACAGTAATGCTCTTTTTTTCCATTTTGATTAATATCATTTATGTGCTTAAGGAAACTTCCAGATAAATATTAATTTTTGACAAAGTAACTTCCATTGAACATATTTATTGCATTAATTCTAAGTTCCCATTGTAGTAATAAAAAAAGGAATAATAATCAGGCAATCACTGAAATATAGACTCCAAGAAAACCTTTTTCATTGAAGAAAGTATGAGTGATTGCAAGACTGTTTCAGGCTTCCCCACTGGAGACACTGCATATGTAGTACATGTGACAACACTGAACATTTACACAGACTCAAATATTCTACCTTGTGCCAGTGTATTGTCAGGTCAACATCCTATATGATAAGGCTGTACCCTAAACTCTGAGCTCATTCAGATCCATAAATAAAAATATTCCCATTGAATTTTTAGAGCCTGTGTGTCTTGTTTGTGTCTTGATTAGTGTTCTATTCCTTGGTGAGGATGGGAGTCCCACAATATACAAAACACATACTGATTTTGATGGAAATGCATATTCAAGGATCAAAATGGCCAATATGTTTTCAGTGGACTCTAGAATAACACTTATTAAAGAGAAAAGACGATTCAGAAAGCACTAGCCATGATCTAGGTAGAATATCTTTATAATATAAGAGGAATCACAATGCTAGTAATAAAATTAGAATTTGGTTGTAATTTTTGTAGAACTAAAAGAATCCTAAATATGATAAAGACATCTTACCATCTTCAGGATGTTTAGAGTATAACTCTCTAAGGATAAATTATTTTTCATTATTCTGATGGAATTGGCTGTAATGATCAATTTCCATAAGGAAAATGAGAAATCCAGTTTTTGACATGATACATTTTTAAAAAATCCCATCACCTCTAGATACTTATGATGACAACTAATCACCAAAGTGATGGTATCAGGAGGTGGGGTCTGTGAAGAGTGATTATATATGAGGGAACGTCTTTAATAAGTGGGGGCATGTCTTTACAAGAACGACCATAGGGATCTGTTATGACCTACTATCATTAGAGGACAGAGATGTAAGGAATGTCTAGGGCCAGAGAGTAGGCTATCACCAGACATTGGTTCTAACATCTTGATTTCATTCTCACTAGAATCCACAGCTGTAAGAAATTATACTTTTTTCTGAGCTACAGAGTTTATGGTATTGTGTTATAACCTAATAACAAAACATTTTAAATGAACTAGGATGATAATTTATTGATGGAATGTTTATGCATATAAAACATCCCCTCCGGCTCATGTGTTTGTTTGATTCCTCTGTCACCAGCATCATTTGGGGAGGTTCTGGGACCTGCAGTATTATGGTTACCCGAGTCAGAGGTTATCCAGATTGTGGTAGCTATTGATGAACTTGAAGGTGATAGGTGCTTCTTGTCTACCCAGTATTTCTGCTTCTTGATCAGTCCTGAGGTGTGGGGTTTCCTCTTCCTTGACATCATGCATAGATAGCCTCTGTAACTGTGAGCCAGAAAATTTTCATGCCTTAAGCTGTGTTGTTTAGGGATTTTGTCCATATCTTTGGGTATTATGTCATAGCAAGGACATCATAAGTGAATATGGGGTCATAGTAAGAAACCTGATAATGTGTATTTTTAAGTCTTGAAAGCCTGAAGGTGTATGTGATTGAAGCTTTGCGATGTTGTAAGGAAAGCTTACTAAGCCATTCTGGAGGGAGTTCGTTAAGTTGAATGCTTATAACAAAGACTATATTCATAAAGTTTTAGAATACTGCAGCAACCCTTTTGAGAATTCAATAGAGGCCATCCATTCAAATGAGGCCATAACGTGACAAAGAATTTGGCTATGTTCTGCCTGTGTCTGAATAGTAGAGTAGGACTGAGTTCAAACGCTCTGGATTCATTTCTTTGATGGTGAAAATTTCAAGAAAAGTAACATTAAGACTGGTATGGTTGTTACTAGCTCTTCTTTGCTGGATTACAGTGAGTACACAGACAGAACAAATGGAACAGAAAGATGCACAGGTGTCAAAGAAAGAATATGGGCTTTCAAGTTGCAGACAAGGCAAGTGTGGACAAGGTACAATCGTCATTGTTTAAGAGAGCTGTGCTATTAAAGATAAATATCAGACTTTGTGCAGAACCAAATGGAAAGTGCTCTGAAGACACACCTCTACACATTAAATGCTCTGGGGTGCAAAAAATGCAAAGGAGTTGAGAAGATTTATTTTCAGCTCTCCATTTGACAAAGTACAAGTCAAGGGCTTTGTTTGGAAGAGAATTCCTGAGAAGAGTTCGCAGGATGCACGCTATTCCAATAGAGCATGGAGAAACATCTTTACCCCCTTTGAAAGTCAGAGACTCCTGCAGCTATGATGGTCAAAGTGCATCTTTAAATAGAAGCAGAACCTGACATCATCCATCTTGTTTGTGGCCTAAAGACAAAAGAGTTATGGGTTCATAGCAACATTCAAGGGAAAAGCAATGTCGTCAGATAGAGTGCATGGTGTTCCTATATGGAATTCCTGGTAGAATAATGACTGAAGCTATAAAGGGGAAGTTTAATTTGCAGTAGAAAACCCATGTAACCTAGGGAAGCTGCAGGCACCAAATGGAGCTGGGCCTAAACAAGAAGACATTTGTGCTGCAGTTGGCAGAGCTCTAGAGACTGACTTTGAGCCTACGTGATGACATCATGAGCCCCTGATCCTGACCATGAAGCTACAGGGTCACCCACACTTTTTTTGGTTTAGTTTAAATCAGTCATTTCTCATTTTGCAGTCTTTTGCCTTGGTCTCTTAACTGTCAGGGCTCCTTTTCCCTCTACTATGCTCAACTGGCACTACTAAGCCTAATTACATAAAGTAGTTTCCTATTTTACCAAAGCATCTGCATAGTGTGATGAGAATTGTTAAATAGAAACACACAAGTGTTCTAAATTGCATCTTTAAAAAAACTGGTATGGTGACAGCATACATAAAATGAGCCTTCAGTGTGATCTGAACACCTTTGGAATTCTTAGCTGTCTTAAATCAACCCCTGTATAAAAAGATTATCTCATGTTGTGTCTTTTGGTCTCAAATGCAAAAGAATTTTTCCTCAGTTTTCATTTTTAGTTGTTATTGTATATGACTTTCTGTAATATTACTTACACTTTGAAAGAAAGAAACAATGTTGTCACATGCTTTAGCTGAATAGACTTTCCAACTTAACTACACACACATCTATGGAACCTGTTGTTACAACAGAACTTATGTATATGCTGCATGTGTGTACTAGAGTCCATTCTTCTTGCTTCCCTAATACACCAGACCTATGATGCTGTGCATTGCTATTCAAATATTCAGTGATAACTTTCCGCATCAGAGTCATCCCATGCATATTCAAGGGCGTTCTCATGAATGTACAATTAAGCAGATATCAAATGAAACAGTTGTCTAACTTTCTCTCTTAAAATTCATCTATAATGTTCTTTCCTAAGTTCATTCCAATCAAACTCTGGAAGGAGATGTTTACCATAAAACATATGTAGGGGATTCTTGGAGGAGCAGATATGCGTATTTCTTATTTCTCCCTCCATGTGCCTGCACAATTGTTGAAAAATATTCCATAGAGCCCTTAAGAGGTATGGCTTGTTATTGTGTGAAAAAGATAGCATTAAAAGAGAGAAAACCACGAAGAGGGGGCTCTGGTCTTCCATGTGTTCTTTGCCTAAAAAGGGAAACATATGGGCAGAATCATGGTAAACAGGGGAAGAGACAGGGAGACGTGCGAGAAGGTGTGAACCCAAATAAAACCAACGCGTGGCAGGGATAAAGCAACTCTGAGAGCAAGCCTGTAATTTGTAGGTAAGCTCATTTCCAACCTGCAATTTTGTCCTTCAGGGATTAATTATCTAGATTGGAGGATAAAGGGAGTAAAACATAAGCATTTACTCAGGGTATAAACCAAAAAAACTGTGGACAGTTAGGAAGGGGATGGGCCCAATGAAGTCCCTGAAATGATTGGGGCGGAAACCGAACACAGGGTCTACCCATCCACGGGAGCCAGATGGACCAAGAGCACAGAGCCAGAAGCTAGAAAGAAGAAACAGTAAGAACCAGGGAAGAGGTTGTCAGGGCCAAGCCGTTCTCTTATGAAAGGTCAGGAAGAAATGAGCATTACTAAAGAAATCTTAGACCCTGGCCGTTGGCCAGCTCAGTTACCTTGATGATACCAGATGTCACTTACCACAGGAAAGATATGTATGAGCTCATATTATCACAGTGACTAAGAAAGGCTACACTAAAATGTTATTCTATTGCATCATACACCCACTTGGGAGTTTCTGAAGTTTTTACAATCAAAAGCTTAAGATTACTTTTAAAATTTGTTTTTGAGATTATGGTATAATTATGACATTTCTCCCTCCCCTTCCCTCCCTCCACCCCCTCACTGCTCTTTTTCAAATCAATAGCATCTTTTTGTGTTGATTGTTCTTCCATGTATATAAGTACATGCATATAAACTTCTAAATATAACCTGCTCGGTCTGTATAATGATGTGTGTAAGCTTTCAGGGTTGGTCATTTGGTATACTGGATAATCAACAGGTGTGCTCTTTCTTGGGAGAGGGGGAGGGGGTCTCCTTCACTGTTCTCAGATTCATTAGTTGCCTAGAGTTGTCTGTGCAGGGTTGAGGCCTTTTCTTTGCTCACTTTGGCATGTCAGCAGTATCATCATTATTCATCCGTCTGTGTGTGTGTGTGTGTGTGTGTGTGTGTGTGTGTGTGTGTGTGTGTGGTGTTGGCACATGTGTTTGTTTATAGGTATGTATGCCTGTGCATATGCATGTAGAGGCAATAGGTGGGTATTGATATCCTGCTCTGGCCCTGTCCACCTTAATCTTTTGGAACAGGGTCTCTTATTGAATAGGAAGCTAAGCTTGTTGACCAGCAAATCATAACATACTCCAGTCTCTGCCCCCTACACAGTGCTGAGGTTCTAGGTCATGTCTGATCTCTTCCAGCTTTGCCCCTGCCTTCTGGGCTGCAAACTCACGACCATTGCTCTTACCCATTGTCAGTCCCTTCTCCAAAGCTCCTTTTTGAGGGCACTTAAAACGTGTCTTAGAAAACTATATGTTAAGATAAGCCAATCGCTTTACTAAACCAATTAAAGGGCGAATTTAGATTTTCATGAGAATTCTTGTACCTTTAAGAGATTTACATGGAATCTAGGGAAGCCAATGGTTTTCATACAAAACAGCACTTCATTTAAAACACCAGAAGATCATGTACAAAAGCCTCGTGGCAGATGCTCACATAATCACAACTGTGCTCATTAGAAAAAAAATAAAACATTAGCACACTGTATTAACTTGATGTTTTCTTTGATTAACAAGCACTCTCATAACATAAAAATTGCTCTGATGTTATTAGCAAAAATGTATGTGACATTTTTTTCTCCATGAATATGAGGTGGGAAGTGAGAGAAGATATTAAGTTATTGATGGAAAAGTAAGCATGCGATAGAGTACATATTTCAGCTTTATAACCGTAATTTGTCTTATTATTATTTGCATGATGTTTAGTCCAAATGTGAATCCAGCTTTTAAAAAACATTAGTTTAATGATGAAACACATGTTTTCTATTTTGATTGTCTCTGGGTAAAAGGCACACATTCGTCATGATTAAAATGCTTTTTACAGCTGTATTTAAGATCATTTGCTTTAATGGCACTCTTAAGAAACCTTCTTTGTTTAATAACAGGGTATATTGGAAGAAGATACAGAGGAGGAGCCCTTGGCATGGATATTAATTTTTATAGCTACTGTAACAGACTATGGAAAGCTGGGTGGTTTAAACCTGAAGTTGATTCACACAGTTCCAGGGGAAAGAAGTTCAAAATCTAAGTGCATCTCAGGCCATGCTTCTCTCTCGCTGTCCAGAATGATCCTCCCTTATCCTGTCCTGGCTATGACTGACAAATGCCCCTCTTTGCTGTCACTTGGATTTTAGCCACAGAAATTTGTTTCCTGCACTGCCACTGTCTGCTGACCCTTTCATTGTCTTAATCTTGCCTTTCCTCCCATGAAGTCTCCAGTCCTGTTGGGTTAGTGTCTTTCCACACGTAGTGTAACCTTATCACAATTAGAGTATATCTGCCTAGATCCCATTTCCAAATTACTCCCTTTTCTGTCAAAATCACTGCATAGAAGATGATTGACTCAATTGCTAGACAGACTTTAAAAGTTCTCTAAGAGACTATTCAAGGCAAGGGTCAGAAGAAATAATGACTAGGGTATTCCCTGTAGCTTGAGGATCACTAATATCTATTGTACAAATTCTAAAATGGACAGAGCGATTTTTAAACTTTGACAATAATGATAAAACCATAGAACATTGAGCAAATAGTCCACAATGGGCACCTATATTTCACCTGTTACGTTGTGTGTAAATATAATGCTCAGTCAGAATTAGAGAATCAAAACCGTCACAATGGGTTAAGTCTTGTGTTGTTTATTCTCTATGAACAGCCCATCCCAACTATTGATGGAAACACAAGTTAGAACAATGCCATCCCCTCAAAGATCTCCCTCATTCCTAGATGGTCACACTGACCACCTAACTCCTGGATGACAGGATTCTAAGACTTGTAGAAAACCAGAGTTTTAGGGAGGATCTCTGTGAACCAGTGTCTTCTGAGTGTTACAAGGTTGGGGTGCTCATGAGCTCAAGGGAACTGTGGTTGCTTGTGTGATAACTGTACAAGGTAAGTCAACCAAAATCCCAGCGTGCAAGGGGGAAAGAGCTCCCAAAGGCAACGGAGGAGGAGGAGTTAGTGACAATTGATAACTGCTAGGAAAGAAGAGTCAGTTTTCTACAGGGGAGAGGTACCTGATTGTTTTTCCATTCTGTAATAGCTAATCACACTCCCAGGGGCAGAATTAATTGGACTCAGTGAGTTTAATAAAAGGGTCATAATGCTAGAAGGGGGATGTGTCACTGGGGGTCTGGGAAGAATTGGATTTCAAGGTTAACATTTTTTTTTTCTATAAATGGACACGAAAAGTCTCTAGTGCTTTTTTAAAAAAGATCTTTTCATGTCCCCTGCCAGGCTGCTTGTCTGCCTTACCCCCAGGGTGCCTGAGCATGGGGTGGGGAGCCACTCAGGGGTGTCCCTAATAGAGGTTCTTAGCCTATGATTTCTCTGGTGGGAAATGTACCTGGCAGGTAGGGGAAGGCAGAGTCCTGGGACAGGGGCAGCAACCAGCTGGCTCCATGTGAGCACTGAGAGTTCAAAAGAGCTGGGAGAGAGAAGGGTTTCTCCTGGAGATTGAGGCACTAAACCCTTTCCCCTCAGCAGGTATCCTTAATGAAGGAGCTGGTCCTTGCTTGCCCGCACTGTTTTATTTGATCGTAAATGTGAATGCATACACCTTACTCAGAGTAACCCAGGGATTAAATACCCTTTGTGGGAAGGAATGCCCAGAAAGAGAAGCTCATTGGCTGAACACGCAAGGACTATCTAGATAGCCCCTTACCATGGAGAACATCAGGGGTTTTTTTTATGCTACGTGACTAATTACCGTGGTCTTCTTAGTTGGGTGTCATGGTTACCTGTTCCAGATCAGGTGGTTTGGCGGGGAAGCTGGCTCCACGCCCGCCATTCTTAAGTCTAAGCTTGCTCAAGCTTACCAGTTTTCTCTCTCTGGTGGCATGGTCTGCGTGCCCCACGGTCCCCAAATCATTAATTGATGGCCATCCTCAGAGAGCTCACGGAGAGCCACGTTTCCTGAGTGAGCCAGCTCCAAATTATTCCTGCTTCCCAAGAAATATCCAGTTTTGCTTCATTTACCAAATTAATACATAATAAACTCTGGTTTTATTCAGGTAAACATTTTTTCTAGTGTAAATTATATCCTAGCTAGGCTGCAAGGCATAATTATGTCAAAGTATTGTTGTTAGCTGAAGTTAAAAGGTAAGATTGCCAAGTATTTTACCACTCAGGATAATTTACAACCTTATTTTAGATCCTCTGTAATGAATCCACTTTTTTTTACAGGTTCAAGTCATATGGTATCATTGAACCAGTCTCTAAGGGTATCGGTGGCCGAGATCCTGGGCGGAAAAAAAATGTTCTTAGAGCTTCTCCAATGAAACTTCATGTCTCTTTTCTTTGTTGTCTTTGTATAATTGTAAAAACATGTTAAATCAGACAAAATGATCTGAAAACCAAAGTAACACATTTCTTCTCACTGCTTTGACAAGCATAAGAAACAAAATAATTGTCATAACTGTCATGCTAACACAATTCTAGATTTAATTTAGTTATCCCTAGGGGTCCTTCCATCCTAACATTGGGTGTTCAGATTCCCTCAGGATAGGCTATTGTGCAATTAACCGATTTCTTAAAATAAATAGATGGGGGAAAGAGCCTCACTTTTTCGTTGTTGGTTTGTAGCCTTGATATTTTGCAAATAACTAAATCCTTTTTGATTAATATGTGTCCATTGTTTGGGACCGGAATGTATGTATATACGTGAGTACATACGTATCAGTGTGTTTTAAGACACACTTTGTATTTGGTTTAACTTGCCAGCAAGCTGGAATTGGGGTATAAATGTGCTGTGATAGAAAGACGAAAACCTGTTAATGTGACATTTCTACTAGGAATGCTCAGAGGAGTGCATTCTTATTCAGGAAAAATAAATGCCTTCAAATATGTGAAACACCACATCACTTGTCACAAGCTCCTTCTGTAGTGTTAGAATATTTTTCCAGCTAATATTTAAAATGAAGCATCTCTATAGTTTCTTCTCTCTTAAGTTTTAAAGCACAGAATGGAACAAAAATCCAAGTTTTTCGAGCTTATGTCCCCCCCCCACTGTGTTTTCTAGGACTGATCCTTATGTGTCTCTCATCTGTCATGCACCCCACTCTTTTTATTTAACCCTTTACATTGGACATGAAGACTGAGAGATATAACTCCCTGTGATTAGAGTGAGTTTCAGTGTGGCTCAAATTGTTTCTCTGTGATGCACACATACGCACATGTGTGTTCAGGTCAGGTAGTGTGTCTGAACATAAAGAACTCAGTTTTAGCCAGACAGGCTGGTCTCTGAGACCCAGGAATCCTAGTGAGGCCATATTCCCAGCCCTAGGATTATAGACATATACTAGAGAGTCTAATCTTTCACGTGGATACTGAGCATGTGAACTCCTGTCCTCACGTTTGCAATGTACTTACTGAGACATCTTACACGTTTGAAACGGTTTTATCATCAATGAAATACTATTTCTCTTTACTTCTTAATGCTGACTTACATTTTTTTTATCATTCTTCCTGAAAAAAAAAACTCCCATCTACCTTCTTCTCCTCCTTTTCATCATTTTGTGGGTTTATTTTGCTTAGAAGTCACTAGGTTGCCTAGAATGGCTTCAAGCTTTCCTGCCTCCCCTCACAAATATTAGGGTAATATCTTTACACTACCATGACCTACAACACTTTGCTTTTGTGTAACATGACTACATTATGCTAAACACTGCTAGTGAATTTGCTAAAAATGTCACATTTAATGGCATATACAGGGCAAATGTGCATTTATATATACACATTTTCAAATCTCTTATCTGTGATTTCCCAGATATGAGCATGGACCTTACTTAGACTTTTCCATCTGGACCTGGGCATCAGAACAATACATCCAAGGCCGGACACATGAGCAACGCTCTCTGAGACAATCCAGTCTTGTCAGACGACAGTAGCACCATGAGTGTTCACAGAAATGAGCGTGACACCCACCCATCTAGCTAATGCCTAATTACTCAACCACAAAAGCATGAGATGGAAAGCATGCTTGTGGGTCTGTGGGTAATTTGGGAATGATTCATTAGCATGAATAGAGAGTTAGAAATGGCTAACACTTTCAAAAGAATTTTATAGTTTTGATTTCCTTTTATTTGTTTTTATGTTCCTATTAGGTAAACTGAAGAATGTTTTACAAAGGGGAGGGAGAACCTATAGAGACCATATCCACAGGTTAGTCAAGGCCCCTGGTTGGAAAATGGGGCCACCCACTCATCTCCAGATTTTTAACCCAGAATGGCTCCTGTCTAAAGGAAATACAGGGACAAAGTGTGGAGCAGAGACTGAAGAAAAGGCTATACAGAGACTGCTCCACCTGGGAAACCATTCTATATATAGACACTAAACCCAGATAGTATTGCAGATACCAAGAAGTGCTTGCTGAATAGAGCCTGTTATAGCTGTCTCTTGAGAGGGTTTGCCAGAGCCTGACAAATGCTGAGGTGGATGCTCACAGCTAACCATTAGACTGAGCACAGGGACCACAATGGAGGAATTAAAGACTGTAGGAGATATAGGAAGAACAAGAATATCAACCATCCAGATCCCCACAGAGCTCTCAGGGACTAAACCACCAACCAAAGAGTACATATGAAGAGACCCATGACATATATAGCAGAGATTGACATTGTTTGCCATCAATAGGAGCAGAGACCCTTGGTCCTGTAAAGGCTGCATACACCAGTGTAGGGGAATACCAGGACTGTGAGGTGGGAGTTAGTAGATGGGAGGGGGGCACCATCATGGAAGCAGGGGGTGGGGGCATGGGGTAGGGGGTTTCCGGAGGAGGAACCAGGAAAGAAGGGGATTACATTTGAAATGTAAATACATAAAATTTTCAATAAAAAGAATGTTTTATACCTTAAATTCAGTTTGTATTTGTTTGTGTCTCTGTGTCATAACTAGATATATAATTTGTATAAGATACTTTATCAATGTATTATATGTGCTATAACATAATCCCAATCATTGCCATCTATTTTAGGGCACTTTTCCTACCTGTTTATTATAGAGCAAATAATTCAGACACATATGGAAAGAGCTAATGTATTTCTCTGAAAAGCCAGGTAATAATGTTAATTTCATGAATAAAATTTTGAAATTGATCTTTTATCTATAGGTATCTAATGACAAAGAGTCTCAGATTTTTAACTGAAATATATGTCTAGTACTAGAAACCTTGGGCTTACTATGTGAAGAATAAAAATAAAATTGCAAGCTATTAAAAGTGAGTTATTTTATGAGACAAAACTATTCATAAATTTCATGATTGTGGAATAGTGCGTCTTTGTTTTTATGGCTATTTTCAAAACCTAGGTTTGTTATAAAAGTTTAGAGAAGGAGCATTCTGTATTAACCAGCTTAACCATCCTGTCTAGTGACACCTTTGAGGTTTTTGTACCTGTACTATCTGAATTCAAGTGTCTTCTAAACTTGCAACCTAAGCACCAATTTGATTTATCCCCAGCCATAAAATCATTATTAAATTTAATTCAACTATAAAATATAAATGGATTTGGGAAAGTACATTATAAAATGAAAGATAAAGTTATAAGTTAATAGTCACAGTTTATTGTCCTCAAAAATAAATGCATCTAACAGATTGCTCAAGAAATAAATGAAGTCACCATATAGTGCTTTAGAAACTTCCCACTAACCTCTCAGGGAACGGGGAAGAATGCATGACTTATGATGACTAACCAGGCCCATAGGAATTGATGATTTCATGTCGTCCCTATGCTGAGGTTGTACCACACATGTTACTCTAAGACATCTTGTGGCTGCTGTCCTAGGTTGCAATTCATACTAACAGATGTTTAATGGAGGAAATTATTTGTTCAATTTGTTTATGAGTCAGAGGATTTTTGTCTGAACATAATTACATGAGGAGACCGCAATTTATGAATGGATTGTATTCCAGAAGTCCACTTGTGAGTCAGTTGTTTGCGATGAGGAGTATATATTTTGTGTATAAACTAGTTTAAATGCTTGTGTTTCCCAAGAAGACCACAAATAGCTGCTTTAATCCATTACTTGGCTGGTAGAGTTTGTAGCTCGGTCAGAGTTCTTGGAGAAAGAATTTGGAGAGAGGTGCCCTACTCCTTGCTTGGTCAGGTTGTTTGTTTTGAATCTAAATAAGATAGATATTTCTTTATCTAGATTGACTTTTGGTATGTTTTATTTTTTCCCCCAAAACACCTTAAATGACAAGTCAAGTCTAGCCCATCCAGGACAGACTGTATGCTCTTCTAAAATCATGAGCCTCTCTTCAGTCACCAGCAAGATGCTTAGGTCATCTTAAAACAATGAAGAAGTTTTTAAAACCCTAATGAAGTTAATAACTATCCCAGGAGTAGAATATTTATTTATGTAAATTCCTGTACTAGGTGGATTTTGTGATTTAAAAAGGGAGGAAAAAAATTCCAGATGTTATATTGTCTGGTCCAGGCTAAAACTCAGGTCTTTCTATTCCCCAAATCTTGGTTGAACCGTTTTCTCTAATAAACTTTGCTATTTAACTTTTTTCTTCTTTTTATCATTTATAAATTAACACATTTTCTAAATCTTCCACCCCTATGTTTCTGTTTTACAATAAAATGTACGTAGGAAGAAAATGATCAAAAACTATCTTATTGATCCATAAATAGCAATTTCTTTGGCTGTACTTTTTTCATTCTGACAAACCAGTAAATTCCTAATATTAATTACTTTGTTTTTTGGCTGTGTAGATCTAGCAGTGTATTCCAATGGTCAGTCTAGAACTCTAGGCTGGAACCTAGTTATTCCTTACAAAGTACTTAAGAAACAAACTTTTAAAATTAGAGCATATTTCAACCATGTCATAATAGAGACATGAAAGTATTTGAGTTAAAACATACCGCTTAGACTTGCCATATATCTGGGAAGATGATCAGCACAGTTCTTCGACCAATTCCCCCCCAGGCGATTCTTGTTCCTTTTAATAGACATAATAATTAACTTTAGTTTTTATTACAAATAATAACGACTCACTGTGTCCGTCCATAAAGTCGTTTCGGTTTACTTCTGTAACAGCAGAAAGAAGTGAAAAGTTGAGAAAGGGAAACTACTATTGTTTCCTGGGCAAATCCCATATGCCTTTGAGAAAATTTGGCAGGCCTGGAAAGAAGACTAATTTAAATAAGGAGGGATACATGGAAGGGGAGCTCCAAGCTTGCTTCCCACATGTGTTAGCGAAACTGAAACACATGAAGTATGGTTACAAGTAATCTGAATTTACAAACACCACCTGCCAAGAGGGCAGCACGAAGCCCGATCCAGTGAGCTAATGCCACACAGTGTGATTGGGATACACTTAAAATTTGTACAGACAGTCATGGTGGATCCACTTTTACAATTTGAACAGCTCTGTCATTTGCTGAGTATTTGGGTGGCCTTTCTAATTTACACATGAACACTGAGAGAGAGAGAGAGAGAGAGAGAGAGAGAGAGAGAGAGAGAGAGAGAGAGAGAGACAGAGAGAGCACTGGTATGTGAGGTCTAGAGAGAACAGACAACACACAGCAGATGGAACTGCTCGTGTATTAGCAGGTATCAGTTAACATACAGCTATGCAAAGCCTTGCTCTCGATTTGATTCTCTCAAGACTGTTTAATACTAATAACTCGAGACTTGACATCGATGGCAGATGCCAATAGCTGGTGTATTCTTTTCTAATGGGTTATCTGCTCTGCATTTTTCAAACATTGTTAAATTAATTCTTTAAGTGCTGTTTTTTTTGACAGGGCATGCTGTTTAAAGAATCCATCAGGATTAAATTCCTTGTAACAATCAATAGCTCATTTGTTCCAAAACTCACATAAAATTGCAGTCTTGCACAATATATTACTTGTAAACTAAATATTCCAAATTAAAAGTTGGTCAGTTCACATCTTTTTATAGTAAGCACATGGGCATTTGGTACAAAGAGTGGCGTTATTCTGGATTGGTCACTCTAACAAACCACAAAAATGGAAATTTATTATGGGAGATATTTGAGCACACGAGATGCAAGTGTTCACGTGTGTGTGTGTGTGTGTGTGTGTGTGTGTGTGTGTGTGTGTGTACAGGTGTGTGGAAGTCAAAGGTCAGCGGCTGACTTTCAGGAATGAGGTCTGCTATCCACCTCATTGAAGCAGGCTCTCTCTCTTTTTTTTCCGTGATGTGTCGCTTACTCCAGGCTTTGCCCAAAAGTTAATACCTCAGTCCCACCTCCCATCTCGAGCTATGAATGCAGGGATTAACAATGTGCACATCTGCTTTCCTATGTGGCCTCTGGGGAGCAATCTCAAATTATGAAGTTTGTGGCTAGCATGTTTACTCGCCTAGACATTTCCCCAAACAATCAAGTGCCAGTTTTAAATTCTGAGACAATTTCTTTGGGTTTTCAGATTTATATTTCGTTATGTATTCTATGTATCATGAACTACTCAAATTCGTTGATCTGGGATATCAAGAAGATCAGGTAAAATTATTTATGTAGGTCTATACTTATTTATTTGTAAAGATGATTGACAGGAAAATGGAGCAAACACAGACTAATTTCCTAGTGGTATCTGGAGGTCTGGCAAGATGGCATAGCATCAGTGTGCAGCTTGTGTTACCACAGTTTGGGGCAGTAGGCATGACTGGGCTGTCATGTGAGTTCACCGGCAGCAGCATGCAGGGGTTAGTGAGTAGTTAGCCCGAAGTCACATTAGTTCTCAATCCAATGAACTGTATGGAAGGAAATGAGGAACTCCTCTGTCCCTCATGGTTGCTAGTCTATTAAAACAAACAAACAAACAAAAACAAAAACAAAAATCCCATGTGGCTTGATTTGCACACCTGACAATATAAAACTTACCTTGAAGCCAGATCTTGAATTCCAAGATGACCTGGTATTGAACTCAGACCTCTTACCAAGTATCCCTACACTACCCATTTCTGTTTCCTTTAAGCTGTCTGCAACGCTCACTCCTGCTTTTGTATATGTGGTCATTCTGTTTCTACAACTTCTTGGGTCTTTGGCATAACTGCGACGTTTCATAAAACATCCATTTCTCTTGACAGTGATGTAAGTAAGCTTGTTAGGCAAACCTGCATAACAGAAAGAATGGTGGTAATGCCTATGACCTTCTTTTGTTCAATATACTCTCGGTCTTGAAAAGGAAGGAAAGGAAGGTTTCTCTTGATTTTTATACTTTGGGTTGTGAGTAAAATAATGATTCGTGAAGTGAAGCCACCATATGTTACTGACCTTAAACTGCATTCATTTGCTAATTAGCCAATCTGAAGACATGCTCCAGCATCCTTTTGTATGAACTGACAAATCATAGATTAAAATCTGATTCCTTAGGCAGAATGTGAACGGGTATGCATATGCATTGCCTACTAAATGGTCAATAGAAGCTCTGTGATTGGACAGCATCTTGATGCTATGGCTTTTGGATATCTAATAAATTATTGCCACTTGGGGGAGTTTGTATATATCATCCTTTCTTTGGTTCACAAAACTGACTAATTATTGAAGAAGTAAAATAAATTGTTAGCATCAAAGAAATTAACTTAAAAGAGTTTCACTATAGACAAAGGAAATGTCAAATGAATAACTAAAGAAGTTTACATCGGTTGTTTATTACAGAATGCTGCAAGTCATTATAGGATCTACATAATAAAAGATGCATGTTTTCCTGGGATTTTGGTTCAAATTGTAACATATGTTTCCATACAGAATGTTGAAAATTTTCTGATTGAACAAAGCATTTACGGTGATCACCAAACACGTTTACAGGAGAAACAAAAAAAAATCTCTTGAGGACTAATCAAAACAAGATGGTCTTGATCTTACTGCATTTGCTTCTTCCAAATGCCAAGTGGAGTTCCCTGTTCTAGTAAATGTCTGGATTCTGTGGGGAAGGATGAAGAAAGTGCCCCAGATTTGTGGATCTAGCAGATCTTGACAGATTGCTGTGCACAACATGATTGATTAGTGAGATGAAAATAGTCTAGAGAAGAGGGATGAAATCTCCCCAACCTGTGGGAAATGGACATTCTGCTAATCTCTTAATTAGGTTTTGAATACAATGAGCTGATTTTTGCTTTTCGAGTTTGGTCATCACTTTGATAAATTTCAACTATTCAGCAAAAAGAGACATAAAAATTAGTGTATAATCATCAAGTCTTTCCCATGGCATATAGGGCATAGAAATTGCAATCTTCTTTGAGGTAGCCAAGCAATTTGCTAATATCTCTTTCTTTATTGTCTTTTTTGTTTAAAAAAATTATTATTTTTCACTGAAAGCCAGATGACATTGGACAAGTTACTTAAGTTATATTAATCTTATTGGCAAAACATGATAATGTTCCCTACATGTGTGCATAATTATTTTAAAACTCACCTTTAATAATTAATAAAAAAGCATTGAAGTACTGCTTGGCTTAATCTGTGATTTTAAAAAGTTAGATTACTTTTCTTAGATATATATTAAGTACATTTGTAAATAAAATCATTTAGAAAAAAAAGTAACGGACTAGAGTTACCTCCTGCAAAGCAGACCCTCAAGTTTAGTCAAAATCTTGGTGAACCCACATGACTAGATAGGTCACAGGCACAAGAGGGGAACTTATTCTGGTTGTGATGCTAACTGAAGACTTTGTTACAAACTGCCTTCTGAATATTTATACCCTAAAATTAGTGTTGCTTTCAACCCTGGTCAGATAAACATCATTTTCTGTAAGATGCAGTTAATGCCGAGACTCATACCTGGTCAAAGTGCATAGACTAGTAAGTGATTATTCATAGCCAAGCCCTAAACGGGATGTCCTTATCCCACGGCTCAGGGATCATCACAGAAAAGTTGTAGAAAGAATGCAATAGCCAGAGGAGAAGGAACAGTGCTGGGAAGCACCGTCTTCAAAACATTTATGAACTTACTTAGAGAGAGGAATAAATTAAGCTCTGAATGAATGTTTATTATTAATATGAACATGGCCATGTCAAGGACACTAATGCCACTGACCCCATGAAAAGGAGAAGACTTCCTTTTGTGAGGCTCAGAGGGTTGGCCAAGCCTTCTTCTAGACCATGTACACAAATGGTGGAGCTATACCTCAACCAGTGCATACAATAGTCACAGAAATGAAGCATCTTCCCCATAACCACAATCTGAGGCTGTTCCCCTACACAGACCTATCATGGAAGTTAGCTAATCTGCCTCCTCCTCCATTTTTTTTTTTTTTTTGTGATACGTACTATAAAGGCATGGAGTTTCCATGTTGGTGCTGGTACAGCTCTATCAGATCACATGACTCATCTAGTTCCCAGGTTTTCTGGTCTTGTGTCTCTGTGTTTGGCCTTTATTTCTTCACTCATCATTCCAGTCAGGTCATGCAGGCTCTTTAAGCCTGTAAGTACCTATACGAGACTTGTGCAAATTTGAACTTGTCAATATTCTGTCGTGCACAGGAGAGTGGCTCATGAGGTCCTATTCCTCTCTAAGGGTCCATGGGCAGTAATGGTTTCTGGAGGAGGGGTCGTCATGTCCTTCAGTGGAGTAGTCACTGATATATTGCCTGTGATCTAGTAAATAACCCGCAGCTCACGCGAGCACTCATAATAAAACGTATTGAGTCAATATTGTTCTAGTTTACTGTCTAATGCTGTGATAAAATATTGACAAAAAGCAGCTTGGAAAAAGAAAGGCCTTGTTTCCTTTTATAGCTGACAACCCATCCTCGAGGGAAAACAGGGCATTATCTCAAGGCAGGAACTTGCAAGCAGAAACTGAAGCAGAAAGCATGAACCAATACTAACTGACCGACTCACCCCTTCTCACGTATTTATATAGCATACGCTCACTGGCACTGCCCACAGTGGGATTGGCCCTCCTACAGAGTCAAGCCCACAGGCCAGTCTTGTGGTGCAAGCAATTCCTTAATTGAGGTTCGCTTTTGCCAGATGTCTCCCATAGACAGACAGACAGACAGACAGACACACACACACACACACACACACACACACACACACACACAATGTAAGTCAAATGTAGAGCTCAATATGGCTCTTCAGTGAGGGTTGGCATTCCTTATACCAGTTTATATAATTAAAGAATAATTTTGCTGAATCAAATTTTGCTACTGGCTTTTCCCATTCACTAAGAGTGGAAGTTGTGCACTCCTTCCTCTCTCTCCTCTTGGACACAGTGGCACTGTGTGTATTTCCGTTCGCACAGAGTGGCACTTTGTGTCCGAAGCAGATCTCAAACTTTCCTTCTAGGGTACTAGGGTTGCAGGCACGTGCTACCTCCTCACCCTGACTTTCTTATTTATCTTGTATGTTACAGCTAAAATGAAGTTTACAATTATTTTTCAAGCAAAACAACAAACTGATAAATTTCACATTATTTTAAGGCTGCTTCATCTATTTCTCCAATGCAATCATATTTCTATTGTCTTGGGTTGAATAGATAACCATTTGCACAGTGTTCTTTCACTCTTTCATTGATCATCGTGTCCTTAAATCATTATTTTAATTCCTTGGAACTGACAGGAGCTACATGCTAATATTTATTTTTTCAAAAGAAGATATTGGACTATAATCTGTCACATAAATAACTGAGAGGCACAGGTCCAGCACTGTATGCGTGACTTTCATTTTTCTTACACTCTTCATATCAGCAGCTATTTTGCTTCACATGTGTTAATTTTCATTTGTAACAAATATATTCATGTTTGTAACTTTTACTTACAGGAGTCTTCTTTTCAGCCATGGAAGCTATGTTTCTTCTTGAATCCAGCATACCTAAGTTTACATTTATCAAAAGACAATGAAATTACAGATCTCTTTTTAAATTAGAATTTAGCAATTTTATACATTCATACACTGAATGTGCTGATCTTCCTGCCCACTCCCATCACCCTTTGTTATACTCCCTGTTCACAGCCTTTCTCAGTAAAACCCTTCTTTCTAAGTCCCCCTTATATTTCAGTGTCTGAGTGAATGTGTGTGTGTGTGTGTGTACGTATGAGAAAGTTTGTGTGTGTGTTTGTGTGTGGGTATGTATGCTGATTGGACTACTACTTTGGATAGTTGCACATGTAAACAATGCTTCTAATTGAGAAATTAGAATAAAAACACTTTTAAGTAAATATTTGGCAAACTGATAATGTTTATATCATTGTTACTGAAGTACAAACAAATGTTTAAAATGTTAATAAAATTTAACATGTTGTTAACATTAAAGATAATTTTCAACAGTTATTATATGAAGTAATAAAAACAAAAGCCTCCCCTTCAAATTGTCTATTTCACTAAAAACTCTTATACAAAGAAAACTAATCTAGTAGCCTTTATTTCTATCCTAAGACTATGGCTAATTTGTTACAATGAATTTGTGATTAGAAGTAATTAACAGTAATAATCAAATAGACTATATTGTTGAATATTATCTCAATGCATCCTACCTTGAGTAACTTATTAAGTGGCAGTGGTGGACGAGGAGGGAAGCAGCAATGTTCAGGACTTGTGTGCTGGAAGGAATCCTCAGAGCTGCTTCTCTCTGCTTCCCCCTCCTTACTGTGAGCATCCATTTCCATAAATCACACTTTACATGCACTATATCATCATCATTGTCATCCAAAGACAGCCAGAATCTACCAAGTATAAATTACTGCTCAAGAGAACGTTAGCCACACTGAAGACTATCTTCATATTTCTGAGCTTCTGATAAAAAATTAACCAGATAGCACATGGTTTGAATATTTATTAGGCACCAGAGTGAATGGATATCAATCTTCTGTCTTCATTTCTAAATGTAGATAAATAATTACTTGATAGGTGTTTCCTACACTTAAGGGAAATTATTGAGAAAAAAAAATCCCATATGTCCTCAATATGAGTGGTGGGAATGATTGTGTATACAATCTTAAAAGAAGAACAAAACAAAACAAAACAACAATGACATGAATTCTTTAATCCATTCAATAATTTACAATCTAATGATTGTTTAGGGAAAAATGTTTGATCTTCAAACTTTCACAGTAGCATTTCCCTTTGGCAAACTTTTTTTTATTGAATATATTCTTCATTTACATTTCAAATGTTATACCCCTTCCCAGTTTCTCCCCCTCCCCGAAAACCCCCAACCCATCCTCCCATCCCCTGCCTCCAAGAATATGCTCCTCCACCCAAGTTCAATGCAAATAGTGTATTCACTGTACTTATCAGAGAGTGCTGTAAATATGTATATTGCTCATTACTGCATATCAGTACTGAAGATGTGGGAATCCTCTTTAGATTTTACTCTTCATACTCAAGACAATGACTATCTGGAAAAAAATAGCCACAAAAGGATATACAACGACAAAAGTTTGAGCAGAATCTGAGGGAAAGACCATCCAGAGACTACCCCACCCAGGGACACATCCTATATACAGTTATAAAACCAGGCATTACTGTGGGTTGCCCACAAGTGCTGGCTGACCAGAGCCAGATATAGCTATCACCTGGGAGGCTCTCCTAGTGAATGACAAATAGAGAGGGGGGCACTCTCAGCCAGCCATCGAACTGAGCACAGGGTCCCCAATGGGGGAGCTAGAGAAAGGACCCAAGGAACTGAAGGGGTTTGCAGTCCCACAGAAGGAACAACAGTGAGTCACCCAGTACTCCCAGAACTCCCAGTGACAAAACCTTCAACCCAGAGAGTACACACGGAGTTACTCATGGCTCCCCCAGACACATCTGCAGCAGAGGATGGTCTTATTAGACATCAAAGGGAGGAGAGGCCCTTGGTTCTGGAAAGACTTGATGCTGTAGTGTAGAGGAATACCAGGACAGGGAAGCGGGGAGGGTTGATTGGGGAAGGGGAGATGGCTTATGGTATCTTCGGGGGAGGGGGAAAACCAGGAAAGAGGACAATGTTTGAAATGTAAATAAAGAATATACCTAATTTTAAAAAAAGGAATACAACAAAACAAAGATGAACGATATTGACATTTTGATTCATTCTCAACAAATTTATGATTAATACTGAGATTTATTTCATTAAAAACTCTCTGCTTTAAAAATTTTAAATATTTAATAGACCTTGTCATTTAATTTTAATTTGTAAATATGTAGCAGATGTTAATGTATCTTTGGCCTTTATTAAACATATCCATGTTTTGAATTCATTAGATAATGGCTCACAAGAAGCTAATGGAAACACACTGGTTCACAATAAAACACTATCTTCCTTTTGGATAGGATATTCTTATCCTGACAATTCTATACATTCTTTGAAGTTCTGTGGATTAACGGGCAATAAACAGACATGTATGGTGACTTATACCTGCAATCATGTTCCTAGGGAGGTTTTAGAATGAATGAGAGTTCAAGGCCTGTCTTGGTTATAAACAACAGTAAAATATTATAGGAAAAGTCAGGTGTCTAGACATGAGGGTAGATATATATATACCAATGAAATGGGCAAAGAGTCTACTAGAACCATCTATAGTGTAAAGATCATATTATTGCAGTAAGATAAGCTACCTGTTTCCCTAAAAGCCCTGGAAAAGTTAGCTATTGCTACATGATAACTCAGTTGATATGAATTATGAGCTCAGAAGGAAAAGCTGAAGAATAAAGCTTGAGAAGTCAAAAGAAAGAACAAACAATGACTGTGCATTAAGTGAATATTTGTATATTTGTTATTAATCATTTTATTTGTTTGCTTTTCAAATGTTATCCCCCTTCCCTCCATGAGACCTCCCACCCTTCTCCGTCCCCTTTCCCTCTATTAGGGTGCTCTCCCACCCTTTGCCTCTAAGAGAGTGCTCCCGCACCACCCACGTACTCCTACCTTACACCTCTAGCAACCCTCTTCTCTGGGGCATCAAGCCTCTACAGATCTAAGCACCTCCCCTCCAACTGAGACTGACCCCAGATGAATCAGTCCTTTGCTACAAATGTAGCAGGAACCATGAACCCATCCATATATACCCTTTGATTGGTGATTTAGTCCTTGGAAGGTCCAAGAGTTCTGGTTTATTGATACTGTTGTTCTTCTTATATCATTGCAATCTCCTGACTATTTCTTAAATGGAAATCTTCCACAGCTCCCATTTATTTTATGTGAAAAAATAAATGATTTACCAGTGCAAAAGAACTTTGATTGTAATGTAATGGAGGAGAAAGGAGAAAGACAAATCTCAGACCAGAAGCCAATGGTTGCAAGGCATACACACCAGCATATAAAGCATGTGAAAAATTATTACAACTCAAAAGGCAACAGGTCCACTTAACCATGAAGTGGATAAATTTGAACAGCCATTTTCAGCAAAGAAACAAGCATATGACAAAAATCATTTAGAAATTCCTGTCACAAATGTAAGCAAGCTCCATGGGTGACATCATCATTATGCAGGCATTAGGAAGGCTAATACTTTTAAATGACAATGTTCAATGCTGTTTGCAATTAGGGACAGCTAAAACCATTAAATCTTAATAATACTAAAAGCAGGAGAAATAGTCTTCTCCAGAGACAAACATGCCAATTAGTTATCCAATACCAAATGGTTGGCCCTGAAAATAAACATACAAATGATATTGAAGAGGTCAGTTCAGGACCTTTGGAAAATTCCACCAGACACTTTGCCACCAAGAAGAGAAAGATCATAGAGCACTTAGGCACCCCTTCCCTCCGGAAGGGAGAGGCTAATTACATTCCTCACACCACAGGAGAGGGGACTGTGGGAGGAGAATCATCAGACACCTGCGGGGGGGGGGGGTGCTGGGGAGAGGCCCAGAGCATACCACCGACAGACAAAGGAAGTCCTTGCCACCTCATTTCCTAAAGACCAGTTTAAAAGCCACACTGTCCTGCCAATCACATTGTGCCTAATGGCTGCTGCTCTGAAAACTGTATAAAAACTCACCAAACAGACTGTGTGGGGTGGTTCTCTCTCTCCTCCACAAGCAGGGCTACCCCAGGATGCTGGAACAATAAAATTCCTCTTGCTTTTGCATCAATCCTTGGCTCCGAATTGTTCACTCGGGGGTCACCAGTAAGTTAAGGCTCCCCAGAGTTTTACAATATTATATATACTGAGGAGGTTATATTTAAGAATGTATATACATATACAGACACGTACATATACATATTTTTAATGAGAAAAAGAGGCCATAAATATGAAAAGAGCCCAGAGGCCAATATGGGAAGGTTTGAAAGGAGGAAAGGGAAGAGAGAAATGCCATAATTATGTTATATTCTCAAAACTAAAAGAAATAATAAAAAGAGTAGTTTATGACCCTTCCTACAATACTATAATCAGTTCTTTTGTAATATAAGGAGAAATGAAAATATGAATTGACAGAGACCTGCATTGAGATGTTCTTATCAGATCTACTGGGAGGAATATAAAACATGAAATACAAATATGCATTAGATAGTAAATAATCAAACTTTGGTATATTTATTTGATCAAATACGATTAATCTGAAACAAAGATTGTTTTATATTAAGTAAATATTATTTCAGAAGTCTGTACTCCTAGTATCAAAGAGCTGAAAGCAGGAAGATTAATGGTTCAAGATCATCTTTGACTACTAGACATTCTATCTCAATAAATGAAAAATAGAAAACATTACATTATTAATAATGTTAGTATATAACTAGCAAAATTAACCTGAAAAATGCTAAGTAGAAGAAAGTGAAATATTATATGATAATGGGTATTCATTCTGGAAAAGACAAAGTTTATAAGAACAGACTATTGAAGTATGTTTGTCAAGAATTTAAGATGAGACCAAGGGATTGACTAAAAAAGACAAAAAACAATTTGTGTAAAATAGCTCTATATCCTATGTAATTTGTCAAAAATTGAAACTATAAAAAGACAGGATCAAACACACCATACCATCATTAGCAGTATATCCTTAGCTGTGATAATAAACTGTGTCAAGCTATCATATAGAAGTGAAATATATCCCCACCCTGACTTCCCCTTATCTGGCTTTTCATTAATTTCAGAGCACTTACAAGTTTATACTATTAATTTACTCATTTATTTGATTTATACTCCATGTCTTCTGCTGCTAGAATTTAACATTTATCACAAGTACAGGAAGGTGTAACCTAGCCTCCCAATATAGGATAGATTGACTATCCCAAAATGAGCCTTTATGACTTCACCTGAAACCCAAGAGAATGTGAAGGCTCGAGATCACAGCTGATTCCTGAAGAAAATAAAACAGTTATTGACTCTTTTCATATAAATAAAATCTGGCTGATAGAAGAAATCTGGTCTGAAAGCCCTATTTATAGGACACCAAAGGTAAAACATTTACATGTTTTTAATTTTTAATTCTTAAAATAAATGAAAAGGACACAAAGGAGAAGTAATTGACAAAAAATGTATGAGATACACAAATCTTGAAATATTTATTATTTTCTTATAGAAACAAACAAATCAATATGTCAACTCCTGACCAAATGACTTCCAAGAGATAAGGGACCTTGGCCATCACAGATACACAAATAATATATGACTCTACTGATATACAGTGCACATATATGATTCTACTGATATAAAGTGCACAGAGACAACAGAAGGGTGCTTGCTCTAGGCTGAAGGAAAAGCAAAATTGATCTTTGTTTAGAGCTTCAATTTTGTAAGCTGAAAAGAATTCTGAAAGTTGGTGCTGTTGATAGGTGTGTCTATGGGAGTGTCTTTAGCATCAGTGAATGGTATAGTAATAATGGCTAAGGGGATATATTTTTATGAAATGTATACTTAGCCATAAACGTGTTTGAAAAAAAAATTCCAGTGCAGCATGGCTACTATGACAATAAAGAGAAGGGGGAAAATGAGATCTTAAATGTCCACATGAATTAAATCTCTACAAACAAAACACCAGGTAGCATGATATCTGATAATGGCCTTGAGAGGAAATTGCTTATTAGTGACTTAAAGGAAGCCATGACATCTCTTGAATAACTACAGTTGTATCCTCTTGCACCTGGGTTTTCTTTGGAGGTCACTTTCCTTAACATTATCCAGAGTTGACCCTTCTGAGCTCCAGAGCTCTGATGAACTCATAGCCTACGGTTTTTACAGACTACATTGCAACAGAGTAGGGCTGTCACAGAAGAAAGTGCAGGAGTGTATTTACGTCTTCATGTAATCCATACGTTTCTACTTTATGAACCTAAATTTCTCCAGGGAGTGACACAAATTCACATAATGTTCCTATGTGTTACAATTTGTATTTTGATCTCTGCTTTAGCTGAGAGAGGTTTTAATAATAACCAGAATACTCCCTAGTGATGTACACATATAGACACTAAAAAATTAGCATAGTAATTCAAGTTAAAGTATACGGTTTCTTGGTTTTGAATTTCATTTGCTCCTCTTTTCACTAAAAAAATGAGTTTCCAATTTTTAAGAGTACTAGCTCTAGCATTCTTGTAGGTTTTTCCTTGAGTCATCAGTGGGTTGCCACCTTGAATACCCTTGACTAATTCTCCACAGGCATGAACAATGCAAAAGATTTTCTTTTAATACACTACTGGTTATGAAAATGAAAAACATATAAGGTGCAATAATAATTTACATAAAAGTAGAATAACTTCTGATCTCATTCTTGCAGAGAAGAGAGTATTTTAGTCCAAATCAGATTGATAGGGGAGTGTATTTACGTCTTCACGTGGAGCAGCGCACTAAGAACAACAGGAAGTGTTCCAAGGATGTCCAGTGAGTTCAGCAGATTGTATGGAAGGGAAATGGGTATGGAGGGGGGTGTGCTCCGAGGACCAAAGCTCTCATGAGGAGGGTGGTGAAAGCCATTCCCAGGCTTTGTATCAGCATCACACGTTCTCCTTGCTCTGCATTGGCATCACAGGGTCCTCCAGAATTTCCATCATAATCCTTGGTTCCTCCAGGCTCTGCCTTAACCTCACATGGAAACTCTGCCACAGGCTGTGTTTAATAAAACAGGGTTTTTGTTGTTGTTTTGTTTTGTTGTTTGTTTTTTTTTTTGCATTTTCTTTCTTTTTTAAAAAAATTTTCTATATTCTTTGTTTACATTCCAAAGGCTTTCCCCTTTCCCAGTTCCCCCCTCACCATATGTCCCATAAGTCCTCTTCCCTCCGCCCATTCCCCAACCACCCTTCCTCCCCCCATTTCTCTGTTCTGATACTCTCCTACAAAGCTGTATCCAGTCTTTTCAGGACCAGGGTCCTCTCCTTCCTTCTTGGGAATCTTTTGATTTGCTAATTGTGCCTTGAGTATTCAGAGCTTTTGGGCTCTTTAATATCCACTTATCAGTGATTGCATTTCATGTGTATTCTTTTAAAGGCAGCTATGTGATCACTGTGAGCCGCACCACTTTAGAATTCTTGAGAGGTGACATCCTTCCTGGAGGTGACTGCTCCCATTAATATTTAGTTGATGTTGATCAACACCATCTTAGTGGTTTTTTTTCCCATCTCCTCTTCCTGAAGATTCAGCTAGTAACTGAAAATACCCTGTACCTTAGATATTTGCACATCAGCTCAGCTTTCCCTCTCCCAGGATTTGTCTATATTTGTCAAGATTATATCTAAAGTTCCTAGTGAGTAAATCATATGTTTTTCCTGTTTCAAGAAAGTGAGTTGATTCAGTTCACTTCTCTTCTTGATCTAACTTATTCTGACTAGCTTTGTCACTGTCCATGACTCAGCATAAGAATGAGATGCAATTTTACCCAGAGGTAGAAGATGATACATTATTAAAAGCAACCTTAAAATAGTCCATTAAGACTGGAAAATAAAGTTTCCAGATCCTAAAAATATTTTAAAATAAACAAAATATTTAATTCCTACAAAATAACTCAACCTAGAAATATCAAAGTCAAAATGTAAATGCTCATGCATTGTTACTAAAAAAATGGGTTCATAAGGGTCTCTGTGAATAGTGAACTTTTGATATTCAAGGAAAAATGGAAAAGAGCCCCAAATCAAAGACCGTATAAAGTAGAGCAAAGCCATGTTGAAGAATACATAGGTGACTTTGAAAAGGTAGATTTGTGGCAAGACTCACTTTAGAATAATGTAAGACTTTATGAGTTTTATTTTGGTGGAGAAGAACAAGTTGACCTAATACCTTGAATATTTAAACCCCGTTGATACGTTGTCTAATGTTTAACAAGATGCTATTGGTGGTTAGTCTTATGTACCGGATATTCATTCAGATGTTGATTTCCATGTCTATACATTTGGTTGTAGGTCAAGCATTCTTGGTGTCAATGTTATCTAAAAATCATTCTCTGTCACGAGAAATTGGTTGTGATTGGTTAATAAATTTATTATCAGCCATTAGCTGGGCAGGACTTCCAATCCTAGTGAGGGGCTCCCAAAGAAACCAGGGTTGAGAAAAGAAGAGAAGAAGGTATGAAGACAGTACATGGATGGTCCAGAGGATTCACCATGTGGTCACCCTAAGAAAGAAGACATGAAGTCACATGTGGACCAGATGGCATGTAGAGGGAGTGTCGCTGGGTAGTAGGCAGCCTAGTCTGGTTAGAATAGCTCAGAAACTGCCCAGCTTAGTGCTTGCAGTTTGTTAATAAAAATACCAGGTCTCTGTGTCAGTTATTCGGGGGGCTAAAATAGGATAGAGTGAGCGTATAGACACCCTGCAGTTATTTGGGAGCAAAGAAGTTGTAGAACCCCTCCCCCCACCCCTGAGAATTGCCTTTACTCTTGGCTCCCCGCACGAGGCACCAACTATAATATCTAGCTTTTTCACCTGTGCCCAGTTCCTGAATAACTCAGAGGCTTATTTTCATTTCCATTGCTTACGCCTTAAGCTTGGCCTTGTTTCCCAACTAGCTCATGTCTGAGTTTACCTGTTTACACTATCCTAAGTTGACCACATGACTGGTTGGTTACCTCTCCTAGTTTCACATGTCTGATTTCCTCCTAGTCCTGTGCAAATCTCCAGTGCCTGACTGACTCTCTGAAATTCCTCCCTCTCTACCAGAACTCCCTCCTCTCATTTCCTGCCTTTTCCTTGCTAGGCCATCTGCTTTTGATTGACAGGTGACACAGTACACAGAGATTCATTTTAGCACATGCCACCAGGGAGATAGAGGAGAGGGTCAGTAGAGACTAACCTGAGGTGAAAGTGCACCCTATGTGGCCAAGTTCAAGCTATCAGTGTAGTCATAGGGTTACAGTGTTGGGATGGCGTGTCGGCAACTGTAAGAAATGTCAAGCCTCTTTGGATGTCTTTAGTTTTAAAAAACTTTAAAGGTTCTCAACCTTATTGTGGTTCTGAGGCATAGTACCTCTGTACTCTCTTGTTATAAGTATTATCTTCCTGATTGGTTTTTTGAATCTAGCCAGCCACTATTTTGACCACTATGGTGGTGATCTGTATATTTAATTTTATTTGACTTTAATTCATTGAGTTTTAAATGCTTATTATTATTGTGTGTGTGTTATGTGCGTATGTGTACAGCACAGAAAATATACAAAGACCAGAGTAAAATTCCGTGCAGCTAACTTTCCCTTCCATCTTGTGAGATCTGGGATTCAATTCCAGCCATCAGGCATGGGCGCCACTGCTACCCGTGAGTCACCTCGGTGGCACTTAGTAAAGTTTAAAACATGAAATGTAACTGTTGTCTAAGAGAGATGGAGTTGGTAGGAACAGACCCAGCTAGGCAAGTGCTTTCAATCGAACTTTTTAATGTACTGTAAAAATAGAATATTTGCAGGAAAAAAATGTAGAGTTGAAGTTGAAAAATGTTGCATGCACAGAAGCCAGACATGCAACATGTGCATGCAACAGTTTGGCATGAGCAGAAGAAGGCACAATACCTGGAAACAAGTATTTCAAAAACATTATAAAATGTTGAAATGTTAAAGCAAATATTTATTTTAAGTACATGAGATACTAGGTAAGTATGAATTGTTAGCGAAGTATTCTTTTAAAATTCAGCTGCTAAATAAAATTAATTACATAAATGGACTTTTTCTCATATTTTGTGTATGAATGTTGGGCCTACGTGTATGCAGATACACCATGTGCCAATGAGAGGCCAAAAGGTGTCCTTGAACTGGAGTTACAGAGGGCTGTGATCTGCTGTGTGAGCATAGGAATTGAACTCCGTTCTTCTGCAAGAGTAACCAGTGATCTTCACTGCTGAGGCATCTCTCCTGTTTTCTATTGTATTTCTATCACTGATGATCTCAACTCTGGCCTTCAATCCATGGGCTACTGACTACCATTCTTGGCATTACATTATAGACTGTCAAAAATTCAGGGTCTGAGGACAATCTTCCATGCTCTAAATATAAGCTTAAGTTTTAAGAGGTTCCCTGGAAGCACATTAATCCTGAAAGCATTAATTTTGATAAGGTCAGATTGCTTTTGGCCACAGCCTCCTTCAGGCTGCCTTCCTCATCACTGTCTACCTATAGTATACCCAGTCTGACTCAGGATTTGTAAGTCTTCCTCTCCTTTCTCAGATATACACTTGGCTTCATTGTAGAACCTGCACATGTTCCATCTGCAGTTAATACTTTATATAGTTCTTCCTAATTGGTTTGCTGGCCTATACAAGCACTTATTCACATCTTCCTCCTCCTCCTTTTCCTACACTTCTTACTAGTTTACACATGAACATATGCATGGTCAGAAACATTATCCATAGCTTTTACATAGTGTAATGGGAAAACTGCAAGTCCCTTCATTATCTCTTGGAGGAGTACTCTATTGGAGCCACTGAATGAATTATTAGATATTTGTGTTTTATTAACGATACGATATTTTGGGGCTGCACTATTATTTAGCAATTATTGCCCCAGATCATCTGATATCATGTGTTAATTTGCATATTTATAACTAGTAACTATAACAATGACTTTTATGTAATGTTTGTATATACCTACATGGAGAATATTAACTTTTTGTCTTTTGATACAGTCTGCCTAGTGAGATATCACTATCATCTTTTCTTTCCTCAGTTAAATAGGCTTCCTGTCCATTTTCTTCCTTTGGATATCCGTCCTTCATTGCTTTCTTCTAAGTATTAAATTACCACTTGGGTATTTGAAACAATTGGGTATGGGTATTTGAAAGCATGATTCTAAACTTAGAGTAAGCAACAAATCCAGGCAACAACCTTCACAGTCTACAAGATAATATTTTGTACTTAATAACTATGTAGTCTAAGTTCAGAGTTCAGTACTGCTATTGTGTCCATTTTTAGTGTTTTAGCTCTATTGGTGTTTATATGTATATATTTTAGAATTCTTTTTTTATGGCCTTTTTTCATAGTATTTCTTAATATATTTTTTTATTTTTTTTATAAATGAATAAAATCTTCATTTATATTTCAAATAGTAAAATATTTCCCAGTTTCTCCCCTTCCTGAAAACCCTCAACCCCTCCTCCCAGCCCCTGCCGCCAAGTATATGCCCCTCCACCTGACCCACTCCCACCTCCCCCCCTCGGTTTCCCTTTGTTGAGGCATCTATTGAACCTTCACCTGACCAAGGACCACTCCTCCCACTGATGCCTGACAAGGCATTCCTCTGCCACAATTTTGGATGGAACCATGTGTACCCCTTGGTTGATGGTTTAGTCCCTGGGAGTCCTGGGGCATCGATGGAAGAGGTGGATGGTGGTCCAGAGGAGCTGAAGGAGTTTAGGGCCTTCTTTTATTTTTCCTTCATTCACCCATTCATTCATTTATTGTCATTCTTGGAGACAAGAACATATGTGTTCAAATAATTTAAAGAAACTTACCCTTTCTGATGGTCCCCATAAAACTTCCTTTTCTTTTATATCTAGAGAAAACCTTGCCCTTTAGAAAAGTTGAATCAGGGAAGGCTGAATAGGGCAACCCTGTAGGAGGACCAGCAGTCTCAATTAATCTGGACCCTGAGATCTCTCAAACACTGGACCACCAAACAGGCAGCATACACTAGCTGACATGAGGAACCTAGCACACATATAGTAGAGGACTGTCAGGGCTCATTCAGAGATGATGCATTTAACCTTAAGAGACTGGAGGCCCCAGGGAGTTTAGAAGTCAGGTGGGGTAAGAGATAGGGACATCCACGTGGAGACAGGGGGAGGGGAAGAGGTATGGGATGTGGAACAGTGAGAGGGTGGACAGGGTTTGGCAGGGTGGAAAATAAAATATGGAGTGTGTAAAATAATCAATAAAAATATTTATTATAAATAATAAAGAGGGAAAAATAACTGGCCATACAATGTAATGAAGACCCCCAGGGACATCCTTCAACCATAAGGATAGCACTGTTATAGAAACAGAGATGAAGTTCCCAATATGAACATCTCTAAGTGATATGTTATCCTTAATTGTCATTGAAGTGGTCTAAATAGAAAGAAGAATGGAAAAAATAGAACAACCCTACAAACCACTGGTGCAGTTGTGTGAGTGTACATAGAATATAGCAGAGGGGCTAAACAAAGATCTTTGTAGAAAGGTTCTCTCATTCCTCCCAATTAAAAATTTTACATATTTATTCTTTATATTTAGAGACTAATAGAAGGATTATGCTTTAGTATTTTGATAAAGCATGCAAAATTCCATTGTTTTCTGTGTTGTGTTTTTAATTATTATTTAGGATTTAATTTCTGTTGCGTCTGTCAAAGTCTAGTCACATGAACTTTTCTTGTGAAGAGGTTATCCTGATTCTTCCTGCAAAATGAAACAATAGCACTGTCTACTAACTTGGCCTTGTTCAAAGTGTAATTGTATTTATCACACTCTGCTTTAACACATACGTCTATTTGTGCTGACGCATTATGATATTAGAGATTATCACACAACGATGTAACAGCACACCTATGTCTATTTATATTGATACAATGTAATGTTAGAGAAAATATTATGATCATACTGCTTTGGTTATCTTTTTAATCAAAGTTCCCCATTTTTGTTATATTTCATCCATATTGCCCTTTCTGTGAACTGTCTAAAATAATATTTGGAGGAGTTATAAACACAGAATAATAAACTCAATTGCATCAGTAGATACCCTCTCTGGGACACAATTTCCTCACTTATAAAATGATTGAGGTGAGCAGGGTCAGAGACCATAGTCTGCTCACCTCTTCCTTAACAAACTTTTGATTGATTACTTGACTTAAAAAGAATTCTTTCTTTAGATTACTTGAGCACATATCTCCTTTTCTTCAAGAAGGGCAATGAATGAATGAATGAATGAATGAATGAATAGAGAAAAAATAAGAGGGACCTAAAACAGGAAATGTTTCTATTCTGAGATACATACATATAAAAACCAATTGATCCAAAAAACTAAAAATGCACACAACAACAGTGTTGAACTCTGAACTTAAACTGTGTAGTTACTCCACACAAAATGTTGTCTTGTAGACTGTGCAGGTTACCGCCTGATTTTGCTTTGTATTCTGAGTTTAGAGTCATGCTTTCAAGCACCTCTACTCAGTTGTTTCAAATATCCAAATGGTAATGTCATGTCTAGAATAAAGAAATGACATAAGCCAGGTCACACATCACTGTCAGTCTCTGCAGAGACCATTGTGCAAAATCATTATTTGGAAGAAGCCTTAGCAACTCATCACTTATTATTAAGCAAAGAAATATAAACCCTCCTTATAATCTTAGGCGGTAAAAATAATGTGGATAGTATGAATATTCTTCCCACAGGTAGCTAATGGAAAGACACATTTTAAAACTTTAATACATATATCATATGCTAATTATTGTAAAAGGTGGAACACTTACTTAATCGTTCAATCAGCATTATTATTCTCCAATCCTATCAGGGCTGACTAGACTACATATGCTGAGCTGTGAGCATTATATTATTATTATATTATATTATTATATTATTATATTATATTATTATTATAACCTCATCTTGTTTATGGTGTCCACCTGCAAGGAAATCCTGGTTTTACAGGATGGGTCTGGATCTTTTCTAACACTAACAGTTCTGGTTCTATTTTAATCCTGTTGTATTTAACTAGCATGGCATGGTAGCTGAAGCTGTATTTGAAGCACCGTTCGAAAGGATTCTCTTAGTTAAGTTTTCTAGTTCAAATTCTATGTTCAGGATTTAAAGCATTTGGTTTAACTTTGTACTAATTTGAGTTTTCATTAAAATTAAGTGTCAACCATTTTATGGATGGTTCTTTTAAGACTCTATAAATCTAATATATATTATATCTATCTAATATATATTTTTAGATAGATGGAGGTAGAGCAGGGTCTAATAAACTGTGGCATGAAGGGACTATATGAAGAATTAATGATTTAACATTTGTTTCTTGATTTAAAAAATATAAAATAATCTGGAGAGGAGTTAATGGAATAAAAATTGTGAGAAGTCTCCTGTGTCCTTGTGCTCAGCATGATTCTTCCTTCCCAGTATTCCCTCAGGAGCAGATAATGAGTTTGGGCTCAAGGTCCCTAGAGAGATTAAGTAGAAAAAAACCCACAAGCAAGAACAACAGCAATGCCTGTCCAAATCTCTGGATTTATTTCCAAAATTCTGAACCCTTTGTTCTATATGAAAGTCAAATGCATGTACAGAACACCGTAGGTCATGCAAAGAGACACTAGTTCACATGTTTGAAAACAGAAGGGAAAGGTTACGTAACTGTTCTCAATTTTAAGGAGCATTAAGAAAAAATGAGAAGACAGTAGTCTGCCCTTCCCAACTTGGAATCTATCCCATGCGCAGGCTCCAAACTATAACACTACTGTTGACACTACGTTGTGCTTGCTAACAGGAGACTAGCATGACTCTCCTCTTGAGGGGCTCTACCAGCAACTGTCTGAGACAGATGCAGATACAGCCAACCATTGGCCTGAGGTCAGGGACCCCCCTGGAAGAGTTAGGAGAAGGATTGAAGGAGCTGAAGGGGATGGCAACCCTGTAGGAAGAACAACAGTGTCAACTAACCTTGACCCCAGGAAGCTCCCAGAGACTAAACCACCAACCAAAGAGCATATATAGGCTAGTCCAAGGCCCCCAGCACATATATAGCAGAAGACTGCCTTGTCTGGCTTTCGTGGGAGAGTTCAACCTTTCCAATGTAAGTAAATAAAATAATTAATTTAAAAAATTGTTTGCTCCTTAGATGAGCAGCTCTAATTCAGGACCTCTTTGGGCTTATTTTATTAGAAATGTGGTCATAAAAGTTTTAAAACAACCTCAAAATAATTGAAAGGTTTAGTGCTGACAGGTAGGGTATTGCACGCCCAAAGCCCTTGATTAGTCTCCCGAAGGACATAAACCTAGGCACAGTGGTAATCCTAGCACAATGGAGGTGGAGGCAGGACGATCAGAAGTTTACAGTCACGGGTGTGGCTTATGTACAGAAGATAGCACTTCACAGCAGAGTCGCAGTGTTCTGGTTCTTATGACCTTTCCACACACAGCCCCTTCCAATATGCTCCTTGAGCTTTAGGTGTAATGTTTGTATGTCTGCATTGGGCTCACCAAGGTCAGTTTTCCTCTGCATTTGGACCAGTTTGTGGATTTCTGAAATGCAATCTACCTGTTGCAAAAAGAGAGCCTTTTTTGATTAAGAGTAGGAGCTACACTTAAACAAATGTATTAAGAATGTATGTATAAGTATTTAGAATGCAGTTGAGCGTTTTACTGGTTTAGGGAAAATGTCAATAGTAGGCTCTTCTCTAGGGCCAACAATCTCACCAGGTTAGTTGGCTAAGTCTACAGTGCCAGGCATGGTTTTCCTCATATTGAGTGCTTTGGCTACCCCAAGATTTAGACTTCACTGTTGTATCCTGTTTTATGGTTTGGAGGTTTTCAGATGGGTAGAAATGCTTTTCTCATTGGCAGCCTGTATAGCGCTTCACATATTATGAGAGCTCATCTTTATGAAGGAAACTTCTAGATTACTTTGAGTTTGTTTTGTTCTAATACTGTATTAGAAGTTCAAAGTATCTTCAGTAAGTGTTCCACTACCACATTCTGGGAGCAACCAAGGGCAATTAACAATAGTCTACATTAATTTGGGACTCTCCTCTCTTTCTCATTTACATCTACATTTTCTTATACATAAATATCATCAATTTTAATGAGACAATTAAATTTTCATACAAGTTAACTTGGATTAGGTCTTGATAGAATAGAATCAGTAGTAAATATAATACACTTTTATGAATGCTAAAATTCTATATGCAATATAATATATATATATAATTTGTTGTCTATATTCAATATATAATATATCTAATTTGTTGCTTTTGTATGCTGTTCATATTTTTCTTTTCCTACTTGAATAACTCTGGGTAATTTGTTCAGTTCAAGAATATATTCTTTTAAGTTAATTTTAAGATTCATGTACTGAGAGAAGGACAAAATAACCTTACAGTGACATAAAAACTTTCTAAAAGACCAGTTCCAAAGTAAAATCTTTTACATGTGGCATGATTAAAGTTACAGAGATTAACATAAGGAATATATCTGATAAAAATCCATATACCTGGCTATACCAGAGGAACTGTACCTGAAACCTAAGAGTAAACAACTCATGAAAGAAAAAAAAATACAAGGACAAGAGTTTGATGACAATTATTTTCCTATTTTAAAATTATCTCCAATTTTCCTATGTAAGTCTATAAAAAGGTTTTGCCTACAATAGTACTTCAACTTTCTTGTAAGGATGCCATTGAATAAAAGTGAACAATGCAGATCTTACAAACCCTACTCTGTGAGCTAAGTTCTTTTCTGGATGTTTTTGTTAGTACTGATTTTCATGCATAGGATCTTCCCTAGATACATGTATGTTCATTGGGTATAGTTCAGTGATAGAATACTTTCAGTGCCCATGTGTAACCATGGTTTTAGTTCACAGCACCATGAGAAAAACTACAAAGCAATGTGCACTTGAAGCATTAAAGTAGTAGCTAAGATATATATGTATACTCAAGCATGAACTAACAAATACTGCTGTGGAATGCTAGATGTTAACTGAATTCTTTGATCCTTAAGAATGAACAATGTCTGGACCAGTCAAATTTATTAATATACATATGAAGTAATATTCATGCAATGATTCATTTCCCTTGACCAATTTATCTCAACTTAATACCTTGTTATTCATTCATCTCACATTGCTTTTTTGACTTGTCTTTCTCAGTTATAAATTACTATATGTACATGCATTCCTTCTATATTAAAGTAAAACCTGTTTTTATTTCATTATCACATTTTATTGGATATTTTATTTATTTACATTTTAAAAGTTATCCCCTCGCCCTGTTTCCCCTCTGCAATGCCCCTGTTCCATCCCCTCCCCCTGCTCCTATGAAGTTGGGTGCTCCCCCACACCCCCCCACTCCCACCTTACCACCCTGACATTCTCCTACCCTGGGGCATTGAGCCTTCACATTACTAAGGACCTCCTCTCCCATTGATACCAGATAAGGGCATCCTCTGGTACATATGCAGATGGAGCCCTGGCTTCCTCCAAGTGTATTTTTTGGTTGGTGGTTTAGTCCCTGGGAGCTCTGGGGATTCTGGTTGGTTGATATTGTTTTTCCTATGGGGTTATAACACCCTTCAGCTCCTTCAGTCCTTTCTGTAAGTCCTCCATTGGCACATACAGAAGTGGTTGCTCTCAGCCAACCACTGGACTGAGCACGGGGATCATTTTTATCTGCACAAACTATTTTGATTATTTTTGATATTTAAAAATATTTGCTCTTATTCGGTATAGGTCAAATCATTACTTTATGTTTTTAACAGTATAAGACACCATTTACATGACTGCATATAGTAAACTTGGCTATTCTATAGTTTTCTGCATATTAAATACTTGAAGCTTAACTTTGATCACTGTCTTAGTTCCTGCACAAATATCATGAAGCAAGTTGTGGAGCAAAGGGTTTATTCAGCTTACACTTCCACATTGCTGTTCATCAACAAAGGAAGCAGGAGCTGATGTAGAGGCCATGGAGGGATGTTACTTACAGGCTTGCTTCCCCTGATTTGCTCAGCTTGCTTTCTTATAGATCCCAGGACTATAAGCCCAGAGATGGCACCACCCACAAGGGACACTCCCCAGTTGATCACTAATTAAGAAAATGCCTTACATCTGGATCTCATGGAGGCATTTCCTCAACTGAAGCTTCTTTCTCTGTGATAACTCCAGCTTGTGTCAAGTTGACACACAAAACCAGCCAGTATAATCACATTATATCACTAGCTACAGGGAGACAATGGATGGAAGAGATGTAAGACACGAAGGTGCAGTCTTATGCCCATCTGTGTGCAACATGTGCACTCCAGTAACTGTACGTGTGTGGTCAGCCAAGTGCCATTTAATAATGTGTGTTTACAGGATACTAAATTTTAGTGCATCCACAGAGTTACTAAAACTTTCTTCTTACCAAGAATTGCTGTTGGAGTCGCCAAGTTCTCAAATTTACTCTGTTCCAAGTACAGGAAATGCATCCAGCTGGAGCCCGAGGCCAAGTGAAAACGAATGTTCCACATGGTGGCAAGACCGAGCGTGGAGCCCGGGCTTCCTGCTTGGTTACTCAGGAGCTGGCAGCCAAGACACAGCTTGGCTTCTTTCGTAGAAAACTAAACTTCAGTACAATCTCCGACAAACGAGGTCCACCTTGCTAAAAAAAAAAAAAAAAATCACCTTCAGGTGGGTGTTTCAAAGATTAGATTGATGATAGATATATCCTTTAGTGGAGTAGAAATTGGTTCATTTTCTGACTAAATGTAAGGTTCAGAGAATGGAGTCATGGTTTTTACAACAACTACTTTAATGTTTATAACCAGTCTGGCAAAACCTGAAAACTCTCCAAGCAATAGTGAATCAAACCTAGGCAAGGTGAGTGGTTCTTTCCCTCTGAGGTAATTGAGCAGATAGAGGAATGTACTCAGAATGACTGACTTAATAATGTATCCTCTATTACCGGCCGTTAAACAAGAAAAAGAAAGATGACCATTAGATTTCTGCAATAAAAGTCCACTAGTCTTCCCACAGAGTAACAACGTCCTCAGCTTGCTTGTCCACTTTGCCTAAAATATTCCTCCTCTCTTTGATGGTGAGCTTTGAATTCAAGCCTTTTGAACAGGATCGCAAGTATCTGACCCAGTGATCTAATTAATTAACACAGCTGTACTTATGGCAAAGTTATTGCAACTCACTCAAACACATTATTTTATTAACATGTTCAAATAGTGAGCCTAAATGTAAGGATAGCAGTAGGAAAAGGATAGCTACTGACACAGAATGAGCATTGCTCTTGAACTCTCTGTAGTTCCATTTATTGGCACAAGACGCGCATAATATTGAACTCGTCAACATTTCCACACAAATGGAGCAAGTCTCACCATTTTCTCCAATGGTGTAGCCACTAAAGCTAACATTTTTCCAGTAAATAAACATTCACCAGTACTCAGACAATAAAATACTTAAGCCAGTGGTCACACGCATATATGCAAAAATATAAAAGTAAGAGGGGGCTTTGATAGATTTAGGAGAGGGACAGGACAAAGAAAAATGGGGATAGACATCATTAAAACTCATTATGTAAATATATGGCACTCACAAACATTAGCATAAAATTTAAATAAATGGCAGCATTTCTGAAATTTATTCAGGAAAGGAAAGTTATCACTTGGATTATTCCAGTGGTTACCTTCTTGAAATATTTTAGGCTGAATCGTCTAATCCTAATTTGGTTCTTTCGTGAACATAACTTTCATTTTTCATTTCACATAACAAGATAATATTGTCCCGTTATCTTTCGCATTTTTGAGATGTAAAAGAGAAACTTTAAGACGTATGAACTGTGTAGTTTTTCTCAGTTATCTGAGGAGATGTAGCAAGACATTACATAGAAACAGGGACATTGACAAGCAATTCCTGAGGGTCTTATTTTGGGTTGTTTATACAATTATTTAAAATGCCCTTTATTTAATCATCTATGACTAACCTGTATCAGTAAAGAACAGTAGATTGAATAATTATTAGTTTTGATAATTTTTGTCCCTTTTTAAAATTCTTTTTTTTAATTTTGTCTCTTTTATTGGTCTTTAATCACAACTTTTCAAACATGATTTCTGATGAAATTACATTATAAGAATAATTATAGAAATAATAAAAAGATTATTATCTCCCACTACCATAAGTAACTATTTTAAAACATTATTTTATGGAGAAAAATATTAAAATTTAAATTAAATAAGGAAAAAGATTTGGAATATAGAAGAATTAGGAATGTAAAATGCTTGTTACATATAAATAATGTAAGCTTAGTTATATTTTCTTATAGTGCTAAATGTCTTTATTTTGAATAACACCATTGAACCCAGAAAATAATATTACTATATCAGCATGCATGCATTAACTTTTAAGATGGATAACCTCATTGAATAACTTATGTAGTATGAGTTTTACACATTAAAATACATAGTCCTGTACCAAAAGTTCTTGCATCGGATACATGATTCTCAGTGTGATATATGTAGAAATGGTGGAACCTTCCTTAGGTGAGCCTATTGTCAGATCCCTTAAATGGAATGTCCATCTTAGGAGAGACTAATGTTTGTATTAAGGAAGTAGATTGACTCAGGAGAGGGTAGACACCATTGCCACATGCTGCTATAAAGCAAGAGTATCACGAGAATGTGCCCTCTCTCACACAGTGATAAAGCCAAAGGCTCTTTCTTAGATGTGGGCAATAATAACTTGGTCTTTAATCTCCATTATTAAATAAGTGTTCTTCTCTTATAAATTTTTAGTGCAATTATTTTATTGTGACAATAGAAAATGGACAAGTACATTTCCTCAGTTGTCTTATATGTGTTAAGTGCATAAGCCCATGTATTGGATATAGTTCATAGTAATAAAGACATGAGAGGAAGAACTATTTTTAGTTTTATTAATCATTTTATTTGTTTACATTTCAAAGCATATCCCCCTTCCCGGTTACTCTTCCACAACCGCCCCATCCCATCTCCCCTCTCAACCCTCCACTTTGCCTCTATGAGGGTGCTCCTCCACCTACTTACCCCTCACTGCTCTGGCATCCCCCTATGCTGGGGCATCAAATCTCTACAGGACCAAGGGCTGTTCCTCCCACTGATGTCATATAAGGCCATCCTCTGCTACATATGTATCTGGAGCCATGGATCCTTCTATGTATACTCTTTGGTTGGTGGTTTAGATCTCTGGGAGATCTGGATGGTCCAGTTAGTTAATATTGTCCTTCCTATGGAGTTGCAATCTCCTTCAACTCTTTCAGTTCTTCCTCTAGTTCTTCCATTGGGGTCCTTGGACTCAAGTCTCATGGTTGACTGTGATAGAGAAAACATTTATCTGACTTCATGATTACAGGGAATCTAAATATGGCAAAGATGGTAGTGGGCATATTGGAAGTAAAGTTTCTATGTTTTTGATGTCAAGGCTCAATAAGAAGTAGAGAGAGTGAGAAGTCTATAATCTTCCAAGGCCACTAGCAGTGACCTGCTTTTGCTAAGCATGCTTCCCTATCCTAACAAAACAGTGCCATTTACTAAGAAACAAATATTCAGAAACAACTAGCCTTTGGAGGGAACATTTCACATTCAAACCACAGGATTTTCATGCAGTTGTATTAAGAATATACAGTCCAAATTCTAAGCAGAATTGGCTATAAAGTAATAACCAGCACTGTTAAGAAATACATGCCACAGTGGGTGGAACTGGAGAATGTCATCCTGACTGAGGCGACCCAATCACAAAAGAACACACATGGTATGCACTCACTGATAAGCAGATATTAGCCCAGAAGCTCAGAATACCCAAGAAACAATTCACATATCAAATGATGTCCAAGTAGAAGGAAGGAGAAGCCCCTGGTCCTAGAAAGGCTCAGTGCATCAGTGTAGGGGAATACCAGGACAGGGAAATGGGAAGGGGGTGATTGGGGAACAGGGGGAGGGAAGAGGTTTTATGGGACTTTTGGGGAGGGGAGATCCAGGAAAGGGGATATCTTTTGAAATGTAAATAAAGAATATATCAAATAAAAAAAAAGAAAGAAAAAAGGAAATACATGTCACGCCATAATGAATACAAAAACAACCCAAAAATATATTAGGACAAAATTTAAGTTATGAAATAAGCCTCGGAAAAATCAAAAGTTACTATTCTGTTCTGTCAAGACAAACTATTATCATATGTCGATGGGTTGTTAATCTAAAGAATAATCACAATGGTATGTTTTAAAAGACCTTGTAATAAATGTTTATAAGATTATATCAAGACTTAGATATTGGCACCATTTTCTTTGTAATGAAACTGTTAGGGTAATTAAATGTTTTTTATGAGATTAAGTTACCAAATGATACAGAACCCAAAACCACGTTTAATTTTGACTAGAAAAAATAAATTTAATATTTTCATGCATTGATTAATTTTAAAAAGTATGTATATGCATGTTTGTCTGCATGTTTGTGTACCATGTGCATGCCGGTGCCTATGGAAGCCAGAAGAGGGCATCAGATCCCTTGGAACTGGAGTTATAGGTGGTTGTGAGCCATACTGTATGGTTTTAGGTAAAGCAGACAGTGTGCTTAATGGCTGAGCCATAATTCCAGCCCCAATCACATATATTTTTAAATTCTATAAAACTTAGTAGTCCTTGATGTTTTCATTTCTGTGGGGGAACAGAAGTTTGGAAATATTAAATGGAGAACTATAATAACAAGTAATTCATTAGTTTTACTTTTACTATACTATACAGCTATTGTCATTCTGTATCATTATTAGTTTGTGTTGTTAACTATTTATTGAACACAGTTTTAATTTATAAATTAATTTTTCCAGAAGTACGTATGCCTTGAAGGAAATAAGGTGGGTATAGATTTTGATACAACGAGAGTTTCAAACATGCATTAGTGCCGAAGAACAGATCCTCCATGAGGTCTAGAGAACTATCACAGCGATTCCCAAAGTCTGCAACCTTGGAAATATGGAGTATCTATCCTATGAGGTGCTTTGTTTCTAAATTATTCTTATGTCTTCTGTGTGAAGCATCATTATCTGCTTTTCAGAAAGAGTTCGAAGCTCTAAGGTTATTTTGATTTCTCTCATGTCTTAGCAGGAGATATGCCCAGCTTCTCCTCTCCCTGCCAGGAAGTTTAAATTAATTCAGCAACCTTATTTTAAATAAAGAGATGATGAGTTTTACAAGATAGGGAATCCTCAAAATGTCAGCAACATGTCTCGAGAAAAAATATTTTTAGAGAGAATGCAGCATACATGTTTCCTTTTCTGCAGACATATTTTGGGGTTCACCATGTTCTGCTTGCGAAGCTACTGCAGCATTTTCCTGTTCCATTGAACATTAGAATTATTGGTAAGAGGATGAATCTGTGGCATTTATTTTGCTTATCAACTATACAATAGCCCATAAAGTTTTGTAAGTTGAATTTTCCTTACTCATATTTGATATTGCTAGTTTGTGAACTCATATATTTTTTGAACCAGGGATTGTTTAAAAATAAAAATATTTTCCCTAAATGGAACACCCAAAATTGATAACGTTTTCCCAATTGTGTACTTACTCAATATATCAGCACCCATGAGAACTGTGGGTATCTCTTAAGATCTTCCTGTTGAGTGATTTCTGATTGGTCACATGGGCTGAGCAAACCCTCTACATCAGAATTCTATGTTCCCATGTGACAGCCATTATTAAATGTTTCCCATGTGACAGCCATTATTAAATGTTTACCAGAGCGTTTATGATTTTTTTTTTCGAGATAGGGTTTCTCTGTGTAGCCCTAGCTGTCCTGAAACTCACTCTGTAGACCAGGCTGGCCTCAAACTCAGAAATCCACCTGCCTCTGACTCAAGAGTGCTGGGTTTACAGGCGTGTACCGCTGCCACCACCACCACCTGGCACATTTCTGATTTTTAAGTCTCCTTCTCTTCGATCTTTGTGTGATGTTCAGCAGTGTTGAGACCCAGAACTGCACCCCAATATGAATCAAGGAAACAACTTGAAGTCTTGCAAACTCGAGAGTCAGTTACTTGACTTTCCCTATTAGATCTACCTCCAGTCAAACCCTAGGACAACTCATCTTTACTGGGTTCACTGAAACAGTGCCATAAATACTCAGAAATGATGCTTCACCAGCAAGCTGGATATACCTTAGTCTAGTTTTCCAGGAAATATTTACCGTGACAATCCCTATTTTCATTCCTATTTTGAGTTCTAGTAAACAACAACAGTGAAGTCCCTCCGTTTTGAATGCTACTTTAAGAGACAGAAAAATACATTTCAAATGACTAAATAAGAGATAATCAACTTCAAGTGATGATACTGTAAAACAGAATCATGTTACCCAGACCTGAGGTGAAGAGAAGAAACCCTCTACTTAGAATTATGATGTAAAGTCAGCAACAGTCTAGTGTATTGCCTGAAGTGCAATGTGTTTCCCTTCTAGAAAGTACTAGTGAGTTCTGAAATTCAGGATAGATTTCTTACATACTAGAAAACGGCAGACTCCAAATAATTCGTCAAGGAATACACGTGATATTTGATGTCGGCATTGAAATGAATATAACTTCACCTGGCCACCAGGATGCAAACTCCATCCAGGTCCTTTCATGCCTTCAGGACTGAAGGCTAATGCTTGTGAGCATGGATGGCACACAGCTATTCATTAACATATAATTGATTCTGGAGCGGAGAGAGAAACGACGCATTAGATGTTTTAAATCACATGTGGAACCATTCTCTCTCGAAGAGCCTTTTAATAAGGGAAGGTACACAGAAGGAGCGCCCGAGCAAGAGGAATGCAAGCATAGAGACAGCTACGACTTTCGCGAAGGCTATTATGGACAAATGGCAATTAAGATTCCCTTAATTAGCCTGTCATTTTGTATTTGTCATCATAATGTTTGTTTTACAATGCTTTATTAAATCTGGCTTTATGACAAACAGTCTGTTGGCAATGCACCCTGCTGTGCAGCATATGGTGTTGCACCTAATGAATATTAATGCTGAGAAGTGGGAATGGTCCTTGGGGACAGTAATGATGGCTGGGAAACTCCTGCATATAATATTATTATTCAGAAAGTTTAACTTTACATGTTTCTCATCAGCCTCTTTCTCTCATTGAGGCCTATTCTTTTGCCCAAGAAACCTCAAACATGCATTCGAAAGTTGAAAATACTTGCCTTTTGGCAGTACACTTCCGGTTCTTCCGGGTCCTCCCAGGATTCTGTTTCTTCCCACTAACTGATTTCTCCTGAGGATTTTCTTCATCTGCATGCTTCCTACCCAGGTGTGTCTGTTGTCCTGAGTAATCCACTCTCAATTAGACCAGATGTTTCACTTTTATACCTACACAGTGTCCGTATTTTCAAATTTAGCAACAGGTTGTTATGGATTCAATCTGTGTTCCACGCACTTCCAAAGTAATGACATTTGGAAGTGAAGCCTTTGGGAAATAATTTGATCATGAGAACAGAGCCCCTGTGTATGGGAGTTGTGTCCTTAGAAAAAGACCCCAGCTCTCTCTCTCTCTCTCTCTCTCTCTCTCTCTCTCTCTCTCTCTCTCTCTCTCATAAAGAAGAGCTTTTTTAAAATAAGGCAACTGATCTTCACCTGACAAAAGATTTGCTGGTCACTTAATCTTGGATTCCCAGTATCCAAAATGTGAGGAAGTTTTGCCATTATAAGTTACTGAGTCTGTAAAAATTTGTTATAGTAGCCCAAAGTACATAAGCAGTCACTTACAAAACATCCTCAGGCACTATATATATGCTCGTTACGCTAGTTATACAGTCTTTGCCTCACAATACCCAACAAATGAATTTTCCAACAATTTTTTTAAATTTATGGATATATACTAATTATAAAAACAGGAAAGGAGGAAATGAACTGAAGTCAGAAACTTCACAGTATAAAGAATATTTTGTTCCACATCATTATCTCAAACCACATTTTGGAAATCAATTTGCGCTTTTGTAAACAAACCATGTTCAATCCGGGGGTACAGCAAAGCATTCCCAAAATGCACCGGGTTTTCTCCTCTAACAAAATACAAACATTTGGATAAGCAGTAGAAAAACAGTTTTATTTCTTTTATTTCTTTTAGTGATACAGACGGCAGTTTTCAAAGTCTCAATCACAAATTTACGTGATAGTATTTAGACAAAAGAGTCTCACAAATATTCAACATTCTTAAGCTAAAAATAAATAATTTTAGATAGCATGGGCTATGGCATTTTTCCAGTGGATCATTTTGTGCAGTGCAGCTTTAAATGTGCTCTTCCATGTATCATGTAAAGTGGATGCAAATTGCACATATAGATCAGCTTTGAAATAATGGGGATACTATTTAACAGTCTATCAGTATTCTGAAGATCTCTTACTCCAAAGATAATCACGGGCCTCTCTGCCTTCACTGAAATGCAAGCTAATTCAGTTCAGATACTTCAGAGTTGGGTATCAGAGAACGGTATGCATTCCAAAACTTGATTTCAGCATCATCCAGATCTGAGAGTCATCTCTCAATTCAATCCAACGTAGGAAGAGATTTTATCTAATGATGAATAATGATGCTTTTACTACTTGTTGGCCATTTTCTGTTTACTGTCTTCAGAGCACTAATTTAATTTTAATAATCATGTGAAGCAAACGTTTAAAAGCATTCCAAAATGGAGGTATCTTATAGAATATAGTCTCCATGATGATGTGTAATGGCTAAAAAAAAAAAAAACCCAGATATGTGCTTCCAAAGAAGCACATATTGTTATTGAGAGATAAAATGAAATTTCATGGTGTCTTCCACATTTCTACCCTTCTTTCAGGTTGGTTATTCATCTGAAAGTTACTATTTCTAGTACAAGAAACTTTAGGGGATCGATTTTTCAAACTGTGCAGTGTGTCCTATTGTTGGGCAGTGCCCAACAGACAAAATCAAAGCCCTGAAAGAGATAGAGATAAGCTATTCCTTAATTCACATGGTGAAAACTATGATATCAATCCAAGTCTATGGCAAATTGCTTTTAAACAAACCAAATTATATTCTGCAGAGTGCAGTATGGAGGTGATCAAGTGAGCGTGGTTGCCTACGATAAATCCTAGGACAGCATCAGGATCAATAGACTTCAGAAAACGCTAGAAACCATTTCTAAGTTGTACATGGTGAGCTCTTCTTCCCCAACAAGATACTTTATGTAAAGCATTTAGAAATTTCATATATTGCCATGGAATATATTGAAATTATGCAGCTGTGTATTAAGCTTGTTCCTTATTAGCTGTAAAATTATATTAAAATCCTTTCAATTGAAATTAAGTTAAATTTTGATGCTAGAGAATGTTTATCTGAATGTTTAATCTTAAAATATCCTGCAAAACTTATATTAAAATATGTACAAATCTCATCTTACAGTATGAATGTAGTTACTTTAAGAAAATTTACTGGTTACTATTTTCTTCTTTCAGAAAGCTATGATGATGTTTTTCTTTGATATCATAGGTATGTGGTATGTAGGCAGGTATTTGATCCAGATATTTTTTTAATTATAGTTTCTTTAGTAATTTTTTGTACTTAACCACCAGCTATTTCCATCTCATGCCTAGGATTGTACTTGGAGTACCAGAGTCTGACCATTGGAAATAATGCATAAGAAGGCAGTACAGAGCTAAAGGCTGAATTATAAAGCAGGTTGCATGTGCAGCAGAGAGAGGGAGAGGGAGCACAAGTTCTTCACGCATATGGGATTACGAATGTCAATGCTACCAAAGAGGAGCGTTCAAATGGTCCATGTATACTGTGCGGCGTGCATGCATGGTCTGGATTTCACAGGTGTGTTCTGACAAGGGTTTCAATCTTTGCCTATCAGATAAGTCTGATAAAGCTTTGAATATATTTCCGAGCAAAATAAAAAAGGAAAGAAAGAAATGTAGAGCTTTAGTTGTATTTTTGGTATGGCACAAAGTAGGAACAGACTATGTCATTCCTCAGGAACCTGATGAAGCTACATTCCACTAAAAATAGAAATTAAACAGATTTTTTTCTTCCTGATAATTCTCTTAAAAACTGTTTAGTTCTGGAACTGAGACAAGGGACTGCGGTACTTATTTTACACACCAAAGCAGACCTGCTCTACAGGTTCTCCCAGCATCCCCCAGTCCCTGACTGGCATCTAATAAGAGGGTATAATAATGTCTTTCAATATGTAACTTAACAAGTTTTCAAAATGATGGAAGTTTCTGCACATGGAACATTGCTCTGAGATACTAGGTAGCATTTATAGCTTTAGCTATATCACTATTTTGTATATAAAATTATAGATTATTTACAAATAAAATTTCACCTTACGAAGAATTTCTAATTTAATCTCAAGCAGAATTCTACCATCAGAGTTAGTATACAACTTCTTTTAATGCTAAGAGGTCCAATTTATTTTAATCATTCCACCATAAGGTTATATTTTAGTGAAATAGGACAATCCTTTGTAGATTTCTTAACCCTAGTGTGGAAAACACTTTCAATATTCATTTATTTTTATTTTAAAAATTAAGTATAAAATTTGTACTTAGACTATGTCAGGTTCTAAGTATAAGATAACAGTGGTAAATAGAAATTAATGATTTTTTCCATAAAATATATTTTCTTCTTCCTAACAAATCTCTGATTTCTTCATGTAGATTGAGATGGATTTGGGTAGGAAACATTTAGCTATGTGTGAAAGAAAAATGCTTTGTTTATCTTTGCTCCCTCTGTTACAATAAACACACCATGATATCCCACAATGATCCATTATGTGACTTTCTAGACATGCATTTAAAATGCCCTGCCAGTCATTGATCAAGTATTTGTCAAATAGGCATTTGTGACACGCACAAGTCAATATGCTGAGAATTATGTTGAACATAGTATACAAGAAACTTACAGGTTAAAGTGAGAATTGTGGGGAGGGACTCTGGTTTGGGTCCTTAAAGTCCTTTGGACTTTAATCTGAGGTTGACATGACAAGAGGAATGAATAATGAAAGCATCAGATCAGAGCATGTACAAAGGAAAACAAAATTAAATAATGGAAGTATAAACAGTAATTTTCTTATGAAGAGATGACAGTACAAAAGCTTGCATAAACACTGTAGGGCATTTTGCGTATGGCAAAGATTTTTAAAAGCCAGACACAAATATATCATAAAATACAATTTCATTGTGAATCAAAATGAGATTGAACTATTTTACTGGACAAATTTTGTTGATGCAAAGAAAAGTTATAGAGGATTATAAAGTCAGGGTAAAAGATGATAGAAACTTGAGCTTTAATGATATGAAAAGAAAATTTGGGTAGCTTGTCTCCTCTCTGCAAATAGACAGCACATAAAAATTTCAGTGAAATTGACTAACAGTTCCACAAGCCACAACCCAATCCAATCCAAGTAGAGCTGAACTCCATGGCTGTTTATTAAACTCAGAAAGTCAACTCAATAGGTGTATAGTTGGCTAGAAAAAGGAAAGACCTTTTGGCCAAAGTGAACAAAGTGCATGTTAGAATTGCAGATGGAAAAAAAACAAACAGGATTTTAGAGAGACAAATCACACAGTGATTGTTTTTGAAGTTTCAGGATTTCAGGCAGGTAACATATAAATGATGAGGCACTTGTAGATGAAGAAAACTGAAAGATCAAGGGAAACTCTATAATGTCATTTAGAGACTGAACAGGGAAGGGGTCGCAATGACTGAGAGGTATCATAGGACGGACTCCAAGGTTTCAGAAAAACAGAGATTATAGATTTATTTTTATTAAGGGTTTAACAGCATGTCATTCTTTGACCAAAGAATGGACCCACTGGTGACAAACCTGGAGCCTTACTATAGTGACATGAGGAAAGAATGTCAACAATTACTGACAGTATTGACCAAAAAATCAGACAGTTACAAGGATCTGACTCTCCTATGAACATCTTTCCAAGAGTAAAATATCACTAAACAAAGTCAAGAGAGTGAAGACTGATGATAGATCATCATTGTAAGAATTCTTTACTTTTTACTTTTCTTACAAAAAAATTATTTTATGGTCGTGATGTGTTAAATTAATTCTCTTCATTGGCATCTGCCAGAGTACTATTACCTGTTCTGATTGACGTTGGTAGGCAGCTATCAACAAAACTGGCCTGTCCTTGACAACCTACTGAGCTATCATCATGAAAACCCATTGGTTTTGAACATTCTATGATCCACCCAGGGAAACTCCCCTCCAGCTGCAAGGATCTTTATAACCACAGCTACCTCGTTGGCCAACACTCTTGCTTCCAGATGCCTTGTATTCATCATGTACTGGTACAGGCAACTTGTGTTAACACTGGAACACTTCACTCCAAGCAACACAAATCTAGAGAACTCCTTTTCATGCCCTTCAAGATGAACATAATATTCTTTCCAATAATATAGCCAGAAGCCCACTGTGATTTGTAGATTGTGACACCTGTGACTAGCCTTAACTTTTTGTCTTTAGTGTATCTCACTATTGCCGTGGATATCCTTGAATATGGGACACGCTCTCCTCGATCTCTTGAATACAGACATGAGCCACATGTTAGGTAGTGGATTCTTTGGCATGAAAGGCTAATGATTGAATCGTGTTTAAATTCTATGATTGGTTGATCTTGAACCTGTGAAGCAGAACTAATATTGGCAGAATTACAGTCCGTTCATAACCATGCCCCTTACTTCTTCCTGCCACATGGGAAGATGGACTACTTTTAGGTTATTTCCCACTATTTCTGGGTTATTCCATGAGACTTTATTTCTGTATACTATATCAGCTGTTACTGTATGAATCCCTCTGAAAGGACTGTCATGAATGACTTTTTGCAAATGGCTCTTTATTCTGGATAAAGAAGACTAAGCTCCTTCCATGATGAACTGCTGAAAGACAATGCCTGGGCTCCTAACTCTGGCAGTGGCCATGACAAAGGTCAGTGTAAAAAACAGCTTAACCATTCAAAATAAAGTCACTAGATGCTAAGGACCTAAAAACAAAAAGGTCAAATATAACACCAAAATGCGGCTAAGAATTCAGAGCAGTGAGTGTCCCATAACTAATCCTTTGGGTAATAACCCTAAGAGATGGCTGAAGGGACCCAGAAAGAGAATGAGAAGAGACTCTGTAGGAGTTAAAGTTGTGAAGGACAACAGGGGCATGAAGAAGATGAAGGACAGGAGATGCTAAGACCGGGAGACAAGGTGCTCTGAAGAACCAAATGGCAGTGCCAATATTTCGATGATGAAAAACCCTTGTTGTAAACAGAGCTTAGAAGAACTGCCAAAGGTTACAGTGCTATGTTTCCCAACACTCAGTGTAAAAGCTCTTATAGTCACCGGTACTCTAAGCTCAGAGCAATAATCCTCTACTCTGAACATTTAGAGCAATAAACTTCCAGCTCTCAGGTCTTAGTCATAGCAGCTGATTGTCAAAGCTTAGAGTTCCATGCCTGCAGGTTTGGAAGCTGAACTTGAAGGTATCCAGAACTCAAGTCTTTGAAACTTAGGAAACTCTGTTTATCTGTGATTTCTACCTAGAAAGAGCAAAAAGAACTTCTGGCAATCTATTTGTGACAAATAAGTGAATAAATAATAAAATATGCTAAGGTTCTCTCTCTTAGAAAGTTTTGCTGTGGGAGCAACAGAGGAAAAAAGATAGCATTAAGAGTAAGAATGGAAGATGTGGAGGTGAAGCTGTATGCCTTGTTTATGTTTCCTTTGTTTTTGAAAACATGCAGCTATGAGAGTAATATTTGAGAAGCTGTATGCAGAAAAGGTGGAAAAGATGTGGTTGTGAAATCGTTGCTTGGCCAAAGTGGTCCTTAAAAGAGTTCCAGAGGAAGTGCTACCTTTCATGCACTATCCCTTTTCAGTTAAATAAAGGGGACCAAGGGAACACTGAGAGCAAGGTTAGGCATATCAGGGCTTCCCTGTTGACAGAGCTGCTTTGCGGAGGGCAGAGTTGAAGGGTTTGGGAGTTAAGAGATTAGAGGAGATTAATGGACATGCAGTGCAGTGTGGGTATGTGCATTCACTTGATGATGGATGGGAGTGGAATCTTGGGCCTCTTCAAATGGCTGTGGAGAATCAGAATGTGAGGAATGACGGGATTAACCCTGAGAGCTTCCAGAGTGAAGGTAGGGAAAAGTTCAAGCTGGAAAACACAACATCGCCATGCGTGTTCACCTCCTGCAGCCCCTACAGCTTGGTAGGCGAAGGGTGATGGAAATTTCCTCTGAGACCTTCTCTGCTGGCTGAAGGTGGATTCTACGTAATGATGATCTGTGCCTTTTATATGGGAACACAGGAGCAGAGTGGCTGAAAATAGAGGATAAGAAGGATAACAGGTGGCTACCTGATTACATGACGAATAACTGAATGAAAGGAATTATTGATACATGATACATACCCTTTCAGAAAGAACAGGACATTTCATTGAGCTGTGAGGAAACCTATTTTTTAAAATACTGATTTATCATCTACTCTCTACTGCTTCTGAGCACAAAGCTATAGAATTTCTCTATGCTTTCAAAAGTCATCTGACTAGCCATTTATGAAACATAGGATGGAATCTATACTTGCACCAAGAAGGAACTTATTGTTAATTCTACACATCCATTCATCTGGTTCCCCTTCATTCTCTGTTCAGTCAGTGACATGGAACGGCCATCTTTGCTTTTTCTGTTTCTCCTACTTCGTTTTCTTCTGCCTTCTCATCTTCTCCCCTTCCTCCTACTCCTTTTGTCTTCCTTCTCTCCCCTTCCTCTTTCTCCTCCTCCTCCTCTTTCTTTTTTCATGTCAGTTTTTATTATTATTAACTTCCTCTCTTGGGTCTTAACCTGGGACTTCATGTGTAGAGAAATTTTAGCCCAGTACATGGCTGTTCCTAGCCCATTTGATCTGGCTGGAATACAGACAGGTCCTTAGCACACACCTTTAGTCCCAAACAATGAAGGTAATGTTAGTTCATAGATGGAAGCAACCATGTTTGAAAGTGATGTCTAGTTGGGAGGTAGACAAAATTCAAATGAATGATTTGGCAGGATAGGATACGCCCAGCTTTCACAAGAACAGAAAGGAAAGAGAACAGAAGAGGGAACAGCTCAGAGGGAGAGAGGAAGGAGGACGTTTTACTCGGACAGTTGTTCAGAGAGAGGTTGCAGAGAGATAACATGCTAGATATAGGTAAAGACAGAACAAGCCAGAGAATGAGAAGGAGCCAGAAGAGTCGAACATATTGCCCAAGTTAGCATGAGGCCAAGCAGAGCAATTCATTCAGAAAGCCAGGGAAGTCAGATTGAATCAGTTTGGAGATATGTTTGAGCCAGAACAACTGAGTTAAACTAGCTAACAGAGTTCAGAAAGAACTAGAAAGCGCCATCTTATTCTGTAGTATGTCTCAGAGGTCTAGATTAGATTGTAGAGAAGTTAGAAGCTTCGAGAACTAGGCCTAGTTTAGCAGACAGAGGCAGTAAGCCTCAGAGACAAAAATTACTACAGGAGAATAAATTTACATTTCTATTCATGTCTCCTATGTTGTGCTAGGTGAATTTTCAGACACGGAGATTTTCCACAGTTCTTTTATACCTTTGATTTTGAGTCAGGATCTCAGTAAGTTCTTCATATTTTCCTTGTCCTAGCCTTAGGGGCGAGGCTGTCCCTGAGTACATGATCTTCCTCCCTCAGCATCATGACTCTGCCTAGTGATACCATTACATTTCTGTGTCACTAGACAAAGGCAAACTGTGATCTTCTACTTTATGATTTTTGAAACAAAGGGTCTTTTTTTTAAACAAAAACTACATTGTAATTTATTTTGTTGATAAAATTACATTGAAACTACATCATTAAAAGCAGCGTGGAACACAAAAGACAGTTATTCTTCTCTCAGATATTCACCCATCAGAAACTATTTCTACATTTGCTGAAAACGTTTTTACAAAATACAAAATACTCAGATTTTTATAGATCAAGTACATATATAAGGTGGCCATTTTACTAGGCTAGGATTTGTTTTGGGTTGTGTTTTTTGGATGCATGCTTTTTTTTTAAACAGTCATGTTAATATTATTGTTTGTTTTTTTTCTTTTTTTCTCTTTTTTATTGGATATTTTCTCTATTTACATTCTATTTCCCTTTTTCTGGTTCCCTGACCCCCAAAGGTCTCCCATGCCCTTTTCCCTCCCCATGTTCCCCCATCCACCCTTTCCTACTTCCCTGTTCTGGTATTCCCCTACACTGATGCTTTGAGCCTTTCCAGAACCAGGGTCCACTCCTTCCTTCTTGTTGGACATCATTTGGTATGTGAAAAACATATATATAATTTGTTTAAAATTGATTATCTGTTTTCCCATTTTACCCACTTACATATTCATATAAAATTATTTTTGCCTGATAGTTAAATTAACAATTTGAATATTAAAACTTTTTCTACTTAAATAATGCACTGCAAAACACAATATATCCTCTAAAATAAAAAATTGCACTTAGTTTTTTAAAAAAGAATTTTATTTGAATATACCACTCCAAACTATGGAATGAAAAATGAAATTATCCTTAAATAATATAATTTTAATAAATATTTAGAACTTAAAAACCTTCCAGTTAAGTACAGAGAAAGATAAAAAGATTCAAGGTGCTTAAAAATAAGAACTATCAGCTAATTTTTACATTGAGATCTTTATTGAATTAATTTCTATTGTGTGTTAATTTGGAATCACAAATCTCTTCATAACTGGGATGAGGATTTTTGCAAAAGTCAGAATTTTAACATATTGCTCAGAAGAGAAGACATTATCTTTAGAAATTTTCAGTGCTAAGGAACTTTTGAGAAACAAAGGAAGTGCCAGAATAATATGAGAAAATAATATTTATGAAATATTAAGTTTAATATATACTCAGGAGGAATTATTATAAAGTTTAGTGTGCATGCATGAGAGTGAAGTCACAGTGCATCTAAACAAAGGCTCGTTCCATGGCAGACAGTAAACCCTGAAAGCACATCCTTTAAATGTCTAATAGGAAGTATCATATTGTTCTAACCACTTGTCCTGTGAGATGAAACTTACACCAGAAAAATTCTCAAAGCTACGAATGATTTCTCAGCATTGGATCTCAGTCAACAACCACAGCAACAGCAGGCACCTAGAATTTCTTCCAGAAGCAAAATAAAAGACACGAACTCTACAAGTGTCCCAAACACAGGACAAGGAGAGGAAATCCAAGCCGTTCATGGTAACTTTCCAGACTCTGAAACATAGAGCTGAGTATCTAAGGAGAATGAGTCGGTGCTGTTCCAAGGGCAGCAGAAGCGACAGTGAGCTGGAGAGATAGAACCTGACATATGTACAGAGACTGCAGTCAAGCACACAAAGTACAGGAGTGAATGGAAAATACCTGTGTTTAGGGAGAGATGGAAGACAGGGACTAGAAAGATTATTACTCTAAATTCACAAACTGAGGATTGTTTTCTTTGTGTCAGCCAACTTAGGAAAGTCTCACACTTCTCAAGGTATCAAGCACAGAAAGTTCAGGTTGGTAGATAGGAGCTCATCCTGGAGTAATGGCTGCTCTGGATTCAACCAACAAATGTTATATACTTTAAAAAGCCCAAGAAGAAGGAGCAATCTCTCTCCAGGTTACTTAATATCATCCAAAAGCAGAAGAATATTTATAGAAGTATGTGTATCTGTGTATAGTCACTCAGTACAAATAATAATCAGTCATTATAAATGTAATTAAACAGAAAAATATAACCTACAGTGCAGTTAAAATCATTCTAAGATTTAAGGAAATTACAGAGTGAGCTGCAGAGGATATTAAACAATTGAATATATTCAAGAATTAAAGTGAAAATTGAGCATGGTTGAAGCAAAACAGAATATATATATATATGTATATATATATATATATATGAAATCAAAATAAAAAATTATGGACAATGTTTCATCTTAGATATTCTACATACACACAATCATTTCAGAAAAATACTACTGAATTTGGAATTATGGAAAGAAATATGATCAAAAAAACAAACATGGAAACATACACTGTTAAGGTACTCCACGGGGTTAAATAGTTTACTGTCAGTGTGCTGGGAGGCCTTGAAAAAGAGAAACTTCATTGAGTAAATGAACCCAAAGCATGAAGAAATGAAGATTAGTGCCCCATGCTTGTAATATTGATACTTGGGCAATAGAAACAATAGGATCAGGGCTCCAAGATTATCCTCAGCCTTCATACTAAGTTCTCATGAGCAAGGGCTATATAAAAAAGATCAAACAAAGAAACAACCGAGCAAAAAGTCCTGAAGAAAATGCCACTATATGTAGGATACTCATGCTGCTTAAAATAAGATAGGACACATATGGGTACATTGTATCCAGACACACAGAGAGAAAAATAATAACAAGCAGAACAAGACATGTGGTAGATTACTGTAGGGGCTTACAAGATGGCTTCTCCATTAAAGCCTAGTCTCCCAACCTAAATATCAAGAGAATCATGTTTGAATTACTAAAACAAACGAAGTCATAAGCCCTGAGGCAACTAGTAATACATAAAGCACTTATATACTTTAATGCAAATTATTGGAAGTTACAGGTAATGCAACAAAACTGATTAAGTAATTATGAAAATTCTTTATCACAAAATAAAAGGAAAGGGGGAGGAAAATATGAAAAAGGAGACATGGAGCAAGATTAAAGAAAGGAAAGCACTGCTGTATGTGCTGTGGATTCATCCCTTTAAGGGATCATACCAGAAACAAAGTCTCTGTGTACATTGACCTGAAGTCAGAGATAGGACCAAGAAATAGCACTCAGTATATGTGACCTATAAGAGATCCAGGCCAAATATATTATGAATAGAAAGTCACAGATGAAAAGTAAATGTTTATAAGCAAAACATGGTGATTGATATATTTTAATAGAAACTACAACCTGATAATAGAAAATAATTCTGTAACAGTTCAAAATCCCAGCACCTTCCAGAATATAAAAAGTCTGTCGATGACTTCTTTTTTAGAGTTACTTATAGCAATCAAGAAGAGATTTAGATAGTTGTCAAATGATAGTTCCTAGTTGGTTTTTGTCACATTGACATAAAACTAGACATATCTGGGAAGACAGAATCATACTTGAGACAATAGCTCTATAAGACTGTGATGTAGGCAAATCTGTGGGGTATTTTTTATTTTTTAATGCTATATTTTTTTAATATAGCATAGCTCATATATTTAAAAACTTGTTCCTCAGTTGGTGGAACTTTTTGGGAAGAATTAGAACATCTAGTCTCATCGAAAGAAGTGTCTCTCTCCCGGTGTCCTTTGAGGTTTCAAAAGCCCCTACCATTTCCATTCGGTCTTGCTGCTTCATCCTTGTGCTTGTGGATCAAGATGCGAGCTCTCACCTACTGCTTCAGCATCATGCCAGCCTGCTACCATTCTCTCCATTATAATACTGACGGACTATAAACATCTGGAGCTGTGAACTCCAAATTAAAAGCTTTCTCTTATGAATTGTCTTGGTCATAGTGTTCTTCCACATCAATAGAAAAGTAACTAAGTCAGTCTTGGAGGAGCCATCTCACTGTGGGGGCAGCTCCATTCTTGGGCATATGGTCCTGGGTTATACAAGAAATAAGGCAGAGTAAGCCAGTAAACTTCTTTCCTCTGTGGCATCTGCTTTTTCCCTGCCTCCAGGTTCTTGCTCTGTTCTAATTTCTGCTCTGCCTTCCCCAGCGATGGACTGTTACCTGAACCTGTAGATAAAATAAACCATATTCTGTCCAACGTGGTTTGGTCATGGTGTTTTATTACAGCATAGAAACCAATAACAGCGTTGTTGAAACGCATGATCTAATTGAGAGTAACCAAATACTACCCAATTCCACACACCATTATAAAAAACACTCATTAACAAATATTTTCCAAAATCCATATTATGGGCAACCAGTTTCATCATACTTTAAATAATTCAATCAGGTTCAAAGTATGTTCTAAGATGACAAGAATGATAACCTGGAAATTAAGAAGGAATCATATGTGGACGTTATACAGATATTTTGTATCCTCTGTGGTTTGTGGAACACATCAAAATAAAATAATGCTAAAGTGAATAAAAACTACACATCATACAAATATTTGTCTGATACACTTAAAGTAATGCATGGAGTGGGATTTATAGTGATATAAACAGATCAAAATGGAAAGGTTCTCAAATCAATGAATTCTGCACAAACTTCAAGGAACTATTAAAGATGGTTAATATAAAGATACTTTTCTTCTGAATAAGAAAAAGCATAATAAAAATAGAAGTAATTTTTAACGAGTAAACACAATAAAAATTATTGATACCAATGCAACCTATTTTTGTATTAAAAGTTTTAAAATTTTTGGATAAAGATTACTAAATTTGAAAAGAAACCTGGAGAGAATTGTCAAAAATACCAGTATATGACACATAAAAAGAGATATATGATTAAATGTTCTTGAGATACTAAAGTAATTTTATGGAAGTCATAATACATAAAAAAATTTAAGATACAATATTCTTGAAGTACATAGTATCAAAGGCCACTCAAAAAGATGTAAGGACATGCATATCATTACAGTTTGAACAGGGCTGCAGTATGATGTGTGGAGAGGTAAACCAACGAGGGCTAACTAAAGACACAGAGACATTCTTGGTCATAGCACATATGCTGTTCTCTTCATGGATTTACAGATTTATTTTATATCAAAACTTACCTAAGCATACATTTACAGTAACTGCAATTCATTTTGTGACATATATACCTCTTTAAAGCTGAAAACATGATTATATTTATGTTAATATAACTTTATGAAAGTTTCCATATATATTGGAAGCAAATTTGGCCTCCTAATACAAATTCATGTTTTCTTTTTTTTTTTTTTGTTTTTTTTTTTAGAAGTGAAAAACACTTTATTTTTATAAACAAGTAAATAATAACAAGATATAGCCTCTCATAACCCATCTGTAACTAGATCAATCGTATGATGCTACACAAGGTATGTTAATCTTACAGTCTGTCAACCCAGTTAGAGCCGCAGGAAGCACATTTGTTTTCCTCTGATATAATACAACTGGCTGTAGATTAGATGCTGAAGATAGGCTAGCGTGATATTTCAGTATAAGGTATAAAAAGCTAAAAACAGTGAACAATGATATATGTATCAGGAAGTCATTAAGCATTTCACAGCCCTTATATTTTAAACTGAGATGGCATTTATTCCCCTATATAAAATTTCACTAAACTATTATCTGGATAGGTGCTAGGACATTAACTTTTTTTTTTTTTTTTAGTTATTTTTATTTTCAATATTCTATGTTTACATTTCAAAGGCTTTCCCCTTTCCCAGTTCCCACCCACCATAGTTCCCATAGTTCTTCTCCCCCCCAACTATTCCCCAATCATTCCCCCTCCCCCCTCGGTTTCTTTACTAAACTGGATGCAATCTTTACATGCCCAGGGTCCTCTCCTTTCTTCTTCTTGGGAATCATTTGACTTGCTATTTGTGTCTTGAGTATTTAGTGCTTCTGGGCTCATTAATATCCACTTATCAGTGATTGCATTTCATGTGCATTCTTTTGTGATTGGGTTAGCTCACTCAGGATGATATTTTCCAGGTCTAACCATTTACCTACAAATTGCATGAATTCATTATTTTTAATTGCTGAGTAGTATTCCATTGTATAAATATACCACATTTTCTGTATCCATTCCTCCTTTGAGGGATATTTGGGCTCCTTCCAATTTCTGGCTATTATAAACAAGGCTGCTATAAACATAGTGGAGCATGTGTCTTTATTGCATGTAGGGGAATCCTCTGGGTATATGCCCAGGAGTGGTATGGCAGGGTCCTCTGGAAGTGACATGCCCAATTTTCTGAGGAACCGCCAAACTGATTTCCAGAGTGGTTTTACCATTTTGCAATCCCACCAACAGTGGAGGAGTGTTCCTCTTTCTCCACATCCTCGACAGCACTTGTTGTCTCTTGAGTTTTTAATCTTAGCCATTCTGACTGGTGTGAGGTGGAATCTCAGGGTTGTTTTGATTTGCATTTCCCTGATGACTAATGATGTTGAACATCTCTTAAGGTGTTTCTCAGCCATCTGAATTTCTTCTGGTGAAAATTCTTTGTTTAGCTCTGTGCCCCATTTTTTGATAGGGTTATTTGTTTCTTTGCGGTCTAACTTCTTGAGTTCTTTGTATATATTGGATATTAGCCCTCTGTCGGATGTGGGGTTGGTAAAGATCTTTTCCCACTTTGTTGGTTGCCGTTTTGTCCTTCTGACAGTGTCCTTTGCTTTGCAGAAACTTTGTAATTTTATGAGGTCCCATTTGTCGATTCTTGATCTTAGTGCGTACGCTATTGGTGTTCTGTTCAGGAACTTTTCCCCTGTGCCCAAGTCCTCCAGGGTCTTCCCAAGTTTCTTTTCTAATAGTTTCAGTGTGTCTGGTTTTATGTGGAGGTCCTTGATCCACTTGGAGTTGATCTTAGAGCAAAGAGATAAGAGTGGGTCAATTCGCATTCTTCTGCATGTTGACCTCCAGTTGAACCAGCACCATTTGTTGAAAAGGCTATCTTTATTCCATCGGATGGTTGTGGCTCCTTTATCAAAGATCAAGTGACCATAAGTCTGTGGGTTAATTTCAGGGTCTTCTTCCTGTTCCATTGATCTGTTTGCCTGTTGCTATACCAATACCATGCAGTTTTTAACACAATTGCTCTGTAGTACTGCTTGAAGTCAGGGATATTGATTCCCCCAGAAGTCCTTTTATTGTTGAGAATAGTTTTAGCTATCCTGGATTTTTTGTTGCTCCAGATGAATTTGAGAATTGCTCTTTCTAGATCTATGAAGAATTGAGTTGGGATTTTGATGGGGATTGCATTGAATCTGTATATTGCTTTTGGCAAGATGGCCATTTTTACTATATTGATCCTGCCAATCCAGGAGCAAGAAATATTTTTCCATCTTCTGAGGTCTTCTTCGATTTCTTTCTTCAGGGACTTGAAGTTCCTGTTGTACAGATCTTTCGCTTGTTTGGTTAGAGTTACGCCAAGATACTTTATGTTGTTTGTGGCTATTGTGAAGGGTGTTATTTCCCTAATTTCTTTCTCTGCCTGCTTGTCCTTTGAGTACAAGAAGGCCACTGACTTGCTTGAGTTAATTTTATAACCTGCCACTTTGCTGAAGTTGTTTATCAGCTGTAGAAGTTCTCTGGTGGAGTTTTTTGGGTCGCTTAGGTAAACTATCATATCGTCTGCAAATAATGATAGTTTCACTTCTTCCTTTCCAATTTGTATCCCTTTGACTTCCTTATGTTGTCTAATTGCTCTTGCTAGAACTTCAAGTACTATATTGAAAAGATATGGAGAGAGAGGGCAGCCTTGTCTAGTCCCTGATTTTAGTGGGAATGCTTCAAGTTTCTCTCCATTTATTTTGATGTTGGCTACTGGTTTGCTGTAGATTGCTTTTACTATGTTTAGGTATAGGCCTTGAATTCCTGCTCTTTCCAAGACTTTTAGCATGAAAGGATGCTGAATTTTGTCGAATGCTTTTTCAGCATCTAATGAGATGACCATGTGGTTTTTTTCTTTCAGTTTGTTTATGTAGTGGATTACATTGATGGATTTCCGTATATTGAACCATCCCTGCATCCCTGGGATGAAGCCTACTTGATCATGGTGGATGATCGTTTTGATGTGCTCTTGGATTCGGTTAGCAAGAATTTTATTTAGTATTTTTGCATCTATATTCATCAGAGAAATTGGCCTGAAGTTCTCTTTCTTTGTTGGATCTTTTTGTGGTTTAGGTATTAGCGTAATTGTGGCTTCGAAGAATGAGTTGGGCAGTGTCCCTTCTGTCTCTATTTTGTGGAATAGTTTGGAGAGTATTGGTGTTAAGTCTTCTTTGAAGGTCTGGTAGAATTCTGCACTAAAACCATCTGGTCCCGTACTTTTTTTGGTTGGGAGGCTTTCTATAACCCCTTCTATTTCTTTAGGGGTTATGGGACTATTTAGCTGGTCTACTTGATGCTGATTTAATTTTGGTATTTGATATCTGTCTAGGAAATCGTCCATTTCCTCCAGATTCTCCAGTTGTTTTGAGTATAGGCCTTTGTAGTAGGATCTGATGATCTTTTGAATTTCCTCAGTTTCTGTTGTTATGTCTCCCTTTTCATTTCTAATTTTGTTAATTTGTATACTGTCTCTGTGTCCTTTGGTTAGTCTGGCTAAGGGTTTATCTATCTTGTTGCTTTTCTCAAAGAACCAGCTCCTGGTCTTGTTGATTCTTTGTATGGTTCTCTTTGTTTCTATTTGATTGATTTCAGCCCTGAGTTTGATGATTTCTTGTCTTCTACTCCTCCTGGGTGAATTAACTTGTTTTTCTTCCAGGGCTTTAAGGTGTGCCATTAAGCTGCTAGTGTATGCTCTCTCCAGTTTCTTTTTGGATGCACTTAGAGCTATGAGTTTTCCTCTTAGCACTGCTTTCATTGTGTCCCATAGATTTGGGTAGGTTGTACCTTCATTTTCATTGAATTCTAAAAAGTCTTTGATTTCTTTTTTTATTTCTTCCTTGACCAAGGTGTCATTGAGTAGAGTATTGTTCAGTTTCCATGTGTATGTGGGCTTTCTGTTGTTTTTGTTGCTATTGAAGACCACTCTTACTCCATGGTGATCTGATAAGAGGCATGGGATTAGCTCGATCTTCTTGTATTTGTTGACATCTGTCTTGTGACCGATTATATGGTCTATTTTGGAGAAGGTACCATGCGGTGCTGAGAAAAAGGTATATTCTTTAGCTTTAAGATGAAATGTTCTATATATATCTGTTAAATCCAATTGGTCCAGAGTTTCAATTAGTTTCACTGTGTCCCTGTTTAGTTTCTGCTTTCCTGATCGGTCCATTGAGGAGAGTGGGGTGTTGAAGTCACCCACAATTATTGTGTTAGGTGTAATGTGTGCTTTAAGCTTTAGTAAGGTTTCTTTTACGAAGGAGGGTACCCTTGCATTTGGAGCATAGATGTTCAGTATTGAGAGCTCTTCCTGGTGGATTTTCCCTTTGGCCAGCAAGAAGTGACCTTCTGAGTCTCTTTGGATGATTTTAGGTTGAAAGTCAATTTTATCTGATATTAGAATGGCTACTCCAGCTTGTTTCCTGAGACCATTTGCTTGTAAAATTGTCCTCCAGCCTTTTACTCTAAGGTAGTGTTTGTCTTTAACACTGAGATGTGTTTCCTGTATGCAGCAAAATGTAGGGTCCTGTTTCCGTATCCAGTCTGTTAATCTATGTCTTTTTATTGGGGAATTGAGTCCATTGACGTTAAGAGATATTAAGGAATAGTAATTATTACCTCCAGACATTTTGAAATTATATTTATTTATCTTATTTATTTTTTATATTCGAGAGGTTATCTTCTTTTGGGTTTGATGAGAGGAGGTTTCTATCTTGCTTCTTCCCGGGTGTAGTTTCCGTCCTTGTCTTGGTGTTTTCCCCCTATTATCCTTTGTAGGGCTGGATTTGTGGAGAGATATCTTGCAAATTTGGTTTTGTCATGGAATACCTTGATGTCTCCATCAATGGCAATTGAGAGTTTTGCTGGGTAAAGTAGTTTTGGCTGAAGTTTGTGTTCTCTTAGAGTTTGCATGATATCTGCCCAGGATCTTCTAGCTTTCATGGTCTCAGTTGAGAAGTCTGGTGTTATTCTGATAGGTTTTCCTTTATATGTTACTTGGCCTTTTTCTCTTGCTGCCTTTAGTATTCTTTCTTTGTTTATTACATTTGGAGTTTTGATTATTATGTGACGGGATGTATTTCTGTTCTGGTCCAGTCTGTTTGGGGTTCTATAGGCTTCTTGTATATTCATGGGCATCTCTCTCCTTAGGTTGGGGAAGTTTTCTTCCATAATTTTATAGAAGATATTAGCTGGCCCTTTAACTTGTAAATCTTCACTCTCGTCTATACCTATAATCCTTAGGTTTGGTCTTCTCATAGTGTCTTGGATTTCCTGGATGTTTTGGGTTACCACCTTTTTGCATTTAGTATTTTTTTTTGACTGTTGAATCAATGGTTCCTATGTTATCTTCGGCTTCTGAGATTCTGTCTTCTATCTCTTGTATTCTATTGTTGATACTTGCGTCTATGGCCCCTGATTTCTTCCCCAGGTTTTCTATCTCCAATGTTGTCTCCCTCTGTGATTTCTTAGTTGTTTCTACTTCTGTTTTTAGTATCTGGATGGATGTGCTCAGATCTTTCGCTTGCTTGATTGTGTTTTCATGTATTTCTTTAATAGATTTTTGTGCTTCCTCTTTCATAGCTTCTACTTGTTGGCCCACGTTCTTCTGTAGTTCTTTAAGTGACTTTTGTCTTTCTTCCTTATTGTCTTCTTCTCTTTGATCCATCTTCTCCTGCATTTCTTGAAGTGATTTTTGTATTTGCCTCGTAAAGGCTTCTAACTTTTGATCCATTTTTTCCTCTATTTCTTTTTTTTTTCTTTGATTTGCAATGATCTTTTTTTTTATTAAATATATTCTTTTTTTATTTTTTAATCATTTTTTTTTATTTTCTATATTCTTTGTTTACATTCCAAAGGCTTTCCCCTTTCCCAGGTACCCCCCACCATATGTCCCATAATTCCTCTCCCCCCCCCCATGCTATTCCCCACTCTTTCCCCCCCCCACGATTTCTCTGTTCTGGGTCTACAATACTGGATCCAATCTTTACAGGCCCAGGGTTCTCTCCTTTTTTTCTTCTTGAGAGTCATTTGACTTGCTAATTGTGCCTTGAGTATTTAGGGCTTCTGGGCTCATTAATATCCACTTATCAGTGATTGCATTTCGTGTGTATTCTTTTGTGATTGGGTTAGCTCACTTAGGATGATAGTTTCCAGATCTAACCATTTACCTACAAATTACATGAATTCATTATTTTTAATTGCTGAGTAGTACTCCATTGTATAAATATACCACATTTTCTGTATCCATTCCTCCTTTGAGGGATATCTGGGCTCCTTCCAATTTCTGGCTATTATAAACAAGGCTGCTATAAACATAGTGGAGCATGTGTCTTTGTTGTATGCAGGGGAATCCTCTGGGTATATGCCCAGGAGTGGTATGCCAGGGTCCTCTGGGAGTGGCATGCCCAATTTTCTGAGGAACCGCCACACTGATTTCCAGAGTGGTTTTACCATTTTGCAATCCCACCAACAGTGGAGGAGTGTTCCTCTTTCTCCACATCCTCGCCAGCACTTGTTGTCTCTCGAGTTTTTAATCTTAGCCATTCTGACTGGAGTGAGGTGGAATCTCAGGGTTGTTTTGACTTGCATTTCCCTGATGACTAATGATGTTGAACATCTCTTAAGGTGTTTCTCGGCCATCCGAATTTCTTCTGGTGAAAATTCTTTGTTTAGCTCTGTGCCCCATTTTTTGATAGGGTTATTTGGTTCTTTGGGGTCTAACTTCTTGAGTTCTTTGTATATATTGGATATTAGCCCTCTGTCGGATGTGGGGTTGGTGAAGATCATTTCCCACGTTGTTGGTTGCCGTTTTGTCTTTCTGACAGTGTCCTTTGCCTTACAGAAACTTTGTAATTTTATGAGGTCCCATTTGTCCATTCTTGATCTTAGAGCATAAGCTATTGGTGTTCTGTTCAGGAACTTTACCCCTGTGCCCATGTCCTCCAGGGTCTTCCCAAGTTTCTTTTCTAATAGTTTCAGTGTGTCTGGTTTTATGTGGAGGTCCTTGATCCATTTGGAGTTGATCTTAGTACAAGGCGATAAGAGTGGGTCAATTAGCATTCTTCTGCATGTTGACCTCCAGTTGAACCAGCACCATTTGTTGAAAAGGCTATCTTTTTTCCACCGGATGGTTGTGGCTCCTTTATCAAAGATCAAGTGACCATAAGTCTGTGGGTTAATTTCTGGGTCTTCAATCCTATTCCATTGATCTACCTGCCTGTTGCTGTACCAATACCATGCAGTTTTTAACACAATTGCTCTGTAGTACTGCTTGAGGTCAGGGATATTGATTCCCCCAGAAGTCCTTTTATTGTTGAGAATAGTTTTAGCTATCCTAGGTTTTTTGTTGCTCCAGATGAATTTGAGAATTGCTCTTTCTAGATCTATGAAGAATTGATTTGGGATTTTGATGGGGATTGCATTGAATCTGTATATTGCTTTTGGCAAGATGGCCATTTTTACTATATTGATCCTGCCAATCCAGGAGCAAGAAATATTTTTCCATCTCCTGAGGTCTTCTTCGATTTCTTTCTTCAGGGACTTGAAGTTCCTGTCATACAGATCTTTCACTTGTTTGGTTAGAGTTACGCCAAGGTACTTTATGTTGTTTGTGGCTATTGTGAAGGGTGTTATTTCCCTAATTTCTTTCTCATCCTGCCACTTTGCTGAAGTTGTTTATCAGCTGTAGAAGTTCTCTGGTGGAGTTTTTTGGGTCGCTTAGGTAAACTATCATATCGTCTGCAAATAATGATAGTTTCACTTCTTCCTTTCCAATTTGTATCCCTTTGACTTCCTTATGTTGTCTGATTGCTCTCGCTAGAACTTCAAGTACTATATTGAAAAGATATGGAGAGAGAGGACAGCCTTGTCTAGTCCCTGATTTTAGTGGGATTGCTTCAAGTTTCTCTCCATTTATTTTGATGTTGGCTACTGGTTTGCTGTAGATTGCTTTTACTATGTTTAGGTATGGGCCTTGAATTCCTGCTCTTTCCAAGACTTTTAGCATGAAAGGATGCTGAATTTTGTCAAATGCTTTTTCAGCATCTAATGAGATGACCATGTGGTTTTTTTCTTTTAGTTTGTTTATGTAGTGGATTACATTGATGGATTTCCGTATATTGAACCATCCCTGCATTCCTGGAATGAAGCCTACTTGATCATGGTGAATGATCGTTTTGATATGCTCTTGGATTCGGTTGGCAAGAATTTTATTTAGTATTTTTGCATCTATATTCATAAGAGAAATTGGCCTGTAGTTCTCTTTCTTTGTTGGATCTTTTTGTGGTTTAGGTATCAGCGTAATTGTGGTTTCGAAGAATGAGTTGGGCAGTGTCCCTTCTGTCTCTATTTTGTGGAATAGTTTGAAGAGTATTGGTGTTAAGTCTTCTTTGAAGGTCTGGTAGAATTCTGCACTAAAACCATCTGGTCCCGTACTTTTTTTGGTTGGGAGGCTTTCTATAACCCCTTCTATTTCTTTAAGGGTTATGGGACTGTTTAGCTGGTCTACTTGATGCTGATTTAATTTTGGTATTTGGTATCTGTCTAGGAAATTGTCCATTTCCTCCAGATTCTCCAGTTGTTTTGAGTATAGGCCTTTGTAGTAGGATCTGATGATCTTTTGAATTTCCTCTGTTTCTGTTGTTATATCCCCCTTTTCATTTTTAATTTTGTTAATTTGGATACTATCTCTGTGCCCTTTGGTTAGTCTAGCTAAGGGTTTATCTATCTTGTTGATTTTCTCGAAGAACCAGCTCTTGGTTTTGTTGATTCTTTGTATGGTTCTCTTTGTTTCTGCTTGATTGATTTCAGCCCTTAGTTTGATGATTTCCTCTCTTCTACTCCTCCTGGGTGAGTTAGCTTCTTTTTGTTCCAGCGCCTTCAGGTGTGCTGTTAAGTTGCTAGTGTATGCTCTTTCCAGTTTCTTTTTGGAGGCACTCAGGGCTATGAGTTTTCCTCTTAGCACTGCTTTCATTGTATCCCAGAGATTTGGGTAGGTCGTACCTTCATTTTCATTGAAGTCTAAAAAGTCTTTGATTTCTTTCTTTATTTCTTCCTTGACCAGGGTGTCATTGAGTAGAGTATTGTTCAGTTTCCATGTGTATGTGGGCTTTCTGTAGTTCTTCTTGCTATTGAAGACCACTTTTACTCCATAGTGATCCGATAGGAGACATGGGATTAGTTCGGTCTTCTTGTATTTGTTGAGGTCTGTCTTGTGACCAATTATATGATCAATTTTTGAGAAGGTACTGTGCGGTGCTGAGAAAAAGGTATACTCTTTTGTTTTAGGATGGAATGTTCTATATATATCTGTTAAATCCAATTGGTCCATAGCTTCAATTAGTTTCACTGTGTCCCTGTTTAGTTTCTGCTTTCCTGATCGGTCCATTGAGGAGAGTGGAGTGTTGAAGTCACCTACAATCATTGTGTTAGGTGCGATGTGTGCTTTAAGCTTTAGTAAAGTTTCTTTTACGAATGAGGGTGCCCTTGCATTTGGTGCATAGATGTTCAGTATTGAGAATTCTTCTTGGTGGATTTTCCCTTTGACAAGCAGGAAGTGACCTTCTATGTCTCTTTTGATGACTTTAGGTTGAAAGTCGATTTTATCTGATATTAGAATGGCTACTCCAGCTTGTTTCCTGGGACCATTTGCTTGTAGAACTGTCTTCCAGCCTTTTACTCTAAGGTGGTGTTTGTCTTTGACACTGAGATGTGTTTCCTGTATGCAGCAAAATGTAGGGTCCTGTTTCCGTATCCAGTCTGTTAGTCTGTGTCTTTTGATTGGGGAATTGAGTCCATTGATATTAAGAGATATTAAGGAATAGTAATTATTACTTCCTGACATTTGGGGAATTGTTATTATTATTTGTATTTGAGTGGTTCTCTTCTTTTGGGTTGGATGAGATGGGGTTTCTATCTTGTTTCTTCTGGGGTGTTGTTTCCCCCCTTGTGTTGGTATTTTTCCCCTATTATCCTTTGTAGGGCTGGGTTTGTAGATAAGTATCTTGCAAATTTGGTTTTGTCGTGGAATATCTTGGTTTCCCCATCTATGGCAATTGAGAGTTTCGCTGGGTATAGTAGTCTTGGCTGAAGTTTGTGTTCTCTTAGGGTCTGCATAAGGTCTGCCCAGGATCTTCTAGCTTTCATGGTCTCAGGTGAGAAGTCTGGTGTAATTCTGATAGGTCTTCCTTTGTATGTTACTTGTCCTTTTTCTCTTACTGCTTTTAATATTCTTTCTTTGTTTAGTACATTTGGGGTTTTGACTATTATGTGACGGGAAGTATTTCTGTTCTGGTCCAGTCTATTTGGGGTTCTATAGGCTTCTTGTATATTCATGGGCATCTCTCTCTTTAGGTTGGGGAAATTTTCTTCCATAATTTTGTAGAAGATATTTGCTGGCCCTTTAAGTTGTAGATCTTCATTCTCATCTATCCCTATAATCCTTAGGTTTGGTCTTCTCATTGTGTCCTGGATTTCCTGAATGTTTTGGGTTACCAGCTTTTTGCATTTTGCATTTTCTTTAATTGTTGAATCCATGGTTCCTATGGTATCTTCAGTATCTGAGATTCTGTCTTCTATCTCTTGTATTCTATTGTTGATATTTGCATCTATGACTCCTGATTTCTTCCCAAGGTTTTCTATCTCCAACATTGTCTCCCTTTGCGATTGCTTAGTTGTTTCTACTTCTGTTTTTAGATTTTGTATGGTTTTTCTCAGATCTTTCAGTTGCTTGTTTGTGTTTTCCTGTAATTCTTTAAGGGATTTTTGTGTTTCCTCCTTTATGACTTCTACTCGTTGACCCACGTTCTCTTGTATTTCTTTGGGTGATTTTTGTTTCTCCCCCGTATTGGGATTCACTTTTTGCTCTATATTCTCCTGGATTTCTTTAAGTGATTTTTGTGTCTGCCTTGTATGGGCTTCTAGTTTTTGATCTATTTTCTCCTCTATTACTTTAAGAAATTTATCTAAGTGATCCTCAATCTGCATCTTTACCAGTGATTTTAGATCTGAGTCTTGTTTTTCTGGTGTGTTGAGATATCTGGGATTTAATTGTGTTTGTCTTGCAATGGCTTCTAGCTTTTGATCTATTTTCTCATGTATTACTTTAAGAGATTTATCTAAGTGTTCCTCTATCAGCATCCTGACCAGTGATTTTAGATCTGAGTCTTGTTTTTCTGGTGTTTCGGGGTATCCAGTATTTATTGCTGTTGGGGAACTGGATTCGGATGCCGCCATATTGCCTTGATTTTTGTTAGTAGCGATCTTACGTTTGCCTTTTGCCATCTGGTTAATTCTGGTGTTAGTTGGTCCTGTAGATACTAGCTGGTGCTTGACCCTCCTGTGGGGTTGTAAGGCTATTTCCCAGTGACTGGGATACCTGAAACACTGTCCTGCGGGGGTCTTGCTCACAGATTGCTGACGGGTGGCCTGAGTCCCCCGAGGTCTTAACCTCAGGATATCCCAGGTATTTGGTTCCGCCTGTTGGGCGGCTGCTCTGCACTGCTCCTGCTCAGGGTTCGCTGTCTGATATCCTGTTTCCCCAGGGGTCTTAAAGATGGGATATCTCAGTTATCTGGTTCCGCCTGCTGGTCCCAAGCTGCTGGGAGGCTGGCTGGGTCCGGTTTCCAGCTTCCCTGCCACTGGCTGGATGGGAGGCTGGTTCGGCCTCCGGCTGGGTCTGGGTACCTGGCACACTGGCTGACTCTGGCTTCCTCACCACCAGCTGGACGGGAAGCTGCAGGCAATATGGCAGCTGCCTGCAGGGAGCTCGGGGTCCGCCCCGCGCGCGAGTGCAGAGTGCACCCGCTATTCTGTGCCCAACTCCCACTCCAGGCCTGAGTCCCCGAAGGTCTTAAGCTTGGGCTGTCTCGGGTACCTGGTTCTGCCGCCGCCGCCGGATGGTTCTGAGCACCTGGCATGCTGGGTGACCCTCTGGCTTCCCCACCGCCAGCTGGGCGGGAAGCTGCAGGCAATATGGCAGCTGCCTGCAGGGAGCTCGGGGTCTGCCCCGCTCGGGGTCTGCCCTGCCTCTGGCTTCCCCCTTTTCCTCTATTTCTTTACGAGATTTTTCTATGTGTTCAGCTACCAGCATCCTGACCAGTGATTTTATATCCAAGTCTTGTTTTTCTGGTGTTTTAGGGTATCCAGGGATTCCTGTTGTTGGAGAACTGGGTTCAGATGCTGTCATGTTGCCTTGATTTTTGTTAGTAACGTTCCTTCGTTTTCCTTTTGCCATCTGGTTATTTCTGGTTTTAGTTGGCCTTGTTGTCAGTGGCTGGTGTTTGAATCTCCTGTGAGGCTGGGCTCACCTGTTGTTTCTCTGGGCCTTTCCAGCTGTGTCCTGGTTGCAATATGGAGGCCCGCCGCTACACCGCTGGTCTAGGGGCCGGCAAGCTGGTTGCAGAACGCAGCTTAGGTGCTCACCCGAGGGCGGGGATGTCCCACAGAGCCTGGGCCTTTCCAGCTGTGTCCTGGTTGTGATATGGAGGCCCGCCGCTACACCGCTGGTCTAGGGGCCGGCGAGCTGGTTGCAGAACGCAGCCTATGTGCTCACCAGAGGGCGGGGATGTCCCACCGAGCCTGGGCCTTTCCAGCTGTGTCCTGGTTGCAATATGGAGGCCCGCCGCTACACCGCTGGTCCAGGGGCCGGCGAGCTGGTTGCAGAAGCAGCCTTGGTGCTCACCAGAGGGCTCGGGGATGTCCCACAGAGCCTAGGCGGGACTCTGCCTGCTTGGCTCCGAGACCCTAGCAGATACCCCCGTGAGTGTAGCCCTGGAAGGGGTGTTTACCTGGGCCTTTCCAGCTGTGTCCTGGTTGCAATATGGAGGCCCGCCGCTACACCGCTGGTCTAGGGGCCGGCGAGCTGGTTGCAGAACGCAGCTTAGGTGCTCACCCGAGGGCGGGGATGTCCCACAGATCCTGGGCCTTTCCAGCTGTGTCCTGGTTGCCCATGTTTTCTCATTGTATTTGAATGCATCCTGTAGTCGTTGTAAAATGTGAATCATTACAAGCACATTCTTCATGGAAACTTTCATTTCAGGACCTGGAGTAAATTCTTCTTGCCTCTTAATTCTCTACTCTTGGCTTCATTTGCTGGAATTCAGTCATTTTGCCCTTTTTCTCTTTAACTTTTCAAAGCACCTTTGACTATGAACAACAGTGACATTTCCTGATTTTCCTTCATTTCAAAGAATAGAAGCTGAAAATTGTTTTGGAGACTTGGTTACTGATATAAAACCTGACACACAATTCCTGGGGGAATAAAAGTCATTCCAAAGTGGATGTAAAAAGGGTATATGAAAAATTGGTACTTACTATCTTGTAATCTAATTATAGAACATAATTTTAAGAGCTCCTCCTATAATCCACAAATTACTATACAAAAATCCCAGGGCTAAGTGTAGACTATCTCGTGTGTGAATTGTTGATCAGAAAAACTCAAAAGGTTTTCAAAATAATGTAGGGTTTTTCCATTTGTCTTAGCTGCCCGTTCTACCTAGATGATAAGGCACCACACACTTTGATTGACAGCTACGGAGAAATCAAACTAGATATCTGCTGTATATGCCATCTATATTTATTAGCTTTCAAGGTATTGAAGGTGTTTGCAGACAATTGGGAAAGAAAATGCATCAACAGTAGACTCATGTATGAAGCCTAAAATCCTCAGTACTAACATGCTAAGCAAGGTTTCCCAACTATTACAAGAGTCTCAGAATACCATTTGCATAACAAACTATACTTTGAGTGACTTTAAGACCTACTCCCCAAGACACACCTATGCCTGGTACTGTAAACATGTTAAAGGGGAAAAGCCATAGGCCTTAAGGGAGAACTTGAGATAAATTTACATGGCATCAAACTACCACCACCTAAATATCTAGATTATAAATAAACGATACCCTCAGTCTGAATCACAGTAATCTCATTTTTGGTGAAGGAAAAGATTATACAAACCCCCTGCTTCTCACAGTGCTCAAAGTAAGTAAAGAGAGAATGATCAGCCTTAAATAAAGATGTTTATGCCACTCCCTCTGAGGGAACAGTGTAGAACTGGAAGACAGGGAAAGAGCTGTAGAGGCCAACTTCGCAAGACACAGTCATGCAGTTTTTAGCTCACAGCAGCTGCAATGGCCCCACCCTAGACTGATTCTGTCAACCATCGGTCATGGATGTGGGTAGGGGATCATGGGCCCTCCTCTCTCTTAATCTTCTGTTGGTTGTTGATATATGCAGGGAGAAGGGGTATCTTCGTCTTTAGTCATGTGCCCAGTAGTGAGTACAGCCTGTCCTGATAGAGAATTTTAAACCCATGGTCTCATAGGTTACTCTTTAATATTAAAATCTCAAAAATACATGAACATGGTAAAGGGTTTTATAGGAAGCAAGAAGGATTTAACAGGGAACAACAGTATGGGTTAGGGTTTGAGAGTAATTAGAACACACTGTTGAGCCAGAGAAATGGCTCAGTAGTTTAGAGCAGTGGCTGCTTTTTAGCGGAGGAGGATCCAGCTTCAGTTCAAAATGCCCGGTAGCTAATTCCAGTTCGAGGATCTGATACCTACTTCTGGCCTCTGCAAGGACCAGGCATGCAGTTGCTTCACAGACATATGCAGGTAAAATACATATGCTCATAAAATATAAAATAAAATTGAATGCAAGAAATAAAGTAGTTAATGAACAAATTTTCTTTTAATAGGCCTCTAAATAAAATAATCAGTCCTATTATTTTTAAAACATACAAGTTTAGCAGATATTGTTATATTGTGAATGTTAACAATTATAAGGCTAAATTAACAGTAGTGTATTTAAAAATGCTAATATGTAATTGTCAATAATACTTGCAAATAGATCTTAGTTATAGATTATACTTAGTTATGTGATAAGATAGCATGAAGACATGAGAGAAACTCACTGATATCAAAGATCACATTTAATTGAGAAACTGCGTTAATATCCTTACACAAGTTTAACATAGGTTTTATTTTATCTTTTAAATATATTTTAGCTGATAGCCATGATAAGCTCAGAGAGAAATAAAATTAAGGCAATAATAGCTTATAAAATGAATTTAGTCTTTAATTTTGCACATTTTCAAGTTGTTCAATTTAAGAAAGATGATTTTTTCCCTCAGATTTTAATGTCCATCACTACCAAGGTGCTTAATGATGTGCTCATAATTGAAATATACAGATGTATTTTTAAAGAATGTTTCAATTCTAAGGAAAATACATTCATTACTAAACTAAAACATTATTTGAAATTGCATTAAAACTGAAAAATTAATAGAGAGATAGACAAATATACCCATGACCTCATAAGTTACAGAAATTGCTTTAAAAGGTCTGAAGCTTTTACAGCTGTCAGTATAATCACAGGAAAATCAGAATGCCCGGTCCATGTTGAGTTCTCTAAGGATGGCATTAAGAAATATTGTCTTAATTTTGACTTCATTTTCCCTCTGTGACATATAGTACTTAACCTGAGTTTAGGATAGCCCAAGGGCAATGGATTCCAAAAAGAATAAAAGACATCCCTTCCAATGGATGCCACAGAACAAAGGGTGAATGATTGACACAGCAGCTGTAATCTGCAGGTCAGAAACCCTTCCTAAGCAAAATGCCTCAGCGGGAGTTCTTTTAAAAAAATACTAAATTTCACTCTGGCTTTTTTTTTTTTTTTTTTTTTTTTTTTTTTTTTTTTTTGCTAATCCAGTATCCAACATTTTCTTCTCAAAGGGTTAGAAAAACTGTAACTTATTCTGAGTGAGAACACACAAAATTCCATGATTGATTAAAAGCTGTCTTCACTTTCTGTTTTCTAAGTAAGCAACTCAAAATGAAAGTTCCACTCTCTTTCATCTCCTCACTATAAAGACTTTCTCTGGTAGAAATGAGGTTCCCTGGAAAAGTGCATCAGAGGCAGATGACAGAAGCATCGCTTAAAGTTATAGGCAAATTTTCAAAGACAGACATTTCCTGATAGGTTTTATATACAATCCAAAAGAAGAAAAGCATCTTCAGATGCGGGTCAGAGTGTATGGAGCAGCTCATGTGGAGGATGACCAGGTATCGGAGATCTAAGTTTCCACATCAAGACTTTAGGTACCACATTCTAACAGTGTATAGAATTCCCCTGAAGAGATTAAAATTCAGCTATTCTTTTCACAAAAGCACGTTGAATAGTAGTTATGTGAATTTGAGGAAAGTGTGTCTCAATCAATTACTTTATATTTCTTCTATTATTCTATAACTTCATGTTATATCTGTAATATATACTATAATAAAGTGTTTTTAGTACTATTTAAATAGTAAATACCCAAGATGGTCAAGGTTTAAAAGTTCAGATAGGCTATATATAGACAGATAATCTTCAAAAGCATCAGAGATCCACAGAATAGGGCATTTAAATTCATTTCATTATTAATATATTTTTGACTAGGAGACATGTCTGTTCATAACAGTAACCCTATTCCACTTCAGAGAAGATATTGAACATCATTTCATCCAACTGGAGTCACTTCAATTGTGGCAAGCTAGCCACTTGGTAAGAAGTGTGTTAATTTCATTCTGCAGACAATTACTCTCAAAAAAAAAAAGGACACACAGATAGAGGGATATCAACCACTATAAATTTTCTAATTTTACTTTTATTTGAAAATATTTTGGGAATTATATTTCAGCATGTTACCCATGACTCAAATGCTCAAAACTTCCTGTCTCAGCCTCCCAAATACTGCGATTACAGAGATTTGTCACCACATCCAGTTTCAATTATCCAATGTTTAAAACACAAGTGATTATCATCACTGTTTCAAATAACACAGTACTTGTTTAGAAGTGATCATCTATCCATGAAAACGAAATATGCCTACAATCAAGTTACATTGTGCTATGGAATGAGGAGAAGCTGGAAGAGACATTACAAATGGGATGGAGCACTGTGTTGCAATTCCCCTCCAAGCCTCCAGTCCTTTGTACAGGGAGGGATCCATGACTCCACATAGGTAGCAGAGGATGGCCTTATCTGACAGCAATGGGAGGGGAGGGCCTTGGTCCTGTGGAGGTTTGATGCCCCAGTATAGGGGGATGCTGGAGTGGTGGGGCAGGAGAGGGTGGGTGGTGGAGCACCCTCATAGAGTGAAAAGGGAGGGGGAAGAGGGTAGTTGGGGGATGGGGGATTTGTCGAAGGTACACTGGAAAGTGGGATATCATTTGAGATATAAATGAATGGAATGATTAATTAAAAAATAAAAGAATGGAATGGAAATTCTCTTTTGTACTCTATCTTTACATGCTTAAAAAGTAAATCCATTGATTTCTAGAGGCTGGAATTTTTTTCTTCAGAACCTATGTGATGAAATTTAAAACAAGACAAAAAAGTTTTCTATATGGTATTGTAATTTGCAGAAAAAAGTAAGTATACAATGCTAGTTAATAGCCCAGCTTCAAAAATGGAGTTGATCTGGCTAGAACTGTGTTCAGCAGTCTCTTTCACTAGCTAACCAACTCCAAAGTCTAACTTATGTCAAAGTTGGTTAAGCATTTTTATTGTAGTCTTAATAACTTTAATATTAAAATTATTCAGCATAGGCTTTGTTTGTTCAAGTGGGTTGAGTATTCTTTTTTGCCTAGCCTGTCCTCACATCCATGGCAATGCTCCTGATTCAGCTGAGTCATACATCTAGAAAAATGATTTATTTTTAAGGACCAGCAAAGGTGTGTGTGTGTGTGTGTGTGTGTGTGTGTGTGCATATGTGGAGGTGAAAGTTCAAGTATGAATGTCTTCCTCAATTTCTCTTCACCATATATTTTGAGACAGGGTCTTTCCCTAAACCCGGGACTCGCTGACTTTCTAAACTCGTTAGTCAGAATCCCCATTGATCTTCTTATCTTTATTACAATTATAAGCACTCTCAGAAGCCAGTTTTGGTGTGAGTGGTGGTAACTGAACTCAGGTCCTCCTGTTGGCTTAACAAACCTTTATCCATGGTGCCATCTTCTCAGCTATGACTCAGTATGCCTATCATCTATTTACATATGTGTGCATGTATGTATTTTTATTTAATATACTATATCTTGGAGAACGATATCTTTCTGTACTATCCATGGTCTATAAACTTTGAAAACTTTAGACTTCTCATTTAAAACCTTAACTGCTTTAAGACCATCACAACATTTAGGCAACAATAGGGATGCTCCAGAAATAAGAAAATGAAGGAAGACCCAATTTTGAGTATAAATTCTGACGCTTCTGTCCTGCCTTCCAAAGTAAATGAAAAGACCTCGAAAACTTAATTTGTTTGAAATGAACATGGTAAATTAAATTAGTCTTATCTGAATATATGGATTACAAGTGATATAATAAATTATCTGTCTCTAAAACATTGTCATTTGGTGTTACTATCATATTTAACATAATACATGTGAAAATTCTGACATATTAAGAATGGCATTGTGGAAAACAGACCTTTATGATTGCAAAGGATATAGCACTCTATGGAAAGAGATTCCCCAAGAGATTGCAATCTCAAGAGAGGCATGATTATGCTATGTAGAAAGTTACCTAAAGGCCACTTGGTAATTAAGAATGCAATTTTAAATAATACCAATATAATTATTTTTAAAAGGCAGAAAAGGAGAAAGTGCAAAACAGACAGAGATAATAATAGCAGAAAAGAGAGAAAATAGGTTGTTATCTCTCAAATCGAAACCACAATGATAATGACATTATATATTCACATTCACTTTAAAAGTCAGACGTTGTCAGGATATATATGAAAGCATACTTTTAGCTATAAAAGTCTTTCAATATGCTTCAGTGCTTAAAAACGCGGATTAGTCAGAAATATTGTGTCCTAGGGTGCCTTTGACCTCAGACAGGTTGTGGCACAGTTACCTGTTTCTCTGCCATCAAATGTCTCTGACTGCTTAGGGCACCGCCTAGTGTGACAAGTACACAAAGGATCTTCTTAGCTTTAGTGATCTAACAAGGATTAAGTTGTGAAACAACTGGTATAAAATGTAATTTAATATTTTAGATTAAGTTGCAGCCTTCCTCAGTGGAGAAAAACCTTGAGTATGAAGCCATACTTTCATTTTTGGTCTCAGAGAAATCTAATTAATAACCCAGCCAATCCATAAAAGCTTGGTTCAGGTGGTTATTATTTAAGAGGATATAAGTAGACAGACGTGACTAGCCTTTAGGAAGTGTTCAATACATGCACAGATATACTATGGCATACCTATTCTTGTGCTTCTGATTATGGCTGAGTGGTTATCTGCTTCTTCAAGCACTTCATATACTTGCGTGATGTTCTTTTGCTTTTACTGTAAGTTTCTTCTAGCTACCAGATCATTTGGATCCTATCAGCTCAGTCCAAACAGTCTTTACGGCTCTTCTATCTCACAGTGTGAGCTATCCTGACTGTGAGCAGATGGGAACACTCTCATTTCAGCTAAAGAATGAAGATTTTGAAGAGTGCAGCCACCTTCTTTTAGAATTATGCTCAAAGTCTTGCGTTTTTCTGCTGGTACTGAGTTAGACATCTTTAGAGAAGGCTTTGTAGCTCCTTCTGAGACATACAAGGAAGAGTTGCCCATGCATTCCCTATTTGTATACTCCTATTGGTATAATCTCTGCTCATTCTATCTCTTCCCTTTTTTCATAGCATCCTATAACAGAAGAAAATCTTAGCAGTCAAATCTCTGGCTAAGACATGTGTTGTCTCTAGTTGGATAAGTTAGGACTTCACCTTCGGAAGTTATTAGAGAAGACAGTAACAAGATGATTATAATCATGATGAAAATAAAATAAAGTGTAGTGATACTTCTAAAGACATTTTTAACAAATTGAATCTTTTAAAGATTTGTGAGTGTGTATGTGTGTGTGTGTGTGTGTGTGTGTGTGTGTGTGTGTATGCATGCATCCATACATCCTCACACACAGGTACCTGAAGAAGTCAGATCTCTAGGATCAGGAACCATTTGTAAGTCTGCCTAATGCTATTGTTGAGAATCCTAACTTGGCCCTCTGGAAGAGCATTCAACCACTGAGCCATCTCTCCAGCTTTATAAATATTTTTCTTTTATAGTTCTATTATTATTTTACCAAGCCAGCTAAGTCAGTCAACAGGGTCTCAAAAAAAGTAGTAAGCAAGGAGATCACATAAGGAATTAAGCAAAATAGTAAACCAAGCCCCATGGACATTGTTTCTAATATTCTTATCTGAGCCTACCTCCTTGTCTGAACCCAGTGATAAATGCCAAATTCCTAGAAGCTGCACCAAAAGCTCTCAACAATTATTCATGCTAATCAGTTGTATTTCTTGTCACTCACCTTCTTTGTAAAAACCAACCATCTAATTTCCCTCTCTCTTTGATGGACCTATTTAGGTAAAGATGTACTACCAGAATGATGGCCTATGGCCTAGCCAGTCACAAAATCATAGGCATTGCAAAATGTAACTAGGCCTAAAACATGAAAAGAAGCCTGCTTTTAAGACATAGATGCTGTGATGGTTTGTATATGATTGGCCCAGGAAGTGAACCTATTAGGAGGTGTGACCTTGTTGGAGTAGGTGTGTTGCTGTGGGTGTGGGCTTAAGACCCTCCCCCTGGCTGCCTGGAAGTTAGTCTTCCACTAGCAACCTTCAGATGAAGAGAGAGAACTCTCAGCTCCTCCTGCACCATACCTGCCTGGATGATACCATGTTTCTGCCTTGATGACAATGGACTGAACCCCTGAGCCTGTAAGCCAACCCCAATTAAATGTTGTCTTTTATAAAACTTGCATTGGTCATGGTGTCTGTTCACAGCAGTAAAACCCTAAGACAGAAGTTGATACCAGGGACTGGGGTATTGCTGTGATAGGCATGACCATGCTTTTGTTTGGAAGAATGTGGATTTGGGGACTTTGGATTTGGAAAGCTATGGAATGCTTTAAGTGGGGCTTAATGGGCCAGCCTAGTAGGAATATGGAAGAGAGTGGTGCTGAAGGTCATTTGAACTGTGTAGGCCTGACAGCCCAAGAGGTTTCAGTGGAGAAGAACTTTAATACGTGGCCAAGAGACTGTTTTTGTGATGTTTTGGTGAAGAACATGGCTGCTTTTTGCCATTGCCTGAAGAGACTGCCTAGGGCTAAGGTAAAGAGATTTATATTAACTGCATTTGCAAAGGAAGTCTCAAAAAAGCTCAACAAAGTCTTTGTTCTCTGGTTAAATCTGATGAAGAGAATTTTGAACAAACATAGCAAGCTGAGAAAGGAAAAGTACAAAATATATAGTTTGAGTATTAAAGGAACTCCAGGAAGTGAAATGGAGCTGAATTCAAGGATATTGAATTAAAGGAGTGGCGACCTTGGGGCAAGATTCACCCAGTTAACTTTTGGTCCAGGCATGGTAGTACAAGCCTTTAATCCCAGGAGGCAAAGATAAGCATATCTCTGAGTTCAAGGCCAGCCTAGAACGGAGCAAATTCTAGGTGAAGAAAAACTTTAATCCAGGCTTGGTGGACCACAACTTTAATCCCAGTGCTTAGGAGACAGGCATGCAGATCTCTTGAGTTCAAGGTCAGTCTAAGGAGCAAGATTCAGGACAGCCAACTTAGGCAAAGAAGGACCTTGGAAAAAGGAAGCTAGTGATAATGTAATAGAACAAGGTGGCCAATGTTCCAGTTCCTGCAAGCAGCAGAACTCAGCAGCTTTGGCCACGTGTCTCTGGCTTTATATTAAAAGGAAGGGGAGTACTGGGACAAGTGATGCTGGTTAGCTGGAGCTAAGAAATTAGTGGTGATTAAGAAAAGACGAGCTTCACTGAGGTGAAATATGGGAAGTATTTTCTGAGAGTACAAAGAAGCTGTATTCCAGAGATAGCCAAGTGTTCCTCATGCTACAGCTGTACTTGGTAACATGTAAGAATCATCCAGGTGGTACTGGTTTTGAAGGCATGAAGGCATCATGAAGAACAGCTGAGGCTTGGTACTGTGAGAGGCCATGGAAGGCCATTGGTGAAAGTGTACCCTCAGTTGTAATTGACAGCCCAGGACTGAAGGGGTCATGCAAAGGAGTTGAGACTTGGTAAGAGAGCCTATGAGAGGCCTTGGTGAAGTATAGTTGCAGTGGAAGACCCTAGCATATTGGAGATGCCAGTACCATGGGATGACCACCAAGAACAGCAGTGGCAGTGGAGTGGATCAATCTGAACTTAGAGTGCTACAAAGGGCAGAGCTGGAGAAGTGACACCAGCTCTTTGGAGATACACAGAAGATCATGTGTGGATCTCAGACACTGGAACAAGAAGCTGTGAAGCTGAAATTGACTTGGGGTACCCAAGATGTTAAAGATGCCAGAGCCATAGGATGCCTGCCAAGGAAAGCTGCTAACAAGGAGTGGAACAAGCCCAGGAGAAAGAACCTTGTTGAAGTCAACAAAGATGAAAAAGGAGTTGAATATCTGAAGACTGCTTTGCCATCAGTCTTGGAGATGCAGAGTTTGGGCTTTGCCCAGCTGGTTTCCTGTCTTGCTTGGGGGATTACAGTTAAGTGATTGAATGAATCTCAAAAGAGACCTTGAACTTTGGACTTTTAACACTGTTGAGACTGCTATAGTCTACCGGGACTTTTGAAGTTGGACTAAATATGCTATGTTTCAGTATGGCCCCCATAGACTCATGTTTGAACAAGCCTATGGGGGCCAGGGAGTGGAATGTGATGGTTTGTATATGATTGGCCCAGGAAGTGAACCTATTAGGAGGTGTGGCCTTGTTGGAGTAGGTGTGTCGCTGTGGGTGTGGGCTTAAGACCCTCCCCCTGGCTGCCTGGAAGTTAGTCTTCCACTAGCAACCTTCAGATGAAGAGAGAGAACTCTCAGCTCCTCCTGCACCATACCTGCCTGGATGATACCATGTTTCTGCCTTGATGACAATGGACTGAACCCCTGAGCCTGTAAGCCAACCCCAATTAAATGTTGTCTTTTATAAAACTTGCATTGGTCATGGTGTCTGTTCACAGCAGTAAAACCCTAACTAAGACAGATGCCAACAAGTGCTAGCTGACAGGAGCCTGATATAGCTGTCTCCTGAGAGGCTCTGCCAGTGCCTGACCAATTGGAAACCATTGGACTGAGTCCAGGGTCCCCAGTGGAGGAGCTAGGAAAAGGATTGAGAAGATGAAGGGGTTTCCAGCCCCATAGGATGAAAAACAATATCAACCAACCAGTACCCCCTCCCCCAGCTCACAAGGACTAAAACACCAGCCAAAGAGTACACATGGAGGGACCCATGGCTCTAGCTACATATGTAACAGAGGATGGCCTTTACAGACATCAATAAGAGGAGAGGCCCTTGATCCTGAGAGGGCTTGATGCCTCAGTGTAAGGGAATGTCCGGTCAGGAAAGTGGGAGTGGGTGGGTTGGCGAGAAGGCATAGGGAGATTGGGATAGGGGGTTTTGAGGGGAAATGAGGAAAGCGGATAATATTTGAAATGTAAATAAAGCAAATATCTAATTAACTCTAAACAAACAAACAAACAAACGACATGGCTCTGCAATTAGTAAGACATCCCTCTCTGAGTGTCTTCAGAACTGAGTTAGCTCTATGAATACATCTGGTCTGAGGACTTGCCAAAAACTGAATACTCTACACGCTAGAAATAGTAATGTATGTAAGATGATGCCTTTGACTTCAAGGAACTCACTGTCCACCCAGGAAAATGTGAGATGTGATGAGAGCAACAAAGTATTACTGTAGCAACATGTAGAGAGATTATGCAAGAGCTACAAACTAGCTGTTTATCCTGCCTAGTAAGCCTGTTCCCTCAGACATCTTTACGGAGAAATAGCATGAAATGGCACTAAACTCTGGCCAAAAAGAAGGAATTAAAATTAAATTTAATAAAATAATATTTATTATAGAAAATGTATTTTATGTGCCACTAGATTTTACTACATTAAAAGATTCCTTTTCAGATGTAAGGTAAGATTCCTAGAATTTAGCTTTGTTTCCATGATACAGATTTCAAATTTTGGTGTAAATTTCTTTAAGGACATAGCGAGAAAATATTATCAACTAACTTTCAGCATGTATATCAATATGTAATAAATATTTCTTGTTTTTGTTTTGTTTTGTTTTGTTGTTTTTTGTTTGTTTGTTTGTTTGTTTTGAGACAGGGTTTCTCTGTGTAGCCCTGGCTCTCCTGGAACTCACTCTGTAAACCTGGCTGGCCTCGAACTCAGAAATCTGCCTGCCTCTGCCTCCCAAATGCTCAGATTAAAGGTGTGTGCCACCACTGCCCTGCTCTTTTCTTTTTTTAAAAAAAAAAGATTTATTTATTATTATATGTAAGCACCCCGTAGCTGTCTTCAGACACCCCAGAAGAGGGCATCAGACCTCATTACAGATGATTGTGAGCCACCATGTGGTTGCTGGGGTTTGAACTCAGGACCTTCAGAAAAGCAGTCAATGCTCTTAACTGCTGAGCCATCTCTCCAGCCCAATATTTCTTAATATATGTGTTTATTCTAACAGGATTTAAGTTATATGTTTACATCATGTTCAGGGCCTTAGAGACCTCAGGGAACTGACTAGTTAGAAAGAAGGGATTAGTAGGTCTGCAGAGCAGGGAGAGAAACTTATGGTCACAATCCATTGTATACAGTTAAGAAATTGCCAAAATAAAGAATTATCAAAATTACTACAACCATTTTGAGAGTTGAATTTGATCCTTATTTTACTCAGTAGTTCATTTAATTTTTTTTAAATTACAAATCTTAAAGGATGCTGTTGATTTTTATGTTTTCTTACTCGGGGAGTTATTTAGTACCTATGATTCAAAAAGATGGCTGTATGTTAGCTTTTGCCCAGAGAAAATTAGGCAGAATGGTCCTCCTAAAATTAAAGCAATAAAATTATACACTTCCTCTATTTTGTGTCTATTATCTCCATATGCACAAATCTTTAAGGTCAAACACACATTAAGTACAATGCACTGACTTTTTTTTTTTCAATTGTCAAGTTTTTTTGAAAAGCATGTTCTTTTATTGAAAAAGGAAGTAAAACCATTTTAAGATGAAATTAAAGATTTACATGGAAAATATTTCTGATAAAATGGAAGAGATATAAAGCAAAACACAATAAATTGACAATTTTCATGGAAAATTATCTTCAATTCTAACATGTTTTTCTATATATGACTTCAATGCATTGTATCTTATTCTTATCTTCTGAGCAATTTCTGATTTAAGAAGTCACCGACAATTTATAGAAATTGAAATATTTCTCTTATATTTTACTCTGGCATAAAGTTTCAGGTCTTACATTATGGTAATTGATTCACTTGAACTTGACCTCTTAATTTTTTTTTTTTAACTTTTAATTTTTACTCTTTGGTTTTGGTTTCTAACTCTTTAGACCAGGCTGGCCTCACACTCAGTGATCATCTGTTACTGTATGTGTGTGCTGGGATTATAAACATGTGCCACCACCCTCCTGGCTATATAATTGATTTTTATGTAGGGTGAATCTAGACTTTGGTAAGGATGCGATATAAATTGCATGGTAAGTGAGCTTCTTGAGCTAGTTGAAAGCAGACTTGGAGGTAAGGAGGGCTCTATTGTCTACACTCCAGCATATTATTTCAAGAGTCCTGTGAAATCCTCTCTTCTCTTGTAACTTGACTACTTATACTGAGAAGGAAAGGGGCAATGGCAACAGAGAAGTGTATTAAATGCATTGTTTTCTAGGGAACAACTAGAAGGTAAAATGTTAGGGGGTGTGCAGGGCAAACCAGAAAGGGGGATAACATTTGAAATGTAAATAAAATAACCAATGAAAATATTTTCCACAGAGGTTATATTGTAGCCCATCCATGGAAAGAATGCTCTGTTGTGCTGAGAACTCTCTCATTGAAGAATTCCAGTATAATAGTAGTTGATGAGTTTCCACAATCATTTCTGATGTTGTTTTTGATTGGTCTCCTCCAGTCATTTCTGATGGACGATATAAGTGCCTATTTTGATTCTTTTGTAATCTATCTATCTATCTATCTATCTATCTATCTATCCATCCATCATCTTTCTCAGTAAACATGAATATACTACTTACTATTTTTTCTTATAGGTTTTATTGCTATTTTCTTATTAAGATCGCCCATTTAAAAACAAAAAAATGGTTATTGTAGATCATTTCCACATGGAATAATGTATATGCCTAGTTTTCCTAGCATTATTTATTTAGCAACACAATGCAGTATTATTTCATTGAAAAGAAAAATGAAATCTGCATAAAGATGAATGAAGCTGAAGTACTCAGATTCAGGAAGATGAACATCACACCCGCTTCTCTAATAAGTGAAAGTTAGCTTTAGGTCTTTAAGTATATATTTAAATTAGAACACCCATGTAAATGAAGGAGTTGTCATTTCAAGATATTTCAAAAGAGGATGGATAGGATGTAGGTAGCATGGTTAGAGGAAAGAAGAATAATGGATTAGGAGGGTTGGATTAGGTGAGAAATGGGAAAGTAGCATTAAGGAGATGCAAATACCTGGCACTAAAGACCTTTACAATAGCTATACAGAACCTACTGCAGAGTAAGCTTCTTAAATACATATGCTCATACACATATAAACAGGGTTCAAGTGGAGCTACCCCATAGGAGAGGACAATGCTTTTCCCAGACCACAGTAACCCAGAGCACAGCATCATGCTCCAGTAATTGGTACTACATCAATGCATACGGCAGCACTAAGTAGGTTTCACGGGTTGAAAACAGAGCACATGATGGTGAAAGAGAAATGTGTTTGGGATAAATGCATTAGAAGGGAGAAAATGAGGAATAGAGTTGATTTAAATATATTACATTCATGTTTAAGCTTTTCAGATAATGGAAAAAGAGGCTATATTTTCCCCAGTGTATTGTATTTGTGTGTGTGAGTGTGTGTGTGTGTGTGTGTGTGTGTGTGTGTGTGTGTGTGACAACACGATCAACATTGAGATGGATTTACCTAGTTAGATTTAGTAATGGATTCTCTGTTTTACTCATTTGATTTATGTGTATCATTTTGTGTCAGTTATACATACGTGTGTGTGTGTGTGTGTGTGTGTGTGTATTTTAAATTATGCTTACTCTACCTCATATTATTATATATTTAGAAAGGTATATAGGTGTATCTCCAATACTGGGTTTTCTTGAGGATTGCCTTGCCTGGTCTTGGCATCATTGTAATCTCATGTTATAAATTTTGATGTAGTCAATTTTCATTTTACTTGGTTAAGCACATTACTTAATTTTTTTTTCTTTTTGGATTTGGTTTTTTTTTTGAGACATGGTTTCTCTGTATAGCCCTGGCTGTCCTGGAACTCACTCTGTAGACCAGGCTGGCCTCAAACTCAGACATCCGCCTGCCTCTGCCTCCCAAGTGCTGGGATTACAGGCGTGTGCCACCACTGCCCGGCTTAAAATTTCCTTTTAGAGAATTGTTTATTGACCAATAAACTATGCGGAAGTGTTCCTTTAATTTCCATGGATATGAAGATTTTCTACTTTATTGACCTCCACCTTATTCCATTATAGTAGAGAACACACCCATTATGATTACAAGTATTTTACATCAATTAATGATCGTATTATCCCTATCATATTGATTATCTCCATTAGCTCTTGTCTCAAGGACAGTGATGGGTAACTTCCTGCGATATCTACTCTCTAAACACTCCTGAAGGGATGCTGAGAGTTCACTATTTCTTGTGGACAATCATGGAAGTACAGGCATCATCTTCCACACCATGCTGGCAGTTAATACTAGTGAGAAATGGAAAATCTTTGATACCACCTTGTCTGGTAGCACCCCTTTGTGGAACTGGCTCCCCATTCCGGATTCAACCTTCTCTCAGAGCTTTTTTAGGGGATGCTGAAGTGTCCCATCATTGGTGAATACTGATATCTACCTTAGTTACTGCCTCTCGTTGCTGTTGTTGAGAGCCATGTCGTAGTACTTGTTTCAGTGTTTTGTAGATTAGGATACTCACTATCTAACATTTTTATGTCTTGCTTAGCTGTTGTTTCTATATGCATATTTTTCTGTGCTGTATTTAAACCTATTAGCATTGTGGGTTTCTGGTTTCTTCTGCTTCAATGAAACAGTATGGCATGTATACACACATATACTCATATATAAACAATAATATCCAGGAAACTAATCACTATGAAGGTCTAAGATTCCATATTCACTTCAACCACCAAACTGCTTTCATGTTTGTTTTTTAGATGGTGTCCAAGCTTTTAATTCTGTGTAATGGCAGTGTAACAGGCCTAGAACTTAGCACAAAGGATTACATTTTATAGCCACAAAAGCACCAGCCTAACCCAAGAGCCCAGCACTTACACCTCAATGCTTGCCAAAAAAAGAGAACAAAGGTCTAATTCATCATGGTCCATAATACCTACTAAGTCCATAAATGTCCTAACCATGCCTTTGGGTTTCTGTAGCTCCACTTACTGTAAACTGTTTTTTTTTTGTTGTTGTTGTTGTTAGTTGAATGTGTCACCAGGATACAGTTTTGTGCATAAAAATGAAAAACTACAAGGCTTGTGACTACACAGTTTGGACCAGTCCCTTGTGTAGTCGCTGGTCAGCAACCAAAACATTTCTATTGGATTTCAGAGTCCATGTGTACTCTAAATGAGCTATGACTCATAGTAGGAGGGATAGGAAAATGTATATCCATTCCCATAATCCTAGATGCAAAAGTCCACTAAAACATTTAAATTTAAATGCAGTATGGTTCCCAACCTTGATACGAGCTTGTCAACTCAGGAATGTGTTTAGAATTGTAAAGAAAAGTTTTATGTTTACACACACTGAATGCATTTGTATTCATAGTATGTATTCATGTATGTATGTATTCATACATACATATTAACAGACTGATATTAAATATAGAAGGCATGGATAATTCTCCTTCTTCATCTGTGATTAAAAAGTAAAGCAACAGTTTGTACACACTACTAATTCTTTGAAAAGGAATCTATACAATGTCTGACCTTAAAGCCTATACAAAACACACACACACACACACACACACACACACACACACACACAAATAAACAAGCACAAAATTCTAAATCTTTGTTGAATGAGAGAACAGGTATCCTAGGAATTATGCTGAGCATTTTACATATGTTACTTCATTTGAATTTCCTAACGTGCTATCGTTGGTCTTCATTTTTAAGATTCAGGACACAATACTTTCAAGATCTTTCATAGCATGGCAGGGGTGATGGTTAGGTAGAGAAGTTGTGCTTAAAGCCCATATTCTTTGTATTACCTGTACACTGCCTGAGAGAGAGAGAGAGAGAGAGAGAGAGAGAGAGAGAGAGAGAGAGAGAGAGAGAAACAATGATTCAATTTTACAAAATGCTCTTTAATATTCTGTTTTTCTGATCAAGAGATGCGTGGACCTGCATCATAAGGGTATTCACAGTGGAAAGTGTTATATTATTATCCTAGAAACAAATAAAAATAGTAGCTACCAAGACCTACAAGGCAATAGAAATCAACCGTCACAAGGGCATGACCCAAAGAATGTTTCCAAAGGAAACATTCTTTTAAATCAAATATCTTGGACTTGACTTGAAATTGGATATTATACTAAATAAGAGCCAAATGTAGTTCTTAATTTTTTTCAGTAAACCATTCCTTAATAATACCTATATGGTTATAATATATAACTTTCTCACTTTTTCTTCCTATTAAACACAGCTCACTCAAATAACATCTGTATCTTCTTTTCAGAACAGGTGTATGGCGATGGTGGGAAGGAAATTAAAGTTTATCTAGTTTATCCATGTTTTCCCAAATCCACTGCCTCACCACATTTTCTTGAGGCCCCTGAGACAGCTGTATCTAAATCCAGATTCAATCAGTGCTTCATGTCATCTAACACAATCCCTTAAGCACAGCTTATGTGAGTTTATATTACTCCAGTAATGACAGACAAAAGCATAGTTTCTGGCACTATGAAAAGATCAGGGTCACAGATAAAAATTCTTTCCTTTTTCCTTGGCTATGTTTTTCAAGATAACGCTGGTCTCACACATAATATATAAAATGGCCAGTTTAACGTTATCTCTTCTGGAAGACTATAAAGTTTATGGCGTCCTCTCAAGACATTAAGTCTAAACGATGAATGTTTTGCAGTGTGCTTTTAAGATTTGTATTTTAGAATTTACTTTCTTTCTCATAGTTGTAAGCAGCATCAGAGGCAGTGTTTTCTGTATCCTTTAAAAGTAATTAGCATGCAGATATTTCAGGATACAAATTTCAGCCAAGCAGAACAGAGTTATTCTCATTAATCAAACAGGGTTGTTAAGCGTTGAAAAAGCTTGAAGTTGGTGGTGTGAGGCTTTTTCATGCTAAAATTGTAGTCTTTCCCTTAATTTGAAGAAATACAGCTGGGCGGTGGTGGCGCACGCCTTTAATCCCAGCACTTGGGAGGCAGAGGCAGGCGGATTTCTGAGTTCGAGGCCAGCCTGGTCTACAGAGTGAGTTCCAGGACAGCCAGGGCTACACAGAGAAACCCTGTCTTGAAAAAAAAAAAAAAAAAAAAGAAATACAAAGAGTTCTAACTCACTTGAAATATTTTACCTTATTCCTTTATTGGGCTCTACTCTATATTCCTTACTTTTCTTTCCATATGTTTATGGCAGAATATACACTTAAACACAATGGATTGAAAGAGGAGGAACTACTCATTGTGCTTGTGAATATCCTACATCCGGGTAAGAAGACTGTCCATTTAGGTGTGAAGTGCTGGGTTTTCCTCCAGTACATTTCTCTGTACTGTGCCTCTCTTCCTTGTATCATACTCTTCATCTGCAATTTAGAGAATCCCTGCAACCTGGAGGTCAGCTTGTTCTACATACCAAGTTCAGGCCTGCCAATAATACACAGTAGATCAGTTCTCTCTGCCTTTCCCTTTCTCACTTCTCTCTACCTCCTCGCTCTTTCTCTCTCTCCCTCCCTCTCCTCTCTCTTCCTTCTTTACTTCACCTCACGTCTACATGCATGTTCTCACACACACACACACACACACACACACACACACGCAAAGAATGGTATCATTAGCAGTTTACATGTCCTTTCAATTTATTCAGTAACTGAATCACACAGGTCTCTGAAATCCAAGAGGAAGGAAAGACTCCTTGTCTAGATGAGGCATATCAATGTCTATAAGAACAATCAGCACAAGAAACATTGTTGTTTTGAAATGCATTCTGTGTCTTCACATGAAAGGAAAGTTCCCCCAGTCAGGGGTTCTGTTCAGATGAGTCATGTATTTTTAGAGACTTGGAATTCCTGAGCTTGCACTACTTAGCAAATTCATTAAAATATATAATAATAATAATAATAATAATAATAATAATAATGCTAAGAATTAAGTAAAGCTGGTATAAACTATTATATATAATCAATGCTTCTAATATTTCAACAAGGATATTACCATGAACATTTGTTGGCAAATGGTTGGATCTGGAAAATATCATCCTAAGTGAGTTAACCCAATCACAAAAGAATACACAAGAAATGCAATCACTGATAAGTGGATATTAATGAGCCCAAAAGCTCTGAAAACTCAAAGCACAATTAGCAAATCAAAAGATTCCCAAGAAGAAGGAAGGAAAGGACCCTGGTCCTGAAAAGACTGGATCCAGATTTGTAGGAGAGTATCAGAACAGAGAAATGGTGGGGGTGATTGGGAAATGGGTGGAGGGAAGAGGACTTATGGGACATATGGTGAGGGGGGAACTGGGAAAGGGGAAAGCCTTTGGAATGTAAACAAAAAATATAGAAAATAAAAAAAATGAGGTGGTAGATATGTATTTAATCATAGAACCAATTGTTACTTTTGCATATTTATAGGTTGACCATATTTATTATAAGCTGGAAACACCTATGATAAAGTTGATATTTGAAACCTTGATTTTTATATATATCTTAGAAAGAAATTAAACTAAACTCCAAAGTGGTTTATAACTTATTTTAAACTATAATTTCCTAAACAATTTTTATATATATCTTAAAAAGAAATTAAATTCCAAAGTGAAGCTTATAACTTATTTTAAACTAGTATTTCCTAAACTATTCCTATATGGGCCTAAGAACATTCCATCATCAGCCAGTTACTGATTACCAATCACAGTGATAAGTTCTACTGCAGGTCCTCTCTGGACTTATAACTCATAACCAGGAGAAACCAAGCCTACTCCATCTTTCAATTGGATTCTATCTTTTAAAAAGAAGGCCAGAAAACTTGGCCTGCAGCTGAACCCTAGCTAGCTGAACCCTAGCTACACCCAAGAACCAGGAAGGGCCTCACGGCTTGTCTTTGGCCCATATCTCAGAGTTATGCTGAACCTACTTCTTAACAACAGTTAATCAAAGATTTGCTTGATTGTTTCAGATGTACTCTCAGACCTTTTGTGATTGTTAGCCATCTTGCTTTAGAACACCCACCTGTTGATTTACAAGTCACTTTATTAGATGCTTGCCAGCTTGGACACACCCTTACTTACTCCCATTCCCTATAAAACCTTGTCCTGCTGAGGGTTCGAGACTGCTCCTGTCCCCCTGTGCCAAGGTTGGGTTGGTTAGAGGAGAGCCTAAGCCTGAGTTTGTAATAAAGAGACCCTAAGGCTATTAGATCAGAAATGGCTCCTTGGCATCTTCTGGGGTTCACAACGCGTCCTGGCACAACAACCACATGACAAGGCCCTTAAGGTTTGACAACAAAACAAAACAAAACAAAACATTAGATTGAAAGTATTCCCAAAATTATTATAAATTAGAGAAATTTAGGAAAGCTTAACTTTCAAAAATGACTACTAAACTGATAGATAAATTAGACAAATGTCTGTGTTATATGTCTTTGTCTATTCTGAATGTAAAAGTTGATGTTTTCTTTAGATTTTTTACTTTTGACAATTTTGCTCCAATGCTACAAACTAAATAAATCATTTAAAGGATTGGGATAGGCTAATCTAAGGTGATATATATACTACTTGAGAGAGAAAAAGCATGTTATGAATCATAATTTTTAGGATGTATTACAGTAGTCATTTAAAAATGTCTCACTGTGTGCTGTAACAATGTCTGCATCTTGAAATAATTTGTTATTTTATCAATGTGCTTTTATTATACTGTATGTTTTCATTGAAAGTGCCTGAGCTTCTTACTGCTATGACTTAATCAGGTTGGTTTTTCTCAGTCAATCAGCTGGTAAGCAGTATAATCCAGTGGAAGACTAAATATGAGCTCTAATTAGAATCCGTGTGTGTAATGCGTTCCTTGGCTTGATTATGTGTTTTGTATATGTCTCATGAACATCTGGTGGATTAAAAACCCTGTCAAAATGTGGAGTGTGTCCTCAGCTGTACCTGACAGTAGACTCAGTACAGCTAGGGTCCCTTTCAAATGCCAAAGATTAAAAACGGCAAAAAGATTATGCAAACAAAATTGTATAAATACCATCTCCATGCTGCATGTTACTCTGCCCTTTTAAGAAGGTGTCATGCAGTGGGCTTAAGACTTTTTTTTTATAAAAGACTTTTAAATAAAAGAGATAAGAAACTGAGATATATAGAGGAGAGCTTTGCCACAGTAACAGAACCAGAACAATGTAGACTAAAGTCTGGCTATCTGCAAGATAATGAAAAAAGAATTCCCAGCTTATCAAGGAATTAAGTTGCTCCAAATGCAATAGGGATTTTATTGTCACACGTAGATTCAGTTTTCATGTAACTTCCGCTCTGTAAATTGTATTCTCTGAACTTCTGCGATTTCCTGTGATTACTGGTAAGAAAGAAGAACTACATCATTTTGCTTCAAAGTTTAGATATTTGTAAAATAAAAAAGGGTAGAAAGTATTTTCAAAAGCATAAGAAATCAATTAACTATTCATTTCAAAAGAGAATAGAACACCAGGTTTAAAGGAGATGAGTGATGAAATCACAAGTAATTAAAGTCACTTCTTAAAATAGAGTCAGCTAATTTTGGCTTAGTTTTTTCAACCTGGTGGCTGAGGAAAAGTTCTAAAATTGAAGAGTAAAATTTAATTGCTGTGAGACTGAGGGAACGTCCAACTGATAACCGGCCCAGTCTGAGATCCAACCATAGGCAAGGACCAATCCCAGACATTATTAATGGTCTCTGTTATGCTAGCAGACAGGAACATACTGTCCTCTGAGAGGCTCCACACAGCAGCTAGCTAAGACAGATGCAGACACCCACAGCCAAACAGTGGATGGATCTTAGAGATTCTTATGGAAGATTAGGAGTAAGTATTGAGGGCCACAGAGGGGGATCTCTACAGGAAGACCAACAGAATCAACTAACCTGGATCTTTGAGGCTCTCAGAAACTGAACCACCAGGCAAAGAACAAAGAACATACAGGGCATGGACCCAGGCTTCCCTGCACATATGTAGCAGATGTATAGCTTGGTCCTCATATGGACCCCCAACAACTAGAGCAGGGGCTATCCCAAAAGCTGTTGCCTGTCTGTGGGATATGTCCCTCTAGCTGGCCTGCCATGTCTACCTCAGGGAGAGAGGATGCACCTAGCCTCTCAAAGTCTTGATGTGCCAGGGTTGGGAGGGATGGTAGGGAGAGGGGCACACCCACTAAGAGGATAAGGGGAGGGAGGACTGGGGGGAGGATTGTGGGAGGGAGTGACTGGGAAGGGTCAGAGTGGGATATAAAGTGAATAAGTAATAAACAAATATGTAAAAACAAAATTTAACACTTCTCTCATGCAATTCTCTCTTATTTATTTATTTACTTATTTTTTATTGAAAAGGGAAGTAAAAATACTTTCTGATAAAATTAAAGATTTACATGGAAACTATTTCAGATAAAATAGAAGAGATACATAGAAAAACACGTTAAAATTGACGATTTTCATGGAAAATTAGAGTTAAGTGGTAGACATGTAAAAATTAGAGTTAAGTGGTAGACTGCTAAATTAATTGAAATATGAAATAGAAACATTTTATGAGAGAATTGAAGATTTACATGGAAAATATTTCTGATAAAATTGGAGAAAAATCTAGAAAACATGTTAGAATTGAAGATTATCATGGAAAATTTTCTAGATATAATAATGGTAGGCATTACGAATGGTATTCGTAAGTTGATTGAAAGTAGAATAAACATGGAGATTTACATGGAAAATATTTCTGATAAAATTGAAGAAATATATAGAAAAGTATGTTAAAATTAAAGACTATCATGGAAATTATACAGATAAAATGATAGGCATAAAGATAATTCTATGTTGATTGAAGGTGGAAATATAAACATTTTCAGATACAATTGAAGATTTACATGGAAAATATTTTGGTAAATTCAACAAATATATAGACAAACACGTTAAAATTGACTATTTCATGGAAAAATTTACATATAAAATGGTAGATATTAAAAACTTTCTAAATTAATTGAAGGTAGAATTAGAACATTTGTGATAAAATCAAAGATTTACATAGAAAACATTTCCAATAAAATAGAGGAAATATATAGAAAGACATATTAAAATTGAAGATTATCATGAAAAATAATGCAGTTAAAATAGTAGACATAAAAAATTACTAAATTAATTAAATGGAGGAATTATAAACATTTTCTCATAAAATTGAAGATTTACATGAGAAATATTCTGCTAATCTATGTCTTTTTATTGGGGATTGAGTCCATTGTTAAGAGATATTAAGGAATAGTGATTGTTGCTTCCTGTTATTTTTTATGGGTTTTTTTATGTTTGTGTGGGTATCATCTTTTAGGTTTGTTGAAAGATCACTTTCTTGCTTTTTCTAGGGTATAGTTTCCCTCCTTATGTTGGCATTTTCCATCAATTATCCTTTATAGGGCTGGATTTGTGGACAGATATTGTGTAAATTTGGTTTTTATCATGGAATATCTTGGTTTCTCCATCTATAATGATTGAGTGTTTTGCTGGGTATTGTATCCTGGGCTGGCATTTGTGTTCTCTTAGGTTCTGTATGAGGTCTGCCCAGGATCTTCTAGCTTTCATCGACTCTGGTGAGAAGTGTGGTGTGATTCTGATAGGTCTGCCTTTACTTGCCCTTTTTCCCTTACTGCTTTTAATATTCTTTTATTGTTTAGTGAATTTGGTGTATTATGTGCCGGGAGGACTTTCTGTTCTGGTCCAGCCTGCTTGGAGTTCTGAAGGCTTCTTGTATGTTCATGGGCATCACTTTCTGTAGGTTAGGAAAGTTTTCTTCTATAATTTTGTTGAAGATATTTACTGGCCCTTTAAGTGGGAAATCTTCGCTTTTGTCTATATCAGTAATCCTTAGGTTTGGTCTTCTCATTGTGTCCTGGAGTTCCTGGATGTTTTGGGTTACCAGCTTTATGCATATTCTTTGACTATTGAGTCAATGTTTTCTATGGTATCTGAGGTTCTTTCTTCTGTCTCTTGTATTCTGTTGTTGATGTTTGCATCTATGACTCCTGAATTCTTTCCAAGGTTTTCTATCTCCAGAGATGTCTCACTTTGTGATTTCTTTATTGTTTCTACTTCCACTTTTAGATCCTGGATGGTTTTGTTCAGTTCCTTCACTTGATTTTTTGTGTTTTCCTGTAATTCTTTAAGGGATTTTTGCGTTTCTTTTTTAATGTTAGATTCTGTCTGTTGACTGATGATCTTCTGTTATTTCTTTAAGGGATTTTTGTGTTTCCTCTCTAAGGGCTTTTACCTGTTGACTGATGTTATCCTGTATTTCTTTAAGGAAGTTATTTAAGTCTTTTTGAAGCCCTCTATCAGCATCATGAGATATTTTTTTAAATCTGACTCTTGCTTTTCCAGTGTGTTGGGGTATCTGGGACTTGCTGTGGTAGGAGAACTGGGTTCTGATGTTGCCATGGGGCCTTGATTTCTGCTGGTAGGGTTCTTGTGCTTGCCTTTTGCCATCTGGTTATCTCTGGTGCTAGTTGGTATTGTTGTCTCTGATTGGAGTTTGTTCCTCCTGTAGTCCTGTAAGCCTATGTCCTTACTTCTCTGAGCTCTGAAATGAAAGCAGTGCTGGGAGATCACTCTCTCCTGGTAGGCTATGCACAGAAGGCTGTGGAATCTCCTGGCTCCCTGGTGCTGCAATTCTCTCTTTATTGTGTCCTGCTTTTCTTCCCTTTCCCTCCAGTCTCCATTCTAGAGCCAATTATCTTTGCAAGGCTTGTAGCCATGCTTATGTAATGAGATGGACACACACTAAGACTACGCTATTTCACAAATAAACATCATGCTATAATTGCATGCAGCATAATTCCCATTGCCTGATGATGGAGGGGTTACGGACTTACAGTCCATTTCCAGTATTTGATGTTGTCCAAATAGAAGAAAAGGAAGACAAAACAACCACAAAAATAAACCACTTTATTTCATGCTTCTTCTTACATCAACTTTAGCTAAATACTGACTGGGTATTTGTTTCATGTATTATTTTTCTGTGAATGTTCTATTTGTTATTAATCATACTTTTTGGTTTAAAAAATTAGGGGCATCTCAGGTTTTAATTTTATTTATTTATTTATTTGTTCTTTATTTGCTTTATTTTTTATTGCATTTGCTGGCTGTTTTGGCCCACAAAAAAGGGCATTAGCAAGGCAGCTCTGGTTAAAATACCATTTAAACTGATGGCTTATTTAAGAAATTTCCCTTGGCATTTAGTGCAGAATAATTCACCATAATGTCTCAAGTTCAATAATGGGATCAGCAAGTTATGTTGAACAACTGAATAACAACTTGAACCTTTGTTTTAACTATATCAGCAATGTGTTGATGTTAACTAAAGAAGAAAGGGGTGATCTGAAGATCTTTAGATATGAATGTGGAGTATCTACCTACATAAAAGACTTATTGTTGTTATTCATTAATGTGTGTGATACCTGCCTCAGCATGCTTATAGAAGTAAATGACTAACTTTCAGGAGTAGATCCTTCCTTTCCATCCTGTGAACCAAGTTCCTATATTCACATGGTAAGGCCTGCGCTGGGAAACTAGTAGAGATCAGTATTCAGTCCCTTGTCTTAACTCCTGGCAAAGGTTTCTGAAAACATTCTGCAATGAAATATATAAAAGATGGAGAAATAGTAAAGAAGGGAACATGAAAATGTTTAACATTAATTAATTAGAACAATCCTTATTTTAACCATATCATATTGATCTATAGACTCAATATAGTACAAATAACAATTACAATAATTTTTCTTTCACTATGGTGTGATACTGTATAAGCTGCTATTAATTCTATATCAAAGCATAGTAGATTGTGAATGAATAAATTGTCGAAAAGATTTATTTATCATCTTGCAGGACTTATTATATATTTAACCTATAAGCACATTAGTCTAGTGTCATATGTTCAGTAGAATTAATATATAAGTGGTGGAACACCTTGTTATACCATGAGATTGAGGCAGGAGGATCACTGGTTTGAGAAAAGCCTTTTTTAAACCCAAATATGATTCAAGACCAGTCTCAGCAACAAAGCAAACCCCATCTGAAATGAGAAAAAAAACAATCTCTTTTTAGTAAGTGGTTGTCTTGTCCACTTAATATTTAATATTTGATGGGTTTTATGTCATACATAATAACAATTTCAACTCTATTTTACAAGTAAATCCACGAGAAATATTAAACATTCTAAAGATAATCTTTGGCAATGTTTTTTGTTCGAATGAGGAAAAGGAAAGACACATGAAATAAATCCAGGGAGTGCTCACCGGCCAGGGAGTGCTCACTGGCCAGGGAGTGCTCACTGGCCAGGGAGTAGTTACCAGCAAAACAAATGGTGTTGAACACCGAGGCTAAGAAAAAATTGCTTAAGCTCGAGATATATTGAACTCCACTTCAAAGAAAAAGGACAAAGGGAAACATGAAGAAACAAACAGTAATAACAGTGCAAAAAATAAAAGGTACATTTTTTAGTAAAAACCGAGCTAATCAGTAAACATTATGTTTATGATTGCATATAGCTCCTTCAATGCTTATAGGTATGCATTAGCTTATATGGAACATATTTATATATAGATTAGTATATATAGGTTTTACAACTAAATATATATATGTATATATATATATATATATAATACATTTAGTTAATATATTGTATGCAACTTAGATATACATATTTATGTTTTATGTTTTGGCACAAGACTATATAAATTTAAGATGCTTAAACAAAATTTAAGTATATAATTATATAAAATATCCCAGTTTACTGGTATTATACATTCACTTTATATATATACATTATGGCTAAATTTGTATATGTGGTACATATGCTTAAAATGATTGGCAAAATACAAACTAATAGAAAAATAATTTGGTGATAGTTCTTAGGAAATATTTTATAGGAAATATTTTCAACATTTATTATTCATCAGTGAAATGCAAATTAAAACCACCTTGCAAAGTCTAGTTAAGCAAAGTCTAGTAGTGTAAAAACAAGTCACTGCTTTGTAAAGGTCAGTGGGATCTTTCAACCCAACCATTTTGTGTAGTTTCCACATTGGGGATTGATTTTTAACATATTTATGCTCTGCTTAAGTATTACATTCTTAAGCATAGATATGTCCACCATAAATACACAATATGTAAATCAATAGCAATATACTGAAAATGTTCAAATTATTTTTTCTACCTCCAAACTGAAACCAATGAAAAGCATGAGGTGTGATATAAAAGTAGAGAGAAATATTACTCATAAATAAGTGAAAAATAGTGCCAGTGAAACATCCAAAAGTCTAATGTCAAGCCAAAAATCTGAGAAATATATAGCCACCACCTGATTATACATGTGGAAAGTTCAAAACCAGGTAAAAATATTAACAGATGTTAAAAAGTACATTAGGCTCAGCCATTAGGTGGGACAGCACTGATGCCATTAGAGGGACACTGTGACATCATTAAGGTTCTACTTTTAGGTTCACTAGTTCAGATTTGTGTGTGTGTGCATCTGTGTGTGTGTGTGTGTGTGTGTGTGTGTGTGTGTGTGTGCGCGCATTCCACAATGAAATGAAAATTAATTATGCATATTCTTGGCTTGTTTGCTTTCTCCAATATGTTGCAAATGAAGTCTGTTTAAGAGAGAATGAACTAGAAGCTGTATAGGAGAATCTATAGCATATTTCAAGACAGTGTGGCAGGGTAATGTATATGTTATGCCTGGCTGTGAATATAGGCCTGTGAAGTATGGTATACACAATTTCTTCTTGTCCAAGACAACAAAGAAGCAAGCAGATCTTTCACTGAGCTACAACACATAGAGTAAATGTAATGATCGTGAAGAATCAGGCTAGTCCTTTGTATCAAGGTAAATAATTTATATCTTCTAGAGAGAAATGTGAGTGTTCATTGGGTATACTATATTATGCCATTTCATAGTCTTTATGGTAATCAAAGGAAATGAAGAAGAATTATCTGCCACAAGGGCTAGTACCAATGGGAAGCATTTTTTATTTAATCATTTTATTCGTTTACATTTCAAATGATATCCCCCTTCGAGGTAACCCATCCACAAATCCCCTATCTTGTCCCATGAATACAGTGCAGCGATGCTCTCTTGTGCACTGTGTTAAAACGTTCACCTGTCAGTAAAGAGCTGCCCAATAGCAAAGCGGGGAAGAATAGGCAGACCTTCCAGCAGAAGATAGGAATTCTGGGAAGGAGTCAGGCACAAGACATTAGCCGCAGGGACATGGAGGAAGTCAGGACTATGAAACTAAAGGCAGGTAATAGGTCACGTGGCAGGCATAGAATAGTATACATGGGTCTGGGAATGAGCCCTGCTTAATAAATAAATAAATAAGCCTCTGTGTCACTGTTTGGGAAGTGGAGTGAGCAAGTAAGTCTGAATTATTATAATACACCATAGAAATTAGGTTTAAATATATTCATTTTACAAATCACAACTTTGATAAAACTATATAACACATCAACTTTCACATAAATGATTTCCAAGCACAGATGAGATAGACCTAGCCAGATAATATGGATGGTCCTTTGTCACTCAAGAGCATTTAAAGGAGTTTATTTTGCCTCACAGCTAATAACATCCCCTTGAAAACTTTAATTCAGCAAGTTGTGCCTTTCAATCAACTTTTGCTTTCGTAGTTTTCTTTGTGCCTTTCTCCAAAACATGATGATTTTGACCTCTTCTTCCTGCTAGTGAGACGGACTTACCTTACTCCATCTCGCTCCTTCCATTTTCCTGTGTCCCTCAGTCCAACTAATGAGCTGACTGGTTTGAGAGTTTGTTTCCTCATAAGACATCTTTTCCTTCTTACATCTCTGAAAAAAAAATTGTATAGGAAAATAAGTTGTGCCTCTAGGCATTTTCCAATAGCATAGATATTTTTAATATTCCTCTTGACAGAGTTCACTATGTTCTGATAATGTTGGAAATTACCTTGCCTGAAGGAAGTAGAGATTGTAAAACAAAATGCAGAATTTCTATTATGTTTTACATTTATGCATTTTATGCTATATGATCATTAGAAAAATATGGTGTTTTACAGAGATTGTACGATATACCCAAACAGCACAGGACAACCAAATCCTGTCATTTTTCACATTATATGTTTTATATTTTTAATTTTGTAAGCCACACACTAGCATCCTCATTATGAAACCTCAAAAAAATTAATTAGATTAAAATTGCTAATGAGGCTTAACCTTATCCCTTAATGATAAGTAGATGTCTGTAGAAGTATAAACTCAAATGTAAGCCTTTAGTAGCCCTGGGCTACTTAGTTAAAAAGTTAACCTCCATGAAGCATATTAGCTGGATATACTCAATCACAATACATTTAATGTATATTTAATATATTATTAATTTAGTGACATATATATACATATATATATGCACAAATATTTCATAGTATATGACATTACTAACCAAAATGTGTTATTTTCATCAAAGAATGTACAAATTATTTAGCTACTTTTCTTGCTATTTATTACCTGCCTTTTAGTATTTGCTTTCCTTCCATATTAGCATTTATTTATCTGCTTCATTCATCATCATTATGATATGAACTGATATGAAATGAATATTAATGCATCCAAATTTCTGCTAAAGAATCATCAAACCTAGTCTAGTTACATGCTGTGTATTGATCTAAGTTTTTGTCTTGTCAGGTCTTAGGATCTTGTTATTTTACATAAAAAAGTAATGATCAGAGCTAAAATTACTTTCCAGGTACCTGTTATATTTAAATGCCAACGAATCATGTATATGTATATGTTGTACATGCATATGTATAAACTATATGTATAGTTACCTTAATAACATGTTTTCCACATACACTATTCATATAAGTAAAGGAGTATCTTTTTCCACTTTATTTGCATATTTTCAGTTGATTTGAGAATAGATCTCTTGCACTTACCATTGCATCATTTTCTCTAAAGTTTTTATTAAACTTTTTTTAAAACATATTTTTAAAAGGAGGGACTTTGGATGCCTGTGTTTAAGATGTACTGCATCCATACATGAACTTGTCAAAGGCTAAATAAATGCATCTAAAAATATTTTACTGTCCTACTTTTTTCATATTACTAGCATTCTGTGTATGTGTGTGTGTGTGTGTGTGTGTGTGTGTGTGTGTGTGTGCTTCCACGCATACTTTATGTGTGTATTTTGACAGCATATGTCTGTGCATCAATTGCATGTCTAGGGCTGGAGGAATCAAGAAGGTGTTGGGTGTGCGGAGACTACAGTTAAAAATGGATGTGAGCTGTCAGTGGGTGCTAGGACTTGAATACAGGTCCTTTAGAAGACCTTTGAATTCAGGGATTTTAACCACTGACTCATCTGTCCTGGGCTTTATCACTCCTTCTCATGAAGGCTGCAGTTCCTCCTTTCATTCCTCCTAATATATTCACATGACTAATAGAATCATATTTTAGACTTTTATAACATGTAGTATTACATCAGGAAGAGTTTTATTTGATCCAATATCAACATGTTCATTATTGAAATAATAAAATATTTATAGAGTGGTTTAAACTGATAAATTAGATGCTTCATACTAAGATTTTATGGATGATTTATGAAAATAAAAGTAAATGATATTTCTAGACTCATTGTACATAAATACTCCATAAACCTACATGAGAAAACCTAGTTAGGAATCTTATTGTCATATATTTAAATAAAATAGGTCAAAAATAGTTTTAATGCATGGACACAGACAGAGACACACATAGAGGCAGAGATACAGAGACAGGGAGAGTCAGAATGAGACAAAGAGAAAAAGGAGGCAGGAAGAGAGAGAGAGAGAGAGAGAGAGAGAGAGAGAGAGAGAGAGAGAGAGAGAAGAGGACAGGAGGGAGGGGAGAAGATAGCGAGAGATAGAATCAATCCTAAATACTTTGGAAACAGAGCCATATGCATAAAACAATAGATTAAGGTTCTAGTGAGTAGCACAGCATCAGAGAAGCAGAATCTAGGCTGAAGGAAAAGGGAATGTGGAGGTTGGAGGAGAGCACAAGGTTCTACCTCATAGAACTTCTTCCACATGTACCTTGTGTGGAGTCTATGTACATGGAAGACACCCTAAGGGGCCATATGGAGACCTGTAAGGCAGAAGAAAAGAGGTAGGAATTAGATGTTGAAACTAGCTTCTTTATTTCCTTGTCCAAATTCTTCAACTTAGGGATTAATAATCCATATACTTACTTTGTTTAAGTCAGGCGGACATCAATTCAGGCTTCCATGGACATAGACTTTACATTCTTACTGTCAGTTTCAACCTGGAACATGGGTTTCACTAATGGTTTTCTGAAATGAACAGCTCTGGGAACAGCCAGATTTTCTTCAAGATTGAGTATTCATGGCCTAGTGATGTAGCTGAGTTGACCTAGAGCAGTGGATAAATACTTGCTGCTACATGTTCACAAAAGCACCTGACCTGGATCAGGACAAAATGCCATCGAATCTAGAGAGACATAGACTTTATTCAGACCCATTCTGAGTAAGTTCAGAGTGCTGGAGTACTGTTGACCAGAAGGAAAGATGATATTAGCTTTCACAATCCAAATTCTATGCAGCCACTAATATAACAGACTGATCCAAATATACATTACAGTATAAACCACAGAGAAACACATGGAGCCATGCATGGCCTAGGAAAACTTGCTGTCGATAGACAATTCATAGACCACAGAAGTCTTGATGTCATAGATGCTTTTGATTTGAGGAAGATTTTTGGAATGTTCTGGAAAACATGTAGAGCAAAGATGAGAAAAGCAGGACTATCTTATGTGGCTCTTTACCGTCTGGGGTCTGCCCTAGGAATATTGATGTCTGAGGGCTGTGCAGAATGACCCCATCTCTGGACATGGTAGAACTGACCCTTGGGGCATGGGAGGAGGAGAGACAACCCTGCCCCAAACTAGCTGCATTTCTCTAGAGAGAACATTTCTGGAGTTGTATGTGAGCGAATCCCCAAGGATAGTAGTATGGGAGACCCAACCCTACCACTTGTAGATGCCCTTAACTCTCTCGCCTCTCACCACCTGTGGCAGGCAGGAGATCTGGCCCTGGGTTCATGAGAGCAGAAGAGATGTCCCTGGCCCTTACCATCTGTGGCCCTGTACCTCACCTGGGCAGCAAAAGTAGAGCTCGCCCTGGATGTTGGATTGGGGTTGGAGGGGGCGGGGCAAGCTAGTCTAGAGGAAGAGAATATGTGACTCCTTTCCATCCCTTTTGCCCCTGACACTGGCAATAGAGAGTTGGAGCTCACAAAATCCATGAGAGAGGGTAGACTCTGCCCCTCCACCCATTGTAGCATTCCAGAGAGCAGGCTGTGGCCCTCACCCGGGCAGCTCTGTAGAGCAGTCCCTGGATGTGGGAGAGCCAACCTTGTCTCCTGCTTTCTCGGAGGGACACCTCTCTCATCATCTACTGCAGGCTGGAGAGCTGGCCCTCGTGATACTGATAGTACTGGTGGTATCCTTCACTGGTGGCCTGGCTGGGAGAGTAAAACTGGCAGTGGTAGTTGGCTTGCTCATAGGCCAGCGCTAAGGGCATGAGAGCAGGTGGTGGGGTGACTAGCGCAGGCCCAAACCCAAGGCTTTGAATCGGCCCACCCCAACATCAACCCTTTCAACGAACTATTGGAGTGTGTGAAGGGGCTGCTCCTCTAGATCCAAAGCTACAGTATCTCTATGACACAGGGCAACAACTCGATATCTGAGAGGCGTTACAGCAAGCTTCCAGGATCCAGAGAGTAGCGGAAGCCAAAGGCCTCTTACCAGACTAAGGAGTCATTGTAATGAAAAATTTGCAAGCAAAGAACTGTGAACAAAAGGGTATACCGTGAGACACTGTGACACACTACAGCATCCACAATGAGATTTTAGTTTTCTCTTTGAGGTGGAGGTTGCAAGGGTGGAGGGCAGGTATGAGGAGAGGAGAGGATGAGTGGAATTGAGGTGAATGATAGGAAATTCACAGAGAACCAATAAAATGTTTAGAATAAAATACAATTCACAAGCAAGGAGATCATTAAGTCTTCTACAAAGGTTCCAGTAAACAATGTACGTCAGGAAACATAACATGTGTGAGGCTGTACAGGGAAAATCTAAATTATAGTACATTAGAGATTCCTGGAAACATGGGACTGGATTGAGCAAAAGAGAAAGATTATTTGTGCCACAAAAAAACTCGAAACGTTTTTTTGGGCAATAGTGAAAGTACTGGTGATTGCTGGGGCTTGGGAGCCAGGGATTCAGGATAAAGCACAGAGGATTTTAGAGCAATAGTCCTTGTAATACTACAGGCATGGGTACCTGCCACAATATATTTGGTAAAACCAATGGGAAATATGGAACCATAGAATGCATGTGAAATGCTTTCTTAAAGGTTGTTTCTAACGTGTAACCTTCTGCTGATAGGCTCTTTCAGAAGACTCAAAACTTTACTTGTTCGACATCATGTTGAAGGAAACAGGTTACAGAGGTGAGATGCATCCTCTACCTTGTCCTTATCTCTTTCTGTTTTCACTAACTGGGACTATGGGACGATCAGGTAACTTTCTTCTATCCTGTTCCCTTTCCACACATTTCCTGCTATGTCTTAGGTGACAAGCTTTACTGAAAATAGACTGAAAGTTCTGACAACCTGGACCTAAATAAATAAATAAATAAATAAATAAATATTTACATCACAAATTGTTTCCTTTGGTCTTTCATCGGGAATGTAATGTTAATGCAAAATTCTAAGGTAAACTGAGTAAGTTCTAAGGTAAACTTATGCATCATTGAGTGCCATCAGTCACAAGGACTACCAATGATTTACAGGGTGGTGATGAGTTTTAGATTCTTATATTACAGATATTTGCTCTGGTCAGAGTTTTGAACATAGCTCATTAATTTATTATTTTCCTTTGGAATATCCTCTCCTATAAATGTCTGTTGTCTTTACATATCTTTGGTCAAGTATATATTCAGACTTAGGGTAGACTTTTATGAGTTATTGCACATTTTGGATCGTGATCCTCTTCTACTTGTTAATTTTGCTCTTCACCGTCTCCACATGTCGTTGGCAAAAGCAAGCAAACGAAGAAAACTAAACAACTTTGAATTTTGACGAAACTTAGCTAAGCCATTCTTTTTGGAAATAAGAAGATTTAGACTTCTGCCTTTTCCACTCAGATAATGAAAAATAACAGTGTTGTAATAAACCAGAAGCAGTAGCGTTTGGCCTTAAGAGGGAAGAACAGATTAAGAAAGAGAGAAATAACGAGCTGAAGAAATGGCTCAGTGATTAAGCATGCCTGCTGCTCTTGCAGAACGCACAAGTTTGGCTCCCAGAACCCACATGGGTAACTCAGAGCTGACTGTGACTCCAGTTTCAGGGGCATTCAGTGTACTCCTTCCAGTATCAGCAGGCACTAAACTGTGTACAGACACACAAATACACATAACTGAAAAATAAAAATTAAATGAAAAGAAAAAAATAGGTGATTTTAAAAACTCAGAATCATTGCTAGTCTTCTAAGGATAGAGTTGAGAATCCTAAACCGGCCTCAGATATACAGATTTCTGAACCATCTAGTCCCAGAAAATAGGATTTTTGAAAAAAAATCTACATTTAGAAACATTATTTTATTTCTACTCCTGGTTTCAGAAGAAGACTTCAACTTTAAAGGCAGGGGTACATAAAAGATCATTCACCAAGTTAGAATGTCCTTTACTGTAAATATTGTTCACATTTTGTTTTATTTAGTATTCATTTACAGATATCACCATTTGCTTTCCTAAAGAATAAACTGCTGTGAAGTAAAAACCTGATATAAAAGTCTACAACTTAAGTGCGAGTATTTTCTGAACTGTTTTGCATTTAACTTTTTGACTAAGAGTAATGTGAGTCCCTTGCTTTTTGTAGGACTCTGAGAAGTTCACTTTCCATTAAAAATTGGAAAACATCAAAAACCTTTTGTCAACAAACTTCTGGATTGCATAATTTCCCCCGCCTTCTCCACTTTGCTTTGGCTTTAGGGTACTTTACAAAGAGAAAAGAAAAGCACTGGAAAACGAGAAAATCTCCAAACATTGGTTTTAATTTCTTATAAAAGGTATGTTGTTGATTAAAGAACTCAATTTTCTCTAATGAGAACCTGATCCACACTAGGACCAATCTCTTCATCTTCTGTCTGTGATGTCAAAAGTACAAAGCAAGCCATGAGGGGAATGGGTCAAAAAGGTTTGGGAAGCATTTAAGCAATGTGAGCTTTGTTTGGAAGTTGAGTTATCACAGGTAAACAGAGCTGGTGTGCACTTCAATGTGCCAGGCACAGGGACAAATTGGAACACTGATGTCACTTGTGTTTACAACAGTCATTTTCTAGAGAGATATTCACAAACTAACATCTGAATATTTAGAGTGAAGTGAACAGGCAACACTTGGAAATCCACTGTTGTGTATTCATTCGTGTTGAATGATTATGTAACAAACAAAAGAAGCATCATTCAAGTATTTCATGGAAGCTCTGAGGGCCTGGCTATGTTCTTCTCTTTAAAGAAGCACATGCATTTTTCATAAGCATATGTCAAGTTCACACAGTAGCAACTTGAGACCCATGCGATGTAATTCATATTTCTTCTGTATGTCCCATTGGGATAAAATTGTAATGCTGGTTTTCCTTTTACTGATAATTTTATTTCATAATTTTTGTTTATATTGTTTATAGATTTAGGAGACAATGGGGACAGTCTACCATTTTTTTAGATCTTTTAGATCTAGATGTTCATATTATATCAACTAACCTTGTTATGAAGTCATGGATTTTTGCATCAACTATAGAAGGTATTTTTTTTTTTCATAAAAGGAAGTAATAAGGAGTGACAAAATTGTCCAAATACCCTAGAAACTGTGACATAGATTGGTGCAAATAAAACAAATCAAACTGTGCTTCCATATGTTTTTCTAAAAAAGAAAATTGAAATGTATTTTGATTGAGGAAGAACTTTTACCCTTACAATTAAGATAACAGGGAAATGAAACTATTATTTTCTTTCCCAATCTTTCCTTATTTTCATTACTTGAAGTAAATTCTTGCTGTGTTCCTCAGGCTATCCTTGATTCCTATTTTGCAATAAGTCTCTTGTCTCTACTTAAAAAGGATCTCCCTGCCCCCCCCTCTCTCTCTATCTCTCTCTCGTTCTCTCTCTCTATTATGTATGTATGTAACTATGTCACTGCACTCCTTGTTTTAGTAAGGATCAGGGCTCTTCATAATCTTAAAGCACACCATGACAAATTCTCCCAAGACACAAAGGACATTTTAGGACAATATTTGCATAATGATCACTTCAAGAAAATGTTTATTTCTACATACCACCACTTTGGTTATTGAACTTACCCACATAGGACTACGAAAACTTCATTTCATATGTTTGCTTGTGTTAATGAGAGCTGTATCGGATTATATTACTGAGCTATTTTTTAAGTAATCAGAATCTACTAAGGACTATAGTAAATCCCCAGTGTAGACTATCTTAAACAATATTCAGAATAACTCTGCAGTGTAGGCACAGCAAACAATCTTGTTCCAGTGAAGGAAACTTGGCCTTAAAGGTTGAAGATTTTATCTCAGGCAATCTGTCAGAACGGATCTTTCCAGGACTTGACTCCAAGCTGTTTTGTATTGGCACTGACTTTACAACCATAGTACTTTCCTCTTCTATCTAGATAACTTCATATTTTCAGAATGAGAATTTAGCCAAATCTCAAGATATTTTTCATAGCTTATTGTTCTAATTTTCATTTTTATCTTCAATAATGACTGTTCTTTCCAAAGCAATTTTATGAGTAACTGCAATTTAGCTGAGCAGGAAATGACATGTATTAAATTTCTTTAGTTTAGATACCACCATGCTCTGGATCCTCTCTAAGTATAATATTCATATCTTTAGTGAATATTGAAATAAACCTGTACCTATGTAGGAATGGTGGTCTCTGCCTGAAGACCTAAAAATATAAACCCCAGCTTCAAGTTATATGCATTCCTGTGAAAATGAAATTTTCCACAGTTTGATCTTGGATGTGTTCACACTCTCTTGATGCACTGAAAATCCACACATCTGGTCAGAGAAATGGAAAAGAAAATTGAGGTCTGGAAACAAATGAGAAAATAAACAATTCCCAGACAAACACATGACTTCTTTCCTAGAATGAGTGAAATTAGGGCTGAAGGGATTCATGGGCCCAGCTGCAATAGACGGCTGTGTGTCTTGGTCTTTTAAGGATTTGTTTAAGATACCCAGTTGTTGTGTTCTTCCACAGGTTACTCATTCAATAAAGATGAGAAGAATTCAGAAACTCTGTATCATTTAAATCACAGTTAATCAGTATCCAGCCCATATCCAAAGTTAAGAGCCACTTCATAAATGAAATAACTTCATTATAGAGCATATAGATTCTTTGTTTAATACTTCTGATAGAGGTTACCCATGACCATGTAAGAGATGTCCTTGTTGACTTGAGTACAGGGGGAGTATCTATGTAAGAAATGTAGAAATGTCTAGAGAAACAGTGAAACAGATATTGGGTAACATGAAAGTTATATAGGTATCTAAAGAAAAAGAAACATTATTTCTCAATGTTACTTTGAGAGTGTAGAAAACATTAGTCCTTGATCAGAAGGCTAGATAAAGAAAATTATCCTTACTAGTATGGGCAGAATGTCCAAAACCTTTAAGACCAAAGTAGAAGGAAAAGTTGACATAGGGTACACTTACTCTCTTTTGTTTCTCCAGGTACTGGGATATCTCTCTGTTAATACATAATTAAAAATACAATAAATCATTAAAACTCAAATAAAGCAATGACATCAATGACAAATATACCAAAAACAGCCTCCAGGAAGTCAGGCATTTCTGACATGTATTAATTATAACTAGTATTTAAATTCTTTAACCAACTATGGTAGATATTCAATCTACGTTTATTTAATTAATGAGCAATATTAAGTCAAATGGTACATGATATTAGATTACAAAACATCACACAACTATAACTAAGAATACTTACCTCTCTACACCTATATCCTTGCAAAGATCCCTAGAAAATGGATGGAGGAAATACCAGAAACATATTGGATTTATTTTTAATTCATACAAATGATAGCATAGGACTTTGAGAATTATAGCATGATATACTTAAATATAATTTGTACTCACAGGTGTGGGCAAAGGACATACATATCAAAGGGAAGTTTTGATATATTTTTTTTGTCCATTCGTATCTGGTTTACACCATCTGGCAAATTGGAACTCTAGACAATTGTACTTAAGGATGGACTTGTCTTCACTCCATTGGTTAATTCAGTCTAAATGTAAGATTATTAAAATCCATATATTTCTGAAATATGATATTAATGAACTAGATCCTTAGAGAAATATATATTTTTCTAGTAATAGAGAACCAAAGTCCTTGTAGGCACTCAATATTGCTTGCTGAAGCAAGGATGAAATACATGGTTTTGCCTTCATTTGTCTTCAGGATGTCAAATGGAAAGGAAATGGAATATCTGAAGTTCAACTAAATAATATTTCCAGATAAAAATTTAAAATGATTCATCACCCTAGGCCACAAATATCACGAGCCTTTTTACTTCTTTAATGAGAATTTGGCTTTCTAGCCATCTCAAGGTAAACAGAATTTTGAATGTTTAATCTACTAGTTTGTAATTAAGATTCTAAATTGGAGTGTGAATATTTTTTATTTTAAAATATTATTTTAATGTGTATTTAAAATGTTTTGCTAGCATGTATGTCTGAGTGCCACATGCATGCTTAATGCTCACAGAGCCAATGAGAAGATACTAGATCCTCTGGTATTAGAGTTACAGATATTTTTAAGTTACCATTTGTGCCCAGATAGTCAAACCAGGGTCCTTTGGGAGGGAGACAAGGACTAGTGACCACAATTATAAGACCAGAATCTTATAATTGTGATATTAAATTTCCTACATCTTCTCTCTTCCACAGGAGGCCTAAATGTTGCTCCTTTTGCTACCATTATATCTCTTTAGAGATACTTGCAATGTTCCAACTCATTTTGCGAATACTCAACACCATCATCATTGCCATTAAGGGTTTGGGTGGAGTTGTGCTCATGTGATGTTGAGGAGAGCAGACATTGACTTCACTAAGAGGGCTGGAGAACTCAGAGATGTTGAGGTGGAATGTATGATCACCATCATGCAGAATCTAAGACAGTACAGGATCCAAGACTGGCTCTTGACCAGATAGAAGGATGTGAAGGATGGAACATAGCCAGGTTCTGGCTTATAGTCTAGACAACAAGGTCAGTAAAGACCTGGAGTGACTGAGGAAGATTATAGCCCATAAGGAGCTGCACCACTTTTGGGATTCTTGTCCAAGATCAGCACACTATGTCCTCTGACTTCTGGGGCCTCACTGTGGTGTATTCAAGTCAAAATGAATATCTGGACCTTAGCTGTTAATAAATAGTTTATATACCTATGAAAAAATTCCTACCTCTCATAAACAATGCCATATGGAAACCTTAAATTTTCCTCTATTTATAGAGTATAAATTTCTTAACTAATGTAAATATATAGTTCTTAAACTGGAATTATTCTGTCATTTTAGCGTTGTATAATTACATGTGATTTATCAATATTCTACTGAAATTAGCACCGAATTCCAGACTGTCTAAAGGGAACACATCTAGTCTGCAAATCATCATTGTGAGATATCTAAAACTTAAATTAAAGCATACTATTTGAACAAGATGTTACAGTGTGAGGGACAGCCTTTTGGTCTGAGAGTATCTATGGTTTTATTCCATGGCAACAGTAATTATCAAAATGTAAACTGTAGCTTCTCCAACCTTGAAATATTTGCATATGACTTATCGTTGTCCCTTTGTCTTATCTCTTCAGTCTCTTGGTAGGGGATGTTTAGATGTAAGGAAGCTCAGGCACAGCAGGCAGAAACGTGTAAGGTCACTTTGATTTCTAAAACTGGCTACATCAGAGAAGTAGAATATTTTATTCATGCAAGAAAAGGTTAAACTGCCAAATGGTACAAATTGAGAGCAATCAGATTAGTTTTCAAGATGTCAGTCCATTATGAAGCTCTTGAACTCATTTGAAAGAAAATTCATCCTAAGTTTTGAAGTGAGAACAAGAGAAACATTAACAAAACTAATAGACTAAGATATGACTACAGTCTTCTCCCCTCTCCCATAGGGGATATGTTTCAAGGTCTCTGATGGATTCCTTGATCCTCAGATAATAGAAAACTATGCTTCTATTTTGATTTTATAATTATGGACCTATGGTAAATTTCACTTTATAAATTAAGGTCAGTAAGTGATTACCTGTAATAGCCAAAACAAAATAATGATAATTTGCTAAAATAATTGTTAGGTGAATGTTCTCTCTCTCTCTCTCTCTCTCTCTCTCTCTCTCCCTCTCTCTCTTTCTCTCTGTCTGTCTGTCTGTCTGTCTGTCTCGCTTGCTCTAATTGCATTCCACTGGTCCTTTTGTTCCTGACTCATAATGTTTCTGCAATGTGAGGAGGATACTCATGGAGACACTAAGAGCTGTTTGAGGCTATAGAACATCAAAACAGTGAAGGACATGCAATAGTTACAAAGTGACCAACAATAGATGCCAGTTTGTGCAAGTTATTACCCATGGGCATCATCTGAAGGGAAATAATCACGAAACAAGAAACATCCAGCATCATTTATGATAACAAGGTAAGCTCCAGATGCTTGAGCAGAAAAAAATATATATATTAAAGAATAGTAAGCTGGTTCCAACATTTCCAAATCACTACGCTTGTGAGGATGAACACTATATACTATGGGTTCTTGTAGGAATTAACCTGGTGGTGGGGAGAGCAGAACAATAGGAGCAAGGGTTCCATTCACCACCCAGTGAATTGTATACAGAAATGGAAAGAAAGGCAGGCAGACAAACACACTAACTTCTGGGAAAGGTCACCTCTGAGAAAAAAAGAGTCAGTGTCCATGAAGGATGGAAGTGTTCCATTGATATAGTGATGAGTAGAATATTGCATGAAACATTTTCAAACGTAGTAAGATAAAAATGTAGAATATAATAGAATATGTGATTTATGGTATCAAAAAATAGAAAAAGTGAGATAAAATCAGGGCATAGGAGCATGCTTGTTTTGACTTTAAGCAATTGTGAGACTTTTATTTGAGTGAAAAGTAGACATTTTAAGAAAGCATTCAGTTTGGCCTAATAAACGGCGAGCTGTCACTGTTTCAATCAGCATGAAATAAAATCTTAACATTCGCTTGAAGGATACGAAATGACACGTGATAGTGGTCTGACATGCTATCTTGTATACAGGATATAATAAAGCAGCGATATTATGCTGATGGAAAATACATCTCCGCATTGCCAAGGTCATCATGACTTAATTGCCTTGCATTTCTATCAGCAATTTATCAAATGCAAATGCCCTCTGGGGAGAAATGTCTAAAACCTCCAGCTCTGTATGTAAATTGTTTCTTGTGCTTTGTAAACAAAATGAATTATCAACATTTTTATAAACTACGAGTGCATATTTGAGGACCAGAGCTGAAAGGCAATATTCATAATTAATAGTGAAAGATTACAAATAAAATGTACCCTCATTGTAACTCCATCATTGTTTTGAATGAAATTGAATGTGTGACAGCCTTGTTAGGTTTGCTAATATTCAATTAAAATGTTCTTAAAAATGTAACAATATCTTATCAAAAGAAGAATGATAAATGAAACTTAACCTTTAATGTCCTATAAAATGGTGTCATTGGCTTCTTTTAACTGGCACACAGAGCAATTCATCTTCAAGTAGAATTTGTTTAAGCCTCGAGGAACATCTCAAAAGAAGGGTCAGAACCAAAAGATAGGCTATGAAAACATATTTTCTAGATATGACCTGGGGACTGCACTCAGGAGATGTCAAAAGCATAGTTTCCTAGGTAAGATATGCATAGTGACAATACTGGTTGACAGGTCAACTCAAACAGGGAAGTACCACAAGATCCTACCCCTAAATGAAGAGCTACAGGCAAATAATGGTTCTCGGGAGAAGGAGAATCAGTCTCCTCCTGAAAGAAGTGCCCCGATTGGTTATCTGCCACCAAGTGAGTGGTCAGCCCCAAACACATGAGGACATGGGGAAGGGAAAAAGACGGACAGTGTAAATACCATATTCATATATGAAATTTTTGAAAGCGAAGAGTTTAAATGAAAACCAACATGGAGAATTTGTTCACTAAAGAGTTAGTAAACTATATTGTATTACAAAGGTTCAAAAGCCCACAGGAAGCTGCTATACCTGGAGAGTTCTGTAATAAGAAAATTGTGCCCTTGAATTCCAATCTAATACTCCCAGAAGCCTTGGCTCTTCAGCAGGTAAGGGAGGACACACCCTCCAATGGGGAACACAACGCCCCTGAGAAGGAAAGGAGCAAGTCATAAACCATTTTATTTTAATGCATTAACGACTTTCATTGCTGCTATGGCAAAACACCCGACTAAATCACTGAAGGACAGAAGGGCAAATTTGCACTCAGAACTCAGTGTATCATGATGGGGAAGACACAAGAGATGAGAATGATGTTGTCGACGGGGCTAGACACACCACATGCACAGTCAGGAAGTGGAGAGAGATGGATGAGGGTGCACAGATGGCTTTAGCCATTTCTTTTGGTCCAAGGCTCTAGATATTGGAATGGTTGCCCATACTCATAATGAACCTTCCCTTCTCAGTTAAACGTTTCTGGAAACACCTTCAGTGACATATCCAGAGGTGTGTTTCCCTGGGGATTCTAGGAAAGAACCAGAACATGCACAATATAATTAATACTTCTCCAATGGAGCTCATTGACTGTGCTCATTATGGTTTTGCTTCTGTTCCTGCCTCCAGGTTCCCTGAACAAATTTTCTAAGTGACAGATGGTGAACTGGGAGTTGGTACAAAAAAATTAACTCTTTCCTCTCCAAGTTGGTTTTGATTACTGTTTTATCACAGCAATGGAAAACAAAATGGGCCATTGACCAAATGACATTCACTAGAAAGAAATTTGTTTTATCTAAAAAATTCTAATTATCTGAAATGGTCTAAAAATTAGGGAAATAAGAAGCTTTTATGAGCTCAGGATCCATGACTAGTCGGGACTTTCCATGATGCAGCTGTCACCTGCACTGCCGGGGACAGATGCAACTTCTAGACCAGAGGAAAGTTTTATGTAAGGTCTGAGGATATGAAGGCTTCCAAAACAGTAAGGGTCTAAGAAAGTGTTTAAGGGTCTAGGGAGGTGTTCTAAGGTTGGATTTATCTTTTTGTAAACTTAAAAAAAAATTGTAAGCTTCAGGGAATCCACTGGAATTCACCTCCCACAGTCAAATGGATTCCAGGTGTTCTCTCGGAACCTGTGTCCAGGAAAGGTCAGGAACAGTTACCAACAGGTGCCCAGGCCCAGCCTACAGATGTTTCAATGGGACCTACACACTTCTAGCTGCAGATGGTCCCACAGAACCTGGACCACAGTGAAACCATCAGCTCTTCTTAGACTTGGCCAACATCCCAGCCTCTTGGCCACACCCCAAAAGCAAAACTGTGCCCCCAAATCAACAGGAGGAAGTAAACATAAACCCTTGTTCATTTATAATCAATAAAAGGCTTGGGTGTTTGGTTTCAGGCTTGGAAAAATAAAAGAAACTTTTCTTTTACAACCAGAGATGAATATTTTAAGTGGGGGAAATCTTGTCACAGGAAATTTTGTTTATAACTGTCATTTTATTTTTTGAAGTTAATTTTAGTGTGAAGAGAATATGAGGTGGCATTTAAGGTTGAATATACCGAGAGATACCAATGGAACCAATTCTGAGATTGGTGTAATAGCCTTGGTTAGCAAAGGCAGAGTTCATTAGAGCAACTGGGAGGGTATCCAATAGCATCACTGTATTCTTTTTTTGATAGTTTGTTTGTTTGTTTTGTTGAATATTTTATTTATTTATACTTCTTTTTATTAGATATTTTCTTTTTGTTTTTGGTTTTTCAAGACAGGGTTTCTCTGTGTAGCTCTGTAGATATTTTCTTTATTTAAATTTCAGATGTTATTCCCTTTGTTTCCCCTTGGAAAGTCCACTATCCCATCCCCCCTCATGCTGCTCACTAACTTACCCACTCCTGCTTCCCTCTCCTGCCATTTCCCCACATTGGGGCAACAAGCCTTCACAGGACAAAGAGCCTCTCCACTTATTGATGTCTGACAAGGCCAGTCTCTGCTACATATGCAGTTGAAGCCATGGGTGACAGAAGATGCTGGCAAGGATGTAGAGAAAGAGGAACAATCCTCCATTGTTGGTGGGATTGGTGGAAATCAGTTTGGTGATTTCTCAGGAAATTGGACATAGTACTATGTGAGTACTGGCCTACATCACTCCTGGGCATCCCCAGAAGATTCTCCAACATGTCATTTGAACATATGCTCTATTATGTTCATAGCAGCCATATTTATAATACCCATAATCTGGAAAAAACCCAGATGTCCCTCAACAGAGGAATGGATACAGAAAATGTGACACATTTACACAATGGAATACTACTCACTCAGTTATTAAAAACAGTGAATTCTTGAAATTCTTAGGCAAATGGATGGGATTAGAAAAAAAATCATCCTGAGTGAGGTAACCTAATCACAGAAGAACACACATGGTATGCAATAACTGATAAGTGGATATTAGGACAAAAGCTCAAAATACCTACATTATAATTCACAGACCACATGAAGCTGAAGAAGTAAGAACCAAAGTATGGATACTTTGGTTTTTCTTAGAAAGGGGGAACAAAATACCCTTGAGAAGAAATACTGAGACAAGGTGAGGAGAAGAAACTGAAGGAAAGACCATCTAGAGACTGTCCCTCCTGGGAATCTATCCCATATACAGTTACCAAACCCAAACAATTTTGTGGATGCAAAAAAGTGCTTGCTTACAGGAGCCTGATATAGCTGTCTCCTGAGAGGCTCTGACAGTTCCTCACAAATACAGAGGTGGATGCTGTCAGCCAACCATTGGACTGAACAGACGGTTCCCAATGGAGAAGGTAGAGAAAGAACCCAGGAGCTGAAGGGGTTTGCAGCCCAAAGGAAGAACAACAATATGAACCAACCAGTACCCTCAGAGCTCCCAGGGACTAAACTACCAACCTAAAAATACACATGGAGGGGCGCATCACTGTATTCTAAGGACAAAAGCCAAAATGCTAGTGTCTAGTTAGCTTACACTGACATATCAAAACAATATAGATTATGGATTTACTGGAATAAACTTATTTCCTTCTGATCTAGAGGCCAGGTATGTAAAGTAGAGCTAGCATGGTTGATAAGTCGATGACTGAATATTAAAACCACTAACATCCCAATAAAAGTAGGTAAAGATATGAATATATATATATATTTCTTGAAAGAACTTATAAAGATGAGAAAGAAAGCAAAAAAATCCCAAAACAAACAAACAAAAACAAAAATGAAAACAAAAAAACAGGGATATTCTTTTCAGTGCTATTAGTGACAAGTGACATGCAAATAAAAACCATTATAAGATACCTCCTCTTATCCCTGAGATGATTATGACATACTTAGTTTCATATGAGCCCTCAAACATGTTATATCGTATGAAGCCACTGAGATATTTGAAACTCTTGGTTACTTTAGGATTCATAATCCTATCCTGACTACTTAAAGCCACTGTCAAACTAACAACAAGCTTAGGGAAAACTTTTATTTCTATGTAAATTATTTTAGAATAAAGTTTAAATAGTTTAAATTAAGTACATACCATAATTGACTGTAAATGTGTTACAGTGATGTTTAGGATAATGTTAATCATCACTGTCAACTTGTTGTGTTTGGAGTCATCTGGTACATCTCCAGAGATGTGAAAAATGAGGAGGGAAAACACACTAACTCTAGGCAGCAGTACCCATAAACTGGGATCTGAAACTGAAAATGTAGGAAGCTAACTGACATGTGTCCCCTCCTCTTTAACTTCTTTGGTAAGCCTGAGATATGTATAGCTCAGGAGTAATACACTGAGATATGTATAGCTCAGGAGTCATGGGCAGAAGCTGCTTTCACTGTCCTGCCCTGTCATGATGGGCTCTGATCTCAAACTGTGAGCCCAAATAAGCCCTTCCTTCTTTAAAAATGTTTTGCCATAGCAACGAAAATATGCACTATTATGTAGAGATTTTAAAATAAACAAAATGAAACAGTTTCTTAATTTAAGTTTTAATGATGGATATAAGTTAAACAGTAGTCATCATAATAATTTGAGAAACATTTGTAAGGAGAGGCCTGGAAATATGTGATAGAAAGGCACAGTAGAAAAAGCTAGAGAACTGTAAGTAAAGCTGAATTTGAAGACCAATTCCAAATTAAATTCTAAATACATCTCCTTATACCCTGAGATATGGGGAGTTAGCAACCCTCATTAAAGGAGCTGGTTATAAAATCAATTCAAGCAAATCAGTAGCCTTCCTATACTCAAAGGATAAGCAGACTGAGAAAGAAATTAGGGAAATGACACCCTTCACAATAGCCACAAACAATATAAAATATCTTGGTGTGACTCTAACCAAACAAGTGAAAGATTTGTATGACAAAAACGTCAGGTCTCTGAAGAAGGAAATGGAAGAAGACCTCAGAAAATGGAAAAATCTTCCATGCTCATGGGTTGGCAGGATTAATATAGTTAAAATGGCAATCTTGCCAAAAGCAATACAGATTCAACACAATCCCCATCAAAATCCCAACTCAGTTCTTAGAAAGAGCAATTCTCAAATTCATCTGAAATAACAAAAAACCCAGGATAGCTAAAACTATCATCAACAGTAAAAGAACTTCTGGGGGAATCAGTATCTCGGACCTCAAGCAATACTACAGAGCAATAGTGTTAAAAACTGCATGGTATTGGTACAGTGACAGGGAGGTGGATCAATGGAATAGGATTGAAGACCCAGAATTAAGCCCACACATCTATGCTCAATTGATCTTTCACAAAGGAGCTGAAAAGAAATTTTTCAACAAATGGTGCTGGCTCAACTGGAGGTCAACATGCAGAAGAATGAGAATTGATCCACTCTTATCTCCTTGTACTAATCTCAACTCCAAGTGGATCAAGGACCTCCACATAAAACCAGACACACTAAAATTAATAAAAAAGAAACTGGGGAAGACCATTGAGGACATTGGCTCAGGGGGAAAGTTCCTGAACAAAACACCAATAGACAAATTTGTCAAGAATAGACAAATGGGACCTCATAAAATTACAAAGTTTCTGTAAGGCAAAAGACACTGTCAAAAGGACAAATTGGCAACCAACAAACTGGGAAAAGATCTTCACCAAACTTACATCTGACAGAGGGCTAATATCCAATGTATACAAAGAACTCAAGAGGTTAGACCCCAGAAAACCAAATAACCCTATCAAAAATGGGGTACAGAGCTAAACAAAGACTTTTCACCTGAAGAAATTCTAATGGCTGAGAAACACCTTAAAAAGTGTTCAACATCATTAGTCATTAGAGAAATGCAAATCAAAACAACCCTGAGATTTCACCTCACACCAGTCAGAATGGCTAAGATTAAAAACTCAGGAGACATCAGGTGTTGGCGAGGATGTGGAAAAAGAGGAACACTCCTCCACTGCTGGTGAGACTGCAAGCTGGTACAACCACTCTGGAGATCAGTCTGGCGGTTCCTCAGAAAACTGGACATGATACTTCTGGAGGATCCTGCCATACCACTCCTGGGCATATACCCAGAAGATTCCCCAGAATACAATAGGACATATGCTCCACTATGTTCATAGCAGCCTTATTTATAATAGCCAGAAGCTGGAAAGAATCCAGATGTCCCTCAACAGAAGAATGGATACAAAATATGTGGTATATATACACAATGGAGTACTATTCAGCCATCAGAAACAATGAATTCATGAAATTCTTAGAGAAATGGATGGAGCTGGAGTATATCATACTAAATGAGGTAACCCAGTCTCAAAAGAATACCCATGGTATGCACTTACTGCTAAGTGGATATTAGCCTAGAATCTTGGGACACCAAAGACACAATCCATATACCAACTATTGTCCGACCAGAAGGAAGGAGTAGACCCTGGTTCTGGAAAGGCTCAAAGCATCAGTGTAGGGGAATACCAGAACAGGGAAGTGGGACAGGATGGATGGAGGAACACGGGGAGGGAAAACGGCATGTGGGACCTTTGGGGTCAGGGAACCAGAAAAACGGAAATGAAATGTATATATAGAATATATCCAATAAAAAATTAAATAATATAAAATAAAAACCTTAGGAGACAGCAGGTATTGGTGAGGATGCAGAGAAAGAGGAACACTCCTCCACTGCTGGTGGGATTGCAAGCTGGTACAACCACTCTGGAAATGAGTCTGGCGGTTCCTCAGAAAACTGGGCATGACACTTCTGGAGGACCCTGCTATGTCACTCCTGGGCATATACCCAGAGGATTCCCCAGTATGTAATAAGGATACATGTTTCACTGTTTTCATAGCAGCCCTATTTATAATAGCCAGAAGCTGGAAAGAACTCAGATGTCCCTCATTTGATATGAAATGTGTGTGTGTGTGTGTGTGTGTGTGTGTGTATATATATATATATATATATATATATATATATATACACACACACACACACACACACACACACACACACACACAAAAGTATGGTATATATATATATATACATATATGTATATATATATCATATATGGATACAAAAGTATGATATATATACCATATATATACAATGGAGTACTATTCAACCATTAGAAACAATGATTTCATGAACTTCTTAGACAATTGGATGGAGCTGGAAAACATCATCCTAAGTGAGGTAACCCAATCTCAAAGAGAACACTAATGGCATGCACTCACTGATAAGTGGATATTAACCTAGAAGAATACCTAAGACTCAATCCACATATCAAATGATGCCCAAGAAGAAGGAAGGAGTGGCCCCTGATTCTGGAAAGGCTCAGGGCAACAGTGTAGGGAAATACCAGAACAGGGAAGAGGGAAGGGGTGGATAGGGGAACAGGAGGAGGGAAGAGGGCTTATGGGACTTTCAGGGAGGGGGAGGCAGGAAAGGGTGAAATCATATGAAATGTAAATAAAGAATATATCAAAAAAAAGGAAACACAATAAGAGGCAGAGTACATAGGAGAGTTATAGTAGGGAAAGAATAAGGAAGAAATCATGTAATTATAATTTAGAAATATAAGAGCCTTTAAAACAACTGAAGGCATACACAATGATATAGTGGCCATTCTCTGGAAACAATTGGTGTAGTTGCTGTGATGGTGCAGTTAAAATTAAGGGATAAACTCAGCCAAAGCCACACACAAAGCAAGAATCTAGGAGATTAAGCACATTTCAATCCTCCCTTCCTTCTCCACATCCACTCAATAGACAACCATCATTTTTACTACTAAATACTGAATAAAGTCCATGTTCAAGGAGAGCACAGTGGTTTGTGTAAATCATTTTCTCTGGGTAGAATCTGTGGGGGTCTGCATATGCTTGGTCCATTGGGAGTGGTACTGTTAGGAGGAAGTCTCCCTGTGGGGATTGGCTTTAGAGGTCTCCTTCTATGTTTTGGCTCCAACTATTGTGGAGGAAACCTTCCTCCTAGCTACCTGAGGATGCTACTCTCTCCTGATTGCTTTGGAATCAAGATGAAGAACTCTCAACCTCTCTCCAACAGTGTGCCTGCATGCTGCCATGCTTCCTGTTATGATGATAATAGACTAAACCTCTGAAACAGTAAGGCATCCCTAATTCAATGTCTGCCTCTGTAAGAGTATTTTGTCCTGGGAATGGGTAAACAATGAATGCCTACTGTGCTCATTTCAGAAGGAGCACTGATATATACGTTTTTGAAAATCCAACTTAAAGTAATGAAGATTAGTGATATCCTTGTGGCATTATTCAATAGTACAGGTGTCTGAAATTTGCAGGGGTTCAAAATTTGTAACTGGGGAGTTAAAGTATTTAAAATGGACTTAAGACCACCTACTGTGCAGTATTTTAATATTTTACAAAGGTCTATGTAAATTTCATCAATGAATTAATTATTAAGCATTTGAAAAAAATGAGTTGCCTTGGTCATGGTATTTCTTCATAGCAATGGAAAATTGTACTAACACACTCAGACTCAGAAACATAGGCATGGATCTGGAGGAGTGAATGAAAGAGCTGCAGACTGAATCATTTGTCACAGGGATCTCTGTAAATCTCAGATGCTATGTGACACCTAGAATGAAACCGATTCTGAGGCTGTTCCTGATCACATGGATTTATAATCATCCAGAAGACTAAAACATACATTTTGATTCACAAACGTTTGTAATCAAGTGAGTTTGGGTTCAGTTAATGATCTTTTAGAGGTTACTGATGTTATTGATTGTGAGAAGCATAGATTTATGGAATCAGTGTGGTCAAATTTTTAACCCTTACTTTGTTTGCTTGTAGTTTGGAACAAAAGCACTCTTCTAAAATCATCTGAATTCGAAGTGCTTACTCATCCAATTAAATTCCAAACTATCAAGTATTTATCAATTTATTTATTTTTAAAGTAAATATTTGTAATTATTTGGAATCATTTTGTATGTTATATGAAAATACATCAGAAAATATAACTCAGTATTTTGTTTCACACTCAGTAACTCAATACACAATATTTTTATTGTGCAAATTAACAAATAGAAGGCCAGTGGAAATACAATAAAACTATATCTTATAGTCTGAAGTTATAAATGTATGTTTATCTGTGGGTCATAAAATAATTATATATATATGTACATATATATATACACACACATATATATTATTCCTTTCTGAACCAGCAAGTATGTAGAAATGGCCCTATACGAGTGTGTGCCTATTGACTCTACATGAATAAGCTGCAAGTACGCTTTAATTATCTCTTGAGAAATGACTTGTGCTTTACTTGGTAGCAAGTAGTAAGTGAAATTAATAGTAGTTTGCTCTGTACTAATAAATTATAGGCCCTAAGAGGTCACCCTGTTCTGATACTCTTGCAATTTTTCATTTCAATGTACCTCATGGGGATTTTAGGATTTGGGGATAAATAAAAATGTTCCAGATAATAAATGCTTAATTCCTCAAAGAAACTATTTATTCTTGGATGATAACCCTGTGATATCAGATCAGCCATGCTAAATGAAATGTCTGCTACTCCACAGTCAGAGGTGGTGAATGAGAGTATTTTCCAGACACAGCAGAGTTGGTGCACATATACAAACTCATGGACATGGTGACAGCATGCACAAGACCTACACAGGTTCAAGCCAGATAAAATCCCAGCATTGGAAAGGGGAATTGGACAAAAAGTTCCACTCCTAACGAAGAAGCTATTTACAATGACAACTGATGGGATGATACCTGGGGTGCCTTTGTGTACATCTAAGTATGTTTCATGGCAGGCTCCATGCTCAGGAGTAGATGGCCAATAGAAACTAGACTGGACGTTTGCTGTGTGCCTTTTGTTTTTGTTTTTGTACTTTTTGTCATATGGGCATTTTTTTTGTTGTTGATGTTGTATGTATTTATTTATATTTATTCATACTCTTTTAATCAGAGCTATTATGTGCAATCAGTTTTGGAGCCATTCAGCAGATTAAATAATAAATAAAAATATGTTATAATTGTTGGGTGGAATATTATTCACCCACAAAGAAGAATGTCATCCCAAACTTTACACCAGAGTTGATAGATTTGCGTACTATTATGTTAAGTAAAACAAGTCTGACAGAAAGTTATTTTCCTTTTTCTTCATAATTGTGAGCCTAAAAATGTCAAACTAAATTATGATAGAGTTTGAAAAGAAGGTAGCACAGGTAAGTTGGGAAAGAAAGGCTGTATTCGTTAAATTCAGATTGTATGTTGGGGGTTCTTTCTCTAAAATCAAAGGCAACTTAATTTGCATTAATGCTGCTGTTAGGAAGAATCTGAGCTACAGTAGTCCAAATCTTTATAGAGTCTTAGACCATGTTCCCTGTTACATTTATTAGGAAGTCCATAAAGCTGTCATTTTGACGGAAAACTTGGAGTGCTAGAATGTTGCGCAGCAGACTGAGTCTGAGCGGCAGTCTGCTCTGACACCTGTACCTAATGACAATTAATAGTGAGGAGAGTACTTGGGGCAGATTGGCATGCTGGGAGGCTCTCTGGCAGGTTCCAAATGAATGAAATATAAAACTCATGCATTATCCTACCTTCACATGTTGTGTCTATATTTACTATCAAATCACTCTATCTGACATTAGCTCCAAGATTTCATTGTAAAGTGGCAACGCTGTATGTAAGACCAGGGTTCTGGCTGATACAGAAGGCACAGGCACTTAGTATACACAGGTGGGTCAAATTCACAAAGCATGATATTAACAGTTTCTTCACTTTTCACTTAACCCTCTCCAATTTCCTTCATAGTGTGCTCTTAAAGACTAATGAACTGAAGCCAAAGCATTTGTATGGCTTACAAATACATTTGCACATTAGCATCTGGACCAGCATATATGTTTCACAATAGCCTGATGAAGGTTGAGTGGAAAAACTCTTGAGCTTGTCAAGCTGTATGGCTTGCATGTGTGTGTGTGTGTGTGTGTGTGTGTGTGTGTGTGTGTATGTGTATGTACACATATATATGTATGTACATAAATTAATATGTATTAACTTATTGCTATGTATTATATTTTAATTTACTGGGAAAAGGCTATGAGTAATACAACTGCAGTATTTGCAATGAGGACTTTAAGAAGTATATCTATAGACCTATAATGTGTGAAAAAGCCTAAGACTAATACTGCAGTGTTGTCTAATGGACGGTGTAAGTAATCACATGAATGGATGAGGTGGGACATCCTGCATATGTAATTTAACCTTATTTCCCAAATATCCCAAGGCCTCCTAGAGGGCCCCACATATATGTAAAGAGATAAATGGCATAGCTATCAAAAACCATGGGGTTGTCCTCATTAAGGCTGATCCGGACACCAGCTGCCAACCTGCTATTAGCTCTTACAGATAGATTAGATTTGACCTCCTTTTCACAGGTGTGAGGCAGTGGTTCATCTTCCTGGGATTACGAACATATGAACGTGCCTTCCTTGTTTGAAGTACTCATGCCAGAACATCCATTAGTAGATTTGCCAAATGCCTTATTTATATCTGTTTCTTCTGCATATGATTGTTTCCAAACAGTGAACTCATTTCACAATCAAGGAAAAGTAAGAGTGAGCTCATGTGCAAGTGATTCATTAGTTTTACCATAAACTCTGTCCTCGGACAAAAAGCATTTCCTACAAGAGTGTTATTGTATTCTTCAGGTTTATTTACATCTGAGAGTTCTATTGTAGTCTAATGAATGGTTCCAATGTCTTATTAGCTATTGATAGGTGTATGTTTGTGAAACAAGTCCAAAATAAGCACCCTTTACTGATCTATTTAATAATGTCCTGTGTTAGTAAGCTTACAATTACTGTAACAATATACTTAAGGGTAACAAACTTATAAAGAATTAAGTTTTATTTTTTATTATTATTTTACAGGTTTTAGTCCATCAATAATAAGCCAAATTATTTATGGCCTGCTGTAACACAATCCATCAAGGAATGACCACATGACAGAGAGACACTGTTCACTTAGGGCTAAGCTGTATAGGAAGAGACAGAAATGGGCGGGAATCCCTCTAAAGTCTTGTCACCAGTGACCAGACAGCTATGCATTAGGCCTCATTTCCTAAAGCTGTTGCTTCCTTCTGATAGAGCTATGGGATGGTACCCAAATCATTGACCGCACAAACCTTTGGGAAAGTTCCAGGTTCAATCTGTTACATTCTGTCTGTTTTTCATCTCCAAAGACTTATGCTTACCTCATCATGAAAATGATATTCAGTTCATTCCTCAGAGTTACCAAACCTCAATTATTCCAGAACTGCTCTATAGTACAAACCCACAACCTACTGGGAAACCTGGGGGAAACTCAGCTGCAAGCACCTGTAAAAACAACGGAATAGAACAGAACAAAACAAAAAAAAAAGACAAAAAGAAAAGTTCCTCCTTCCAAGATACATGAACAGATTCCCTATTCCAAAGGAAATAAGGGGGGAAAAAGAGACCAGATAAACAGTAACAAAAACAGTGGGGCAGGTGTTTTCTCCTAAGGCTGTGGCTTATAAGGATTTGAACATGGTATGGGTGAAGATGTGCAAAATGTGGAGTATATTCAATTAATTCCATTGCTTCTCTCTGAGTTCAGGAGGTTTCCCATACTGTTCTCTCTACCTTCTGTGTTAGAGCCTTGCCTTTATGAATCTGCCACCCCTCTCTAACCTTCAGCTCTTACTTTATTACGTGACTGTAGATATTAAGAGGTGATGTAATCTCATAGTTCACAGAAAGAAAGCTGGGTTGCAATTCTAGCAGTAGCTGTTTTGTTTACGTTGCAAAGCTACTACTGAGTTGATTTAAAGCTGATGGGGCCTTCTCTTCTGTGACTTCCCCCCAGCCCATTGTTCTCAAAGAATAGCAGGCCAGCCACCTGGCCACCAGCCTTCTGTAGATCAAGCAGAACCAGTTTCCAGCCTTCAGGGGAGGGTCTTAGCCTGCCTATTTATCTTGGGAGAGAGGCATTAAAGGTTGGAAACCACTAAGCTAAATCTAAAGAGAAAAAGAACAGAACTAACTCTGCTATGTTGTCTCTGATCCACACATGAGCATGATCTACACGTCATGCTCACAGACGCTTAGTGGTTGGAACTCAGGTTGTCATGCTTCTTTGACAGCACATGCTTTTACCTACAGAGCCATCCTGCTGGGTGGCTCAAATATCACCTTGTAGCTCTTACTACTTATGCACTTGAGAGGAGAAACCAATGACCTGAGCCTACATTTTCTATCACCTTTTCTGTGCAAGTCTGTTCATGTACCAGGGAAAGTGGGTTTTCCATTGTAACTTGAGCAAATATCACAACCATCACAGTGAATAGTCATGGGAAACTACTTGTACCTCTTCTACAGTCTTTCATTAGACTGACACTTTATTCTCAGAAGCTATAGGTAATCATTTATATAATCCTAGCACTACTGTAAATCAATGACCCCTCAAGAAGATGTATATTTCACCTCTGATGCTTAGTTTAAAATTTCCATCCTTAGGCTAACCCTGGTGCAAGAAATGATTCCAGTTACATTAAGTCAAAATAGCAAACACTGCTCTAAAGATTGAAAGCCAGCCTAATTTATCCAAGAAAACCAGCTGCGCAAATACTTGAAACAAACATACAGAAAACCAAATGTAAGCCAAGAGTCATGTTTTACCACTACTGAACTGGAAGAACAAAAATCTAATACCGTTTCCAGAGCTCAGAAACCTACATCATCTACAGAAATTTGGAACCACAGGAAACCAGAATTACTGAAACAGTTGATAATAGAAATACCATGGGGTCCTGCTTATAATTTGTTTGTTCGTTTATTTATTTGCTTTGCCATATCAACATGAAGTTACATGACACAGGAGTGTGGAGGATGCAGTTTTTGGATATAAGACATGAGTTCGATGAGAAACAGCAGAAGAAAAGTGGGGATGCATCTGGGCTCAAACAACCCACAGGGTGGCAAGTGCTAATGGGCTGTACTGAATGCTGCTTCCCATAGGCACAATTTAAGAACTCATTTCCTAATATTTGTCAGACCACAAAGGATGAGGTCTCAGTAGAGATATATGACTTGCTCCTTCCTTCCCAATGTAGTTTGGATTTCATTCAGGATGGGTTGTCAGAAAGCAAGGTAACAATACCAAACAACATGTGAAAGTGTAAGATTTATTACTTTTAACCAGGGGGATAAATTTAATTCAACAAAAACCAAATTCCCATTGGTTCCTAACTCTGCACTCAGGGTTCCCATTTGGGATTTCCTCTTCTAGTATTTTTACAAGTCCCTATGAATTCAGGTTCCAACCAAAACTCTCAGTCATGAGGGATAATTCAGTACTCATTCTTCATAGTCAGCTAACATAAGAATCATAAGTAAATGACATTTGTAACCACATGAAGGCACACTCAAATGACCAAAGGTCAGTTGAACTATGCAGGTCTCCAACAAAACTAATGAAGAAGAAATTAGGGCAATTAATTGGGAAACTGCTTGTTCCATGTCTCAGATACTGTTATTGCTGCCTGGGTTTGTGGGAATAAATATCAAAAACAAAACATGGGTGACACATTAACAGAACAGGCCTTTGACTCTCATATAAAGCCACTTGCATCTCTCTCTTAACTATTCATCAGAATCTTTTCCCTGATCACACAACAACCTTAAGTCAGACATCTGAGTGGCCTTGATAACTTACCTCATGAATGTCAAATGCCAGACATATGTCTATTTTTTTAAGCTTATAAAATATGCAGAGTGGCCTTGTATACGAATAGCAATTTAATGTTATTGTTCCACCCTTAGAAATTTTCAGATGGTTATTAACCTATTTTATGCATAAGACATTTTTGTTTTTTTTTCCATAAAACAGAATCTTTATAAGCGCTAAATATCTGAAAACATTCCCTTAGCACCTTGTAAGTTCCATCCTGGGCTGTAAGGGAATTCATTTTAATCTGAAGACCAGCAGGATTTGCCTCACAACTGTAGTATGTTAAAAGAATATTATTATTCACTGTTTTCTCCTGACAGGGTTTGTTTTGTTTGTCTTTTCTTGCTTTCTTCCATTTCTTGTTGCTTTGTAGTTTCTCCTAGTATCTTTTTAATTCTACTTTCAAAATATGTCTTTGGTTATTATCTTTCATTAATAAACATAAGGGATAATGATGTAAGATTTTCTCATAGACTCCAAGTTCCATACATTTTCTTTTCCACATTTACACTCTCAGCTCTTCTCAAGACTCTAAACCCTTACTATTCTTTATTTGCTTCTCCTACACAACCTCCAAAGAACTCAGCTCACACCTTCAGTATAAATGAGCTCATGTTCTGTTTATGTATCTATTTCTCTACCACTCTCAGGAGGCAAGGATTGAAACTTTTATCAGCACTTGGGTCAGGGTTTCTCTCGGAGCCTGGCACATAGACGGATTTAACAACTCTTTAATTCAGGAGACTGGCTGCAAGAATAAACACAGTGCTTACATGAGCAGCAGTGTGCAGGTGCTAGGCAGAAAATGCCAATGTATACCAAATCCAGATTTAGTACTATAGCAGTCAATTAGTCTAAAGACAAATTTGGAGCTAAGTTAGTAGATGTTTTCTACATATAGTAACAAATTATATATGTCCGTGTGTGTGTGTGTGTGTGTGTGTGTGTGTGTGTGTGTATGTGTGTTCAACTAAAATAGAATCTGGTAATTTTCTTTCTATAAAAAATGTAGGCAGTAGTCTACATTGTATTGACCAAAATCCTACTCTAGTATGAGACTGAAAGAATCACACACTCCATTTTGTCATTAATCACTAGCAATGATGAAATACAGTAGGTATGTAATAAGTATTTCTTGAATTATTAAATACATGTATTGTAGTGGTTTGAAAAATGGCCTCCATATGCTCATTGAAAAGGCTACAATTAAGAGGTGTGGGCTTGTTGGAGTAGGAATGGCCTTGTTGTAGGAAGTGTGTCACTAGGGGAAGACTTTGAGGGTCCCAGATATTGAAACCAGGCCTGGTGTAGCACTCTCTTCCTGATTTCTGCTGATCAGGGTGTAGAACTCTCTGTTACCTCTCCAGCACAATCTCTGTCTGCAGGTCATCATGCTTCCTACTATGACAATAATAAACGTAACCTCTGAACTGTAAGTCAAGCCCCATTAAATATTTATCTTTACATGAGTTGCATGGCCATGTTGTCTCTTTCCAGCAATAGAAACCCTAAGACACACATTCAAAATATTTTTAAAAACTGGAATTTATGTGATATCTAACAAATGCAGTAACAGACAAGATAGTTAGAATGGCATAAAATTCCAGCAAGATACAACTAAAATTGTTGGAGATGATAGCCTAGATTTTGGACTTTTACACCTACCATACACACACACACACACACACACACACACACACACATACACACACAAATCAAGAAATTATGTAACTGAAAAATCTGCTTCTTAAGTTTTGTTCCTCAGAATGTTAATTACAGTGACAGTAGCTCATTCTGTCTTACTGTATGTGATGAATCAGTTATGAATTCTTTATATGAACTATATATATTTAGTTCCTAAAGAAAAACAAACCTAAAAGGGACATTGTTTCTTACTTTGTGGATAAGGAACATGAACCACACAGAGGCTTAGTAAATTATTTCAAATTATGTAAGTCATTCTGTTCTTGATTGATTAACATAAAGACACTTCCATGATCACAATCTTTTTCACTATGTAGTGATAAATTTCAAAGTAAAAATGTATTTTCATATTTCCAGGACTGTAAACATATAGCATGCAAAACTTAGCTCTTTTATGTATAGAAACAATTTGTTCAAGTTCAAGAAACTCTCATTTCATATAATGTATGTTGAATATATGCATGCAAATATATTATTTTATATAAATTTATATAAATATATCCACTACAGAGAATCCATTTCCACAAGAGAAAAGGGGTCCAATTTCTTCAGGTTTTTTTTACAAGAAGATATTGAAAGCAGAGCACAGGAAACATTTTGCTCTCAACATTTGTCAATGGTTAAACATATGTGCTTGTGTCTTCTTTCCCAGGGTAGAATCTATTAGGACATTTGTAATGTCTTTGTTTCACACTAAAAATTAATCATAATTCTATTTCAACCCACAGCTGTGCTATAGAGTTATAAATTGGTGAAAATCATTGAGTAGGTATGTGTGTTAGCAAACTTGACTATTATATGCCATTGATTTGACAAATGGTATTTAATAATTCCTCCCAAAATACTACTTGCTGAGTTACATTATTTTTATAATTATATGCTATTATATTGCTAGCATAAATCTATAGTAGAGTATAAATCACAGCTTGACTTTCCTCAATAATAGTAATAATAAACTTATCAAGCATTCTGCTTGATTAAGTGCTTCCTTATTCTCTCACCTCTTCATGCTAAATTTTATATCTGGCTCTCTTTACAAGATTATTTCTTCTTCTCTGAATTCAGCCTTAGCAGGTTTTAGCTTGAGTTTGACTTGTTGTGAAACATATGCCTGTATTTTCTTCTAAACCAGAGGGGGAAATATTTTTTCCCATCAACTTGGAGAAAAAGAATTACATAATCAAGTGTTGTGAGGGAAGGATGAAATCTAACGCTGTCTCTTAGTCTGTACAGAAGAGATAACAGGTCTCTACATTCTTAGCATGGTGTTTATAAAAGAAAGAACATACATGATGTGCTGAATTGTCCTTTGAAGGACTTGGCACATTTCCTCGGGCAGTAATATAAGGAATTGCTTGAATGGATCATAGCACTTCATACTCACTGATGAGTACAGTTGTGTGGGTCTCAGCTGCGATTCTAATTGGCAGTTCCCTTCCTCTCTGCCTTTCAACACTGTAAAATCTTTTAGAAAAAACTCTAAGCCCACAAAGAGCATATTAATAGCAGGATGATGTTTGAAATAGGTGACATAATGCATCAAGTACCTACTCACCCACCTTCTCAAGGGTGCCAACTCTTAATGTTTGCATGACAGATATTATGGAAGTTAGAATAATACATATACATTCTGGATTTTGTGTCACTTGTAAACAGTTATCAATTTGAAATTTTTTTCTGTCCAGATATGTGTTTTAAAAGTAAACAAATATAGATGTGTTCTCCATGAACAACTTAAATACTTCGATGGTAGGATAATGTGAGGTTTTTTATTTGTTTTTGTTTTTGTTTTTGTTTTTGGTTTTGGTTTGTTTTTTTTTTTTTTTTGAGACAGGGTTTCTCTGTATAGCCCTGGATGTCCTGGAACTCACTCTGTAGACCAGGCTGGCCTCGAACTCAGAAATCCACCTGCCTCTGCCTCCCAGAGTGCTGGGATTACAGGCATGCACCACCACCACCCTGCTAATAAAACCATTTCTTATATAGTAATTTTTTAAACAAAAAGGGTTTCTAAAATTAAAATAGAACAGATAAGACAAAATAATTTCCAAACATTTATATATGGTGCACCTTACACATCACTCATAAACCTAATTAAATTTAAATTTCATTAATTCTTTAGGAGTTTTGTATAGTGTGTTTTGATAATATTCAGTCCCTCTCTACCAAATCTTTCGAGATTTATAAATCCTCTTTATCCCCAGGAATTCTTGTGCTTTTAAAATTGTGCTGCTCAAATATTTTTTTATTGAGTTGTCTTCCAGCGGAGCCTGGTCAACTCACCAGGGGGCTACAAACTTATAGAAAAGCAACTCTCCTCTCCCAACAGGTGACAATGGCCAGTAGCTCCATGATCAACCATAGGAGTTTGTGCCCACTCCCATTTCCATTTTGGGATTAGGTAATCTTGATATTTCACCGGCTAGCGGGCTTACAATCAGCCACCATCTTCCCTCGGCCGAGAAAGAAATTAGGGAAATGACACCCTTCACAATAGCCACAAACAATATAAAGTATCTTGGTGTGACTCTAACCAAACAGGTAAAAGATTTATATGACAAAAACTTCAGGTCTCTGAAGAAGGAAATTGAAGAAGACCTCAGAAAATGGAAAAATCTTCCATGCTCATGGGTTGGTAGGATTAATATAGTTAAAATGGCAATCTTGCCAAAAGCTATATACAGATTCAACGCAATCCCCATCAAAATCCCAACTCAGTTCTTCATAGAGCTAGAAAGAGCAATTCTCAAATTCATCTGGAATAACAAAAAACCCAGGATAGCTAAAACTATCATCAACAGTAAATGAACTTCTGGGGGAATCAATATCCCAGACCTCAAGCAATACTACAGAGCAGTATTGTTAAAAACTGCATGGTATTGGTACAGTGACAGGGAAGTGGATCAATGGAATAGAATTGAAGACCCAGAATTGAACCCACACATATATGGCCAATTGATATTCGACAAAGGAGCTGAAAACATCCAGTGGAAAAAACATAGCCTTTTCAACAAATGGTGCTGGCTCAACTGGAGGTCAACATGCAGAAGAATGAGAATTGATCCACTCTTATCTCCTTGCACTAAGCTCAACTCCAAGTGGAATAAGGACCTCCAAATAAAACCAGACACACTAAAACTAATAGAAAAGAAACTGGGGAAGACCCTTGAAGTCATTGACTCAGGGGGAAAATTCCTGAACAGAACACCAATTGCTTATGCTCTAAGATCAAGAATAGACAAATGGGACCTCATAAAATTACAAAGTTTCTGTAAGGCAAAAGACACTGTCAAAAGGACAAATCGGCAAGCAACAAATTGGGAAAAGATCTTCACCAACCCCACATCCGACAGAGGGCTAATATCCAATGTATACAAAGAAATCAAGAAGTTAGACCCCAGAAAACCAAATAACCCTATCCAAAAATGGGGTACAGAGCTAAACAAAGACTTTTCACCTGAAGAAATTCTGATGGCTGAGAAACACCTTAAAAAATGTTCAGCATCATTAGTCATTAGAGAAATGCAAATCAAAACAACCCTGAGATTTCACCTCACACCTGTCAGAATGGCTAGGATTAAAAACTCAGAAGACATCAGGTGTTGGCGAGGATGTGGAGAAAGAGGAACACTCCTCCACTGCTGGTGGGACTGCAAGCTGGTACAACCACTCTGGAAATCAGTCTGGCGGTTCCTCAGAAAACTGGACGTGATACTTCCGGAGGACCCAGCCATACCACTCCTGGGAATATACCCAGAAGGCTCCCCAGTATGCAATAAGGATACATGTTCCATGATGTTCATAGCAGCCTTATTTATAATAGCCAGAAGCTGGAAAGAACCCAGATGTCCCTCAACGGAGGAATGGATACAAAAAATGTGGTATATATACACAATGGAATACTATTCAGCCATTAGAAACAATGAATTCATGAAATTCTTAGAGAAATGGATGGAGCTGGAGAACATCATTCTAAGTGAGGTGACCTAGTCTCAAAAGAATACCCATGGTATGCAGTCACTGATAAGTGGATATTAACCTAGAATCGTGGGACAGCAAAGACACAATTCACATACCAAATTATGTCTGACAAGAAGAAAGGAATGGACACTAATGCTGGAAAGGATCAAAGCATCAGTGTAGGGGAATACCAGAACAGGGAAGTGAGAAGAGGTGGATGAGGGAGCAGGGGGAGGCAAAAGGGCATGTGGGACCATAGGGGGGTGGGGAAACAAAAAAAAGGGAAATGAAATGTAAATATAGAATATATCCAATAAAAAAAAGAAATATCATCAAACTAATTTCAACAAACTACTAAAAATGTTTCATAAAATCTGTCAGTGGCAAAATATGCTTAATTAGAAAATTAAAGGTAATATAGAAATTTCTGTCAAGTTTAATCTAACTGTAAAATACAGCATCATCCTCAGCATTGTAACAATCACATCAACCATAGACCTCATTCTGAAATAACATTAGAATAAGGCCCCTTAGCAAACCTTTTTATTTAATCTTTAAAATTGATCCAAATTTTAATATTACTTTTTTATTTCAGATATTTGCATCCAAATGTATGCAATATTTAACTTCAGCTACTAGGATGTTGCTCTTTTTAATTATTTCACTGTGAATTTAATAACCTTTATTCCAGGTAACATAAATAATGAAGAATAACATTTGAAATACAATTTTCTTTAAAATTGTGAAAAAAAAATCTTGATATTTCATGCTTTGTGCAATCTCTCAAAACTACTGTGAATTCATATGTGCAACTGCCTTGCTGTGTCCAAAACCACTGATTTCTTACACGATCCACTGCTTCTAGATCTTATTATATATTTTCACACCCCTGAGCTTTAAGGGGTGGGTTCAGTGTATGCACTTCATTTAGAGCTGAGAATTCTTTACTCTTTCATATTTTCCATGTTGTCCAGTGGTAGATTTCTATATTAATCAACACCTACTGCAGATATGTTTCAGAGTTGAGATATTGATCTATGGAAGTATCTGCAAATAATTAGGGTTTCCTCCTCCCTTTTTGCTAAATTAGAGCAGAAGTACTACTGATTGGTTTTGTGTGTCAATTTGGCATAAGCTGGAGAGAAAGAAGAACTCCTTGAGAAAATTCCTCCATGAGATCCAGATGTAAAGCATTTTCTCAGTTAGTGATCAAGGGTAGGAGGCCCCAGTCCATGATAGATGTTGTAATCCCTGGGCTGGTAGACATGGGTTCTATACAAAAGCAAGCTGAGCAAGCCAGGGGAAGCAAGCCAGTAAGCAGCACCCCTCCATGGCCTCTCCATCAGTTCCTACCTCCAAGTTCCTGCCCTGTGTGAGTTCCTGTCCTGACTTCCCTTGATGATGAACAACAATGTGGAAGTATAAGTTGAATAAAACCTTTCCTTCCCAACTTGCTTCTTGGTCATGTTTTTTGTGCTGGAATAGGAATCCTGATTAAGACAGCAGTAGATTCTCACTGAGGCCCTGTATAGGCATTATTTCTTGACCTGATAATGGTGACAGGTATATACTGAAGAGTGGGACTTAAATCCAATAAAAAAGTTTAGTTATTCCCATGATGTTTATGCCAGTGGACAAATCTTGCCACGTGGCCTAACTTTCATAGTTTGTAGAGTCCACAAGTTTGTTTCATTTGCAATCACTTTATTTCTCTGGTAGTGTGCATAGCACCTCCCAGCACTACAGAAGATGGACAACAGAGATGAGGCTTCCAGATGGCCATTTGTTTCCCCTATGTTCTATGACTCCTATATGTGCTGTCACTAGCAATAGGGCCTGACCTTCAAATATGTTTTTTCATTTTAGTATTTTTATCTTCACTTACTAAGAGAAATTCAAATTTAGGAAAAAAAATTTCAATAATATATTTCTCTAGAAAGTCTGGAAATTTGTTAGAAATTCTTCTACTTCATTAAATATATGGTCTCATAGCATGCATCCTGCTATGCAAGAGAGAATATTTTTCTTTTGTTTCACAATTGACAGAGTATTTATTTCAAAAGTATAGTTGTGACATTTAAATTTCAATTTAGTAAATTAGGTAGTCCATGTATTTTAGGTTCTATTGTACACACATACATAATATAGATTATCATATCTTTATGTGAAGCTAAGAATTTAATGTAAAATGTACATCATTACATTCTACAAGTATTTGGACTTGTTTGGTTTTGCTTATTTTTATTGAGTCTGTCTTGATATTTACTATTATGATTAGATTTAAATCCACTTTTTTCTATTTGTCACATGTCTGCTTTTTCCTACTAACTGCCATTTTTCCGTTTATCTCATTAAATTTGTAATACTGAACTAAATACATTGTTTTTTAGTGATTGTACCAGGAATTTTAATAGATAATATATTTTTAAAGCTAATGAGTTCTATTTGAATTAATATAGAATACTTTTGGTTAATGTAAAATAATTATTACAAAGGCATAAACTATGTCATAAGATAACTTCCATATACTCTTTTAGATAATTTTATCATATATAGATACATAAACTGTTATACATAATAATATAAATTTATATTAAATATGAAAATATACATATGTTATTACATAGGATCAATATTTTAGATTATGTAACTGTATACAGTTCTATACTTAATATTGTAGTCAATTTACTTTTAAATTAAATAAATTAAAGAATGATATATATTTGCATTATTTTTGCATTTACCTATATAATCATCTTTAATGCAATATTCTCTTTGTTTTTTATGTTATTTTTTCTTTGTTTTCTATATTCTTTGTTTACATTCCAAAGGCTTTCCCATTTCCCAGTTCCCCCCTCACCATATGTCCCCTAAGTCCTCTTCCCTCCACCCATTCCCCAATCATCTCCCCGCCCCATTTCTCTGTTCTGATATTCTCCTACAAATCTGTATCCAGTCTTTGCAGGACCAGGGTCCTTTCCTTCCTTCTTCTTGGGAATCTTTTGATTTGCTAATTGTGCCTTGAGTATTCAGAGCATTTGGGCTCATTAATATCCACTTATCAGTGATTGCATTTCATGTGTATTCTTTTGTGATTGGGTTAACTCTCTTAGGATGATATTTTCCAGATCCAACCATTTGCCTACAAATTGCATGAATTCATTATTTTTAATTGCTGAGTAATATTCCATTGTATAAATATATCACATTTTCTGTATCCGTTCCTCCTTTGAGGGACACCTGGGCTCCTTCCAACTTCTGGCTATTATAAATAAGGCTGCTATTAACATAGTGGAGCATGTGTCTTTATTGTATGCAGGTGATTCCGCTGGGTATATGCCGAGGAGTGGTATGACAGAGTCCTCTGGAAGTGTCATGCCCAATTTTCTGAGGAACAGCCAGACTGATTTCCAGAGCAGTTGTACCATCTTGCAATCCCACCAACAGTGTAGGAGTGTTCCTTTTTCTCCACATGCTCGCCAGCACCTGTTGTCCCTTGAGCATTTAATCTTAGCCATTCTGACTGGTGTGAGGTGAAATCTCAGGGTTGTTTTGATTTGCAATTCCCTGATAACTAATGATGTTGAACATCTCTTAAGGTGCTTCTCAGCCATCCGAATTTCTTCTGGTGAAAATTCTTTGTTTAGCTCTGTACCCCATTTCTTGATAGGGTTATTTGGTTCTTTGGGGTCTAACTTCTTGAGCTCTTTGTATATATTGGATATTAACCCTCTGTCAGATGTGGGGTTGGTGAAGATCTTTTCCCAATTTGTTGGTTGCTGTTTTGTCCTTCTGACAGTGTCCTTTGCCTCACAGAAACTTTGTAATTTTATGAGGTCCCATTTGTCGATTCTTGATCTTAGAGCATAAGCTATTGGTGTTCTGTTCAGGAACTTTCCCCCTGTGCCCAAGTCCTCCAGGGTCTTCCCAAGTTTCTGTTCTATTAGTTTCAGTGTGTCTGGTTTTATGTGGAGGTCCTTGAGCCACTTGGAGTTGATCTTAGTACAAGGAGATAAGAGTGGGTCAATTCGCATTCTTCTGCATGTTGACCTCCAGTTGAACCAGCACCATTTGTTGAAAAGGCTATCTTTTTTCCACTGGATGGTTGTAGCTCCTTTATCAAAGATCAAGTGACCATACGTCTTTGGGTTCATTTCTGGGTCTTCAATTTTCTTCCATTGATCTACTTGCCTGTCGCTGTACCAATACCATGCAGTTTTTTTTTTATTTTCTATATTCTTTGTTTACATTCCAAAGGCTTTCCCCTTTCCCAAGTACCCCCCACCATATGTCCCATAATTCCTCTCTTCCCCCATGCTATTCCCCACTCTTCCCCCCCCACGATTTCTCTTTTCTGGGTCTACAATACTGGATCCAATCTTTACAGGCCCAGGGTCCTCTCCTTTTTTTCTTCTTGAGAGTCATTTGACTTGCTAATTGTGCCTTGAGTATTTAGGGCTTCTGGGCTCATTAATATCCACTTATCAGTGATTGCATTTCATGTGCATTCTTTTGTGATTGGGTTAGCTCACTTAGGATGATAGTTTCCAGATCTAACCATTTACCTACAAATTGCATGAATTCATTATTTTTAATTGCTGAGTAGTACTCCATTGTATAAATATACCACATTTTCTGTATCCATTCCTCTTTTGAGGGATATCTGGGCTCCTTCCAATTTCTGGCTATTATAAACAAGGCTGCTATAAACATAGTGGAGCATGTGTCTTTGTTGTATGCAGAGGAATCCTCTGGGTATATGCCCAGGAGTGGTATGCCAGGGTCCTCTGGGAGTGGCATGCCCAATTTTCTGAGGAACCGCCACACTGATTTCCAGAGTGGTTTTACCATTTTGCAATCCCACCAACAGTGGAGGAGTGTTCCTCTTTCTCCACATCCTCGCCAGCACTTGTTGTCTCTCGAGTTTTTAATCTTAGCCATTCTGACTGGAGTGAGGTGGAATCTCAGGGTTGTTTTGATTTGCATTTCCCTGATGACTAATGATGTTGAACATCTCTTAAGGTGTTTCTCGGCCATCCGAATTTCTTCTGGTGAAAATTCTTTGTTTAGCTCTGTACCCCATTTTTTGATAGGGTTATTTGGTTCTTTGGGGTCTAACTTCTTGAGTTCTTTGTATATATTGGATATTAGCCCTCTGTCGGATGTGGGGTTGGTGAAGATCATTTCCCACGTTGTTGGTTGCCGTTTTGTCCTTCTGACAGCGTCCTTTGCCTTACAGAAACTTTGTAATTTTATGAGGTCCCATTTGTCAATTCTTGATCTTAGAGCATAAGCTATTGGTGTTCTGTTCAGGAACTTTACCCCTGTGCCCATGTCCTCCAGGGTCTTCCCAAGTTTCTTTTCTAATAGTTTCAGTGTGTCTGGTTTTATGTGGAGGTCCTTGATCCACTTGGAGTTGATCTTAGTACAAGGAGATAAGAGTGGGTCAATTCGCATTCTTCAGCATGTTGACCTCCAGTTGAACCAGCACCATTTGTTGAAAAGGCTATCGTTTTTCCACTGGATGGTTGTGGCTCCTTTATCAAAGATCAAGTGACCATAAGTCTGTGGGTTCATTTCTGGGTCTTCAATCCTATTCCATTGATCTACCTGCCTGTTGCTGTACCAATACCATGCAGTTTTTAACACAATTGCTCTGTAGTACTGCTTGAGGTCAGGGATATTGATTCCCCCAGAAGTCCTTTTATTGTTGAGAATAGTTTTAGCTATCCTGGGTTTTTTGTTGCTCCAGATGAATTTGAGAATTGCTCTTTCTAGATCTATGAAGAATTGATTTGGGATTTTGATGGGGATTGCATTGAATCTGTAGATTGCTTTTGGCAAGATGGCCATTTTTACTATATTGATCCTGCCAATCCAGGAGCAAGAAATATTTTTCCATCTCCTGAGGTCTTCTTCGATTTCTTTCTTCAGGGACTTGAAGTTCCTGTCATACAGATCTTTCACTTGTTTGGTTAGAGTTACGCCAAGGTACTTTATGTTGTTTGTGGCTATTGTGAAGGGTGTTATTTCCCTAACTTCGTTCTCAGCCTGCTTGTCCTTTGAGTACAAGAAGGCTACTGATTTGCTTGAGTTAATTTTATAACCAGCCACGTTGCTGAAGTTGTTTATCAGCTGTAGAAGTTCTCTGGTGGAGTTTTTTGGATCGCTTAAGTAGACTATCATATCATCTGCAAATAATGATAGTTTGCCTTCTTCCTTTCCAATTTGTATCCCTTTGACTTCCTTATGTTGTCTGATTGCTCTCGCTAGAACTTCAAGTACTATATTGAAAAGATATGGAGAGAGAGGACAGCCTTGTCTAGTCCCTGATTTTAGTGGGATTGCTTCAAGTTTCTCTCCATTTATTTTGATGTTGGCTACTGGTTTGCTGTAGATTGCTTTTACTATGTTTAGGTATGGGCCTTGAATTCCTGCTCTTTCCAAGACTTTTAGCATGAAAGGATGCTGAATTTTGTCAAATGCTTTTTCAGCATCTAATGAGATGACCATGTGGTTTTTTTCTTTTAGTTTGTTTATGTAGTGGATTACATTGATGGATTTCCGTATATTGAACCATCCCTGCATTCCTGGAATGAAGCCTACTTGATCATGGTGAATGATCGTTTTGATATGCTCTTGGATTCGGTTGGCAAGAATTTTATTTAGTATTTTTGCATCTATATTCATAAGAGAAATTGGCCTGTAGTTCTCTTTCTTTGTTGGATCTTTTTGTGGTTTAGGTATCAGCGTAATTGTGGTTTCGAAGAACGAGTTGGGCAGTGTCCCTTCTGTCTCTATTTTGTGGAATAGTTTGAAGAGTATTGGTGTTAAGTCTTCTTTGAAGGTCTGGTAGAATTCTGCACTAAAACCATCTGGTCCCGTACTTTTTTTGGTTGGGAGGCTTTCTATAACCCCTTCTATTTCTTTAAGGGTTATGGGACTGTTTAGCTGGTCTACTTGATGCTGATTTAATTTTGGTATTTGGTATCTGTCTAGGAAATTGTCCATTTCCTCCAGATTCTCCAGTTGTTTTGAGTATAGGCCTTTGTAGTAGGATCTGATGATCTTTTGAATTTCCTCTGTTTCTGTTGTTATATCTCCCTTTTCATTTTTAATTTTGTTAATTTGGATACTATCTCTGTGCCCTTTGGTTAGTCTAGCTAAGGGTTTATCTCGAAGAACCAGCTCTTGGTTTTGTTGATTCTTTGTATGGTTCTCTTTGTTTCTGCTTGATTGATTTCAGCCCTTAGTTTGATGATTTCCTCTCTTCTACTCCTCCTGGGTGAGTTAGCTTCTTTTTGTTCCAGCGTCTTCAGGTGTGCTGTTAAGTTGCTAGTGTATGCTCTTTCCAGTTTCTTTTTGGAGGCACTCAGGGCTATGAGTTTTCCTCTTAGCACTGCTTTCATTGTATCCCAGAGATTTGGGTAGGTCGTACCTTCATTTTCATTGAAGTCTAAAAAGTCTTTGATTTCTTTCTTTATTTCTTCCTTGACCAGGGTGTCATTGAGTAGAGTATTGTTCAGTTTCCATGTGTATGTGGGCTTTCTGTTGTTCTTCTTGCTATTGAAGACCACCTTTACTCCATAGTGATCCGATAGGAGACATGGGATTAGTTCAGTCTTCTTGTATTTGTTGAGGTCTGTCTTGTGACCAATTATATGATCAATTTTTGAGAAGGTACCGTGCGGTGCTGAGAAAAAGGTATACTCTTTTGTTTTAGGATGGAATGTTCTATATTTTTCTGTTAAATCCAATTGGTCCAAAGCTTCAATTAGTTTCACTGTGTCCCTGTTTAGTTTCTGCTTTCCTGATCGGTCCATTGAGGAGAGTGGAGTGTTGAAGTCACCTACAATCATTGTGTTAGGTGCGATGTGTGCTTTAAGCTTTAGTAAAGTTTCTTTTACGAATGAGGGTGCCCTTGCATTTGGCGCATAGATGTTCAGTATTGAGAATTCTTCTTGGTGGATTTTCCCTTTGACAAGCAGGAAGTGACCTTCTGTGTCTCTTTTGATGACTTTAGGTTGAAAGTCGATTTTATCTGATATTAGAATGGCTACTCCAGCTTGTTTCCTGGGACCATTTGCTTGTAGAACTGTCTTCCAGCCTTTTACTCTAAGGTGGTGTTTGTCTTTGACACTGAGATGTGTTTCCTGTATGCAGCCAAATGTAGGGTCCTGTTTCCGTATCCAGTCTGTTAGTCTGTGTCTTTTGATTGGGGAATTGAGTCCATTGATATTAAGAGATATTAAGGAATAGTAATTATTACTTCCTGACATTTTGGGAATTGTTATTATTATTTGTATTTGAGTGGTTCTCTTCTTTTGGGTTGGATGAGATGGGGTTTCTATCTTGTTTCTTCTGGGGTGTTGTTTCCCCCCTTGTGTTGGTATTTTTCCCCTATTATCCTTTGTAGGGCTGGGTTTGTAGATAAGTATCTTGCAAATTTGGTTTTGTCGTGGAATATCTTGGTTTCCCCATCTATGGCAATTGAGAGTTTTGCTGGGTATAGTAGTCTTGGCTGAAGTTTGTGTTCTCTTAGGGTCTGCATGAGGTCTGCCCAGGATCTTCTAGCTTTCATGGTCTCAGGTGAGAAGTCTGGTATAATTCTGATAGGTCTTCCTTTATATGTTACTTGTCCTTTTTCTCTTACTGCCTTTAATATTCTTTCTTTGTTTAGTACATTTGGGGTTTTGATTATTATGTGACGGGAAGTATTTCTGTTCTGGTCCAGTCTATTTGGGGTTCTATAGGCTTCTTGTATATTCATTGGCATCTCTCTCTTTAGGTTGGGGAAATTTTCTTCCATAATTTTGTAGAAGATATTTGCTGGCCCTTTAAGTTGTAGATCTTCATTCTCATCTATCCCTATAATCCTTAGGTTTGGTCTTCTCATTGTGTCCTGGATTTCCTGAATGTTTTGGGTTACCAGCTTTTTGCATTTTGCATTTTCTTTAATTGTTGAATCCATGGTTCCTATGGTATCTTCAGCATCTGAGATTCTGTCTTCTATCTCTTGTATTCTATTGTTGATATTTGCATCTATGACTCCTGATTTCTTCCCAAGGTTTTCTATCTCCAACATTGTCTCCCTTTGCGATTGCTTAGTTGTTTCTACTTCTGTTTTTATATTTTGTATGGTTTTGCTCAGATCTTTCAGTTGCTTGTTTGTGTTTTCCTGTAATTCTTTAAGGGATTTTTGTGTTTCCTCCTTTATGACTTCTACTCGTTGACCCATGTTCTCTTGTATTTCTTTGGGTGGTTTTTGTTTCTCCCCCTTATTGGGATTCATTTTTTGCTCTATATTCTCCTGGATTTCTTTAAGTGATTTTTGTGTCTGCCTTGTATGGGCTTCTAGTTTTTGATCTATTTTCTCCTCTATTACTTTAAGAAATTTATCTAAGTGATCTTCAATCTGCATCTTTACCAGTGATTTTAGATCTGAGTCTTGTTTTTCTGGTGTGTTGAGATATCTGGGATTTAATTGTGTTTGTCTTGCAATGGCTTCTAGCTTTTGATCTATTTTCTCATGTATTACTTTAAGAGATTTATCTAAGTGTTCCTCTATCAGCATCCTGACCAGTGATTTTAGATCTGAGTCTTGTTTTTCTGGTGTTTCGGGGTATCCAATATTTATTGCTGTTGGGGAACTGGGTTCGGATGCCGCCATATTGCCTTGATTTCTGTTAGTAGCGATCTTACGTTTGCCTTTTGCCATCTGGTTAACTCTGGTGTTAGTTGGTCCTGTAGATACTAGCTGGTGCTTGACCCTCCTGTGGGGTTGTAAGGCTATTTCCCAGCGACTGGGATACCTGAATCACTGTCCTGCGGGGGTCTTGCTCACAGATTGCTGACAGGTGGCCTGAGTCCCCCGAGGTCTTAAACTCAGGATATCCCAGGTATTTGGTTCCGCCTGTTGGGCGGCTGCTCTGCACTGCTCCTGCTCAGGGTTTGCTGTCTGATATCCTGTTTCCCCAGGGGTCTTAAAGTTGGGATATCTCAGTTATCTGGTTCCGCCTGCTGGACCCAAGCTGCTGGGAAGCTGGCTGGGTCAGGTTTCCAGCTTCCCTGCCACTGGCTGGATGGGAGGCTGGTTCGGCCTCTGGCTGGGTCTGGGCACCTGGCACACTGGCTGACTCCGGCTTCCTCACCACCAGCTGGACAGGAAGCTGCAGGCAATATGGCAGCTGCCTGCAGGGAGCTCGGGGTCCGCCCCGCGAGTGCAGAGTGCAGCCTCTATTCTGTGCCCAACTCCCACTCCAGGCCTGAGTCCCCGAAGGTCTTAAGCTCGGGCTGTCTCGGGTACCTGGTTCTGCCGCCGCCGGATGGTTCTGAGCACCTGGCACGCTGGGTGACCCTCTGGCTTCCCCACCACCAGCTGGGTGGGAAGCTGCAGGCAATATGGCAGCTGCCTACCATGCAGTTTTTTTAAACACAATTGCTCTGTAGTACTGTTTGAGGTCAGGATATTGATTCCCTGAGAAGTCTTTTTATTGTTGAGAATACTTTTAGCTATCCTGGGTTTTTTGTTACTACAGATGAATTTGAGAATTGCTCTTTCTAGATCTATGAAGAATTGTTTTGGGATTTTGATGGGGATTGCATTGAATCTGTAGATTGCTTTTGGCAAGATGGTCATTTTTACTATATTGATCCTGCCAATCCAAGAGCATGGAATATTTTTCCATCTCCTGAGGTCTTCTTCGATTTCATTCTTCAAGAACTTGAAGTTCCTATTATACAGTTCTTTCATTTGTTTGGTTAAAGTCACGCCAAGATACTTTATATTGTTTGTGGCTATTGTGAAGGGTGTTATTACCCTAATTTCTTTCTCAGCCTGCTTGTCCTTTGAGTACAAGAAGGCTACTGATTTGCTTGAGTTGATTTTATAACCAGCCACTTTGTTGAAGTTGTTTATCAGCTGTAGGAGTTCTCTGGTGGAGTTTTTTGGGTCACCTACGTATACTATCATATCATCTGCAAATAATGATAGTTTGCCTTCTTCCTTTCCAATTTGTATCCCTTTGACTTCCTTATGTTGTCTGATTGCTCTCGCTAGAACTTCATGTACTCTATTGAAAAGATATGGAGAGAGAGGGCAGCCTTGTCTAGTCCCTGATTTCAGTGGGATTGCTTCAAGTTTCTCTCCATTTATTTTGATGTTGGCTACTGGTCTTCTGTATATTGCTTTTACTATATTTAGGTATGGACCTTGAATTCCTGTTCTTTCCAGGACTTTTAGCATGAAAGGATGCTGAATTTTGTCAAATGCTTTTTAGGCATCTAATGAGATGATCATGTGGTTTTTTTTTCTTTTAGTTTGTTTGTGTAGTGGATTACATTGATGGGTTTTCGTATATTGAACCATCCCTGCACTCCTGGGATGAATCCTACTTGATCATGGTGAATGATCATTTTGATGTGCTCTTGGATTCGGTTGGCAAGAATTTCATTTAGTATTTTTGCATCAATGTTCATAAGGGAAATTGGCCTGTAGTTCTCTTTCTTTGTAGGATCTTTGTGTGCTTTTGGTATCAGTGTTATTGTGACTTCATAGAACGAGTAGGGCAGTGTTCCTTCTGTTTCTATTTTGTGGAATAGTTTGAAGAGTATTGGTGTTAGGTCTTCTTTGAAGAGCTGATAGAATTCTGCACTAAAACCATCTGGTCCCGTACTTTTTTTGGTTGGGAGACTTTCTATAACCCCTTTTATTTCTCTAGGGGTTATGGGACTGTTTAGCTGATCTAATTGATCCTGGTTTAATTTTGGTATTTAGTATCTGTCTAGGAAATTGTCCATTTCCTCCAGATTCTCCAGTTGTTTTGAGTATAGGCTTTTGTAGTAGTATCTGATTTTTTTCAATTTCCTCAGTTTCTGTTGTTATATCTCCCTTTTCATGTCTAATTTTGTTAATTTGATTACTGTCTCTGTGCCCTTAGGTTAGTCTAGGTAAGGGTTTATCTATCTTGTTGATTTTCACAAAGAACCAGCTCTTGGTTTTGTTGATTCTTTGTATGGTTCTCTTTGTTTCTACTTGATTGATTTCAGACCTTAGTTTGATGATTTCCTTTATTCTACTCCTCCTGGGTGAATTAGCTTCTTTTTGTTCCATGGCCTTCAGGTATGCCATTAAGTTGCTAGAGTATGCTCACTCCAGTTTCTTTTTGGAGGTACTCAGGGTTATGAGTTTTCCTCTTAGCAGTGCTTTCATTGTGTCCCATAGATTTGGGTAGGTCGTACCTTCATTTTCATTGAAGTCTAAAATGTCTTTGATTTCTTTCTTTATTTCTTCCTTGACCAAGGTGTCATTGAGTAGAGTATTGCTCAGTTTCCATGTGTATGTGGGTTTCCTGTTGTTCTTCTTGCTATTGAAGACCACTTTTACTCCATAGTGATCTGATAGGAGTCATGGGATTAGTTCAGTCTTCTTGTATTTGTTGAGGTCTGTCTTGTGACCAATTATATGATCAATTTTTGAGAAGGTACCATGCGGTGCTGAGAAAAAGGTATATTCTTTTGCTTTAAGATGAAATGTTCTATTCTGTTAAATCCAATTGGTCCAAAGCTTCAATTAGTTTCACTGTGTCCCTGTTTAGTTTCTGCTTTCCTGATCGGTCCATTGAGGAGAGGAGAGTGCTGAAGTCACCTACAATTATTGTGTTAGGTGCAATGTGTGCTTTAAGCTTTAGTAAAGTTTCTTTTACGAATGAGGGTGCTCTTACATTTGGAGCATAGATGTGTAGTATTGAGAATTCTTCTTGGTGGATTTTCCCTTTGACCAGCAAGAAGTGACCTTCCGTGTCTCTTTTGATGACTTAGGTTGAAAGTCAATTTTATCTGATATTAGAATGGCTACTCCGGCTTGTTTCCTGAGACCATTTGCCTTTAAAATTGTCTTCCAGCCTTTTATTCTAAGGTAGTATTTGTCTTTGACACTGAGATGTGTTTCTTGTATGCAGCAAAATGTAGGGTCCTGTTTCTGTATCCAGTCTGTTAGTCTGTGTCTTTTTATTGGGGAATTGAGTCCATTGATGTTAGAAGATATTAAGGAATAGTAATTATTACTTTCTGACATTTTTGGGCGTTATTTTTTATATTTGAGTGGTTCTCTTCTTTTGGGTTTGATGAGAGGGGGTATCTATCTTGTACAAATAACTGCACCTGATTCTTCTGCTGCTTGTTGGGTTTTCTGGAGAGTGGTCATGCTTGGTCAATTTTGTAAGTATTCCATAGTCTCAATAATCATATCAGGCCTTGGGACTTCCCCTTGAGCTGGATCCCACATTGGTTCTGTTGCTGAACCTTCTTTTCCTCAGGCTCCTCTCCATTTCCATCCCTGAAGTTCTTCCAGACAGGAACAATTATGGGTCAGACTGTGGGATGGCAACCCCTTCCCTCATTTGATGCCCTGTCTTCTTGTTGGAGGTGGGCTCTATAAGTTCGCTCTCCCTACTGTTGGTTAATTCATCTAAGGTCCCTCCCTTTGAGTACTGAGAGTCTCTCACCTCCCAGGTCTCTGGTGTATTCTGGAGGGTTCTCCCAACCTATCTTCTAAGGTTGCCTGTTTCCATTCTTTCTGCTGGCCCTCTGGGCTTCAGTCTTTTCCCTCACTAAGTACCAGATCACATTCCCCTCTTCCCCAACTCCCTCACCCCTATTCATGCTCCCTGCCAGGTTCCTCCCTCCCTCCCCATTTGTGACTGCTTTGTTCTCCCTCCCAAGTGAGACTGAGACATCCTTACTTGGATACTTTAGTTTGTTGAACTTTTTGAGTTCTGTGGACTGTATCTTGTGCATCCTGTACTTTTTTTAACATCCATGTATTAGTGAGAACATACCATGCTTGTCCTTTTGCATCTGAGTTACCTCACTCAGGATGATATTTTCTAGTTCTATCCATTTGCCTGCAATAAAATCATTTCTTTAGAAATTTGTTAATGATCTAATATCTAGAGTGAGAGCTGATTCCAGAGGGAAAAAAATCAGAATCAACCTGATGTCTGTGGGAGTTTAGTGGGGGAATAAAAAGCAGGCTACATTAAGACATTTCCACTAAAAGTGGGAGAAAAACTTTAATCAAACATGAATTTGCTTAGCAACGCAAAAGTATTTTAAATTCCCCAATAGGATTCAAATCACTTAAGAAACCTGGTTATACTTGCATGGTTGATGGTCCTCTACTTAATTTATATCAGTTCTTTTTGACCTGCATTTTGTTTCTTTGACTAAAATGATTGTTTATGAAAATATAGAATAAAGGTTGTCAACGTAGCATGCTAACCCAAATTGCATGGCAGTGGCATGCATACCTTGGTAGTAACCAACTACTCTCTTATTGAACTTAGGATCTGCTCAACAAGAGGCAAATGATGCTTGGTATAAGAATCCTAGCCAACTACCAGAGTTTGTAAAGTCAGGAATCTTGGAGGACAACCTGCAACCATTACTTCTCAAACCATCATAATCCCTAACTACTTTCTAAATATTTGTCCTTATACTTAAAGTAGTCCACCCTCCTTATCAAGGGAACGTTTCTTTGCAACAGAGTCTGTCACAGAAAACCACAATCAAGCAAGATGCAGTTATGGAGACTGAGCCCAAGTGATAAGTCTACAAAACCCTCTTATTCCTAAAGCTTTAGTATTATTTCAGAAGAGGGAGGAAGGGTAGTAGGAGCCAGAAAAGCAGGAAGCTTACTGTGATATTGTATCTCTTTGAAATGTCCGAGGCTACACCCATGAAATCTCCCCAATGCGGCTGCCTAAGGATGATCTGAATAAGGACAACACCAATCAACATGCTAATTTAGAAGGAATAAAGTTTAGGAAACCTCAACCCAAGACAACGAAATACTAAGTAACTATGCAATGCTTAGAATGAGAGAAAGTGTTCCAGGGAAAAGCACATCAATTGGTCACTCATGAAAATATGCACACATGACTAAATTTATACAGACTGAACATATTGTGTTTATCTACATAAGAATATATACGTGTGGTGTGTGTGTGTGTGTGTGTGTGTGTGTGTGCATGTGCGTGCGCATATGTAACAGCAATTAAAAAAAAAGAGAGAACAGGAATGTGAAAGAGAGCAAGATGGGGTACAGGGGATGGTTTGAAGGGAGGAAGCAGAGTTCAGAAATGATGCAATTATACTATAATCACAAAACTACTGAATTATTGAGAAATAGAAGCAAAAGGGGGTTATGACCAGAAATACAATATAAGTTAATTATGATGCACCTAGCTCATTAAAATTGTAGCTATCATAATATAATGTAGGATGAGGTTTTAATTCTTAAAATAAAAATCTGAGGATGACAACAGAATGTTCTATCCACCATATGAAAATCAGTCCTTTTATCTTAAATAGGAAGTCAATTTATAGTCTTGTCAGTTCTTTGCTATGTCTGTCACTGGTTCGTAGTAAACAGAACTCAGAGAATAAGATGGCAACATTCAGATGAGCCTGAATCCTCACTGCCCACATGGTTTGAATGTTCCCTCAAATTCATATATTGGAAATCTAACCCCTAGTACCTGAGGATATAAAATTATTTGGAGAAAATGATTTTATACATTTAGTATGTTAGTGCATTTAATCAGCTTGGCTCTAATGTAATGACTGATGTCTGCATAGGAAAAAAAAACTTTGGATGCAGAGACAAAGAATGCAATTCAAGACATGAAAGCAGAGATTACGACAATGTGCATGTAAGCCAAGAGATGCCAGAAATTGTCAGAAACTAGGACGCACACATGGAACAGATTTCAATTCCGAACATTCAAAGGAAGCCTGGGTTGCCACTGCAGAGCTTCAGAATTCCAGCCCCTGTGACTGTGAGACAATGATTTCTATTATGCCAGGAACTCAGTTCATGAAACGTTTTCCCCAGTAGTCTTAGAAAATTAATACACACACCATTCAACAAGGCCAGTACCTCCCCACCTTGCAGAAACTGTCTGTCTTCTCTGGCTCTGGCTATAATCTTCTCTTTACAGTGTTTATCATAGTCCAGAAATTCTGATAGATGATTACCACATTAAAATGTGATCCTTAAATATAATTATTTGAAATATTATTTTTAATTCACTACCTCATCAAATACATACAGAAAACCAAATAAAACAGCAACCAAAAAAGCAGAACAAACAAAAAACAGTACCTCAGCTCTGCAAGTCAGATAGGCAGCAATAATGATCCAGTGGTGAGAATGATTTTATCCAAGGATCATTTTAGTGAAAGGTTGCTTATTGGTGACAGGGCTGCCCTGGCTGAATCCACTAAGAGCATGCCATTCTTATTTAGTGTCCACAGTGAGCAAAATCTAAAGCATTACATCTGATTGTTCGCTTGTTCTGAATGAAAAAATGGCCAGAGACCCGGATCTACATAATTTCATGGGAAGAAAAAAAAATCTTTCACAGTTTTTCAGAGTTTTGTTAAAGTAAATTCTGTGAAAGAGATGTTAGGATGGGTTTTCATAAAGTGAAAATTGATTTGGCACTTTCTGTAAGGGTTGATGGAAGTGTGCATGCCAAGTGGGTAGGTACCAATGAAGCATTTCTTGTGTAAAAGTAAATATAAATTATAGAACATAGCCAAGGTACAACCACTAATATATGGCCTTTTCAGAAGTAAAGGCCTTGAACACTGTGCTCAATAAGGACTCTTATTATCTTAGATGTTGCCTGAAATCAAAGTGATCATAAAAAAACATTACTGAATAGAAGTTTTAAGTATTCTTCATAACTGTGTTTCCAGTTTCATGAGTGTGATTGCATTATATGTTTACTCATATGATTTGATATTTGTGCATTTGCATTTATATAAGGCATTTTTCATTGTTCTCCATTTCCTCATATTGACTACAAGTGCATTAATATGGTTTAGTACCTTATTCAGTGTTTCAATTATGGATATCTGTATATCCAGATAAGCATAGAGATATTGTTGTAAATGGACCCAGGGGACAAATAAAATTTACGCCGAGATACATGCACAGCATATCAGACTCTATGTCTCCTCTTCCACAGAGAGTAGGTATGGGATGAGTAGAGTTAGATTAATATAATGTATATTCAGAACTGATAGACACAGATATGCATACCACAGCTTCACTGCTGGGATTATCAGATTTAACCAGACACCACCACAATTTAGGTACCGCTGCACTGCTTAGAAATACATTCCCCAGAAGTTTCTTCCTTGTTTCATATATGATTGCTTTTCTAGTGAGAGCACAGAGACCAGTGTTTGAGAGTGAGAAATGAAAGAGAAATCAAACATCACCAAATCAATAGGAGAGGTGAGATGCTCACTAAAAGGACTCAGTTGCTAATAGCAGATATTACAGATGTCTTAGAAGCTTAATACTCATAACTGGGTGAACCCATGGCTCATCAGCTTACTTCACCCTCGAGTGTCTCTTTTAGGCAGTCCTGGGAGGGCTGGGAACAGACCCTGACTGTAGCTGCCCAGAGTGGTGAGAGGGAACTGGACTACATGTGCATAGCCTGGGAAAAGATTTTATTCAAAACTCAAAGTAAGGCCCCTATTGAATGAATTGTTTTCCCACTAAGATTCAGTGAAAATATCATAAATAAGGCTGCAATAACTCGGTGATCACCTGAAGTTTGTTTTTTTAGTTAGAGTATTAAGATGATCTTGAATAATATTTGTGTAATTTGCAGTACATTTTTATATTGTGGCAAAGGGAAAATCAATTAAGTTTTACAGTAAATGAGTGCACTCAGAATAAAACAGGGGACTTGTTCCTGTAAAATAATCTAAAGGTAGAACTTCAAGTACTATATTGAAAAGATATGGAGAGAGAGGGCAGCCTTGTCTAGTCCCTGATTTTAGTGGGAATGCTTCAAGTTTCTCTCCATTTATTTTGATGTTGTCTACTGGTTTGCTGTAGATTGCTTTTACTATGTTTAGGTATGGGCCTTGAATTCCTGCTCTTTCCAAGACTTTTAGCATGAAAGGATGCTGAATTTTGTCGAATGCTTTTTCAGCATCTAATGAGATGACCATGTGGTTTTTTTTCTTTCAGTTTGTTTATGTAGTGGATTACATTGATGGATTTCCGTATATTGAACCATCCCTGCATCCCTGGGATGAAGCCTACTTGATCATGGTGGATGATCGTTTTGATGTGCTCTTGGATTCGGTTAGCAAGAATTTTATTTAGTATTTTTGTATCTATATTCATAAGAGAAATTGGCCTGTAGTTCTCTTTCTTTGTTGGATCTTTTTGTGGTTTAGGTATTAGCGTAATTGTGGCTTCGAAGAATGAGTTGTTTTAGAATTACATTTTAAGTTTTGTTTTTATAAGTATACACCATTCTCAACATTATTTCAATGGAATATTAATAACATAAACACTAATTTGTCCTTTAAAAGGATGTCACCAGTTTAAAAAGATTGCTACCCAAGAAAACTTGTAGCAATTATTTAGAGGGAAATGATAGACTTTAGAAATGTTCCTTTTGACAAGTATATTTCAAACCTTCCAAAGAATAAATGTCAAGAATCTTGTCTTGTCAATGACCACCTTACAGTCTGATTTAAAGTAACTTAATTATCATTGTCAATTGATACAATATGATTTTGTGTAATAAACTCTAATCCATACATCAAAGTCATTTAGTAGTTAAGTCAGTTATAGTTCCTTTCAAGTAAATGACAGTATTGATTTCTTATTTTAAAACTTGAATAGGAAATCAAAAGACTTAAATGTGATGCAGTTTTAGATGCCAGGGATGTTGACTCTCAAGAAGAACCAAGAGGTCTTGTTTATCGAGTTAAGATTCGGTTAGAAGGCAGGAGAGATGGCTTAGAAGTTTAGAGCGTTTGTTGCTCTTCTGGAGGAAAATGGGCTCAGCTCCAAATACTCTAATGCAAAAGCACTCAATAGACCTTAAACCCAACTCCAGGAGATTCAATACCTTTGTCTCCACAGACACCTGTACTCACATGCACATACCCACAGGCAAGCAGGTAGACAGCTACACACACAATTAAAATGATAGAAATAAATCCTCTTTTGGAAAACTTACTTTTAAATTTTTTTGATTATAACTACAACATATCTCCCTTCCCCTTCCTCCCTCCAAACATTTCCATCTATCCCTCCTTGAAGATATTTAAAGAAGATTGTTAGTGATGGCTATCATTATCTGTGAGCTTTCTGGTACAAATTGCTGGAGAAAAATTTAAGAACGTGTAAATCATGTGGAGAAAATAATATAAATAAATTCAGTTTGTAAAACAACAATGGAAAACTATAGCAAAAATGAACAAGGGGAATCATGTCCTTCAAGCATTATAAGTAATGGCCATAAATATTATTTTGTCAACTGACTTCACTATTGATATTAATGTGAACAAAGAGCTATGTGAACTCTTTCATCAAATTCTAATTGTAAGACTTTATCTGACATCTAAGAATAATTCTTCACTGGGATGTATATATGCGTGTAGCTTTAATAGTTTATAACATGACAGTTAAAGATAATATTTGCTTACTGAGAGTTAAATAACTAAAGAAAATATGTCTTAATTTAAACTACTATGTTTGGATTTTCTGCTGGGTCCTTTACGTTAATCATCTTTCAATAATGCTTTACTTAACACAGATAATTTAGAATAAAGGAATAGTACAGCAGTGGCTTTAAATGCATCAATTAGTTTATGAAACTTAGAAATTCTGTCACTTTTTTCAGTCTAATGTAATGAATATGGGATAAGATGATTTTTGTTTCTTCTTGACAACAGCATCATCTTGAGAGCTTTTTGGTCCAATAATTGAGACTCTCAATTCCTTATTATTTCATGTCATGCATGTGCCCTGATGGAAGAAGGCTTGAAGTTACATGAAAAATGTTAAGTCTCCAGACATCATGTGTGATATATGATGATTATTTTCTTCTCAACTGAACTAGATTCTGCAGGGAATGAGAAATGGATTGTCGGCTTACCCTCAGGCCTCTGCTGCAGAGGCAGGAGAATTGTGAGCCCCTTGTAACTGCCAAACGCCATTTCCTCACAAGTGAAACAAATATGTCAAAACTGGTCCTGGCAAAAGTAAATATTTCTAAATGCCCTTGGATTCTCCCAAAGCATGTGCTTCACTCAGAGAACCAATAACATGAATAAATTGCAGTAAAAAAAAAAAAGACAAGAAAATCATCAGTTTTCAATTGTGATATAAATAACTGAAAGTTAATTCAGAATGCATAAGTTTCTTTATGAATTTTTAACGTATCAGTAAGCTCTCTTTTGTATTAGAAGTATTTTAAACCCAAACCAAGTACAAACATATCTATTAACAAGTTTAGTCACAATGAACTAAAAATACACTGTGGGTTCAGTGATGGCAGGTGCTAAGAAAAGGAATTTAAAAGGTGTGTGATACCACTGTTGATATTATGAAATCAATAATTTTCAGTGAGCAAATAAATATGTATTTTAAAATATGACATGAATATTATAATACAAAAATTATGTTCCATAATATTTGAATCGCTTCTTTTAAATCACAAGAAATGACTTTGGAGCATTGATGAATTTACTCTCAGGTTCATTGTTAATGTCAGTACTGAAACACACCTATTAGATGCAGTTTTTCCAACTTTTATTATTTTTTTTACTTTCTGTATAAGATTTAAATTTTTCATACTTAGGTGCAATTGATCACTATACCAAATGAGTTTCTTTTTTTATTGGATATTTTCTTTATTTACATTTCAAATGTTATCCCCTTTCCTGGTCCACCTCCCTTGGAAACCCTCTATCCCACCCCCTCCCCCTGCTTCTATGAGGGTGGTTCCCTACCCACCCACCCACTCCTGATTCCCCGCCCTCCAATTCCCCTACACTGAGACATCCATTGAGTCTTTACAGGATCAAGGGACTCTCCTCCCATTGATGCCTGACAAGGCAATCCTCTGCTACATGTGCAGTTGGAACCATAGGTCCCTCCATGTGTACTCTTAGAGTGGTGACTGCCTTAGATATCTTGCAGTTATTAATATATTAAGAAAAATCTTTCTGTTTAATATAAATTAGAAAGTCAATGAGTTAGTGAGTGATTAGCTGCCAATTTTATTGTGTTAGGCCACTGAAACTTACTAGTATTTCTAGACTAACTAATATTCAAAGGAGATAGAAAAATCATTACTCCACAGATCCCCTGGTGTTTTGGTTTATATACTCATGGCAGCAACTTCTAAGTATTTCTATTGAAACACAAACACACCCACTGACAGTGGCTACATGAGTAACTATTGCTACATATTAATAAATTCTGTTAATAAAGAAATCTTAAGGGGTAGATGGAATTTAATGACACATAATCTACACCTCTAATTCTTATAAACATGCAATTAAGTTTATCTTCAATCAAAGCCAATTCCACAGGTCACATTTATTTTTATAGTCAAATTTGAAGAATAGCAAAGGTACAGAATGTGTTACATGGTGGTGCAAATGTGTATGCGAACCAGAAAAGGCAGATTCATTGATGACATTTAGACAATGAAATGTGTGAAATGTTTACATTGGTATTTGAATTCTCATATTAGAAAATTCTCATGGAAAAGGTTGAAGCACTACTTTTTAACTGAACCCAAATGCAGTGGGAGAAAATGGCCATAGAATAACGTGTCATGTGATTCAAGTGTGTGAGAGACTTAAAATCATGTCTTACAAGGCTGACACCAATAAGCATGCTAATGTGGAAGGAAGAAATGCTCACAAGAGCCCAACCCAAGACAAAGAGCTACATAGAAATAGAGAATGCTGGTGTGTGTGTGTGTGTGTGTGTGTGTGTGTGTGCGCGCGCAAATAATCTCTCCCACAGAAGAACACATCAACTGGTTGTCTAATATACATACACGTTATATTATATTAACTGACTAGGTCGTATTCATACATTTAGGAACACACACAAACATTACTGTAATCAAAGAAAAAGGTGTTATATGAAGTAAAGTGAAGGTGATAAATGGAAGGGTTTAGAGGGAAAAGCAGAAATGGGGAAATGAGGTAATCTCCTTTGAATATTAGTTAGTCTATAAATAGTAATGAGTTTCAGTGGCCTAACACAATAAAATTGGCTGCTAATTAGTTTACATTAATCTCAAATAATTATAATAGTTTAAAATATTATGGCGCTTAATTCAGAAATTATGCAAAACAATGAATTCATTAAACTCAACTTGACTTCTAAGTAGATGTAATGAACAAAAGAAAATAAAAGAAAAATTTTGGAAATATATGTAAACATCTGAGAGTTGATTTTTACTAAATACTCAACAGCTCAATGACAAAATGGTGTGGTTCACTAAAACTGATATTATAAGAAAGTAAATGAGAATGGCATGCTAGAGAGAAAGCGCAGAGTTTAGGAGTGCTTGCTGATCATCTCGAGATTCTGAATTCTATTTAGCTTACAAAGAATTAAAATTGCTTGCTTGTTGCTGTTTATTTTACCTATGTATACTGATGAGGCCTTTTAAGACCTTGGACAAAATAATTTAATATTATACCTTTTCCTAATGATCAGTAGTGTTATGCTGGAGAATGTAATTGCCTGAATATGTGTGCATATAATACAAGAAAATAATACAATTTTTATTGGTTTGGGGAAAATAAATAAGGTTTTAATAATGTCGAGTTGTGACACTTGAAAGTTTTCTACAATAGCTAAGATTTTGTTGACACAAATCTCTGACAGTCTGAGAAAAATGTTTCTATTACACAGATGATAATAAGACTCAAGAAATTGTATTTGTTTACAGTTTTAATTTAGTGACATAAATACTTTATTTTAGGTAAAGTTTTACTGTATTTTCTCAGAATGGAAAGACATAAATATATTTTTTCAAGAACTATATAGTACTGAGGAGTCTGAGGTAACAGCTGAGCAGGTAATGTGCTTCCTGTACAAATATGAGGTCCTGGGTACTAACTTCAGCACTGGTACAACAGCCCATTGTGACAATGTATGACTGTAACTCCAGAGCCAGAGAGACAAACCCAGGAAGATCCATGGGTATTGCTGCTGGCCAGGCTAGGTGAATCAACCAACTCCAGGTTCAGTAAGAGACCCTGTCTCAAAACAAGAAGGCAAATGATGCCTGGAAATGTACCTGAAGTCAACCTTTGGCCTCCATTTGTGTATATACATATGTGTGTGCATACCTCCCCCATCCTAGAAATGATGGTGTACTCAAGATTGGTTTCTTTGATTGTGAAGGCTTTTCTTTCATACATTAAGTAATAGAAGTGGTGAAATTGGGTTGTTTCAATTGTGAATGAATCAGAAGAAAGGAAAATTTGCAGACCATTACTATTATTATAAACACATTGATCCTTTGAGTATAGTCAGTTGGGCTAAATTTTTGAGATTAAATGGTAAGTAAGGACTTATTGTTCCCAAGAAAAATTGTAGTTGTAATTATTTCATTAGTGATGGAAACAAAATGGATAATAGAATGCTGAAATTAAAAATTTAGTCACAATGTAATTCAGGTCTTATTTTTTCACTTCCCTTAGTTAAGCTCTTACACTCTAAACTGGCAAATAAACAGCTTGAGTCTATTTTCCCAGGTATAGGATCCCCTTAGGCATTACATATAGTCCTGGATTTGATTTCTATTACCTATAAGCTAAATTACCCTGTAGGGAAGTCTACAGAGGAGTAGTCCATAGCACCTCTCTGGATTTCACTCACGTGTACTACATAGTTCATCACCCTACCCCATTCTTTGCATCACCATCCTGCACCAGCAATGTCATCCTAGGTGACCATACAGACAAGAGCACTGCAGGAAAAATGTGGGCCTAAGGAAGCCCTTTAACATGGATTAAGTAAAGCTTGGTAGATAAATTGGACACTCTCCTATATTATCTAGAAAGGAGGCGATCCTCACAAGGTAAGTGTGCCTATCCAGCCACTCTTTCCTTCCTGTCAAGTTTATAACACTTTGAGGCCAACTTGTAAGTATATAGCTCCCTTATCAAATCTTTATATACTTAAAATAATCATATCTCCATGAAGAAAGAGTACTATTTCTTATCACTCTTATACTTCTCTTAATCCAAGCAATGTCTTTGACTTTAGCATGATACTTGTAGACTCAGACTTCTTTGTCAGGATTCATAGACTTCCAGCAAGGCGGCAGGAAATGAAGACTTATCTTACCTTTGAAATTTAGCTTGGCAGCATTACAAAACACCATGCCAATGATTAGTATGGTATACGACATTAATGTCCAAATAGGTTTTCTATGGTTCTTTCATTGATCCCTATTTAAATTTTGTTATTGAGAGAAATGGATATTAGCACCTATGTTACAGCTTTGATTAAATTACTGAACCATGTATCATCAAAAATAGAGCTGGGCTGGGTTACTGATAGTACACTTCTTAGAATAGTCTATAATTATTCATTTTATGTATGTATGTATGTATTTATTTATTTATTTATTTATCTTCTAGAAATTAATGAAGAGCTGGGATGGGAAAAGTTATGGCCATGGTCTACCCAGAACATTCAAGCATGGACAGGATGTTCCCATGAGACATTATGAGAAAATTAAGGTATTCTGTAGTTTTGATTGTTTATTTTCAGCTGTAATATTTAACAGAATATAGGATTAAAAACATACGGTTCCTCAGAAAACTGGACATGATACTTCCGGAGGACCCAGCCATACCACTCCTGGGAATATACCCAGAAGATTCCCCAGCATGCAATAGGGATACATGCTCCACTATGTTCATAGCAGCCTTATATATAATAGCCAGAAGCTGGAAAGAACCCAGATGTCCCTCAACAGAGGAATGGATACAAAAAATGTGGTATATATACACAATGGAGTACTATTCAGCCATTAGAAACAATGAATTCATGAAATTCTTAGAGAAATGGATGGAGCTGGAGAATGTCATACTAAGAGAGGTGACCCAGTCTCAAAAGAATACCCATGGTATGCAGTCACTGATAAGTGGATATTAGCCTAGAATCTTGGAACACCAAAGACATAAATCACATACCAAGTGAGGTCTGACAAGAAGAAAGGAGTGGACACTGGAGCTAGAACGGACCAAAGCATCATTGTGAGGGAGTACAAGAACAGTGAGGTGGGAGGGGGTGGATGAGGGAGCAGGGGGAGGGAAAAAGGGCATGTGGGACCCTTGGGGGTGGGGAACCAGAAAAAGGGAAATGAATTGTAAATATAGAATATATCCAATAAAAAAACATACATTGTGACAATGAATACTAAAAGGCAACTAATTTATTAACATTATTATTGATATGATTGGTATAGTCCATCAGAGAAATGAGTTATGAACCGATACAAAAATTATAAAGCACACTTTTATAATTGAGTAAGAAAAGAGCTTTGAGTCACCTGGTGTGAGCAAGAATAGAGGAGGAGCTGGTCTACATGTTCTGTGTTTGAGGCATAAGCAAGAAAAGTTTCAGTAAAGAAGGAGCAATAAATGTGTTTTCATTGGTAAAACTTTTCCTAATTGTGCAGAAATGCATATTTATTTTAAGATCTGCATATGGGTTGGCTAGTAAATAAAAAATTATAATTATGGAAATTCAAATTATTCTTGCAGGAGTAGGAGTGCTAAACAAAGAAAGAAACCAGTAACTCGTTAGAAGGGGAGGTAGTAAAGACTTCCTGAGGACACAGGGAGACCGCTAAAGAGTTAACATTGAGGGCTGGAGAGATGCCTCAGTGGTTAAGAGCACTGACTGCTCTACTGTAGGTCCTGAGTTCAAATCCCAGCAACCACATGGTGGCTCACAACCATCAGTAATGAGATCTGATGCACCTCTTCTGGGGTATCTGAAGACAGCTACAGTGTACTTACGTCTAATAAATAAATCTGTTTTTTTAAAATAGTTAACATTGAAGACAAATGGGAGAGACAATTAACATTTAAGACAAACGAGAGGAAAAAAATTAGTGTATCCATTTGTTCACTTACATAGAAATGTATGGCTTTTTGTTACCTACCATCAGCTGCCGACAGAGTGAGGGATCAACTTCCATGCTGCCTACCCAAAGTCCAACCCCACTGCAACTCCTCCCTGGGACTTGATTGCACTTCTGCTCCCTTAGAATGGGAACACAAAGATGCTATCTACAGTCTTGTCCTCTGTCCTAAGGGAAGACATTTCCCATATCTCTGCTTTCCTTCTTCCAAATCTCTGGGAGAGATTATTCCTTTCATCAGAGCCTCTAGGCTCATCCAACTCTTTTTGAGTTTCAAACTGTTCACACGAATACAGTTTACCTGCAAGTACAACAAGCCCTCTCAGGGACAGTGTCTCTTTTTGTGCTCCCTGGATAGTACTCCAGATAACTGTACTAGGTAGCTAAGCCCAGGTCCTTTAGGACAATGCTGTGATGTGGTTGGGTATGTCCACCTGAGTAGTTGTCTTAGCATTTTTAGCCAAAAATAGAGCCAAGGTTCTTCATCATTCTATTTCAAAGATGGGATTTCTAGCTTACAAAGACTCCTCTCTGAGAACTGCATTATCTTGTGATGGATATCTATTTAAAGGCAGAAATGAGCTTTGGGAATTGTTTCCAAATTTTCCTTCCCTTCTTTTCTGAGTATCTAGTCACAACCGTGCATAGAGAATTGATATCATCATCCACAGTTTCTGAAAGGATATTAGATTAACTTTCTGCTTCTTCTTCTTTTTTTTTTTTAAAAACTATATTTAGCTTTTGGGTCAGTGTAAATGTAAATAACAATTTTCTTTGATAGTGTCAACACTTAATCTTGATTTGGGACCCGACACTCATATTTACAAATTATTTCTCACAAAATTATGCATTCTCAAGTAAACATAACACTAATGATGGAAACTAATTACTCTATGGTGCAGACTATGTAAAATCTGTTATTGTCATCTGAAATCCCCCATGGTGATAGATTAAAGGGTAAAGTCTGTATTTGACACATTTTCAGCTATGAATTTCTTAATGCTTTATTGTGTATAATTCATCATCCCCAAAAGATATTTCTTGCAATTAACCAATCCTGTCTCCATCCATTTTTGACAGGGATTGCTTTGCGAAGTGTTCAAAATAGTTGGATGACATATGTCAGATCAATTTCTAATGTATTTATACATGGTTCCTTTTGGAAAGCAAAACAAATACGAGGGTCCAGACTCAAGTTCACTTTAGCTTTATACATTTCCCACTAGACATTCGAAGTAATTTATATTTCCCTGAAATAGGCTCCTATCACTTCTTTAAGTAAATGCTATCGTGACTTTAGCCACTAAGTCCTTGCTCCACTGAAACCAAAACAAAACCTTGAAGGGCAGTGTAACATGCCTCTCCTGCTGAGCCCCGGTGGACCAGGTGTTAAAATTCGGACACGTTTTTTTTTCATGCCCCTGATATATGAAAACAAAACCAGAAGGAAGCTTGTTGAGGAAACTGTGTTTTAAACAGTAGTAGCTCAAACCGTTGATTTACAGGCTACTGATTTACAAGCTGTGAATGAATTGAAGCCTTCAGCTACAGGAAGCTCTGCCTTGGGAAACCCTATAGCGATAGCTGGAGCCCAGGGACCTCGCTGACTGCATACAGGAACACTCGCTCCAGGAACCCCTGTAATCAAAGTTGTTAAGCAGAAGGAAATGTCTTCAGAGCTCTTACATGGCTCTTAATCAGATACTGACAGAGAGCCTTTGATCAGCACATTTGCACCATGAGGTTAGTCGTAGGGTTCAAGCCGTCCACACAGATTTCACAGTCAGCTCCCAGTGTATACAACCAACAGAGGAACCATTCAAACTGATCTTGTTGCATTTCTGTCCTCTAAACCTCCTGGGTCTGTTATGAGGATTAATGAATCACTTTTTTTTCTCTCTCTCTCTCTAGTGTCCTGCCATCTCTGAATCTGAACTGTGAGCGAAATGGGAAGCATTGTTGGACAAGCCGCCTTGTTTCTTCTTTGATATTTCCACGTCTTAATTGAAACCTCAGACAAGTGGCACCAGACTGTAGCCCGGTGTTAGTTCTTGAAGAACTTGCTAGTGGAGAGAAAGAAACCTCGGGGAGGAATTAGCTACAGAGAGAGCTCACTGGTGGGTGAAATGGCCCCAGCTACATTGGGTTTTTTTGTTTTGTTTTGTTTTGTTTTGTTTTGTTTTGTTTTGTTTTGTTTTGTTTTTTCATTTGCCAGCTTGGTTTGGTAACCCAGATCCGTGACTGAAAACGAAAAGTGCCGTGGACCACAGGGCAGAGAAAGCCAGAGGTGTCTAGTACAGAGGTGCCAGCGCAGTGCAGAACCCTGACAAGATGCATGTCAAATGCGAAGAAAGAAGAGCAATATAGTTTTCTGTGGCTTTAATTGCCTGTGAAATATTCCAGATAGGTTGTATTGTCAATTCAAGATAAGTTGAATTGACTCCATTTGTCCTAGGGAAAGGGGGATTAGGAGCATCTTCATGAGCTTCATGTAGCGACACCAACTGGTAGAGTTCAATTTTTACATCCTTTGAGTGTGCTGTAATGTTTGGGTGAACACTCACCTCTCCATACTGATATAGTCACAAAGAGGTAGGAATATAAACAAATCACTAGTAAGGTCATGAATTCGTGTAAGATTTGGGGGCAGCTCATGTTTAACGTGGGGATCCCCAAAGTTGAGTTTTCTTCTGAGTTGGTGGTTGACATAGAATTTACAATCTTTATCTTCTAAGTAATAACGGCAATCAGCCGCCATTGGAGGACGAGATGGCATTTTCATCATCTGCTTGTATTATTTCAAATAGCAAACATACATTTCAGAATATGACAAAGCGCTGTTCTGGAGTCTTTATAGAAGACTTGATTGGAACATAAGAGTTATTTCATTCATAAAACAGAGAGATCAGGTCCCGGGCTCTGCATCTTGCTGCTGTATGTGATATAATATTTACAGCGAAGCAGAAATCTTATGGAATATTAGTATGGTGTGCTTCTCAGCCTTTGCCTAAGAGGAAATGAAGAGTGCCCTGATATCTTTGGCTGGCAAATTATCCTACTGGGCAGAGACCCTTGTTTGCAAGTCTGACTGGCTCTAAGCTCAGTCCATGGGATGTATGGTGGAAGGACAGAACAGAGTCTGAAAGGTTTTTCTGACCTCCCCAGGGTTTCATCCATCCATTGTATTAACAATAACCTCACAGGGCGCCACCCATCCCACCAATATTAATAAACAATGTTCTTGGAATTATATAAAGAAAAATAAATCCATAATAATGATGATGTCTGCTAACACAAACATTCCTCTTCTCCCCATGCCCCTCCCCCCAAAAAAAAGTTAGAAATGGGAAACTGAGAAGCATGAGTTACCTACTATCCTTTCATTACCACCGTAGGAAAAAAAATGGGATGAAAATCACGGTGAAAAAAAGAATGAGAAAAACAGTTATGGTTGCCAGAAGATAAATTACGCTGACCTTTGTAGTAATTAAAGTTAAATGGTCAACTTTTCTTTCCATTTGCCCAAAAGTAGTTATCATTACTCTAATTCAATGGAATGGTTATTAACACAAATTTTCAATATTTATTTAAAAATCAAGTGATAGTCACATTCTTGGTTGAGACATTATATTTATAAGCTAATCCCAATGTAAAGGAAGTACTTCTCAAACCTTTGTAGAATTGATTTATTTCATCCTTCACTTAGATTCTATTTAATTAAAAAACTGCTAAGTGTAATGCTTTGATGAGCTTTAGCAAAATAATGACAGACTAGGATAGTGTTTCATGTTGTTAATCAGAAAAACTGATATAAGTCATTAGATGTGTTGTGGAGATAATAGGATGTCCTTTGAAGAGAACATCAAGAACTGTATGATCTCCCCTGGGGGTTCATCTGATTGTGTGTGAGTCTATTCATGACAGACAGGAGTTAACTTGGATGCATTGCGATAATGCACATATTTCCTGGAAGGCCATTACATAACAATGCATATAGCCCATCCTCTCAGCAGTGAAAATAATCCTGTACTGAATATCAGAGTCTAACTCCCATTTGAGTATGTTTTAATATCTTACAACATTCCTCTCTAATTAGAAGTTTATATAAATCCTTTGTCAGTTTTTTTTTAATTTTTTAAATTCTGAGAATAAGAATTTTATATGTATGATGATTGCATTTTATTCCTGATGCACCGGAAACAAAACAAGCTACCCGTAACTTCTGGTTATATTTACTTAAAACATATAAAAATAGTAAATGCCGGGTCTTCTGATTAAATATAATCACAAAGCAGTCTCTATGAGTCTGGCATGTGGGTTCTACCAGAGTTGTTTTGTTTTCCTTCTTCCTTTTCAAGCCATTATAGCAGTGTCCTATTGAATTCATTTATTGCTCTGCCTCCACACATGGACAGAAAGTGGATAATGGAATCAGAAGGCATAGCTAAATGTAAATTGGAAGAAAATATACAAATTCAAATGGAAAATGAAACTGCTATTCTCCCGTCCCACAGGAAAGCACATTTTAAATGCTGTCCAGATTCCACATTAGAGTATACCCAGAGTTGACAGAGAACTTTTAAAACAAAACCTACTGTAACAAGAGTTTGATTTTAGTTTTGCTATTTGCATTTTCCTTTTGTACTTATTTTTATAAAACCATCATGGACACTAACTTGAAAATACAAAGGAAGTCCTGGAACTTGTCTGAAGGGGTCAGAACTCAGAACCTGCTTACTCCAGTTCAAGACCACAGTCTTCTGATATAGTCCTTTCACACACAATCATATTGAGTCTGAAGAAACATCAGGAAGGAATTCTTATAACTTCCCCACCGATGATTACATTTTATGTTGACTTATAGGGAAAAAATGGATTCAATTTCTAGGTTTAGAACACAGATATTTGTTTTTTCAGTAATTATCTGGAAAGGCAAAGGCATCTTTGAAGCTCCATTTTAGGGAGAGTAGCCAAGTTTAGGACATCTGCCAAAGCTACCCTCCTACTTCATGTCTTGCTACCCAAGGCACAGCTACAGAATCATTTAGAGATGAACAAAATAACTCCTCAGCTCCTGCGAAAATATTTGTAAGTAACAACCCAGTCTTCAAACACAAATATTTCTAATTGGAACAAAAGGAATATAGTCCTAAAATTTCCCCTTTCATGAAAAATAAATATGTGGAAATTTTATTACACGAAGGTTAGAGTAGGCAGAAAAATATTGGCTAAGAAAGTGTTCAAAAAGGGATACAAAACCTGCTGAACATGGAGGATAGACGGTCACCAGGGGAACAGAGAGCATGTGTGGGGTGGATGGGTTTGAAAAAGACTAGAAAATAGAGTTTATTTTCATTAAATAAAAAGTGAAATGTCTACTTTATAGGTTACTTCTAATTTCAAGATTTATGTAGTATTTTTTCATTGGAGAAAATGTAGTCGAATATTTTTATTTTTAAAGTTTAAAACTAGAGACCTTGGACCAATGAGATGGCTCAGCCGGGGAGGATATTTGCACACTCAGCCCACATACCTGACTTGTATTCCCTGCATCTAAATGGTGGCAGGAAGGAGAGAATTAGTTCCCCAAAGGCTGTCCTCTAACTTTTGCAAATACAAACATGTACATATGTGTGTATGCGCACATACACGCACATAGACATACACACACATACACATATACATACACATAATGTTCACAAAAGTTTGAAAAGTTTAAATGCTGTTATGTTGACTAAATTTGGTAATAGCAATGCTAAAGATTTTTCCATAGATTGATTGATTCCAGATGACTCATCTGGAATTATCTTTTCCTCCTCCTCCTCCTCCTTGTCCTTTTTCAATTTCTTCTGCTACTGCTATTTCTTCCTCCTTTTCTTTTAACTTTTCCTTGTTTCTTTATTTTTATTTTTAATAAATTTTCTATGAAGGCCACTAAAGAACCTTATTGGATTATTTTTGAGAAGCCATTCCTACTTAATGCTAATTTCCAGTCAACGTTTCAGGGTTGAGTACAGTTCAGAATATACATACATTTTTTTTTATATAGGATGACCTAAAGATTATATACATAAAATTTATTTGCTAGTATGAAGAAATTGAGTCATAAGATAAATTTATTGTTATGAATAAAAAGTGTGATATGTTAATTGAGCACTCTTGATTTTATTCATAAAAATCATAAATTTTAATGGAAATAATTTAAGGGTAAAGTGTCATCAGAAATTCAGAAAGAAGCTTGGACATATAAAAAGTAAGAAATTCAATAAAATCAAAACCTGTAATAATAAATTAGAGAAGGCTTTCTCCATAATACTGGAGACATGTTATTAAACATGTTCCTGGGAGTAATGTGACTATCATGACAACTTAAGCTACTATGGCTGTTATTTTCCAAATTTGCCTTCATAACTATTCTAAAGTGTTCCCAGTGGAGGAGCTAGAGAAAGGACCAAAGGAGCTGAAGGGGTTTACAGCCCCATAAGAGGAACAACAATATGAACTAACCAGTATCCCCAGAACTCCCTGGGAGTAAACCACCAACCAAAGAGTACACATGGATGAGCCCATGGTTCCATCTGCATATGTAGCAGAGGATGGCCTTGTTGGACATCAATGAGAAGAGAGGTCCTTGGTCCTGAGAAGACTAGATGCCTCAGTGTGGCTGAGTGCCAGGACAGGGAAGCAGGAGTGGGTGGGTTGGTGAGCAGGGGGAGGAGAGATGGGATAGGGAGTTTTCAGAGGGGGATTGAGGAAAGAGGATAATATTTGAAATGTAAATTAATAAAATAATAAAAAATAAAAGGATTTGAAAAATTAAAAATAAAGTTGTAAGTTCTTTGAATAAATTGTACATCATCCATTAAAAAATAATTATAGGCTTAGAGCTTTATGTCTTATTTTCCCACTGATTTCCCACAATAATAGGATTACTGATCCTACTATTTAAGTCTTTTACTGACAGGGTTGTAGTTGAAAGCAATTGACAGTCAGGTGACCATAAAGAACACATGTCTAAAGAAGGCATGTTGATTACTTCTTTTGATGGGAATATATCAGAAAGAATCACTAAAGTCATATTAATAGAAATAGTTCTTGTGTCTTTTGAAAAATAATTCTGTCTTCTAGATCTCTCCCCACTTGTATTGACATATAATCCTGGTCTGTTTTGTATAATTGTAGGAAACTGTCATATCCTCAGATCCTTCATCTTGGAGTCAATTTTAACAACAATTCATGTGATCAATCTTTAAATTTCCTGCATTCTAATGTTTGTACACTGGTATCTTATTAATGTTTTCATTTAACTTCTTAAGAAAAAATTTTAAAAATAGAGTTACATTATATACCTGTTTGCACAAAGTGTTCATTCACAATGTTTGAATTGGTTTTTATTGGGATTGTTGCCCGATCATTGAGTTGGAAAAGATTTATTTATTCTACTTGAAATCCTATTGGCAGTAGTATTCTGAAAATAAGTCTCTTTTTCTTTGGCTTTTACTTATAAGTGCATGTGTATTTTAAAGAGCAAAATCATTAGACTTTTATGAAGGAGTAATTCACGATTTTATTCATTGCCCATAATTTTTGTTTATTTTTGTCATTCATTCATTCATTCATTCATTCATTTTTACACTTCATATTTTATCCACCCCCCATCCTCTCTCTGTTCCATATCCCATACCTCCTCCCAAACCCCTGTATCCATGAGTATGTCCTCACCACCTATCACCCACCCAACCAGACCTCTACATCCCTGGGGAATTCAGTCTGTTGAGGGTTAGGAGCATCTTCTCTGACTGAACACAGACCCACCAGTCCTCTGCTGTATATGTGCTGGGGTTCTCATATAGGTTGGTGTATGCTGCCTGGTTAGTGATCCAGTGTTAGAGAGATCTTAGGGGTCCAGGTTAATTGAGACTGATGGTCCTCCTACAGGGTTGCTCTCTTCCTCAGCTTCTTCCAGCCTTTCCATAATTCAACCACAGGAGTCAATAGCTTCTGTCCTTTGGTTGGGTGCACATATTTGCATCTGACTCTGATGCTTGAAGTTCAGTCATGATAAGTCCCTTTTGGTGAGCGCTCCATAGCCTTAGTAATAGTGTCAGGACTTGGGACCTCCCCTTGAGCTGGATCCCATTATGGGCCTGTCGCTGGACCTTCTTTTCCTCAGTCTCCTCTCCATTTCCATCCCTGCAGTTCTTTCAGATAGCAACAATTATAGGTTAGAGTTTTGAATATGGAATGGCAACCCCCTCCCACACTTGATGCCCTGTCTCCCTGCTGGAGGTGGGTTCTATAAGTTTCCTCTCCCTACTGTCAGGCATTTCATTTAAGGTCCCTCCCTTTGAGTTCTAAGAGTCTCTCAACTCCCAGGTTTCTAGTATATTCTAAAGGGTCCCCTCAACTTCCTACTTCCTAAGGTTGCCTGTTTCCATTCTTTCTGCTGGCACTCAGGGCTTCAGAAAATTTCCCTCACCAATACCAGATCAGGTTCCCCTTTTCCTCCACCCTCCCATCCACTTTCCCTACAAGGTACCTCCCTTCCTCCCCACTTGTGATTGCTTTCTTCTTCATTCCAAGTGGGATTGAGGGGTCCTCATTTGGGCCCTTCAGCTTGTTGACCTTTTGGAGTTCTGTATCTTTGGTATTCTGTACTTTTTTTGGGTGGGGGTTAATATCCACTTATTAATGAGTACATACCATGCATGCACTTTTAGGTCTGAGTGACCTCACTCAGGATGATATTTTCTAATTCCATCCATTTGCATGCCACACCCGGGATTTCCTTATTCTTAATAGCTATGTAGTATCCCATTGTGCAAATGAACCACATTTTTTGTATCCATTCTTCTGTCATAGGACATCTGGGTTGTTTCCAACTTCTGGCTATCACAAACAAGACTGCTATGAATAAAGTAGAACATATTTTCCTGTTGCATGGTGAGGCATCTTTTGGGTATGTTCCCAAGAGTTGTATTGTACTCCAATGGCTTATGTTCTAAAATCAAGAAGTCATAAATGGGACCTCATTAGACTGGAAGGCTTTTATAAGGTAAAGGATATAGTCAATTAGACAAATCAGCAACCTTACAGATTGGGGAAAATCTTTAGTAACCCCACATCTGATAGAAGGCTAATATCCAAAATATATAAATAACTCAAGAAGCTAACCACCAGAAGAACCAAACAGAGAATTCTCAACAGAGGAAGCTCAAATGGCTGAGAAGAACCTAAAGAAATGTTCAAAGACCTTGGTGGTCAGAGAAATCCAAATCAAAATGACCCTGGATTCCACCTTATACCAATCAGAATGGCTAAGATCAAAACTACAGGTGACAACACATTTTGGAGAGGATGTGGAGAAAGAGGAACACTCCTCCATTGCTGGTGGGATTTCAACCTGGCACAACCACTGTGGAAATCAGTCTGGGGGTTCCTCAGAAAACTGAAAATAGATACCTGAAGAATGAGCAATTTTTGTTTCTTATGTATAAAATATTTTTCAAAATAAAGGTCAATCACATTTTAATCCAATTTTCTTCTCCAAAACTTGTATTATTTTCTCTCTTCTGCTTACTATTATGATCTGTTTTGAGTAAATGTGGTAAAAACTCAAAAAGTCTTCTAGGAACAAGCATTAGCTAAGTAAATGTAAGACTGTAGTATAGGGAAGAGAAAATGGTTTCAATATGCATAGAATTAAGAAACCCCCTTAGTATGAGTAGCAAACTAGGTTTGCATGGGGCTGTTTACCGCAAGGTGATAGAATATGGTACATGAGTGAGTGAACTGCCATTTCTTGATGAAGAAAACTGAGAATTCTGAAAGCTAACATGGTTCCTCCTGTTGCTGTTGCTTAGCCATCATAACATTTAGTGCAGGCTGCATAGTCCACATATAAATGATGGCTTTCCATCATTTACTGTAAGCTTCATATTCAAATATGATCCAAAGCTACCCATATGCCACGTCACTTCTGAGATCTGCTCAGAATATAGAGCTGCAGGTTAGAGGTACAGCCTGCCTTGCAAAATGCTCCCCTAATGTGCCCGAGGTGAGGATTGTCTTCCTCAAATATCTTATAATTTTGATGTAGCGGTGCATGCCTGTTATACCAGCACTTGGACAGTAACAGCAGGAGTCGGATGTTCAAGGGAGTCTTCTACTACATAGCAAGTTAAAGGCCAGACTCGGTGTAAGATACTGGGTTTCACAAAACAAAAACAAATATAGGATTTCAAACCCAACTTTCTAATTCAGATTGTGCATTTTGGCACAATCCTAGGTGATGCATATGTGCAAGCTATTTATATTAAGGAAGTACATGTGTAACTATTGGCTTTCTACTTATGAGATCCATGACTTGTCTAGCAGTGTGCTTCTGCCTATAATAAAGCAGCATGATAAAGGTTCTTTCATAGATGAGCAAGACTCCTTAACTGAACTGAGTTGGAGCTGTAGAACAGCCAAGTATGTGCATCTGTAGCCAATATGCAGAAGCCCCAAGAATTTCCCTTTTTTCTGTAGTTCCTCTGCCCCCACTTCTTTTCCAATACTTTCTTCTGGGTTCCATCTGTCAGGCTCAGATTAAGTATGTCAGCCCCAGCAGCAAAAGAAAAATCACTCTATCTTGCTTATGTCAGTTAGAGGATGCTTTGTGAATTCTCTCCCTCTAGCTACTTGCATCTTCTAAGCCACAGAATTAAGACCTGGCTTAGTTTCATCAGGAGCATTCAGTGGGAGGGGAAGCAAAGAACATGTGTGTGATAGTAGAATAAGTATCTATAAATATGCAGCTGGTATTCATTCTCATAGATAGATGCCAGTTATGTTTTCTCCTAGAGTAGCTCATGATAAAATAATTATATAGCTGATAATTGGCCAACTTTAGAACAAATAGAACCTGTTTTGGATGTGTTAGTCACTAGCTGGGTTAAAGGGTGAATCATTGTCTCCCATTGCATTTTCTTATGCTATGGAGTGTGGGAAATAGATCTGTGTGCTTCGCTATGAACCTGACTGGTTTCTATGCAGCTGGTTATATGACAGCTCAGACTGAAGTTAACAGTCAAGATTATACTCATTTCCTGAGATCATGTAAACAGGAAGAAAAACAGGCACTGTCTCCTTAGCATTACATCAACCCCCGCCCTCAGAACTAGGCCAACATCTAATGAATCTTCAAAACTGGGGAATCTCTTCAGGATCCCTGCAAACAAAGGTTTTGCTATTTTATAGATCCAGGAGAGCAGAGGAAGGTAGAGAGGAAACTTGTAGGAGGGGAAATGTACTGAGTGAAATAAATGTGGGTTAATCCACCCTTCTGATAAGGAAGCCTGGGAATGGAGACAGCTGGCCAGAAATTCAGGCTGTGCAGTTGAGCAGGGTTGGCCTAGAGCATAGAAGGAAGGGAAATATTTATCCACTATAACAGACTCAGAAGAAATCTTCCCACATGGCCCAGACAGAGGTCTACTGTGGGGCAGGTAGCGACAGTTTTCTTCATTGTAAGGCTTGTCAGGTATGATTCTTCTATAAAGGAGTTTGACCTGGAGCTCATCTTTTAAATGTAGCCTGGAAACATAATACAAAGATAGCAGGTCTATCTGAAGCATAATTCTGCTACATGTATGTGCATGTGTGCATGTGTTATGTGTGTGTGTGTGTGCATGTGTTATGTGTGTGTGTGTGTGTGTGTGTGTGTGTGTGTGTCCATTCTCAAAGGAATCATAGACATTCCACAAAGCCTGAATGACTCCTGTGTTCAGTTCTGCAGACCCCTGGCAGCTCTTCCCAGCAAGGTCCTAGCATGCAGCAAGGGCGTGTTCTTAGTTAATGTATTCCCAGCATCTTGAAAGAAAACAAACAGAATTCATTTCTCTATGGAGGTTGGGCTCTTCAACTCTTTCCCTTCAAGTTTCAAGAAAAGACAAATTTTCTAGGTGCTGGGTAGCAGTTTGGGTAAAGGGCAATATTCTTCTAGGTATTTTTCAATGTCATCATTGTAAACAACTTTAGACTTTGTTTTGAAGACATTTACCACAAAATGCTTATAGCAAGCTTCCGGGACTCAATTTCTTCAATATGCTTCTACTTGCTCACTTATGGGGTATATTACATTTGGTATATCCATGTGCTGTGCAATAGTTTTAAGAGAAATACTGAAATATCTAATCCTTAAAGTACTGTTTTTATGTAACTGGAATTTTGTATCCTTCTTGTGATGTTGAACTATATCCTAGATTGTTTTAAGCACTGGCAGCTCTACTATGGTATAGAAAAACTGAAGAGATAGATATCTTTCCACTTCCTGTCACATGGCTGTGGGCATTAGGATTTCCTATTTTGATTTCTTGTTCCCTGGTTTAGTGGCTCAGTGGAGGTGGTGAGGTATCAGGGCTTACAAGTACAGGTCACAATTAATCACTCCAGACAGGAGGGAGACAGGTAGTAAAGGAAGAACCCAAAGCCTGATAGCAATTCCTGCAGTTCAGTGAATGAGTGCAACCATGTGGGAAAAGCTCCAGGACAATAGCTCCTGAAGAGAGTGCAAGTGCCTTGTGGACAACAGTGTTACAGCCTGGTCTGAGGTAGTAGGAGGAGACTGGGTGATTAGGCAAAACATTGAGATTCTTGGTTAAACTGCAGACCTATTTGCATACCAGAGACCTTAACACATAACATCTGACCTTGAACATCATAATTCCTTAAAATAGGGCTTCTTCCATCCCAAAAAAATTTAGTTGGCTTTATGCTTTGAGAGGTGAACTGACACAGATATTCATTTAAAAGTATACATTACCTGAAGGCTGAAGGCCCATATCATAAGTAAATTCTAAGTTTTGTTATAATTAGTTATGATTGTGAATTTCTCAAAATATACATGACTTAAACTTTGCAATACTGTCTGATTTGTGGACAGCCATTGAACCATTTCTTTCTTTGGGACCACAAGGAAGAACTCTGTAATATTAACATTTAATATAAAGCAAATATATGGAAAAATAAAAGCTGAGGCTAGCTGCCAGAAGTATATCATTAGGGATGGATGTCCCATGATGATTAGAGCTGGAGCACTATTTTTGGACCCTGCCCTCTTCCTGGTCCATGACCATATAAGCAATCCCAAGTCACATGCTTCTAACACCATAGTCTGAGCCATTCCCCACCCTTTCAGGCTTGATGTAGTGAGCCACTCTTCTGTTTTATCCCCATTAGATGGGCTAAGCTACTCTTTTATGTCCTTTTGGCTGATGGATAGACTCTTTCACCCACTCAGTCTTTCACTTGATGGTTTGAGTCTTTCTTCTATGTTTCTCTTGCTATATGGGCTCAGATATTCTCTCATGCCTTACTGGTTTGATGGTCTATGCCCTGCCACCATGTCGTTCTGGCCTGAGACTAAGATGCTATGAAACCATAAACCAAAATGCATTTCTTCTCCCTTAAGTCAGTGTCAGTTATTTTGTCACCACCTTGCATAAGCAATGGAAGCTAACACATCCATCATATTTCTTTATTCTAATAATTCATTGCAGGACATCATATTGAGGTTGAGTCTACATTTTAGCCAATGTGATCAGTACTATAACACAACCGAGCTGGGAATTTCCCCTATTGTTGTTATACCCCTCTGGTCTAAGTTACCACATTCCTTCCCAGCACTAGGCTGGCTTTACCTTCACTTTTAACTCTTCTTTGGGCAATATTTGCCTGTTTTAGTAGGCAAATAGCACCTTAATTCCTTATGTAGCTTTTGATAGTCTAGCACCTTCTCTTGTGGTGCTAAATGAGAAGAAACAGAGCATGTGTTTGTTGAGAAGGACCATAAGAATGCCATTGACTTTATTTGGACACAGCAAAAGGTGAGAATTCCAAGAACTGACTAGCTGTTTATGTTCCCTTAGGGAGTGAAGGGTTAAAAGTATTCAAAATTAGAGTTATTTACTTTTATTAAAATTGTCCTTAAGTGATTTTCAACTATTTATTTTTGGAAATTTTTAACAATGGTGAGGATTTGTATGAATTTGCAGCTAGGGTTGGGGACTGTATATGTAAAGTAAGCAAACTATAAACTATAACTCTTAATGTAATGTATCTATACCTGTATATCTCTCACATTGTAAAGAATAAGAGCTGGTTTAGAACATTCCTATTATACTACTGTCCTGGAGGAGAGAATAGCTTTCAAGTTGTTTATATAAATTTGAAAACCTCTAGCTTATACAGTTGACAAGGATTGATACTGAGAATATGGAAGGAAAAATAAAATGCAATATATAATAAAATAATTAAAATTAACCAATATAATTACATATTTTTCAAAGAAAATAATAATTAACAAACACATAAATAAATATATCATCAAGAAAAGTTTAATCAAAGCAAAAATGTTGTTATAAGTGCATTCTTTTAAGAATATCTCTGATCGGTTTCTGCCATCTTGGCTCCCAGACTCCGAAGGATCTGATAGGCACCACCAAGTTGCCTATCACAGATAGGCACAGAGATATCCCGAGTCTAACATTGCTTAGGTCTCAGCCTGTCAGACTTCTGCCTGTACCCAGGGCCTGGGCATCTCTGAAGGACATCTTGTGCCAGCCCTGTTGGGGGACATTTGCCCTGCAGAGTGATCAGCACTTGGAAAAGCTCCCCGCACAATCCCCCATCTTTGCTCCCTGATCGAGCAGACCAGCAGCACCAGGTTCACAGAGACAATTAGAATATAACATTGCTTGGGGCAAGAAACACCAGGGCTCCAACAGCACCCAAGAGTAGGGCAGCATATCAACAATCTATGCCAGAGGAAAGCCAGTCATCCAGTGGTGCAGAAATAGTCTTACACAGGAGGTTCAAGCACTAGCCAGTGGCAATAGGACCAACTAATGCCAGAGATAACCAGATGGCAAAAGGCAAATGTAGGAATGTTACTAACAGAAATCAAGGCAATATGGCAGCATCTGAACCCAATTCTCCAACAACAGCAAGTCCTGGATACCTCAACACACCAGGAAAAAAAGAATTGGATTTAAAATCACTGGTCATGATGCTGTTAGAGAAACACAAGAAGGACATAAATAAATCTCTTAAAGAAATACAGGAGAAAATGGATCAAAAGGTAGAAGCCCTTACAAGGGAAACACATAAATCATTTAAAGAAATTCAGGAGGATATGGACGAAAAGATAGAAGCCAATAAAGAGGAAATACAAAAATCACTTAAAGAAATACAGGAGAACTTGGGTCAATAGACAGAAGTCATGAAAGAGGAAAAACAAAAATCTATTAAAGAATTACAGGAAAACACAAATAAACAAATGAAGGAACTGAACAAAACCATCCAGGATCTAAAAACAGAAGTAGAAACAACTAAGAAATCACAAAGGGAGACAACTTTGGAGATAGAAATCCTTGGGAAGAAATCAGGGGCCATAGATGCAAATATCAACAACAGAATACAAGAAATAGAAAAAAGAATCTCAGATGCCAAAGATACCATAGAAACCATTGACTCAACAGTCAAAGAAAATGCAAAATGCAAAAAGCTTGTAACCCCAAACATCCAGGAAATCCAGGACACAATGAGAAGACCAAACCTAAGGATTATAGTTATAGATGAGAGTGAAGAATTACATCTTAAAGGGTCAGCAAATATCTTCAACAAAATTATGGAAGAAAACTTCCATAATCTAAAGTGAGAGATGCCTATGAATATACAAGAAGCCTACAGAACTCCAAACAGACTGTACCAGAACAGAAATACCTCCCATCACAAAATAATCAAAACCCCAAATGTACTAAACAAAGAAAGAATGTTAAAAGCAGTAAGAGAAAAAGGCCAAGTAACATATAAAGGAAGACCTATTGGAATGACACAAGACTTCTCACCAGAGACTATGAAAGCTAGAAGATCCTAGGCAGATCTCATTCAGACTCTAAGAGAACACAAATGCCAGCCAAAACTACCATACCCAGCAAAACTCTCAATCACCATAGATGGAGAAACCAAGATATTCCATGATAAAACCAAATTTACATAAACCCAGCCCTACAAAGGATAATAGGGGGAAAACACCAATACAAGAAGGGAAACTACACCCTGGATAAAGCAAGGTAGTAACCTTCTTTCATTAAAAGAAGATAACCACTCAAATACAAAAATGACATAAAAATAACAGGAAGTAATAATCATTATTTCTTAATATCTGTTAATTCAATGTATTCAATTCCCCGATAAAAAGATATAGACTAACAGACTGGATATGTAAACAGGACCCTACATTTTGCTGCACACAGGAAACTCACCTCAATATCAAAGACAAACACTACCTCAGAGTAAAAGGCTGGAAGACAGTTCTACAAGCAAATGGTCTCAGGAAACAAGCCGGAGTAGCCATTCTAATATCAGATAAAATTGACTTTCAACCTAAAGTCATCAAAAGAGACATGGAAGGACACTTCTTGCTGGTCAAAGGAAAAATCCACCAAGAAGAACTCTCAATTCTGAACATCTATGCTCCAAATCAAGGGCTCCCTCATTCAAAAAAGAAACTTTAGTAAAGCTCAAAACACACATTGCACCTAACACAATAATTGTGGGTGACTTCAACACTCCTCCATGAACCAATCTCCTCAATGAACCAACCAAGAAAACAGAAACTAAACAGTGACACAGTGTAACTAATTGAAGCTTAGGACCAATTGGATTTAACAGATGTATATAGAACATTTCATCCTAAAGCAAAAAATATACCTTTTTCTTAGCACCTCATGGTACCTTCTCCAAAATCTATCATATAATTGGTCACAAGACAGACCTCAACAAATATAAGAAGATCTAACTAATGCCATACCTCCTATCAGATCCGTATGGAGAAAGAGTGGTCTTCAATAGCAAGAAAAACAACAGAAATCCCACATACACATGGAAACTGAACAATACTCGACTCAATAATACCTTGGTCAAGGAAGAAAGAAAGAAAGAAAGAAAGAAAGAAAGAAAGAAAGAAAGAAAGGAAGGAAGGAAGGAAGGAAGGAAGGAAGGAAGGAAGGAAGGAAGGAAGGAAGGAAGAAAAGACTCTAGAGTTTAATGAAAACGAAAGCACAACATACCCAAATCTATGGTACACAATGAATCATCAAACTCAGGGCTGAAATAAATCAAGTGGAAACAAAGAGAACCATACAAAGAATCAACAAAACCAGGAGCTGGTTCTTTGAAAAAAATCAAAAAGATAGATAAACTCTTAGCCACAGTAACCAAGAGGCACATAGACAGTAGCCAAATTAACCAAATTAGAAATGGAAAGGGAGATATAACAACAGAAACTGAGGAGATTCAAAAAATCATCAGATGCTACTACAAAAACCTATACTTAACACAACTGGAGAATCTGGAGGAAATGGACAATTTCCTAGACAGATACCAAATACCAAAATTAAATCAGGATCAAATAGATCGTTTAAATAGTCCCATAACCCCTATAGAAATAGAAATATTCATTGAAAATCTTCCAACCAATAAAAGCACAAGACCGGATGGTTTTAGTACAGAATTTTATCAGACCTTCAAAGAAGGCATAACACCAATAATCTTGAAACTATTCCCCAAAATATAGACAGAAGGAATACTACCCAACTCGTTCTATGGAGCCACAATTAGGCTGATACCAAAACCACACAGAGATCCAACAAAGAAAAAGGACATCAGACCAATTTCCCTAATGAATATCGATGCAAAATTACTCAGTAAAATTCTTGCCAATCGAATCCAAGAGCACATCAAAATGTTCATTCACCATGATCAAGTAGACTTCATCCCAGTGATGCAGGATGGTTCCATATAGTGAAATCCATCAATGCAGTCCACTACATAAACAAACCCAAAGAAAAAAAACACATGGTCATTTCATCATTAGATGCTGAAAAAGCATTTGACAAAATTCAGCATCCTTTCATGCTAAAAGTCTTGGAAAGAACAGGAATTCAAGGCCCATACGTAAACACAGTAAATGCAATATACAGCAAACCAGTAGCCAACATCAAACTAAATGGAGAGAAACTTGAAGCAATCCCACTAAAATCAGGTACTAGACAAGGCTGCCCCTCTCTCCATATCTTTTCAATATAGTACTTGAAGGTCTAGCTAGAGCAATTAGACAACATAAGTAGATCAAAGGGATACAAATTGGAAAGGAAGAAGTCAAATTATCACTATTTGCAGATGATATGATAGGAGAGTTAAGTGATCCCATAAAACTCGACCAGAGAACTCCTACAGCTGATAAACAACTTTAGTAAAGTGGCTGGTTATAAAATCAACTCAAGCATATCAGTAGCCTTCCTATACTCAAAGGATAAGCAGGCTGAGAAAGAAATTAGGGAAATGACATCCTTCACAATAGCTACAAACAATATAAAGTATCTTGGTGTGATTCTAACCAAACAAGTGAAAGATCTGTATGGCAAGAACTTCAGGTCTCTGAAGAAGGAAACTGAAGAAGACCCCAGAAAATGGAAAAATCTTCCATGCTCGTGGATTGGCAGTATTAATATAGTTAAAATGGCCATCTTGCCAAAAGCAATATACAGATTCAAAACAATTCCCATCAAAATCTCAACTCAATTCTTCATAGAGTTAGAAAGAGCAATTCTCAAATTCATCTGGAATAACAAAAAATCCAAGATAGGTAAAACTATTCTCAACAGTAAAAGAACTTCTGGGGGAATCAGTATACCAGACCTCAAGCAGTATTACAGAGCAATAGTGTTAAAAACTGCATGGTTTTGGTACAGTGACAGGCACGTGGATCAATGGAATAGGATTGAAGACCCAGAAATGAACCCAAACACCTATGGTCAATTGATCTTCCACAAAGGAGCTAAAAACATCCAGTTGAAAAAAGATAGCCTTTTCCACAAATGATGCTGCTTCAACTGAAGGTCAGCATGCAGAAGAATGCAAGTTGATCCATTCTTATCTCCTTGTACTAAGCTCAACTCCAAGTAGATCAAGAAACTCCACATAAAACCAGACACACTGAAACTAATATAAAAGAGACTGGGGAAGACCCTTGAGGACATGGGCACAGTGGAAAAGTTCCTGAACAGAACACCAATAGCTTATGCTCTAAGATCAAGAATTGACAAATGGGACCTCATATAAGTACAAAATTTCTGTAAGGCAAAGGACACTGTCAACAGGACAAAATGGCAACCAACAAATTGGAAAAATATCTTCACCAACCCTACATCCAACAGAGGGCGAATATCCAATATATACAAAGAACTCAAGAAGTTAGACCCCAGAGAACCAAATAACCCTATTAAAAATGGGGTATAGAGCTAAACAAAGAATTTTAACCTGGAGAACTTCGGATGGCTGAGAAGAACCTTAAGAAATGTTCAACATCATTAGTCATTAGGGAAATGCAAATCAAAATAACCCTGAGATTTCATCTCACACCAGTCAGAATGCCTAAGATTAAGAACTCAGGAGACAGCAGTTCTTGGTGAGGATGTGGAGAAAGAGGAACACTTCTCCACTGCTGGTGGGATTGCAAGATGGTACAACCACTTTGGAAATCAGTCTGGCGGTTCCTCAGGAAACTGGGCATGGCACTTCTGGAGGACCCTGCTATACCACTCCTTGGCATATACCCAGAGGATTCCCCAGCATGCAATAAGGACACATGGTCCACTGTGTTCATAGCAGCCTTATGTATAAGAGCCAGAAGCTGGAAAGAAACCAGATGTCCCTCAATGGAGGAATGGATACAGAAAATGTGGTATATTTACACAATGGAATACTACTAAGCAATTAAAAACAATGAATTCATGAAATTCTTAGGTAAATGGTTGGAACTGTAAACTATCAACCTAAGTGAGGTAACTCTTTCACAAAAGAACACACATGGAATGCTGTCACTGATAAGTGGATATTAGTCCAGAAGCTCTGAATACCCAAGACACAGCTCACATGTCAAATCATTCCCAAGAAGAAGGAGGGAGAGGGCCCTGGTCCTGGAAAGGCTTGATGCTACATTGTAGGGTATTGCCAGGACAGTTAAGTGGGAGGCGGTTGATTGGGGAATGGGCGGAGGTAAGAGGGCTTATGGGACTTATGGGGGGGAACTTGGAAAGGGAAAATCATTTGGAATGTAAACAAAGAATATAGAAAATAATAAAAAAAGAAAAAAATGATTCTGATGGAAGTGACTGTGAGAAAATAGAACTAAGCAAACCTTTTTAGTGTTTCTGGATATGTCAATCAGTACTACCATTGTCCAAAATAGGAGGCATTAAAAGGAGAGTACCAGAACAGAGCAGAGAAATGGTAGGGTGGTGATTGGGGAATAGGCTGGGGCAGGGGGAAGAGGACACATGGGACATATGGTGAGGGGGGAACTGGGAAAGGGGAAAGCCTTCAGAATGTAAACAAAGAATATAGAAAATAAAAAAAAAAGTTAAAAAAACAGAACTGCCAGTGAGCCAGAGTGCCTACATTTATTCTATCTATCTATCTATCTATCTATCTATCTATCTATCCATCTATCTATCTATCTATCTATCTAGAGTTCATATAACACTTAGAACATTACAGGTTCTTCACAAATACTCTATATCAGATCTATATTCCAAGTCTTTGACTTGCTAATTCTTAGATCATAACAGTGTAGGCAACAATTAATGTTTTCAAAATAATGTAAAAACATCCCAAGCTAAATCTTTATAAAGGACTTTCATATGGGTATATTTATAATTTCTAATCCATTTCCTTTCATCTTCTATTTCGTTTTCTCTTTAGGTTCCTTTTTCCTGCATATATACCATGTAGTTGTCTCTCAAAGTAAACATTTGTTCTCAATAATTCCCTGTTCACCAGTATTCTTGAAACTGAGAGGCAGAGGCAGAGGCAGGCAGATCTCTGAGTTCAAGGCTGCCATGGTTTACAGAGCCTGTTCCATAGTTCTAGAATAGTCACAGCTATACAGCTGTGTCATCCCCACCCTATAAAAAAGCAAACACAATGAAGCAAGCAAGCAGGCAAACAAACAAACAGCCTAAGCACAGATACTAACATCCTTTCATAATAGTCTAGGAAAGAGAGTCAGCTAAACAGACCCAATTAAAGAAACCTGGAATCTTCTGCCCTCGCTTACTATAGTAAGATATAGAACAAGCCTGTTTTCCTTCAATCCAGTGTGTTGGAAATATAGACTTGCTGAAATAGAAAGAGCCAAGCTCATAATAAAATGAAAAGGTTATTTCTATTTGCTGTTTTCTGCAGTTCTTTGGCAGTTTGTAGAGCTCCAGTGATCCCATCAGGTATAAGGATAGCCTCAGATTCTTTCCAGCCAATGTGATCATTACAGAAAGTAACATAAAGAGGACTACAGCTATCATAATAAAGTCTACAACCTTGAAAACCTTTTTAGTTTTAAGGTTCAGAGAGATAGAGAGAAAAAATGGGTAAGTGGTTTACATTTAAATTCCAAGCATGCATGTATCAAATTCTGTTAAGAGAACCATTTATTTACTACCCAAATATCCAGCAAGTTAAGATAAGATGTTAAAATCCATACCGTAAATATGGTAAATAGGGTGAATTAGAAGAAAGAGAAATAGGGCTTTTCTACATGAGCTTTCAATTTGGTAAGGGAAGTAACATGTAAATATGATGAATATAATAATAATAGATGACAGAATAATAAACATAGAAGATTGCTAGAACTGCATTCCAACAGAGAAACCAGTAGAACCTTAATCCTGATAAGATGTGTTTTGAAAAAAAATAAAATAAAAAAAGAAAGTCAAATATAATACGCATTATAGTCATGTATGCAGGGAAACTCTAAATTGGGCAATTGACTGGTGTGGATTATAGGATGTGTGAACCTTTAGTATAGTTCTCTAGGTAACCATTTTACAAGAAACATGTATGGAACTCTCTGGAATCTCAACTTCTTAGGCTTAGGCTCTGAGAGATGGTACACATTTTGGATGGAATAATAAGTATTATTTGTGAATTAAACCATAAAGAATATCAATTAGATATTAGATATTTATACTTACATCTACATCAGATCTTCATTATTCAGAGACAAAGCTAATATTCACTCAAATAAGCTTATTTTCTGAGGATGCCATTTGTCATTTTGTAAGAGCCATTCCATAACTAGTTTTTTCTGAATTAAATTCCTTGAAATGAGTAGCCGCATATGGCAAAAACATCTGGAATTCAAATAAGGAGGAGTCAAGTTGATGTACATTTGTGTGGCAGGTCATCCTTACCTAAGGTTGCTTAATATTTAGCCTAAAAAGACAAACAAAACCTGAAAGGTCCTGATATAAGAGCAAGATGAAATAGAGATCAATCATGTTAGAGAAGTGAAGAAAGATGTTTGAACCCAACAAGTCGAACAGAGAAAAGGCTTGGGGGAAGACTGAGCACTGTGGAACTAGAGAAGGTAAGTTTCTACAGCAGAGGCTCATACATGTTTGGCTGATGAAAGAGTAACTCAAGGAAGGTGATCACATTTAAATATAGATGACATAGGGTATTTTGTTGTCGTTTGTTTTTTTGTTGTTGTTGTTTTACTTTTCAATTAAAAAACTGGTTTTTGTAAATTGTTGAAGATCACAGGACAATAATTAATACAACAATACAACGAAGCTCAAAAGCATACACTACTCATTTCAAGGAATTTAATTCAGAAAAAACTAGTTATGGAATGGCTCTTACAAAATGACAAATGGCATCCTCAGAAAATAAGCTTATTTGAGTGAATATTAGCTTTGTCTCTGAATAATGAAGATCTGATGTAGATGTAAGTATAAAGAACCACAGAAAAAGTCTAGGAAACTGGGGAGAAAATGCAAGAAGGAAAGAAGAGTGGGGTATTATGGCATTTTAAATGTTGTCTCTCCATGGGAGAAGAGACATGATGACACAGGTGGTGCCTGATTATTTCTTGTCCTTTGAGTCTCCTGCTGTGATCTCACCAGCATTTCCATCCGCTGCCTTTTGTCTGGCTGGGACACAGGGCCCATGACTTCCTCATATTGTCAGACAACTTTTGTTTCTATAAAACTACAAATGCCTTCTTAGTGGCTTGATCAGCTTGGCTAAGGAACATCTTTCTAAGTGGACGCTCAGTGCCAGAATTCTGATATCTAGAAACGTAGTTCCCTTGAATTTAGCCATTCTTTCAAGCAAGTGTCATCTCTTGATAACATGTTTTGCCCAAGTTTATCGAAGGAAAGAGTATTTTGTTTCTATTTGTTTTTGTTCAAATGCACATATACAAGAATATTAACAGAGAGTCAGGTACATAAATTAACAAACAATAGAGATTAACATGAATTTAGTAACATAAAAACTGATATTTATATTCCAAATTGACTTTTACCTTGCTTAAAATAGAAAATATATGAAGTGTAATTTAAATTTTATACAAACTGGTGGCTAACCATCAATAAACTGCTTATATTTTTAATTAAGTTTTTAGTTAGTATGTGGAATAAAGTCTGCCAAAGACATTTTATAGATTAATATCTGTGACCTTGATTCATACTTGGTCTTCCCATTACTATGGGCTTGGGCTGATTCTTTCTTCTACAAGCAAATACGGAAACAGGTGTCTTGGTTTGCTTTGTTTTTTCTCTTTCCTATTTTTATTGACATGATCTAGAAATATACTTAATAGTCCTATCCTAAAAAGAGTTTTCTAGAAGCTGGTATGAGATGTCCCAATGGAAGATAACAGCTTTTCCTTTCCTGTAAGTTGTCAGTCAAGTATTTTCTGGATGCCTGTTTATCTAGATTTCCTTTATACTGCAAAAAATGGGACCACACCCTACTTATATTCCTAATACTTCCATGAGAAGACATAGCAGCTGGTTTTAGTATTATTATCCAACCTACCAAGAAAGCCATTTCTTGGAGAAGATTCTTGCAGAAAAGATTCCTTTGCATTTTTGCATGAAAAAAATATGTAGCACCAATTGGGTGCATTTTCTAGCATTTATTTAGCTTCATCAGCATGTATAAGGAGAGTTTCTAGAGGCTTCAGTTGCCTTTCAACTTATTATATGAGAAAAAAAGGGATCTTCTTCTGAACCTAAAACTCACCAATTAGGCTAGAATGGCTATACATCAAATGCTAGCAATTTCTCATTCCTCTACCTCTTCGTGCCTGATATTACAGGGTGAAGCCATTAAGCTTGGCTTTTTTATGGGTCTGTGGGATCCAGCAAGCATCTTACTAACTAAGCCTGAACTGTTGTAAAATGTCAATACATCTGAAATGCCAAAACAAGCTAGTTTTCAAAAGGATAATTCATCACATGTCATAGTTAAAAAAGACCATGTCATTTTCAAGGAAAGAAAAACAAATAGTTCTCAAATAAGAGACACCTTAGGGCTTGATCATGTAATAAACTGCTTCAAAAACAACTGTCATGTAGAAACTTGCTCTTTCACAAAGATTGAATGTTGTTTGGTTAAGAACTCATACGCAGATGTTAAACAGAAAGAAGGAATACAGTAGTACAAATAGAAAACAAGAACAAGAGCTAGAGCCAAATACAAGTACGGCCGCTGGGGAGATGATCTGCAGAAATGCTCACCAGCTCTCTGAAGAGCATTGGCGCTGAGCACTTAAGGTCGTCAGAGGATAGGTAGGAGAGGGGTTGGTAAGAGAAACCTCAGAACAATAGTCCACATATTCAAAGATCCTCCAGAAAGAAAGAAGAAAAGATTCCATGATTGTACAGCCTATACACACATCCACACACATGCACACATACGTGCATGCACTTAATCTGAACAGAGGTAGAAACACAGTATTCTAAAACCATAAACAAAAGATTACTGCTTATTAATAAATGCACATTTTTAACCAAAGAGATCTTGAGAATGTTCTTCATCACTAGGTATAGACACAAAGACTTCGAATCTTTATAAAGTTCCCAACATCATTCATTACTCCTGCACAAGTTCAAAGATCACTGCTGATTCTAAAGCGCTTTACCATGTCTAAGGTTGGTGAAATAGGAAGGAAAAAGATACACCTTTGATCATACTTTAAGATAGTTTTAAGAATAAATACTTAACTAGGAATGTTATTTTAAGGCATTCAGTACATAAAATTATATAAAATTATAATGGCATATTGTCTGCTAAGAACTAGAAGGCCATTTTAAATAAAAGTGTAATAACTTCATAATTATTTTCAGGGATGGAGATATATTTCATTGATGGAATGCTTACCTTGCAACGTAAGTGACTGGGTTCAATCCCCATAGGTCAAAAAAAAGTAAAAAAAATATGGACTAAGTAATGTCTAAAAGAAAGCAGAATTATAATAAAGTGTAAGTGTATAGCTCTAAACAAGTTGGTACATAGATTCCTATAAGTAGGAATAAAAGATTTGCTTAACTTTTTTCTATACACAGTATATGCACATTTTTAGTAAAACCTGATCTATTAATGCAAAACAATTAGTTTTTAGCAAATTTCTAACTTGACGTACACTATACTTCTGTAGGAGATCAAATATACACTGCTCACCAAGCTCTAAATTTCTTCCTGCTTGCTAATCTCACCCTGTGACAGATATTAGGTATTGTAACACGGTTCCCATTGTGTATGTGTATGTTTACATATAGTTCAGGAACCAAGGCACAAATAAACAAAAGATCCCACTATGTTATCCCCAGGACAAGAAGGATTTTGTGTGCAACTTTAGAGATTGGAAACAGATGTAAACATTTCTAATTACACATGTTTCAGGTTGCCTTCCACGCACAAAAACCAGTTGCTTTAGAAATTGTGGGTGGGGCTAGCCTAACACAAGCACCATTTGTTTTTTCAATGGGTAGAACAGGAGATGAGAATGAATGCAAGCACATTAATCATGAGATGAAATTTATAAGGAGGCCACTCACTTGTGAACTTCTGGTTTCATTCAAAAATGAAAGTTTTCAGGCTGTTCGTTTTTATCCCTGTGTCTATAAACTAATACACTCAGAAGGTAGGAAGAGGGCGCTGAGGAAGGCATTCCTCTTTCCCTTTGTTCTATCTCCTCTTCTCCAGGTAAACCCCATTTGGGTCTCCTTGACTGACACATAGACACAATACTGAAACTAAATACCAAGCAACACCCCATAACAGGCATTAGCTTGTCTGTTGAATGGCCCTCATCTCTTTTTCCTTTGTAGTTGGGCTTTGATTTGTGGCTTACTCTTTGCTGAAGAACTGTTTCCCATCCTCTCATAGCTGTAACTATGGTTGTACAATTAAATTTAGGACAGTTGCCTCTAAGTAGACAGGTATCAGACTTCAGGAAGTGGATTAAATGGACCTCCCTCCTTCGGTCTCTCATGCATGCACAGAGTCATCCTGAAAACGAAAGCCACATGTCGAGTTGGACAAATATACAGATACAAAATTGGGAGCCAGGAATTAAAATCAGTAGAGAGATGGTGCTACCCACCCTTCTTCCTGTTTGGCATCCTCTGTATCTAAAATTCACTTGTGTGTTGGAGAAATCGGCTACCTTATTTAAACCATGCTGTTTGACTATTAGTGGCCGATGGAAGCTCTTTATATAGTACGGATTAAATTACAAATGGGATGGAGTAATTGCTTAGGTCAAGGGACTGTGGCTATAAGAGCATATAAGAACAGCTGAGTTGGCTCAGGATATGGAGAGCAGAGCTCAGCAAACAGTGACCCAGAGAGTAAATCTCCCACTATTTTTGTAAATAAATACGACTTTATTAGAAAACAGTGTTGCATGTCATTGGTTCTTACATGTTAAGTTACAGGTATGGGTTGTTATGGTAGGCCTCATGACATTGCAGAGCCTGAAATGCCAGAAAAGTACAAACAATTTAAAAACCTGGGCTGAGGGAGAGGGCTGTATTCCTCACAGGTGGTGTTCTTTGAAAGGAAAGCGGAAGGTGAAGGTAGGTGTCTGGGAGCAAATGAATCAATGAATCATTCCAAATAGAAAGGTAGTGGGAGCTAACCAGGTGAGGGAATCAATGCATCATCCTGAGTGGAAGGGGGTTAGGATCTCACCAAGGAAACGTCTCCGTGTCTTCATCTCAACCGAAGAAACTGTCAGTCCCAAACCCCAATATGAAAAATTATAAAACAACGAATCCCCAAGAGTGTCCCATGAAGTACAGGAAGATAGCTCCAGTCTTTGAAGTGGTCATAGTGGAATCTAAACTGGAGGCAGGGCTCAAGATTCTCAGAAAACAAAGGAATCAAAGCTGCCATTTACCGGAAAGACAGCTCCACCAGATGTTTGCATTTCAAGTTTATTACGTTTTTTAACTTCAGATGGAAACAGGTTAAAATTATTTTCAGAATGTCCTGATGGTAGCGGCAGAGTATATGAGTGTGTTAGAGTGAGAGAACAAATAAATATTCTCTTTGAAACAGCCTTGCCTGTAGAACAACTAAACTTAATCATGAGGACAAAGCACTTGAGATGCTGGTTAAATAAATTCAGGAAGTACCCTTCAGAAACTGGTTGAGTGGTTTCACTCAGACTCTACAATCAGACATTTAGACAATCAAAACCAGCAATTCTAACCAGCAATCAGAGCAGAGTATACCACTTGGAATGTTGCTTTCCTGTATCCTAGAAATGAGTCTGCAGTCTCAAGACAATGACCGCAGAATCCAAGCTATTTCAGTAAGGCAAAAGGTTTTACTTTTACTCAAGTGTATATAGCAGTGCCAACTCAGATTGGTAAGCAAAGCCAGTGGGGGTCCTGTTGGCTTTTATTTCAAAAGCAATGTTATCTTCAGCTCATTCTGAGTCTACTGAGTTCTATCATCTTTTTATGTGACTGTGCTGGCTAGTTTTATGTCAACATCACAACGTCAAAATGGAGGCAGCCTCAATTAATTAAATATCTCCATAAATCTTGCTGTAGGTAAGCTGGTAGGTAATCTTCTAACCTAGTTACAATGGATGGGACCAGCCTTTCAGCTAGTGATCCTGTGTTCTATATGCAAACAGTTTGAGTAAGTCAGTGGAGCAAGACAGTAAGCATCACCCTCCATGGCTTCCGCATCAGCTTCTGAGGTTCTTGCTTGAATTCCTGTCCTGACTTTCTTCAGTGGTAGACAGATGTGGTGGTCTAAGCAAAATAAACCTTTTCCATTTCTTAGTTGTTTAATGTCTTTATATTTCATAACAATAATTTTAATCTAATTAAGACAGTCATTAACATAAAGCAGTGTTATTGACAAGCAAAGTACAGCTTTTGAGACCAGGGCACAAGCATGACCACAGAGGGAAATTTTGAGCACACACTGGGTCTTAGAAATATGTGGAGTGGGGAAGGGAGATTTTGCAAGACGGCATCTTTATAAATCTCTTTAAATATGAAAGTTCCTTTGTGTCATTTAACCTTTTAGTATAAAATACTGAACATCTTATTTACTTTGCCAAGAGTGAAGAGTTTCTGGAGCACTTGAAAAAACTTACACTCTTCTATCATAGGCTGATACAAAGAATAGAAATCTAAGGGCTACATGTATGAAGATTAACAAGAAGGAAAACCCACGTGAGGGTGCTTCAATCCCACTTAGAAGGGGGAACAAAATAGTCACAGAAGGCTGAGGGAGGGAGGGATGTGCTTCGGGGAGCAGGGAAGGACAGAAAGGCGGGGCAGATCAGGTATTGGGGGAGACAGGAAGGAAATCCAGAGGGCAGGAGACTGAATGGAAATGTTCAGCTGAGGGGGATGTGGGTCCAGGCAGGAATCTCTAGAACGTCTCAGAGACCCGGGATGTGAGACCAGGACACAGTGGGTACAACCTTCGCAGCAATGCCCAACAGTGGAGAGAGGGAACCTGAAGAGACCATCAACCCATCTTCAAATTTTTTGACGCAGAATTATTCCTATCTAAACAAAATATAGGAACAAAAATGGAGCAGAGACTGAAGAAAAGGTGGTCCAGTGACCTGGCTACCTTGGGATCCACCCAATGCACAAAATCCAAACCCTGTCCCTACTACTGATGCTACGTTGTGCTTGAAGACAGGAACCTAGCATGATTGTCCTCTGAGAGACTCTACTAGCAGCTGACAGAGACAGATACAGATACTTACAGCCAACTGAGGTTGGGGACCCCTATGGACGAGTAAGGGGATGGATTGAAGGAGCTGATGAGGATGGCAACTCCATAGGAAGACCAACAGTGTCAACTAACCCAGACCCCCAAGAGCTCCCAGAAACTAAGCCACTAACCAAAGAGCATACGTAGGCTCATTGGAGTCCACTGGCACACATGTAGCACATATGTACTGCCTTGTCTCAACTCAGTGGGAGAGGATGTGCTTAATCCTATAGAAACTTGATGCCCCAGGGAAGGATGCTGACAGGGGTGGAGTAGGGATGGGTAAGTGGAGGAGCATCATCTCAGAAGCAAGCAGAAGGAGAAATGAGGTGAAGAACTCAGGGAGGGGGAACCGGGAAGGAAGGCAACATTTGGAATGTAAATAAATAAAACAATTCAATAAATAATGACAACAATAAATGAGTAATAAAAGACTCTTAACCCATGTGCCCTCTCTGCAGATCTTGCTTGGTTCATTTTAGTGTATGTTGGAAATTCTGACTGATTGACAGGTCAGGTAAAAGATTGGCAAAAAGTCCCAAAACAAGTTAGGGCAAGAGGACCAGGACGTCTCTTTAAAAGGCATCAGATTGGAGATGTTTTAGTGAGTTAAGACATTTAAGACTAGGGCTCCTTAGCTTCTCCAGGTGCAGAATCCATTGTAAAACTTTGTATTTTTAGAGATAAAGCAGAACTTACAGATATTTTTATTTTCCTTAGGCCTATAACTCCAGCTACAGATAGACTGCTGGCTGCCTTGCTCTTAATTACACCGGTCAACTACATCTGCTTGCCTTATAAAGGCACAGGGCCATCCTAGATTCAGAACTACGACGAGCAGGGTCCATCACTTGACTGACGGGGCTGTGAAGTTTGATTGCAGAAGGACTTTATACGGGGAGGAATGGTGAATTAAGTCATCTTTGCAATCAATCTGCCACAGTATTTTTCTGCACATATACACATATAACTCAAACATATTTTAGAATAAATTAAGTGGTTCTTAAAACAGATGAGACAGATCTGCATTTTGAAATGTCATTAAAACAGATTATTTCTATAATATGTGTGGAAAGGATGTCAGAACACTGACATCTTGGGTTAAGGTAATAATTAGGCAGTCTTGTGATACATTAAACGGACATATTCAAACATGCTTATTTATAAGAGAGTGTCAATTTAAAGAGACAGTTCTGGTGGCAGCACATAAGGCTTTTTTCTCAGCTCTGTTCAGTTTAATATTTAGCACCATTTATCAGTGACTTGTATGAAAACATGATTACTCAAATAAATGTTGACATGAAGCTGGAGGGAACAGATAGTATTTTGGGTGGTAGTATGATTATTTAAAAAAAAAACCTCTCTGCCAGATTAAAAAAGATTAAACCAAATGAATCACTTTTTTCCAATATAGATGTACATAAAACACATGGATAAAGTGAAAATCCTATATGTCAGGGCTTAATAGTACAATATTTTTGCCTAGCATGAATAAGGTTCTGAGTTTGAATTTCAGCACTGGGAAAAAAATCCCAAATATCTAGCTATTGGCAGGTTTAGTTGGGTGAACATTGCAATGAAGAACATATGGACACTGGTGAGTATAGGTCACATGCTACAAGAGGGAGAGTATTCTCCATTAATGCATTTTTACACTTCGTGTTCATTGGGGAACCACTCTCTGTTTAAATTATTGTGAGAAATAGTGTAAATATACCACATTTTCTGTATCCATTTCTCCATTGAGGGACATCTGGGTTCTTTCCAGCTTCTGGCTATTATAAATAAGGCTGCTATGAACATAGTGGAGCATGTGACTTTGTTGCATGAAAGGGAATCATCTGGGTATAAAATGTGGCATGTTTACACAATGGAATACTACTCAGCTATTAAAAACAATGAATTCATGAAATTTTTAGACAAATGTTTGGAACTGGAAAATATCGTGTTAAGTGAGGTAACCCAATCACAAAAGAACACACATGGAACGCAATCACTGATCAGTGGATATTAATTAGCCCAGAAGCTCTGAATACTCAAGACATAATTAGCAAATCAAAAGATTCCCATGAAGAAGGAAGAAGAGGGCCCTGGTCCTGAAAAGGCTTGATGCAGCCTTGTAGGGGATTACCAGGACAGAGAAGTGTGAGGGGGTGTTTGGGGAATGGGCGGAAGGAAGAGGGCTTATGGGACATATGAGGAGGGGGGAACCAGGAAAGGGGAAAGCATTTGAAATGTAAACAAAGAATATAGGAAAAAAAGATATAGTAATATGTATACAATGATCTTGTTGCTTGATTTTCAGTTAGTTCCCCAGTGCCATTTGATGTTCAGTTTCCTGGGTAAGGAAATTCTCACCCTTCAGAAGGAGTGGATTACAAATAGGCAATACTGTGTGTCAAGTACAGATGCCACATGTGCGGTTTAAGCCTCTGGTTGAAATAGAACTTACATAAACACTGTACCTGCGTTTTAAGCATGAGGAACGAAGTTTGTATTTCAGGAACTCATGCGAAAGTCAGATGAAGTGGCATAGGCCTGCAACTGCAGCACTGAGCAGGGGAGGCAGGGACAGATTGGACAGATCTGGCACTCAGTGTCACCTTCCTGGCAGGGACAAGGAAGCAGGAGTGGGCAGATTGGTGAGCAGGGGGAGGGGTATTGGATAGGAGGTTTTCGAAGGGGAAACAAGGTAAAGGGATAACATTTTAAATGTAAATAAATAAATGGCTAATTTAAAAAAAAGAGTGTGGATGTCAAAAATGGAGTTTTTAATCAATCTTAATGAATCTTTTTATTTTTTAATAAAACACAGAAATTAACTGAGAATTCTGAAAATTTTTCAAATGTTTGTAAAAGAGCAAGTTTCTAAAAACCCACAGATGGATTAAAGGTAAGACAGCTAAATGTTACAAACAAAATACAAACATGAACAAAACACCCCAAAAGACTTACTTATCTTTCTATTAGTCTTCCCTTGATGTGTAGATATAGTATACACAGCATTTTTGGGAACCGTGGAGTCCTTAGTGTGTCCTTCTGTGCATCATAATAGCAGAAGCAAGACAAGAGAGAGTTATGATGGTCAGCAGCATTTGCCACAAGCTTCAGCTAAGTGGTGCAATCTGCCTAGTTGATTTTTATTGTAGCTGTTTGTTTGTTTGTTTTGTAGATGCTAACTTATAATCTAATTGTATAATACTCCAATGATAGACAACAGGACTCTATAGATACATGTGGACAGAAAGTTAAGGCACAATGAACTTGGAAACAAAACGCAATATAAAATCTACAAGATAGGGCACTATGAGAATCCTAGTGAATTTCCAATGAAATTATCATTTAATTTTTTCCAAAATGTTGTTAGTTTTGCTTCAGTTTCTTATATAAATTGCTAGTTGTTAGAAATAACTTTACAATCAAATTTAGAATTGCCTTGTGCTAAATTTCCTTACAATTCTAGCAGCATTTAAAATATTTTGAGTCATTAGAAAAAATTTTCCATCTTATATCCTGTCAGAAAATTTACACTTTTGTGTAATTTTTTTATCAGTTTCAATTTTTACTTGAAGATACCTTTATTGTCCTAAGTAGGTTATTTAAACTAACCCTTTGTGTCTATCTTAACTATAGCCTAATGATTAGCATAAATCAATTTCTTTTCAAATAGAGAAAACTTAACATTATGGTACTTTCTAGATAATTTGCTACGGACAGAAATATTTGTTGGAGTAACCACCAAGATTCTTCAAGTTTACACTGTTTGTTATTTCTGTCAAAGTAGATTAATGTCTTTCCTATTAATGTAGTACCCCTTTAGTGTATAATTATTTCAGTAAACCAGCTATCCACTCAAATCTGAAGAAGGAATTTTATAGTTTTGTTTTTTTTCCCTGGAACCTCCAGTTCTAAGATGCTCACAGGTCATCCCTTTCTTGTTTCAGGCTGCAAAGTCATTCGAACAGCATCCTGCTCGATACTAGCTTCACATCCTACTCAAAGGTGTTCCGAAGCCTATCTTGTAATTACATCTCCTTAAGGCAGTTATGAATGCATTACTTGGAGCCCACAGGTCTCTGGAATGAACTGAACATCTAAAGCTTGTCCTCCGAGTTAGCGCATGACCAGTGTCTAGTCCTTCTGTCCAGCGTGCAGCTGACAAGGACCAGAGCCTTGTGACAGCAATGTGTGTGTGGCCAGTGGTTTCATGGATAATTGGAGAGGAGGGAAACTGTGTTTGTCCTGTCTAGTAAGTGATTTTACATCAGCCAGCTTTTCTTAATAAAGGGTAACTTGAACCACAAATTGAGGGAGCAAATGTAGTGATCAAAACCATTTTATAGTGAGTGCTATTGTCTTTGTCTCACTGTTAGGCTTCCTAACAAGGACCACACAAGTTTTATGGAAAGACAATTGTGAGAATCAACAGTCCTCTGTGGCACAGTTGAGCACAGATATCATGCAAGGTCTTGGATTAGGTCATTCCCTGTTTCTTTCCAAATTGGAAAGGCATGCTAAATTTCTGTGATTAATGCTAAATTTATCCAACTGCACAGTGCTGCTCTTGTAACATTTCGCTAATGCTTCGAGTGTCTCTAAACTTACTCAGAATAGGCAGGGTTGAATTTACACTCTAGCCAAAATGAAGATCTTGAAAAATTAACACATCCTTCATAAAGCATATACGTAAAATATTGTTACGTAATTGTAGGTAATATGAATCACCTATTGATCTTGTAACATTTTTTCTCCCTCAACTAACCAAATACCAGAGATACTAACCAGAGGATTTTCTTTATTTTTGTTAGATCTTTGAGTTAATTTTAGAAAAATCAATGATCTTTAAGCATTTAGATAAAGTATTGAATATCTTTGGTAGTTAAGAAATCATGGCTGCATTAATATTACTTATTTAGAATTTTATCTTAAAATTATACTCTCAAATCTTTCAACAAGGCAGTCATTTCTTAGATTTACTTATAGATAATATATGGGTTTTAGTTTAATAAGTAAAATGTCTGTATATTTACGTACGAAAGTAAGTTGTCTGTAGCCTTTCTTTTGTAATAGGAAATGGGGATAAGAAATAATATTCAGGGCTCCAAACAGTTAGGGAGCAATATTGGAGCCTCTCTAGAATGAACAGATGTAAAAAACAGAGAGGAAATAAAAGCCTGCCAATACCCATAAATATGGTCTTGAAATTTAACTACCACTCAAATATAGGCATATTTAAGCAAAAATCTTAATGACTTTGACAAAACAAAACAAAAAATCTGAAAGAGAGTCTCAACCAAGTTGACCTAACACCCTCAATAAAAATTCTACTCGAGCCGGGCTTTGGTGGCGCACGCCTTTAATCCCAGCACTTGGGAGGCAGAGGCAGGCGGATTTCTGAGTTCGAGGCCAGCCTGGTCTCCAGAGTGAGCTCCAGGACAGCCAAGACTACACAGAGAAACCCTGTCTCGAAAAACCAAAGAAAAAAAAATTCTACTCGAGGTCAGGTTTATTTGCATTGTTAACTATAAAAATAATTAATCTGTGTTTTTATATATTTGAATAATTCTTCTTTGGCAATAACTCTCCAAACTAATATTTTAAAAATTAATTTAATAAGGTAAAAATATCAGATGTGTTTATCCAGTCTCAGTATAATTTGAATGTATTTTCACCATGTCAAATCACATTCTAGAACAGCAAGCTGACAACTTCAAGAAAGATCCTTTTAAATCTCTTAAATGTTGGTGATACATAAAATTTAGTGAAAATTTTCTCAGACTTAAAATGTGTTTGCAAACATTTCCAGATCTAAAAGAAAATAGACTTCTAAGAGAGAAATATAGTCATGTAAGAGTAATTTGCAAACCATTCTTGTAGAAGAACCGACAAGAGCGCAGAGAAGAGCTCCTTGCCCACAGTAAGCTGTAATGCAAGCTACAGCAACTGAAATAATTCCTGAAAATTAGCAATTAAACTATTGTATAACCATCTATCCTATTCTTGGGTATATACCCAAAGGAGATGAGATAAGGATGTACAAGAGACGTTTGTATTCTCATCATTCCTCATATCAGAATATAAAAGAACTCATTTGGTGAGTAGCTACTCAACACAACCAGTTATATAAGATTATATATATATATGTATATGTATATGTATATATACACATGTATATATACACATATGTATATATATGATTATATATATAATCATATATATATCTTAATCAACAAATGAAATCTCCATCTACAGAAATACATGAAAATCAGCAAAGTGACTTCCAACTCACTGACAAAAAGAAGACAATTCTTTAAGAAAAGTAAGCATAATGCCAAATTCATGAGAAAAGCAACTGCTCACACAGCACTCAGGGCATGAAGAGACCATGAATATGCCCCTTCAGGACATGAAGAGGCCTTGAATATGCCCCTTGTGGAAAATGTAAATTAGTTCTTCTGCTCCCAAAACAAATGATCTGTGAGTTTGGCTTACCTTTGAATATTTGACCAAAATTGTGTTGGACATGTTATTCCCAGTCCTGGAATCCAGCATGGAGTTCGTGGAAGGGTGTATCTAATCTCATGGGATCTTGCCTGAAAGACAAGTTTTGAATAGTTGTTTAAGAATTACCTGTGTGTTTGCTCATTTTGAGAGAGTAACATTATCGTATATTCAAATCTGAGAATTGCTGGGGGTGGTGATGCAAGCTTTTAAACCCAGTGCTGCAGAAGCAGAGCTAAGCAGGTCTCTGTGAGTTCTAGGCCAGCCTGGGATATATAGCTCACCTCGTTTAAAAGATGTGAGAATAGTGAAGGAAACCATCTGTGAACGTGTCAGAAATGATACGAATTCCATTGGAAAATGTTCCAAGTACTATCCTTTCCATCCTAAAACAGGGAGAATCTTGATTAGTTTTAGTAGTGCTTAATGACAACCCAGTATTACTGAGAGCTAATGTATTGTATAAAAATGTTTTTTATTTGGAAACACCTTGCTTTTTGTTTGTTTGTTTTTATTGTTGTTTTCCTCAGATGTAGTTTTTCGGTGTATCCCCGGCTGTCCTGAAACTTACTTTGTAAACCAGGCTGGCCCCAAACTCAGATATCTGCCTGCCTCTGCCTCCCGAGTCCTGAGATTAAAGGCACGTGCCACCACGGCCTAAATGGAAATATCTTTTTGCAAAATGTTGTTTGTCATCTTTCACTTCAAGTGTCGTATTATAAATAATTATATTTAACAGACTTTTCAGGAAGATTCATAGAAAGAGTTCATCATTTCAGTTGTTTTGTCTGATATGTACTGATTGCCTAGATATTCAGCCCTAAGGATATAGACTACAAGCCTCAGATGATACTCAGAATGTGGCTGCCATCAATTATCAAATAGGTGACCAGAACTTTCTTTAATGCAAAGGATATTACACAATGTGCTTTCTTGTCACTGATAAAGGAAATATGGGTTATATATGTATTGTCTCCTCCTAGGCATATCGTTCTGGTATTTTGCATATATTCGTCACTCCCCATACTTGCTGGTTTTGTTATGACTCTGACATAAAGATGGGAAAATGGGCTGGGAAGAAACCAGTTTACATAGCCCATTGTCACCATAGCCCCATTGATGTTCCAAATGTCCTTTCTATGTCACTGAAGGGTAGGCATTAGCAGACTCGGGAGGTGATCAGATCATCAACAAGCTTGGAAGGAGTTATTTGTGATGGGAATGAATCAGGAAAGGGAGACTGGGTACTCCAATGTAGAGCCTTACATCATAGGTCTCCAAAGCTGAAAATAGAAATCAGTATAAAACATGGGAAAAAAATGGTCCTCGGAGAGTCAGAGGACCACTGATGAAAGCAGCCCGTTGATAGGTGAACAAAGGAAGACTGTGTGCGAACACAGGCTAATTAAGTCTTGCAATTACTCAAAAGGCTTTGCTTTTGTGCGGAGGAGCTAGACATCTAAGAGTGATGTACAAGTTCAGATTGAAAATTCTTATTTATATTCTTCGAGGAAAGGACCATTTGCCTAGGAGACAAAGCCCGTGCTCCTGAGTTCCTGCTTTGAGCAGGCATGAGGAGAGCGGGAAGAGAGGCAGGCTTCTGAAGGAGGTGAAATTGTTGGTCATGAAAAGTGCCTTTGACTCGCGGTTTCAATGGATTTAACCTTTATTAAATATAGAACCCCTATGAAAATAGCCATAAGCTGAGAGAATTGCTTCCAATACACACTCCTTTTCTTAGTGGTCATAGAAAAAACAAAGCCCGATCAGCTCTCGAAGCTGGAGTATTCTTCTCCCATATGGGAGTTATTATTTCCAGTTCAGTGTGTCTCAAAGTAGGGGTCAGGTCTCCCAGAGGCCATCGGGGTCTGAGAGGGTTAACACAGAACAGAGCTACAGAGCTCCGCAGTGATCAGTGCAGATGGTGGTAGTGAACTCCCAGCTATATAAACCAGATGAAAAGGCCTCTGCTCACCAGCCCTGGCCTACAGTTGTCTTGTAATAAATACTCCAGGCACTCCATCTCCAAGAGGGGGCTCCAAACTACTATTGGAAGGTGACAAAGAGCTTATAAAAGCCTGTGCTTGTGTGTCAATAGGGGAGGGGTATAGTCGACATGAGAAACAGGAAAAATGAAGGAGAAGAGGGAGCACTGGCTTAGAGCAGTTCCGAATGCGCAGATTTTGGCAAAATTGTGGAGGCAGGGACACAAGCTTCAGGTGCTACAGGGCTTCCCACCCCAAGAACAAAGGACTCCTGATGCTTTTTAAGGTCTTCCTAACATGTACCTCTAACAAGGTCTTTTTCCATGACTCTCTGTTGTCACGGCTGTTGGGTCTTCAACTCTACCAAAGACTATTCTGTTAGAATAGCAGAATATCTTGTAAATAGCTCATAAACGCATGGGAGAAATAAAGTGGGTTTTGTTCATAACTATCTATTGTTTTCTGACCCGTTCATGTAGTCTTATAATCAGTGACCAACAAGGGAAGTAAGTTGAAGAAGAGAGACTGTGGTAGTCATCAGGATCAGCCCTTTGTATTATTACATGCTTTCTTCCTAGATCAACAGACAGACTAACTCCCCCAGGCGCCGTTGGTCTGCATATAGTCACTTAAGTAATTACATCCAAAAAGGTAACTCTTGTAGGCAATATCTCTCTTTTCTATAATTGAACAAATATCAGCTTATACACTAGGAATCCTCATAAGCAATGATGCCTTCTGATCATTTAGATAATTTGTTGCAGGAAATGTCACAGACACTTTAGTTTCCATCTTTCAAAATTTCTCATGAATATGAGCTATGATAAGTAATGCTACCCTTCCAGGCTTGTGAGTTGTCAACTGGTTCAAGAGAATTATCACTTAGACACATGCAAACAAGGTTGTAGTTGGGAAAAAGATGGGTTGCAGAGGGTATGGGGAAATTTGGGAGGAGAACAATGGGGGTGAATATCATATTTTATTGTATATCTGTATAAAATCTCAAAGAATAAAAAGCACCAAAATCCTGCATTATTCCATGCAAAAACATCAAACAAATGAATCATCCCAGGAGCAGGAGTTGGTACTAAGGGCATTGATATAGACACTAACTTCTCATGGAATATGTATTGCTTGTGGTGGTGTATGATGTTATTCCCCAAAAGTAGTATTTTCCAAATATTGTATAGGAAGCCATTGACAACATCATTATGTTTCTTGTTGCACATCCAGATTCTAGAGCTACACTCAGGCTAATGCCTGCCTATTCATAAGGTGTATGAATCTGCCTTTGCACAAACTTCCTTTGGAGGGATGTCTTTCCCTACACTGAAGTTTTGGAAACAACTGGACTAAAGGAGGGATGCCTTCATTTGTAATGGGAATGAATATGCTTTCCAAGCTCTCAATTCTGCAAAAAGGTACCACTTTCCAGTTATGCAAGGCTACACTACATTTGAGAGTGCATGTAGGGTGTTCTGTGGACCCTGATGACTATGTATGTTTCATATTGAATTGTCATTTAGCATTAAATTGCAGAACATGTACTTGAAAGATACAATCTTAACTCTGAGACCAATTAATAAAATTTTCAGGTTTTTTTTTTTTTTTGCAACCTGGGGAGGGTATGAACTTAACAAATTTCCTCATTTGTAAATACATATAAGCATTTGTGAAATATCTGGAACTCGGCACATCTAGAAATGCATACCTCTTCGAAAATGTTTGTGTTTCTTCAAGGCAAGAGGTGGTTTATCATGATTTTTTTTTTAAATTTTGAATTAAATCTAAGATCAAACAAATTATTATTGACGTTTCTCTACATTGGATACGACAATCATCAATAGATGCAAAAGCATCTGACTAAAGTAGAGTAAGTATCCCTCCAATTTCATGAACTAAATGAACAAAACCAGAAGCCCGAAGCAGCTCCTAGAATTGTTGAGCATATATTTTACAAGATGGCAGATGTGCATCATTATGGATCTGCATCTTTTCAGGAATAAATTATTTTTTATGTCGTTAGAAATAGTCGCATCATCATCATACTCAAGGTCACCTAGAAGCTAATAAGACAGCCCAAAGACGCTTATTTACTTGTATTTACTTGGACCATACTTCTCAATGCTTCTTTGGAATTGTGAGCACAGAAGATCTCAACATCCCCTGCTGTGCTGGCTGTGCCTCTGGGGTGAGATCTAACAACTGAAGAGCTATTTGTTTGTTGGGGAAAGTGCTGACTGTGGAAGTGCTGGCTCAGCTGGGTTGGAGGTGGTAAGATTAATGGACACAAGTCTGTAGGGAATAGGAGTTTGTGAGTGTAAAGGGCCTTAGAGGGCGGAACATTTCCCAGTCAACGAGAGAACACACACTTTGCCCTTCTAAGCACCCCATTGTCAAACATCCTGTTGCATAGGTCAAAAATCTCATGTGTGAGTTCTGTTGGAAATTTATATCTCTCTTCAGTAATGATTCAGCCGGGCGCCAACTCGTCACACATCTGATCGTAAACTTTAGCTGCTGCGCGACTTTTAAAGGGACCGATTTTATTTTCAATGACAACATATGCATTTCGCATAAAACAGAAAGTTTGATTAGAAGAAGGACTCTACCATGAAAATAAAACTGTAGGCACCTGCATGTATTCAAGTGGACCTTATTCTCCCAAATACTGAGGCAGAATGGATATGTATATAATGTAGATGGGGAAGAATAGATTAAAAGAAAATTAATGTCATGCAATATTTTATTTTTTTACATCTATTTAAATTTTCCATAGTAAGAAAGAGAAGATACTTTATATTGTAAGGTACCAGTAATATCTCCAGTAGAATAAAAACCTACATTTCTTGTTTTGTATTTGTTTTTCAGGGGTAGATGTTACTATAAAACTTCCCCTTGTGGACAGTATGAGAGTCAGACTAAGTGATTTAAAACAGACCTAAGAGCTGGATAATGTTCACACAAGTAGCTCAGTGTTGAGGCTTGTTGATAATGCAACTACCTGGGTTAAAAATATAAGTTTTGCTGATATAAATACAGCTCGCATACTGTGTAAATATTTACTGAGTCTTATGCACCAGGAGTTCTTTCAAGCCACCAGAGGATGCAATAAACAGATAGCAGAGAATTAAGTGTAAAATAGTGTCAAGAAGGTGTGAGGAGAGTTATATAATTCAATGTCAAAGTGGGTGCAATTATGAAAAAAAAAAGTCATCCTTGCCAATTCTTGCAGAAAACAAGGACAGATGACATTGCACTGTCTCTTTACCTTCCTCCTCCTCTGCCTTTGTTCCTTTCCTTTGTAGAGTCAGTGTACCATAAATGATATAATGAAAACCAAAAAGAACAAAGCAGAGACCTGACAGTTTGGCTGCATCTCTCCTAGTAATTAACACTGTGTCCCAAAATAAATTAGCTGCGTTTCTCTGAACTTCAGTATCCTGTGATACCGTATATGATTTTCCTGAAGAAAATCACAAGTTGATCTTAAAAGAAAAGCTCACTTAGGGGGGGAGCAAAAGCTTAGCTGTGTAGACAGGGGATACGTGTAGTCTCCTAGGGCGTATGGCTTCCAGGTGACTGTGCCCAATACTCCATGCAATCAAACATGTTTGAATTAGAACACTGAGCACACAACAATGCTAAGCAGGTGTAGAAGAAACCACTTGTTTCCTTGGGTCTGCTTTTCTGAGCGGTTAAGTTTTAATTGCAAAGCAAACAACACGGAAATGTGTGTTCTCAGCTTTAAAAGTTGCCTTGAAAATACATGCATAGACAGAACAATGTGCAATACCCACAGGACCTCACGTCGTGTGAGCTTGTCATCGAATGTGTCTTTTATGTTATCTCAAAGGAGAAAGTCAAGATTGCAAGGGGGTGGGGGGCTGGGGCTGCTTAGAAGAAGAATACCTGGGGCTGTCTCCATCCGTTTGTTTTCAGAGCACTGAAAAGATGAAGAATTTCCCATTTTCCTGCATTATTTTCATTTCGAACGTTTCTTTTAAACAAATATTTGCCTATTGGTTTTTCTTTATCTGAGTTAATTTGCAGAGCCTAGGATGGAATATCCTGAGGGTGTCTTTTTAATCCTTTCTTTCAGGAATGCTTATGCCAACAAAAGAGAAGGAGGAGATAAAGTCATTACACCGGGGAAAGATCAAACTCCTCTCTGTCGTTTGGTGCAAAATGAAATGACTTGATAAATGCCATTTTTGATTCATAATATCTTTAAACCAATAGAGATTCAGGCTTCTTCCAAACAAGCAAAGAAGCAATCAAACAAATTCAGTACTAACTGCTTTGAATATGTCTCTTGGTTAACACTTTTTTTTTTTTAACTTTCAATCTCTAAACCATACCTTCTTCCTTATGCAGCAGGGAATTCTGCCCGTCGTTAAATCACAACTAACCCCCTCTGTTTATGACTAGCAAGGAGAAGGAGAGACAGACATATGTGAGAGGCAAGCTTGTCTAATTGGCATCAGCCTTCACGCTGCACTACGCTGACAATAGCCTTTCAGAACTTGTGTTATTTTGGCATACATGATGAATGCCACATGTAGAATAATTCTTCATTCCCATTTCATTTTATTGCTATGGTCATTCATTTGCAGGGCTTCTTTCTCTTCCTCTCTCACCCGTTTCTCTCAAATTACGTCAGCATTAAGGCCTGCAGACACCTCCTTCTTTCTTTGTGGGTATGAATCATAGGCAGTCCTATGTCTGAAAATGCCAAGCTTTTTATATATATATATATATATATATATATATATATATATATATATATATATTATATGTAATATATATAATCAAACCTTATATTTCTCACTTTTTACAGTTATAACTCTCAATTTGGATGTGTATAAAAAGCCAAAATTAATATCCAACATAGAAATCAACTGAGAATTATGTAATATATAAACATATACTAGCAAATATGTACAAAATATTGTAGGTATAAGGAAACCATTAAAATAGCAAACAGTTAAAGATAGACCCATTCCAATTATTTGACTTAAGAAAAGCAATTTAGTTCCTGGGAGCTCTGGGGAGTCTAGTTGGTTGGTATTGTTTCTTCCTATGCACACCCCATGAGCTTCTTCAGTCCTTTCTCTAGCTACTCCACTGGGGACCTCTTGCTCAGTCCAATGGTTGGCTGTGAGCATCTGCCTTTGTATTTGCCAGGCTCTGGCAGAGCCTCTGAGGAGACAGCTATATCAGGCTCCTGTCAGCAAACATTTTGACCATCCACAATAGTGTCTGGGTCTGGTGTCTGTATATGGGATGGATCCCCAGGTGGGGCAATCTCTGGATGGCCTTTTCTTCCGTCTCTGCTCAACTAGACCCCCGCAGAGCTCCCAGGGACTAAACCACCAGCTAAAGAGTACACATGGAGGGACCCATGGCTCCAGCCGCATAAGTGGCAGAGGATGGCCTTGTTGGACATCAATGGGAGAAAACGCCCTTGGTTCTGTGAAGGCTTGATGCCCCAGTGTAGGGGAATGCCAGGGTGGGTAACCAGATGGGGGAGCACCCTTATAGAAGCAGGGGGAAGGAGGATGAGATAGGGGGTTTCTGGAGAGGAAGCAGGGAAAGGGGATACATAAGAATTGAAATGTAAATAAAATATCCAATTAAAAAATAGCCATTTAAATAGGAATGTTAACTTAAAATCTGCACAACTGATACCAAGATGTTAAAACTCTCCTTGGGAAAGAACTGCAGATAGAAGTGTGCATCATTAACATGATAAGCCTATGTCTGTGCGGTAGCATAACTCTTCATACACATAGGTTTTTTGAATGTGATGTCTACTTGTCTTCAAATACAGGCTGTATTTGGTATTTTTGAGCAACTATCTAATGTAATGCTAAGAAGAATGTTTAATGCAGTCGAGTTTACTTTGCAACTTCTTGATTAATTTAGCACATTTATGTCCATCTACAATACAACCTTTGTACCTCATTAACTCTACTAGTAACTTTAAAACAAACAAAATCAATTGCCTTATAAGAGTAGAAATAGTATATTCAAAATTGTTTTCTTAAGTAGTTCTTGATAGTATTCTACCCCAAACCTTTTATGAAATTAATAAGTTTTGGATAATACTTAATCTTATTTGGCAATATACATGTTATTTTCCTTTTTGAAGCATTCAAAGCTGAATGACTTAATTTCAATTTAGATCCTAGAATATAAAAGTGAGTCATAAGAATATAAGTTAATCAGTCACTGATTCTCAGGGTCTTTACTACTGGTAATGTTCAATATACCCTACTTGGTTTTTCTGGAGCATCTGTGTCCTTCTTTACAAGTCTGGTGAAACTTCTGGCTGGAGAAGGTGAAACCTGATACTGTTCAATGAGACAAAAATATAAATATATACATTTTCCTCAATAATGAGACATGAGAGTTTCTTTAAATGCACAATACATCATTCAAAAGTTTATTTTAAAATAATCACACATAAGTGAATTTAGATTAAAACCACTGGCATGATCTGAGAACAAAACTTAAAGACAATTATACACTGAGGAAAGTTTGGGTGGGGAAAGGCATCCTTTCATCTTGCCATTTAAAGCGTTCGGAATTGACAAAAAGCTTCATTTTAATCATGTTGCACCCTGATTGGGGGGTACTCAGGGACTTTTTGGACACAATAGACCAAACACTTTTGTTAAATGAACTTCTTAAAATAGTGTTCATTACTGAAAAAGAAAAGATAATAAAAAGCAAAAATGAGGAATGAGAGGGAAGATGGAGTTTCCTCACAATTTAAATCAATAAATAATTCCAGAAATTTTTTAAAGCTTATCTTAAATTAGGCCAAAGAACAAGTTAGAGATGGTAATTTTTGATACCTGATATTCACCTAAAAATTTTATCACTAGTTGCTTCTGAGTTTTATTTATTTTACCTTCACACAGGCCCTAAGCTAGTTGGTAATAAAATCAGGTCTCATGTGTGGTACTAGCATTTGTATACTCATTATTCAATGTTTCAACAATGCTTTTAATTGAAAATAAAATTACATCATTTCTCTCTTCCTTTCCTTCCCCAAACTTTTCAGTGTCTAGCATTTCCTGCTCTCTTGGGTTAACAGCATTTTTCTTTGATTATATTTATGTGTGTTCATAGTTATCATATATGCATATGTATATGACATATATCCATATATAATATATATGGATATTCAAAAATATCTATAAATATAGTCTGCTGAGTCTATTTTGTTGTGTGTGTAGTATACAGTTTCAAGGCTGACTATTTGACTGTGGACTGTCAATAAGTGTGTTGATTCCTCAAAGAGGCTAATTCTTTCCCAGAATTCAATAGTTGCCTATAGTTTGTTATTATTCTAATTTAAAATGCAAGTGGTTATGATACATGGTAGCATTTTCCTTAATATAATAGGAGTTAATAATAACATTATAAATGGTTATCTACAATGCCTATTAAATCATGTAATAAAAGTGAAATATGGAAAATAGATAACTATGAAGATCTTACTAGATCAGTAGTAGACACAGAAAACACCTATTGAAAATGAACCCAAATATTAGCATTTACATTGATTTTCATCATAATGATAAATAAATATAAGCAATATTTATATTTTTATGCAATAATAATATAAGAAAGAACAACTTTGTATACTGTTTTTAAAATATATTTTTAAATATTTATCAGAGTTTTTAATAATTCTTAAAACATTTGTATTTGTGATAAAGATTGAACTGTATCTTATTACAAATGCTAATTGCAGCTCTGCGTAAAATTTTGTATGGAATAAAACAAATAGATGATAGCCAAAATTTTGTAAGAACTTGGAGTCTCAAACTAATTAAGGATAAAATTGCAGTGTAATGTCTCTCCTAAAATGTCAACCTGAAAGTTTTCCCTCCCTTCAACCTGTCACTTGATGTTTAAACTCTTTTTAAAGCACATCATGATGGTTTCGATTTATGCACCAGATCAAAGCAGAACTCTTCCAAAAATAAATCAGCTAATTTCAACATCAAATGTGTTTTTCGGATGAAGGTTAGACATCCAGTTTTAAGCTATCAACTAACACTTAAATACTATGTCTCTAATCAACACAGTATCACAGGATTCTAGATATGGTATGGAAAAAGGAGATGTGTATTTCAAACTCTCTTTCCATAGAGATAAAAAGAAAAGCCTTATACCATTACATAAGTATCATACCATTTAGTGATAAAGATAGTAAGTTAATAGGGTGTCTTGGCTGCCAGTGTAGTTCTTTTTCTATCACAGGTTGTTGTATCATAGAAAGTAAGCATCATTTCCATGCTACTGGAATAGCATGGAATGCATCATGACTTCTTTATACTGTTCTTGAACTAATGACAGACATGTCAGTGGTTGCTAGGTACATAAACCATTATGTTAGACACAAAAGATCTGAAACAAGTATTTTATGTTTGTAAGTTCTTTTTCTTTATAGCAGTATTTAAGGGGAGGTGTTTGTGTTTTTTTTTTTTTTATTGAAGAAAGTGATTCTGTGCTGTATGGTTAAAATGCCACTATCTTCAAACTGATAACCAGCTTGTATTTTCTTCTAAGGTGAGCATATCATAGGAGCTAGCTTTCTGACTACATATCAAGTATAAGTTTGTCAGTGTTGTAGAAACTAAATATATAAGAACAAATCTTACATCAAAATTCAAAGGAAAAGAAGAAATGGAAAAGTCACCTCTTAGTTCATATATTAAATGGTATTACAGAAACTGAGATAAAATTATGCAGTTTGTCACACAAAGAAAATATTTGAGTTAATGTGAAATGGTTCATTTTGAATAATGAAGATGTTACAAAACAATATAAATTCAATAACTGACTTTAACCTGACAAGACATACATTTGTAATTTAAACCAAGTTATATTGAACATTAGGATAAGCTGACTTTGTGAATGAAGATGAATACATTTTTTAAAGGGCTAGCTGTGTGTGTGTGTGTGTGTGTGTGTGTGTGTGTGTAAGAGATGAACCTAGGAAAGAGAAACATTGATAGATAGATAAATAGATAGATAGATAGATAGATAGATAGATAGATAGATAGATAGATAGATAGATAGATGATAGATCAATGAGGTCAAAAAGAAAGCGACCCTCCAAGATCCCTTGGAGCTATGTGGTTTGTGAGCTACCCGATGTTGGCACTCGGAACCAAACTGTGGTCTTCTGCAAGAACAATAAGTTCTCTTTGCTACTGACCCACCTTCTTAGCCTCAAGATGAATGCATTTTAAAAGTAGAATTTAGATCACTTGATTTGTCTCCTACGACATATACTTTGCGACACCTTAGAAATCTTGAGATTACACTATGTGAGTGTGGAAACTTACTTGGATTATTTGGAAAATCATGACTTTGATAGGATATAACTAACACACCCAATATAGAAGAAAAATATTACTTTGTGTCTGTTACAGTTTGAGTGTCTCTTGCTGTAATAAAATACCATGACCATAAAGAAATTGGGGGAAAATGTGCTTATTTCATCCCACATATTTGGTTAACACCTCATCCCTGAGGGCATCAGGGCAGGAAGGCAAGAAGGGCAGGTTCCTGCAGCAGGGGCCACTGGGGAATACTGCTTCATGGGTTCATCCTCATGGTTTCTCAGTCTGCTTTCTTACACAGGTAAGTGTCACATACCCAGTGGCAGTCGTAGCACTCTCAATGACCTGTGCCCTACCACATCAACCAACAATCAAGAAAATTCTCACTGGCTTGCCTACAAGACGATTTGTTGGGGCCCTTTTCTCAATTTTATTCTTTCCCCAAGAGACTCTAGCCCTTGTCTCATTGACATAAGGATTATCCAGGAAGCTGTGTAAGCACATTAAATCCGAACAGATATTCTTAAAATAGTAGCACATTATAGCCAGTGGTGTATTTAAAAATACATAGAACAAAATATTGTCTGGATATCATGGATCAGGTAGTATCCATATCACATCAATATGATATGGATTATCACTACAATTGGAATCACTACAATTTGGAAAAAGAAGCTCTCATAACCCCACTGAACTTAATGAGATTCTTATATAGCAGCATTTAGAAAATAGAATGTTAGCGAAAAATCTACCAATTATAATTACATGATGAAACACTTTGTATTACAAAGTATAAAAGAGAAGTATCCTTATAGGTACTGAAAGTTAAACTCAGCCTTTATTCATTGAAGATTTAATATAGAGACATTTCTTTAGCCTGACATAAATTATTTATAAAAAATCCCAATAAAATAGTTTGAAATAAAGAAAGACTGCAATATTACCCTAATTTAGGTTCAAATTCAAGAATCATACAGAAGACACTAAGACTTTAAAGAAAACTACATGATCAATAGTAATTAATAACATTGATTTGTTTAAACCCAGGAGAACTAACAAGCATACTAGCACAAATTGGAGAATCCAGGGAGTAGATGTCTAAAGATCAACCTCTAATTTATATGTTAGACAGAGTTCAACAACCCAAATCAACATCAATGTTTAATTAAATATCTAATTAAAAATATCACCTCACATATGCTGATCATATTGGCCTAATTCTAAATCTAACACAAACTAGAAATTCACAAGTTTATAAACTAGTGTATGTGCTGAAATCTATATTACTTTTAATATTGTATATAGATGCAATACCTCCATAGTCATCTATTTATTCAAAGTATCTCAAAGCCCAGGAGAAATTTAAAAGAGCTGACATACTAAGTCAAGCTTCTATGGAAGAGAAATGTGATATTGATGCTACAATTTGGAAAACGAAGCTCTCATAACCACCTGGAACTTAATGAGATTCTTATATAGCAGCATTTACTCATAAAGAGAAAAGCATCTTTGCAACAGCCAGTTGCATTAATGAAAATACCAACTCGTTCTTTTAAGGGAACTTCATTAGTCTGCCATGGGTCACTTTATGATAAAGAACAGCAAACTCCTCTCATTGCCTGTTATACTTAAAAGTGATGAAATCCGAAAGCATTCCTCCTGAGGTCAGAACAGAGACAACATTTACTCTTACCAATTCTTTGCTCACTGCACCTTTTGCCCAATGCATTTGACACGAAAAAGAGTGCATTCCAGCGGGAAGCCAAACTGTCTCCATTCACAGACGATATCATCCGGTCAGAGCAATGTCCTGGGGAAAAACCCTGAAGATATATGAGAAAAGACACAATAAAATGACTTCATGAAAAATTCAGAATAAAGTTATTTATAAAAATAATTTGCATATATATGTATATATATATATATATATATATATATGCTGACAATGGGACATGAAGCTGAAATTAAAAGTCAGCTTCAGTTACATATATGTTAAATAGAACAAAAGTACTTGGTATTTTGATGAACATGGAAGGGAAATTCAAATACTGAAGACATCATTGAAGGAAATTCAGAAACCAGTATATATATGATAGTAATTTATAAGTAGACAAATAAGGAAATAGAAATTTTAAGGTTGCCAAAGTTTCAATAAGATACAATCTTATTCATTAAGTTAATACAACTTTTATATCAGAATTTTATCAGGCTTTGTGAAAAAATGACTAAGCTGCTTCTAAAACTCACAGGGCCTATAAGGGAATTATTGAAAAAGACGTTATATTTTTAATTTTTAATTTCACAATATAATGAATAGCAAAAGTGTTATTCAAATATGAATTTATATATAGTTCAATATGAGATATTTCCATCATCCTAAAAAGTTCATAGCTATGGTCAATCGAGTTTTAATAAAGTTATCAACACTGGAGTAATTGAAATTTTATATGAATTGAAATGAATTTGTGCTTCTAATTTGCACCATATAGAGAATTAGTTCTAAAGACATCATACTCTGAATGCAAGAGCTAAAACTAGGATATTCATATGTGAAAGCAGAGATCAAAATCTTCATGATATAGGACTAGAGTCTTACTTATAATATATATCATCAAGAGCACTAGCAAAAAGTATTTAAAATATGATTTCAGCAAAAGGAAAAATTAATATTTCAAGGGACATATTATTAATGCTAAGTCAACTCAGAATCATGGAAAATATTCTCAAATCTAATATATGAGATGAAGAATTATATAGAAAGTCATAAAGCATCAAGAGAAAATCAATTTACATTTAAAAGAACAACTTTAGATTAATAAACAAACTTTGAATAAATAATCTCCGGAGATGATATACAGAGCATGTAAAAACCTGGTTAATAAAATTAATAATTTGTGATTCAAATCAAAGCCAGAAGACTACTTCATACACAGTAGAAGAGCTACAATAAAAAGTAACATAAAAAAATGGTTAGTGGGTATGAGGAAAAATTTAATCTATCATAGTTATTTATTTATTTTTTATTTTTTTGGTTTTTCGAGACAGGGTTTCTCTGTGTAGTTCTGGCTGTCCTGGAACTCATACTGTAGACCAGGCTGGCCTCGAACTCAGAAATCTGCCTGCCTATGCCTCCCAAGTGCTGGGATTACAGGTGTGCGCCACCACCGCCCGGCGTATAGTTTTTTTAATGCAGACTCAGAACATCTTGTATGGATAAGCTTGAGTGACTTTGAAAATGGTCTCTCCTGCACAGAAACAATTGATGATTTGAGTCTTTCGCCTTTACTCAAAATGTCCTACAGCTATTTACCGGAATGGTCACACTTTAGGAAAGAGCAATAACCAAACTCTGTGCGCACCAACAGTTGCCAGTTCCAAATAACACTAGTTCTTGGAAAACCAACCTGTTCTTGCAGTTCTCTTCAGAGTAAATGGAATTTGTGTGATCAGTGGAGTTTTAGTCACATTGACCACAGAAAAGTGGCAATGATCCTCTACATAGCTCCAGCTGAAGATCACATAATTTAGTAAAAAACTAGTAAAACCCCCACATCAGTCTCATGTGTGATATATGTAATACATACACACTTCCTAGGGGAAGCTAAAAAGAGACTATAATAATTCTTACATTTGTTTTTAATTAATTTTTGTGTGCTTACATGTCCATGTAATGATATGCACATCTATGTATGCCTGTGCCTACACAGAAGCCAGGACAAAGAATTGTTCCCTTAGAACTGGATTTGCTTTCCCCTTTCCCAGTTCTGGTATTCTCCTGCAAGACTGGAACCAGTCTTTTCTGGACCAATGTCCTCTCATTCCTTCTTCTTGGGAATCTTTTAATTTGCTAATTGTGCCTTGAGTATTCAGAGCTTCGGAATGTAAACAAAGAATATAGAAAATAAAAGAAAAAAAAAAGAAAAAGAAAGAGGCATGATTGACAAAGGGAAAAAAAAGAACTGGATTTGCAGGCGTTTTCCTGAGGGCTGGTGTAAGCTTAGATTTTTCAAACTCTGCTCTAATAAGGGTTCTCAAATGCTTCAACCACACTTCTAGTTCACTGTCCAAAGGTACAGGAGATAAGATGGGAAATAGGACAAGGGGATGTGGATCTGTTTAAAAGTAGGTCTTTGGGGGGCAATTCTAATCTCAATTTGTGAGAATACCAACAGTCCAGTTCAGTAGTATCTAGATAGCAGCAGTCCAGTTCAAAAGTGTCATCAAATGGTGGCATGATCCAGCAGAAATTGGAAGGAGCCCAAATATCCCTCAAAGGAAGAATGGATACAGAAAATGTGGTATATTTATACAGTGGAATACTACTCAGCAATTAAAAATAATGAATTCATGCAATTTGTAGGTAAATGGTTAGATCTGGAAAATATCATCCTAAGTGAGTTAACCCAATCACAAAAGAATACACATGAAATGCAATCACTGATAAGTGGATATTAATGAGCCCAGAAGCCCTAAATACTCAAGGCACAATTAGCAAGTCAAATGATTCCCAAGAAGAAGAAAGGAGAGGACCCTGGGCCTGAAAAGATTGGATCCAGTTTTGTAGACCCAGAACAGAGAAATCGTGGAGGGGGGGATGATTGGGGAATGGTTGGGGGGGGGAATTATGGGATGTATGGTGAGGGGGAACTGGGAAAGGGGAAAGCCTTTGGAATGTAAACATAGAATATAGAAAATAAAAATTAAAAAAAAAAAAGAAAAAAGAAATCACCAGGTCTCTGCAGAATTAGCAGAACTCAGCAGGATCAGCCAGGGCCAGTTGGAATCCCAGGAATTCCAGGTGTTCCCTTCCATGCCTCTCTCAAAAAAGGAAAGTGAGTGAAGATTCAAGACTAACAAAGAGTTGTGCAGACAGCTATGCAAGTGCAATGTCACTGTCCTACAGTAACTCTCTCCAAACATCACATGTCCTCTCGCTTTTCTTGCCTCAGCAAAGCATCACGAGTCTGCATCACGTGACACAACCAGAAAAATTTCACTTCAGGCTGGCTTGTCATATGGGTGTTTGTGACTTTGCATGGGGCACTTGTATCCTCTGAGTTATGTCCCTAACCATACAATTATTTCTAATTCTATTAATATTTATGAAAATTTGGAGAAGCATGTTCTTATACCCTATTTTTTTAGTCAAATTATGTCTAAAGAGCATGTGTTAAGAATGATATTTCAGGGGCTGGAGAGATGACTTAGAGGTTAAGAGCACTGAGTGCTCTTCCAGAGGTCCTGAGTTCAATTCCCAGCTGGCTCACACCCATCTCTAATGGGGATAGGATGCCCTCTTCTGGTGTGTCTGAAGAGAGCAACAGTGTTCTCAGATACATAAAATAAATAAATCTTAAAAATAAACAAAAGGATGATATTTCAGTACTAGGAATTTCACCAAACCTGAATTTTAAAATAAATTGCACATTCATCCTATTTCTAGGAAACTGATTAAAAACATTTTATTAATGGTAGAATATGACAAATATTCCAGAGTGAAGTATAGTACATGACAAACTTAGACACATTCCTGGCCAATTATTTATAAATGTTCTGGGTATAGACAAGTCACCCGGTACATCCACAGTGGAAAGTGTAAATGCTTTGAAGACCTACCTATCAAGGGCAAAGAGAATGAAGCCCATGGAAATCTCTCTTCTTACATAAGAAAGGATTCTCTTGTAGTCTAAGAAGAAATATAATTAAGTATATCCATCATTTCTTATGGCATTTTATTTGAATGCCTGTTTTGTACTTTATAATGATAAATAACCTTACAAAATCTTTACAGAGCTAATTCTTCCACCATTTTTTAAATGCAACACAAACCCCTTAACATGTTAAGATATAATAAAAGGCATATTTAGTCCCCAAAGGGAACAAAGCTAAAGTCAAATGCCAAACAGCAACATGATAATTAAATCAGCATTCTCATGAAGATAAAGGAAAAACAAACTTGATTTTTATACTCTTTCTGCATAATAAACTCCAAAGTATACAAGTTGGCCATCATTTTCCCAGCCGTATACTGAACAAGATGACTGCATGTTCCCTTTTTACTTGAGGACAGCTGTAAACAGGACAGAAAGTTCAGGGTAACCTCTGAGCCCATGAACCCACACACATGGTTGTATAAACATTCAGGATCCTACATGTGGTATCACTCAGTTATTAAATGGTGGCCTGAACTTTGCTGTTTCCTTCTTCTCTCCCTGCAGGTCTCTCTGCTCCATCACAATGCATTGTATCACATTGGGCAAGCAGCAAACTCTTCTGAAACCAACTGCGGAACTACAGTAGACATCGCTGAGTAGACAGTTCAGTAGGTAACACGCCCGGCACGCACGAGGAGCCGAATTCAATTCTTAGAACCCACATGCAAAATCGCAAGATATGGGGTTAACCATTTAGAATTTCAGCACTAAGAACTGCTGTCTATAAAAACAAACAAACAAACAAACAACAAACAAAGTGGTGGACGGTGCCTGCTGTGCTCTGGTATTTCCATGTATACACACACATGGAAATTTTTACAGCCCCCATGAAACACCCACATACAAAAACCTGCACACAAAGAATAGAGTAGAAATGCTTTACTACAAGAAGGCAGACAGGTTGATAGAGTCAGTTTTAGGCTGGGAGAACCCTCTTTCCCTACACCCTTTAAAACGCATATACACTTTCACAAGACACATTTCCATGTTAGAGACAGCTTTGTGTCTGGAACAGCTGAAGCAGGAGGAGATGTGCCCCCAAACCATCTTGATATAATTTAACACAGCTAATATGCCCATAGAAAAGAGTGGATTTCATTGATAGATATCTATGAACTCACACTACTTACAAGCTATAAAACCTCGTGAAGGTATCAAAGCTTATTTCTAAGTTGGAAGCGTTCCACTCCAGCCTAGATTCAACCTTGAACACACATGTCAATGTTATGTATTGTTCCTGGTGTCCATTCTTCATATTATAGTCGGGGAAACAAAACCCTGCTACTGTGAGCTTCCTCTGTGACATATATTTCCCTCGACAATCAGGATGTCATCTGAGTTTCAAGCTGAAGTTGGACATTTAAAGCTCCCTGGAGACAGTCTGAATAACTTCTTCAAGTACTTTTTGGACATGAAGCCTCTCACACTCGAAGCCCGGGAGACATGCATTTCCACGGGGAGTATGTGAAAGTGATAGCCTCTAAGATGTGTAAGGAATAATCCAGATCTCATTGCACCTCCACATTCAGATCGGAAAATTTCTCTTCCTTCTATATGCTTAAATTTAGAAAGTTTTATATTGGAATTGTTGGATAATTTTTAAAAGGCGAATTTCGTTAGGAAACCAAATGATCAAAGTCGCATCCTGTGCGGTATCGTGCAAAGTTGACTGGCATAATTTAACATCTTGAGATGAGAGATAAAACGGATGCGTGGAAGGTCGCCATTATTCAAGAGCAACTACATGTCTGGAGAGCTCAAACTTCTGATGTGACTGATTTGTGTCTGGCTTCATGCTGCTTGGAAATAAAGGCTCGGCTCCTACACGTCCATATCTTTACCCTCTTCGAACCATCAATCAAGTTTTTGCTTCACCCGTAGCAAAAGTTCAAGGGGGGGGGTCCTTGAATTTATATCGGTGATCTCAGACACCAGACATTAACAAGAGTGACTCTAGATAAAGCTGAGCTAGCTGCTCTATTGAGCAGAAAATACTAAATATTTTGAAAGCATCCTCGCATGACATCATTCATTCATTACTTTACCTTTTTGGGTTGCAATGATACACTTTCCTTTTCCGGTGTAAGTCAGTATTTTTATTAGACAGATGAAAACCTGTCTATTCAGGGTTTCTCTTACAGACCAGCAGCTGTACTCTACTCTTGCTTGAAGATGTAATAAAGTAGCTTCATTGGCAAACAGCATTGGTATTCATGTTATGCAGGGTGCTAGTCTCAATAAAATACCTTGTTTGTAAACATTGACACAAACAGATGTGGCAATGTCAACATGTAATATAATCCTTTAATCGTTCCCTTATTCATACAGTTGACTTCTATCACTAACCATGGTCCCTGCTTGAGGCTCTGTCTGTAATCTCTAAAATCTCTTTGAGGATGGCCAGTGTTCGTTTTACCAGTCTCATCTCCACAAAATTCAGCATCCTTTAGTGTGTCGTGTCTTGTAGATGGAAAATGCCTTAGTATGGTGTCTATATTGTATATCTCAGGGTAGCTGACTAACCTGATTGAAAGACACTGACACAAAATGCAGAACTATTTAAAGCTCTGAATTACTGACATGAAACAATCAAAAATTAGTTGAGGAGACTTGGTTGTTTCACTCTGCATCCCCTGAAATTTAAGAGAAGTTATACCAAGGTCAAAACTATTGGATGAATGCCCTTAGAGTTTTTAGGGAATTAGAATATTTGTGTATATTAACAATTTCCTCTCTCAAAGTAATTCTGATATGGATCCCTATTATTATTATTTTGTGTGTGTCATGTTTTGCAATTCTATTTTCTGTTGACAATATGTCTTGACTTCTTTTGCTAGGATAGGTTGGTACACAGTCATCTAGTTTTTAGTACCAAGTAGCTTTACTTAAAGAATTCTTTCAAACTTTGGGGCAGTGGCCATTGTGTGATTCACATACCAGGAGACCCAGGAGACAGCAATTTGGTAAGCATGAGAGTTCTGAGACTGGCAGATTGCTCCAAAAGCGATGCTATTAATACTTCTCTGTCTGTCTTCTGGAGGTGAAATACTAATAGTCTTAGCAAAAACAACTAACAAATGATTGTTATCTAGTTTATTTTCTTCCCATAACATACCATGCTATCATACTATTTCTGCTTAGTTCCAATATTTAATATCAAATTAAATTTTCAAAAATACACTGAACCAACACTAAAGTAATGTAGAGAAAAGTAGAAAAATTAGAATTTCATTCAACTGCAAAGAGTGCCTAATTCTGTACTCATTATAAAAGACTGGAAATTTTTAAATTATTTAAGAAACTATATGGAACACATGGTCTATGTGTCACTTGAACCCTGAGATTATTTCTAAATCAGTAATTTTGTAAGCATAACTATTTGGAGTTTCATGTGCTCCTGGTGTGCTTAGGCAATATTTCAGAATAACCTGACCCACACTAAAAGCCTGGGTACCTCCTCATTTGAAAATATTATTGTTCAAGGTAAAATTTTAATAATTATCATTATTGCTTATATAATAGCCTAACACTTTCTAATATAAAAGCCATAAAATATTTCATCTAGGCATCCAAGTTTCAGATAATTAATGTTTTCTCAAATATATTAATTATGAATTATATAAAGAACATAAAAGAAATATCTAAAATATGATGTTGATTTAGGTGTGGTGAAATAGAAATATTATTCCGACTAGCTAGACCATGAGAAATATAGATTTTAATACTGGCTTCATTGATCCAGCTTTTTCTAGGAGTCATACATTATTTTATATGTGGATATAGATTAAGGAAAAGTAGTCATAAAATTATCTGTTGAACTAGTGGAAAAGGCATATGCCTCCTCTTAGAAAAAAAAGCCAACAAAGTACACAGAGAAAATCACAGGTCTCTTGACAATCAGGTGGCCTAACATATTTTGCCATAACATTTCTAAAGGTTAAAAGCAAAACAAGCAAAGAAAACATGAACACCTTTGACCATGATGTCAGTACAAAACACTGCACTGTGATTCAGAGTCATGAATGAGACCATGTCTCAGCATGTGCTCTCTTCTGCAAACCAGATACCTAGTGAAAAGCATTCTCTGGTCAAATAAATTTGAATGATGTCAAATGAACTCAGTTAAACAGATGTTTTCAGAATCGCTCTTCTTAGAGACTTTAACCAAGAACAATGAAGAGATTTACCAACGGACAAACAGAGCATATGGCCATTCCTAAACTGAAAACAATCAACTCAAATCTTAACTTATCTTAACAAGTTGTCTCACAAATTGGCATGTAAATGTGTTACAAGTGTCCCTAAAAGCTCACAACAGATGTTTGATTTTCTTTGTTTTCTATTGCTTTCCTCGGGGGTTTGTTGCTTTGTTTCTGTTTTAGATTTTGCTTAGAGATCTTCTTTGTGATCTTGATTGATTTCCACTATACTTAGGTCATGAAATATTTTTAATATCCTCAAAAAGAAAAATACACAAGCAATATAATATACCATATTCAGCCATTCAGGTAATAGTTTTTAAACACAAAACAGTATTGTACTGTTGGAGGAAAGTTAAAATATTTGCATCCTCTTAATATAGAAAAATAAAAATTGAGAGTTTAAAATGTTATCTATAATTTAGTGCTTATTTTCCTTTTTACAATATTTCTAAGCTCTCCTTTCTTTATACTGAAGTAGTCAATATCCAATTTAATGCATTTCAAACACTTTTTTATATCTAAAACCAAAATCCAATATGACATTTATTTTTATATAGTCCAATCTTAGAAAATCATATGTGTTTTTTAGGGAACAATGAAGAGATCATAAACTATCTGTTTCTAAATCAAAGAAATATAATTTAAAATGGTATTGAAATTTCAGATTACACAAATGGAAAGAGTCTAGAAAGAAAATAAGATTATGAACAGTTTTGAAATGTTTTCTATTTTAAAAATTATTTGGACATTAAAACAGTAAAAAATGTTCCTAAACAATTCAGAATACGGACACAGTTCAGATCAGGATTCTGGAAAGAAAAAAATCCACTCAAACTCCAAATTATGAGCAGCTGCTCCCATCGGACTCCTGTGAAGTGCGGTGCTCCGGTTCAAGAGTTTCCTTGTCATGCAATCAAAGGACGGAAACATTAAGGCTGCAGATGGAGAGTGGTGACACACTGTAATTTCATACAGACACAAGACGGTTTGGTGACATAAGAATTACTAGACCATGAGTCCTTGGGTCCATGAAGTGGATTAAAGCTTTATTGCTCTTTGGAGTTCTGACAATGACAAATGTTCTCTCTGATGTTGGGATTATCTTGTCTAAACTTTTGTTTCCTCAGTTTCAAATTTCATTTTTTTTTGTCTTAACCATCTTCTAAGATCCAAAATAACTTCCCTTTGCCATTAGTAACAGTCCCTCGTCTTATTTTTGGCTTCATAGCCACACTTAAGTCATTTTTCAATTTCCAATTGAAGAGGGTTGAATGATAGGTTTAACCATATGGTCACATGACTCAATTCCAAACTATAATTGAAAAATCAAAATAGAAGAAAAGAAAAGAAATAAAATAAGAAAATTCTCTAAAAAGAATTCAGATATAGATACTGCATTTTTTTAAAAAAAAAAATCAATTGCTAGTGTCAACAGAATGCACAGCTTCTTGACAGCATGGTTTTTAAAGCATATATTTATTTATTTAATCCAAATGAGTGGTTTCCAGTGTGTAAGTATGTGAACCACATGCAGGCCTGGTCCATTCTGACATCCCAGGATAGCACTGGATGCCGTGGAACTGAAGTTAAAGATAACTGTGGACTACCATGTGAGTGCCGGAGGCTGAGCCATGGATGTCGTTGAATATGGAGCTATTTCTGCAGCCACCAAGAGCAAACGTTCTTCCTTATCCATAATACTTATTGTACTGTTTTGCAGTCTTTCCCATCAATTTGTCTTTGGCATGATCATACCATGTGACACATTACTTGTAGTGGTTTTAAGCCGGTGGAATCTCCAGATGGATAATCAGGTAAATTTTGAATGGCATTAATGTTCCTTGTTTTCCTAGGACTTAACAAAACTGTGTGAGGGTTTTGCATATGGAAACATATAAAAAATTTTCCACGTTGCTGAAACTTCCGGTAAGCCAGCTTGTATTTTATTTTTCTAAAGCATTGCTTCCCAACAATGCTTCTTTGGTCTGTGTTTAGATATAATATAATTGCATTTGCTTTTTAAGCATTTGAATAATCGTGTATTGATAGCTGTAATTCAGTTACACTAGCTTGCTTGATAGTCTTTTTCTATTTTGTAAGAAAGGAAAAAAAAAAAAACATCACCACAAAGAGATTCATTTCAAAGAGAAGTTAAAACAACCACGCAGCAAAATGGCACGATCCTTGCTTTGTGGGGAGAAGTCATGGTTTGGAGTGTATCTTGAGATTTTAAATAAACAAATAATATAAAAATATTATTGCATACTTTATTATTTTCTTTCTTCTAATTTTCAAGCATTGTGTGCAGGAAGCAAACTGTTAAATCCAGCTAAACAGGAGGCTCCAAAGCCTGATATTATTACTGAGGCTGTGGTGTGCTTACAGATAGGAGCTACCCTCAGAGAGGCCATACAAGGAGTTCTAAGAAGCAGATGCAGATACTTACACCCAACCAATGGACAGAAGCTGGAGACCCCTCAGATCGAATTAAGAAAAGGCTGGAAGATACTGAGGAGGTGGGAGACCCCACAGAAAGACTAGCAGTCTCAACTTACCTGGACCCCTGAGATCTCTCAGACGCTGAGCCACCAACCAGGCAGCACACACTAGGTGTTATGAGCACCCTCCCCGCACCCTCCCCAACAAATACAGCAGAGGGCTGCCTGGTCTGGCCTCAGTGAGAGAAGAACCTATTTCTGGAGACACTTAAGGTGCCTGGAAGGTGGAGGTCTGGTTGGGGTGGCAGTGGGGACATGTTTTTGGATACAGGGATGGGGAGATAGGATGAGGTCCTAGGTGGACCTGGAGGGAGATAACATCTGGATGGTAAAAAAAGCTTAGATGATGATGATGATGATGATGACATTCAACAACTGAATGTAAGTACTTGAAACTTCAGAGTGTTAGCTATTGCTTTAGAATTTAAAGTAATATTGAGTTCCTACAAAAACCACCAAGGAGTAAATAGTTTTTAAATGTTGTCTTTCTGAGAATTAGAACAATGAATGTAGAGTTAGACTAGCCTGAATTTAATCTAGCCTGTCACTCCCTTATGCAAATGTTTAAACTTTTCTAACGTCATTTCCTAGTCTGCAGTATAAAGAAAGTACAAGATATAGTTAATCTGTAAGTCCTTAACCAAAAGACAGCTTTGAAAGTTGTCAACTTTCAAAGGTTATAATCTGAAATGAAACTTAAAATATTCAGTATGAAGGATATTCAGGAATATAACAGAACAGGGAACATAACTAGATACATTGTGAAACTTCAATGACGTATATACTCTTTATTCATGCTTTTCAATATCTCTGAGGTAGAATAATCTATAGCCAGGAATACAAATGATGCTATGAGCAAAGACCAGAAGAATTATAGCCAGGAATGAGGAAAGTGGTCAGCATAGGTGGTGGTGCATCTCATATAATTATAAACTATTAACGAAACATAGGTCTAAGAAGATGGCTGGGTGAGGAAAATCATAAACTGCACACAAACATGAAGACAAATTTTTTATTCTCAAGTGTAAGGAGGAGAGTGAGACCACCTATGCCTGTAAGCTCTGGGGCAAGGGAATGTCTAGTCCTTGCTAGAGAGCTAGTCTCTACCAAATGGCTGATGTTAGTTTTAGTACACACACACACACACACACACACACACACACACACATGCACATACCCACAGAAAATATACACACTCACATATAGAGAAATTATTATTATTATTATCAATAATAATAATAATGATGATAATAAATTAAGAAAACTTATCAAATCAAAAACTTAAAATGGCAAACATGCAAATTTTAACACAATGCTATTTGAAAATAAATTATAATATAGAATTGTACTTGCATTTTGGTAAAATAAATGTCTTCCTAATCATGCTTTTAGAGATTGTTATGACTTGAATTCTTCCCCACGCTGGATAAGCACTCTCTCTGAACACTGTACTCTAAGCCTTGATATCTACCATCCTTTGGTCATACGTTTCTCTCAAACACTTCGTACCAGCAACGTACTTAGTTCTTATGAGATCAGGAGTACTGATCGTTTCTGTACTTTATTTTATACTAGTAGGAGGTCAACAAATGTCATTGTAATGAAGAGCTATAGTACTATATTTAATGAACTGACATAAACAAGCCTTAGCGAGAGTTTCCAGTTCTTAACCATCTAAACTGCTAAATAATTCACCAAGACTGTCTAACTATATCCATTATTATCATTTAGAATTATTTTCAAAAATGAAGCAACTAAAATATTTACCAAAAAAAAAAAGGGAAAACCCACTAAGTCTGTAAAGTGGATTGCAGTGGCCTACTCTTTATTATCATTTAAGAAATTTTCAACAAAATTTGATCAAGAAATGAATAAAAGTTTTTATATTGTTTGCTTTTTTATTTTTTATTTTCTATATTCTTTGTTTACATTCCAAAGGCTTTCTCCTTTCCCAGTCCTCCCCTTACCATATGTCCCATTCCCTACCCATTCCCCAATCACTCACCAACTCTTTCTCTGTTCTGGTACTCTCCTGCAAAACTGAAACCAGTCTTTTCAGGACCAGTGTCCTCTCCTTCCTTCTTCTTGGGAATCTTTTGATTTGCTAATTGTGCCTTGAGTATTTAGAGCTTCTGGGTTCTTTAATATCCACTAATCAGTGATTGCATTTCATATCTATTCTTTTGTGATTGGGTTAATTCATTTAGGATGATGTTTTCCAAATCCAACCATTTGCCTACAAATTGCATGAATTCATTATTTTTAATTGCTGAGTAGTATTCAATTGTGTAAATATACCACATTTTCCGTATCCATTCCTCCTTTGATGGACATCTGGCTCCTTCCAACTTCTGGCTATTATAAATAAGGCTGCTATGAACATTATGGAGCATGTGTCGTTATTGCATGCAGGGGAATCCTCTGGGTATATGCCCAGGAGTGGTATAACAGGGTTCACTGGAAGTGTCATGCCCAATTTTCTGAGGAACCAACAGACATTTCCAGAGCGGTTGTACCATCTTGCAATCCAACCAAGAGTGGAGGAGTATTCCTCTTTCTCCACATCCTTGCCAGCACTTGTTGTCTCTTGAGTTTTTAATCTTAGCCATTCTGACTGGTGTGAGGTGGAATCTCAAGGTTGTTTTGATTTGCATTTCCCTAATGACTAATGATGTTGAACATCTCTTAAGGTGCTTCTCAGCCATTCGAATTTCTTCAGGTGAAATTTCTTTGTATAGCTCTGTACCCCATTTTTAATAGGATTATTTGGTTCTTTGGGGTCTACCTTCTTGAGTTCTTTGTATATATTGGATATTAGCCCTTTGTCAGAGGTGGTGTTGGTGAAGATCTTTTCCCAATTTGTTGGTTGCCATTTTATTCTTCTGACAGTGTCCTTTGCCTTACAGAAACTTTGTAATTTTCTGAGGTCCCATTTGTCAATTCTTAGTCTTAGAGCATAAGCTATTGGTGTTCTGTTCAGGAACTTGCCCCCTGTGCCCATGTCCTCCAGGGTCTTCCCCAGTTTCTTTTCTATTAGTTTCAGTGTTTCTGACTTTATGTGGAGGTCCTTGATCCACTTGGAGTTGATCTTAGTACAAGGTGAAAAGAGTGGGTCAATTTGCATTCTTCTGCATGTGGACCTCCAGTTGAACCAGCACCATTTGTTGAAAAGGCTATCTTTTTTCCACTGGATGGTTGTAGCTCCTTTATCAAAGATCAAGTGACCATAAGTCTGTGGGTTCATTTCTGGGTCTTCAATTCTATTCTATTGATCTACGTGCCTGTAGCTGTACCAATACCAGGTAGTTTTTAACACAATTGCTCTGTAGTACTGCTTGAGGTCAGGGATATTGATTCCCCCAGAAGTCCTTTTATTGTTGAGAATAGTTTTAGCTCTCCTGGGTTTTTTGTTACTCCTGATGAATTTAAGAATTGCTCTTTCTAGATCTATGATGAATTGATTTGGGATTTTGATGGGGATTGCATTGAATCTATAGATTGCTTTTGGCAAGATGGCCATTTTTACTATATTGATCCTCCCAATCCAAGAGCAAGAAATATTTTTCCATCTTCTGAGGTCTTCTTCAATTTCTTTCTTCAAAGACTTGAAGTTCTTGTCATACAGATATTCCACTTATTTGGTTAGAGTCATGCCAAGATACTTTATATTGTTTATGGCTATTGTGAAGGGTGTTATTTCCTTAACTTCTTTCTCAGCCTGCTTGTCCTTTGACTATAGGAAGGCTACTGATTAGCTTGAGTTGATTTTACAACCAGTCACTTTGCTAAAGTTGTTTATCAGCTGTAGGAGATATCTGGTGAAGTTTTTGGGCCACTTAAGTATACTACCATATCATCTACAAATAATGATAGTTTGAATTCTTCCTTTCCAATTTGTATCCCTTTGACTTCCTTATGTTGTCTAATTGCTCTCGCAAGAACTTCAAGTACTATATTGAAAAGATATGGAGAGAGAGAGAGAGCAGCCTTGTCTAGTCCCTGAGTTTAGTGGGATTGCTTCAAGTTTCTCTCCATTTATTTTGATGTTGGCTACTGGTTTGCTGTAGATTGCTTTTACTATATTTAGGTATGGGCCTTGAATTCCTGTTCTTTCCAGGACTTTTAGCATGAAAGTATGCTGAATTTTGTCGAATGCTTTTTCAGCATCTAATGAGATGGCCATGTGGTTTTTTCCTTTGAGTTTGTTTATGTAGTGGATTATATTGATGGATTTCTCTATATTGAACCATCCCTGCATCCCTGGGATGAAGCCTACTTGATCATGGTGAATGATCATTTTGATGTGCTCTTGGATTCAGTTGGCAAGGATTTTATTTAGTATTTTTGCATCGATATTCATAAGGGAAATTGGCATATAGTTCTCTCTCTTTGTGTGGATCTTTGGTATCAGAGTAATTGTGGCTTCATAGAACAAGTTGGGCAGTGTTTCTTCTGTTTCTATTTTGTGGAATAGTTTGAAGAGTATTGGTGTTAGGTCTTCTTTGAAGGTTTGGTAGAATTCTACACTAAAACCACCTGGTCCCGTACTTTTTTTGAATGGGATACTTTCTATAACCCCTTCTATTTCCCTAGGGGTTATGGGACTGTTTAGCTGATCTAATTGATCCTGATTTAATTTTAGTATTTGGTATCTGTCTAGGAAATTGTCCATTTCCTCCAGATTCTCCACTTGCATTGAATATAGGCTTTTGTAGTAGAATCTGATGATTTTTTTGAATTTCCTCAGTTTCTATTGTTATATCCACTTTTTCATTTCTAAATTTTGTTAATTTGGATAGTGCCTCTGTGCCCATTGGTTAGTCTGGCTAAGGGTTTATCTATCTTGTTGATTTTCTCAAAGAACCAGCTCCTGGTTTTGTTGATTCTTTGTATGGTTAGCTTTGTTTCTACTTGATTGATTTCAGCCCTTAGTTTGATGATTTCCTGTCTTCTACTCCTCCTGGGTGAATTAGCTTCTTTTTGTTCCAGGGCTTTCAGGTGTGCTGTTAAGCTGATAGTGTATGCTCTCTCCAGTTTCTTTTTGGAGGCACTCAGGGCTATGAGTTTTCCTCTTAGCACTGCTTTCATTGTGTCCCATAGATTTGGATAGGTTGTACCTTCATTTTTCATTGAATTCTCAAAAGTCTTTGATTTCTTTCTTATTTCTCCCTTGACCAAGGTATCATTGAGTAGAGTACTGTTCAGTTTCCATGGTGTGTGAGATTTCTGTTGTTTTTCTTGCTATTAAAGACCATTTTTACTCCATAGTGATTTGATAGGAGGCATGGGATTAGTTCGATCTTCTTGTATTTGTTGACATCTGTCTTGTGACCAATTATATGATCGATTTTGGAGAAGGAACCATGCGGTGCTGAGAAAAAGGTATATTCTTTTGCTTTGGGATGAAATGTTCTCTCTATATATATCTGTTAAATCCAATTGGTCCAAAGCTTCAATTAGTTTCACTGTGTCCCTGTTTAGTTTCTGGCTTCCTAATTGAGGATAGTGGAGTGTTGAAGTCACCCACGTTTATTGTGTTAGGTGTAATGTGTGCTTTAAGCTCTAGTAGAGTTTCTTTTACTAATGTGGGTGCCCTTGCATTTGGAGCATAGATGTTCAGTATTGAGAGTTCTTCTTGATGGATTTTTCCTTTGACCAGCAAGAAGTGAACGTCTGTGTCTCTTTTGATGACTTTAGGTTGAACGTCATTTTTATCTGATATTAGAATTGCTACTCCAGCTTGTTTCCTGAGACCATTTGCTTGTAAAATTGTCTTCCAGCCTTTTACTCTAAGGTAGTGTTTGTCTTGTCACTTCGATGTGTTTCCTGTATGCAGCAAAATGTAGGGTCCTGTTTCTGTATCCAGTCTGTTAGTCTAGGTCTTTTTACTGGGGAATTGAGTCCATTGATGGTAAGAGATATTAAGGAATAGTAATTATTACTTCCTGACATTTTTGACGATATTTTTTATATTGGAGTGGTTATCTTCTTTTGGGTTTCATGAGAGGGGGTTCCTATCTTGCTTCTTCTGGGGTGTGGTTTCCTTCCTTTTGTTGGTGTTTTTCCCCTATTATCCTCTGTAGGGCTGGGGTTCTGGAAAGATATTGTGCAAATTTGGTTTTGTCATGGAATACCTTGGTTTCCCCATCTATGGTGATTGAGAGTTTTGCTGGGTAAAGTAGTTTTGGCTGAAATTTGTGTTTGCTTAGAGTCTGCATGATATCTGCCCAGGATCTTCTATCTTTCATGGTCTCAGGTGAGTAGTCTTGTGTAATCCTGATTGTTCTTCCTTTATATGTTACTTGGCCTTTTTCTCTTACTGTCTTTAATATTCTTTCTTTGTTTAGTACATTTGGGGTTTTGATTATTATGTGATGGGAGGTATATCTGTTCCAGTCCAGTCTCTTTGGAGTTCTTTAGGCTTCTTGTAAATTCATGGGCATCTCTCTGTTTAGGTTGGGGAAGTTTTCTTCCATAATTTTGTAGAAGATATTTGCTGGCCCTTTAAGTTGTATATCTTCCCTCTCATCTATCCCTATAACCCTTAGGTTTGGTCTTCTCATTTTGTCCTGGATTTCCTGGATGTTTCGGGTTACAAGCTTTTTGCATTTTACATTTTCTTGGACTGTTGAATCAATGGTCTCTATGGTATCTTCGGCACCTGAGATTCTTTCTTCTTTCTCTTGTATTCTATTGTTGATATTTTCATCTATGGCCGCTGATTTCTTCCCAAGGTTTTCTATCTCCAAAGTTGTCTCCCTCTGTGATTTCTTAGTTGTTTCTACTTCTGGTTTTAGATCCTAGATGGTTTTGCTCAGATCTTCTGCTTGCTTATTTGTATTTTCATGTAATTCTTTAAGAGATTTTTGGTTTCCTCTTTCATGACTTCTACTTTTTGACCCACGTTCTCCTGTATTTCTTTAAGTGATTTTTATAATTCCACCTTATTGACTTCTATTTTTTGATCCATATTCTCCTGAATTTTTTAAGTGATTTTTGTGTTTGCCTTGTAATGGCTTCTATTTTTTGATCCATTTTCTCGTGTATTTCTTTAAGATATTTTATCTGTGTTCTGCTATCAGCATCTTGACCAGTGATTTTAGATCCAAATCTTGTTTTTCTGGTATGTTTTGGCATCTAGGACTTACTGCTGTCGGGGAACTGGGTTCGGATGCTGCCATATTCCTTGATTTCTGTTAGTAATGTTCCTAAGTTTGCCTTTTGCCATCTGGTTATCTCTGGCCTTAGTTGGTCCTGTACTCACTAGTTGGTGCTTGAACCTCCTGTGGGCTCATAAGGCTATTTCCCCATCACTGAATGACTGGGTTTCCCCTGGCACAGATTGCTGATGTGTTGTTCTCCTCTTGGGTGCTATTGGACTCCTGGTGTATCTTGCTCCAAGCAATTTTATATTCTGTTATCTCTGTGGACCTGATGCTGCTTGTCTTCTCTGGTTCTGCTTGCTTAGTCCAGTCAGCTGCAAGGATGCTGGTGGTGGTCGTGGGGAGTGGGGAGTGCAGGGTCTCCCACAGGGCAGAGAACCCATGCCCTGCTGGAATACAGGAACCTCTGCTCTGCCAAGCTCCTGTTCTTAGATGAGTGGCTGGCGGCCTGAGTCCCCAGAGCTCTTACACTTGGGATATCTCAGGTGTCTGGTTCTGTCGCTCAATCCACGCAGCCACCACAGATTGCAGGGTCCCCCTCAGGGCTCAGAGCCCACGCCTGGTTGGGACCCAGGAACCATTGCTCTGCCCAGATTGCTGCCTAGCGGCCTTGAGTCCCTGGAAATAAAAAATTCTGGATATCATGGGTACCTGGTTCTGCTTGCTTAGTCCAGACAGCTGCAAGGGTGCCAGTGGTGGCTTTCGGGAGTGCAGGATTTCCCACAGGGCAGAGAACCCACGCCCTGCTGGAACACAGGAACTGCTGCTCTGCCAAGCTCCAATTCTTAGATGACTGGCTGGTGGCCCTAGTCCCCAGAGATCTTATGCTTGGGATATCTCAGGTATCTGGTTCTGCCTGCTCAATCCAAGGAGCCACGGTTTGCTTTTAATGGATAAAATGTGAAATTCTTTATAATACATTGTAAATGCTATTCTTTGCTATCCTCTAACATATATAGGAATGTTTCACTATTTCCAAGCACTTTTGATATGTAAGTGGTTGCTTACCCTTGCATGCAGATAACTGTCCTGGGAAGTCTGTGAAAAGTTTATTACAGTGGGCAGAGCCCACAGCTTTCCTTCTATCTTGTGAGTTCTGAGGATTGGGCAGGTCGTCGGGCTTGAGACAACTGCCCTCCTCTACTGAGCTGCCTCAGCAAGCCTGAAATAAAAGTCTTACTAGCAAAAGTGTTCTTCTAAAATTTTTCTATTCATATAGAAGAATAGAAAAATTCTATTGTTGGTGCTTGAACCAACAATAATTTTGTACTCTATGGTATTTATATCTCTTATGTGTAAACATGTTGTCATTGATTTAGGGCTCTAAAATAAAAAAATGAAAAATTTATTTCTTATTCTATTGAAATAAATAAAGTGAAGACTTTGTGAAAGCAATACCTACACAATTTCAATAGCAAAGTAAACAAGCAAAATGTCCATCAAAAGACAAAATGATAAAGAATGCTTCATATATACAGAATAAATAGCACAAGTCAGTGCTGCTACATGTAATAACATGAACAAAAATTAAGATTATAAATTAAATAAACACCTGAACAGAACACCAATAGCTTATGCTCTAAGATCAAGAATAGACAAATGGGGCCTCATAAAATTACAAAGTTTCTGTAAGGCAAAGGACACTGTCAGAAGGACAAAACAGCAACCAACAAATTGGGAAAAGATCTTTACCAACCCTACATCTGACAGAGGGCTAATATCCAATGTATACAAAGAACTCAAGAAGTTAGACCCCAGAAAACCAAATAAACCTATCCAAAAATGGGGTACAGAGCTAATCAAAGAGTTTTCACCTGAAGAAATTCAGATGGCTGAGAAACACCTTAAAAAATGTTCAACATCATTAGTCATTAGAGAAATGCAAATCAAAACAACCCTGAGACTTTACCTCACTCCAGTCAGAATGGCTAAAATTAAAAACTCAGGAAACAGCAGGTGTTGGAGAGGATGTGGAGAAAGAGGAACACTCCTCCACTGCTGGTGGGATTGCAAGCTGGTACAACCACTCTGGAAATCAGTCTGGTGTTTCCTCAGAAAACTGGACACGATACTTCCAGAGGACCCAGCCATACCACTCCTGGGCATATACCCAGATGATTCCCCAGCATGCAATAAGGATACATGCCCCACTATGTTCATAGCAGCCTTATTTATAATAGCCAGAAGCTGTAAAGAACCCAGATATCCCTCAATGGAAGAATGGATACAAAAAAATGTGGTATATATACACAATGGAGTACTATTCAGCCATCAGAAACAATGAATTCATGAAATTCTTAGAGAAATGGATGGAGCTGGAGAACATCATACTAAGTGAGGTAACCCAGTCTCAAAAGAATACCCATGGTATGCACTCACTGATAAGTGGATATTAGCCTAGAATCTTGGGACACCAAAGACACAATCCACATACCAAATGGTGTCAAACAAGAAGGAAGGAATGGATCCTGGTGCTGGAAAGGTTCAAAGCATCAGTGTAGGAGAATACCAGAACAGGGAAGTGTGAAGGGGTGGATGGGGAAACATGGGGAGGGAAAAGTGCATGTGGGACCTTTGGAGGGCAGGGAACCAGGAAAATGGAAATGAAATGTAAATATAGAATATATCCAGTAAAAAATTAAAAACATAAATGAAATAAACAAATTTAATATATTTATACATGTGATATGACATGCACATATAATTCTGTCTTTTTTCAATTATATGTGGAATCAAAACTGGTCAAAATGAGAAGCAGAGTGATGGTGGCCTGGGACTGGGGGAGGGGGAAAGAGTGAAGATTCAGTTTTGTAGAAATATTAAGTTCTGCTAGATTTGCTGGAAATATTGTGGCTACGGTAAACAAAAGAAGTGCTTTACACTTAACACTTGTTAAAGGAGCAAATCTTATACTAAGTTCACGCCATAATTAAAAAAGTGAAAAAATATGTGAAATTGATCATTATAGTACTGATTTAATTTTTAAAAATCAACGTTCATATCTATTTTATTGTCTAGGAATTATTGTGGAGCCCGATATAGTTTGGAATGCAAGCTGAAATGGTTAAAGAATGAAAGGGGAAAACACAACATGCGTGGAACTGGAGACAGCATGAGCTCAAAGAGCCATTGCTATGAGCGTTGATGTAAAGTAGTGCACAGTAGCAAGCAGCTAACAGTGGCTCAACTTTGTGCCTTCTGTTTGTTAGTGTGACTGTTGTTAAATTATTGAAATCAACACATTCAATGTGTTGTGATAGACCAATAAGGTAAGCAACTATGAAATAGAATGAGTTGAACTTTCAGTGTAGTCTCAACAGCAAATTATGTCATGTAATTTGGAGTGACATTGACAGTTTGGGTAAAATGATTTCAGAATAAATTTTAGATCTAATTCAAACTTTGGAAAGTTTGAATCATACTTGATGCAGAAAAGTCTGCAAATAAAGCAAGGTAACTCATGATTAGTTATGATGGAATCATGTAGTTTAGTCCATGCAATATACTCAGTAAACATTAATAGAAAAAAACAAGGGAAAAGTAGAAGAGAAACAAGAAAGAGAATACATGATCTTCTCTAAACTTCTCTATATTTTATTTTGGTTTCTTTGTTACTTTGTTTTCTCCTTCTTTCCTCCTTTTTCCCTTCCTTCCTTCCTTCCTTCCTTCCTTCCTTCCTTCCTTCCTTGCTCTCTCCCTTCCTGCCTTCCATCCTTCCTTTCTCCCTTCATTCCAACCTTCCTTCCTTCCTTCCTTCCTTCCTTCCTTCCTTCCTTCCTTTCTTCTTTCCTTCCTTCCTTCCTCCCTTTCATCTTTCCTTCCTTCCTTCCTTTAATCCTTCCTTCCTTCTATCCTTCCTTCCATCCTTCCTTCCTTCCTTCTATCCTTCTTTCCATCCTTCCTTTCTACCTTTCTTCCATCCTTCCTTCCTTTCCGCCTTTCTTTTCCTTTCCTTTTTCTTTTCTTTCTTCCTTTCTCTTTTCTTTTTTTTTCTTGTGTGAATAAAAACATTGGAATCCCCCCAAAACTATCTATAGCCCACTACATGATACAAAACATGCTGTTAACTGTAGCATTAAATGGTGTAATGATCCCCTGAAGGCAAACAGGGCTGAGACAGATGTCCTCAATCATGAAAGTTCATACAAAAACATGTTCCATATGGCTTAGGACATAAGATGCATGGATTAGCTGGCCCCTGAACAAGAGGAACACACAGTTAGCAGTGCAAAGGGGAAACTATGAGCTCAGCACTGTGTTGATAAAGTGCATCCTTAGTAAAACATCGAGCAAAAAGTTAGCAACAAGATGCTGCCCATCCTACATGCACGTGGAGCTTTGTATTTTGTAGTTACATTTGATTTCAGACACAAATTCCCACTGACCCACATTTAAGAGGCTATTGTGAGGAATATGCTTTATGTAACTTCATCATTCGATGCATATACCCCCATCTTCAGTGAGAGTAGAAAAATTGTTAAAATTTATTTTAGAGCTAAAAGCCCAAATTGTATCCAGCCCCGTAGGAAATTGTCTGTCTCCTGCACATGTCTAAACATCAAGTCAATGTGCTCTAGTTAAGTAATAAGATCAGTTACAGAGATCTGCAAGTTGAATTTTAATCTGGTGCTTCCTGAAATAAGAAGTTACTGTTAGGAAGCCAATAAAGTGCCTCTTGCCCACAGTGTAATAAGGAGACTTCCACCATGAGTAAACAAACACAATCACAAAGTTGTGGGAGATGCAAACCTCACATGAGAAATACGTTTTCTTCGTCATCACAGTGATTCAAATAGCTACCCAGCTGTTTCTTGCTACGTTGACTGTATAGGATGAATTAGTTCTTTCAGTTAGGATATGTATTTTTGAAGATAAACACATCTTTTCAGAGCCTCACTTTTATTAATTGTTAAGTTGTATGATAAACATTTTCACTCATTTCAAACTAAATCGAATACATTTTACGTTGCATAGAACCGGAAACTCTACTTACAGAGCAGATATCTACTGCACATAATATCTTTTTAAAATACTTCTATCCTCTAAATGTATATAGCTCATAAACTAGACATAAATGGCTTATGATTCAAAAGCAGGAAATGAAAACCAAACTTATTATTACTTAACCTGGGACCAAACATAATAGTTTCCACAGAAAGTGAACATATTCTGATTCACTCAAGGCAAATTATTGCCTTCTATAACTTTGAATTTTAGAAACTTCAATGTCAAACATTATTTTATTCACAATTAATATAAGAGAATGCTTGCTGTACATTTAGAGTAAGATTGTTGGAGAGTTATAACATTAAATCTTAACATTAATGTCATTCAAATTTCTACAGCTTGTTTACCCAAAGTTTATCTTCTGAATGTAATTGGTTAGAAGTTATATTTTAATAAAATTAAATCAGAGATCAGGAATATATATATACATATATATGTATATATACATATATATATACATACATATACATATGTATAAAATATTTAATTATTTTATTATACATATGTATAAAATATTTAATTAATACACTGAGGAAGAACCTAATATGTAATAGTCAACTTGAACTCCCTAATTTTATTAGCTTGATATACCTAATTTAAGTTTTATGATGACGACCTTAACTCTAAAATTCAGACTTTTGAAATTCAACTAACATAAACTAATGTTTTAAGGTCTTAAAATCTTTACATCTTGTAAAGCATAAGAATCATAAAAGAAGGATTGACACAGCTTACAATGTCTAAAATATAAATATGCACTCACTTTCTATTAAACTAATCATGTTTAAACACTTTTGGATTCAAATTAAGATAATTCTAGCCTAACCTCTTGGAAGAGGGAGCCAGGAGTATGGCCACCCATGCCAACCTTCAGACTTCTACAAGGTTCTTTATTAATTAATTACACTCTGGGAATAGCAAATAGTTTCAGTATCAAAATCTGACCTGAAATGTCATGCAAAGATCATAGGCTCCAAAGTTGCTTAATGTTATTAAGCCATTTAAAATATGTTAGCATTTATTTAAATGAGTTTTGGGGTTGGCTCATACTAAAATCAAATAAAGCTCATTGAATACAGCCTTTTTCTAACAAGAGTTTCCAAGAATAATACATTTATGCCCATGAAAAATAATAAAGGCATGATAATGAAGACAGCCAAATAATGAAGTGTAAGAAGTCAACATGCTCCAGAAACATCACTATGTATTCGATGATATTTTACCAACATAACCATCTCTAAAAGCAAAAGTGACATGACTGGGGACACACACACACATACACACACACACACACACACACAGAACAAAAATGGTTTCTACTAAACAGTTGCATGGATTATTGGCTTCAGTCATAAGTGAAAACTCAGCTGCCTTCATACTTTCTATTTCCTTCATTTTTTAGAGCAAATAGTTTAAGATTGTTGAGTTGTGAAAACAGTGTTTAAACACAAAACATTATTTAATGTTATTAATGCTTTTAGGAACAACTAAATGTAAGCCCACAAAAATATACATAAGATCCCATTAGAAGTTTAAGGAATATAATTAGAAAGAAAAAAAAGCAATGAAGCTCCCCAAATTTCTCAACTAACCTCCAACTATTATATAAAAATAATGTGTCCTAAAATGTATCGACTAAATCCTTACACTATTTGCAGGCCTATTTAGAAGATTTTATTATTGCATAACACAGGCAAGATTTGAGGCTTTTATTTTTCCACACAGTCCTCTTCACTTTTCAAATACAGATTTTTCTTTTTATCGTAGTGAGCCTCATTTAAGGTGCATGTAAGAATTTCTGTAAGACAAAAGACACTGTCAAAAGGACAAATCAGCAACCAACAAATTGGGAAAAGATCTTCACCAACCCTACATCTGACAGAGGGCCAATATCCAATGTATACAAAGAACTCAAGAAGTTAGAACCCAGAAAACCAAATAACCCTATCAAAAATGGGGTACAGAGCTAAAGAAAGACTTTTCACCTGAAGAAATTCAGATGGCTGAGAAACACCTTTAAAAATGTTCAACATCATTAGTCATTAGAGAAATGCAAATCAAAACAACCCTGAGATTTCACTTCACACCAGTGAGAATGGCTAAGATTAAAAACTCAGCAATTAAAAATAATGAATTCATGCAATTTGTAGGTAAATGGTTAGACCTGGAAAATATCATCCTGAGTGAATTAACCCAATCACAAAAGAATGCACATGAAATGCAATCACTGATAAGTGGATATTAATGAGCCCAGAAGCACTAAATACTCAAGACACAAATAGCAAGTCAAATGATTCCCAAGAAGAAGAAAGGAGAGGACCCTGGGCCTGTAAAGATTGCATCCAGTTTAGTAAAGAAACCGAGGGGGGAGGGGGAATGATTGGGGAACAGTTGGGGGGGAGAGGAACTATGGGAACTATGGTGGGTGGGAACTGGGAAAGGGGAAAGCCTTTTGAATGTAAACATAGAACATAGAAAATAAAAATTAAAAAAAAAAAATTAAAAAAATTAAATAAAAATTAGACATTTTCATAGAAACATTTTAATATATGTCTCAAATACTAAAAAAAAAAAGAAAAAAAACTCAGGAAACAGCAGGTGTTGGCAAGGATGCAGAGAAGGAGGAACATTCCTCCACTGCTGGTGGGACTGCAAGCTGGTACAACCACTCTGGAAATCAGTCTGGCAGTTCCTCAGAAAACTGGACATGATACTTCTGGAGGACCCAGCCATACCATTCCTGGGCATATACCCAGAAGATTCCTCAGCATGCAATAAGGATACATGCCCCACTATGTTCATAGCAGCCTTATGGAACCCAGATATCCCTCAACGGAGGAATGGATACAGAAAATGTGGTATATATACACAAAGGAGTACTATTCAGCCATTAGAAACAATGAATTCATGAAATTCTTAGAGAAATGGATGGAGCTGGAAACATCATACTAAATGAGGTAACCCAGTCTCAAAAAAACACCCATGGTATGCTCTCACTGATAAGTGGATATTAGCCTAGAATCTAGGGACACCAAAGACACAATCCACATACCAAATGATGTCCAGCAAGAAGGAAGGAGTGGACCCTGGGTCTGGAAAGACTCAAAGCATTAGTGTAGGGGAATACCAGAACAAGGAAGTGGAACGGGGAGGGAAAAGGGCATGTGGGATCTTTGGAGGCAGGGAACCAGAAAAAGGGAAATGAAATGTCATTATAGTATATATTCAATAAAAAATGAAAAAAATAAAAAGAATTCGAAGGACCTGTAGAAAGTATGTATAGCATTTTCATTTGGCATAAATACAAATAAAATGATTTATTTACCTCAATAACATAAGAGTTCTCCAGGGTCTTCCCCAGTTTCTTTTCTATTAGTTTCAGTGTGTCTGGTTTTATGTGGAGGTCCTTGATCCACTTGGAGTTGATCTTAGTACAAGGAGATAAGAGTGGGTCAATTTGCATTCTTCTGCATGTTGACCTCCAGTTGAAACAGCACCATTTGTTGAAAAGGCTATCTTTTTTCCACTGGATGGTTGTAGCTCCTTTATCAAAGATCAAGTGACCCTAAGTCTTTGGTTTCATTTCTGGGTCTTCAATTCTATTCCATTGATCTACTTGCCTGTCGTTGTACCAATACCATGCAGTTTTTAGCACAATTGCTCTGTAGTACTGCTTGAGGTCAGGGATATTGATTCCCCCAGAAGTCCTTTTATTGATGAGAATAGTTTTAGCTCTCCTGGGTTTTTTGTTACTCCAGATGAATTTGAGAATTGCTCTTTCCAGATCTATGAAGAATTGAGTTGGAATTCTGATGGGGATTGCATTGAATCTATAGATTGCTTTTGGCAAGATGGCAATTTTTCCTATATTGATCCTGCCAATCCAAGAGCATGGAATATTTTTCCATCTCCTGAGATCTTCTTCAATTTCTTCTTCAAGGACTTGAAGTTCCTATCATACAGTTCTTTCACTTGTTTGGTTAAAGTCACGCCAAGATACTTTATATTGTTTGTGGCTATTGTGAAGGGTGTTATTTCCTTAATTTCTTTCTCAGCCTGCTTGTCCTTTGAGTACAAGAAGGCTACTGATTTACTTGACTTGATTTTATAACCAGCCACTTTGCTGAAGTTGTTTATCAGCTGTAGAAGTTCTCTGGTAGAGTTTTTTTGGGTCACTTACGTATACTAGCATATCACATACAAAAAGTGATAGTTTGACTACTTCTTCCTTTCCAATTTGTATCCCTTTGACTTTCTTATGTTGTCTAATTGCTCTCGCTAGAACTTCAAGTACTATATTGAAAAAATATGGAGAGGGAGGGCAGCCTTGTCTAGTCCCTGATTTTAGTGGGATTGCTTCAAGTTTCTCTCCATTCATTTTGATGTTGGCTACTGGTTTGCTGTATATTGCTTTTACTATACTTTACTTTTACAAACTTTACTTTGTTTAGCTCTGTACCCCATTTTTTGATATGGTTATTTGGTTCTTTGGGGTCTAACTTCTCGAGTTCTTTGTATGTATTGGATATTAGCTCTCTGTCAGATGTGGGGTTGGTGAAGATCTTTTCCCAATTTGTTGGTTGCTGTTTTGTCCTTCTAACATTGTCATACAAAGGTATGGGCCTTGAATTCCTGTTATTTCTAGGACTTTTAGCATGTAAGGATGCTGAATTTTGGCAATGGGCACAGGGGGAAAGTTCCTGAACAGAACACCAATAGTTTATGCTCTAAGACCAAGAATTGACAAATGGGACCTCATAAAATTATAAAGTTTGTGTAAGGCAAAGGACAATGTTAGAAGGACAAAACAGCAACCAACAAATTGGGAAAAGATCTTCACCAATCCCACATCTGACAGAGAGCTAATATCCAATACATACAAAGAACTCAAGAAGTTAGACCCCAAAGAACCAAATAACCATATCAAAAAATGGGGTACAGAGCTAAACAAAGAATTTTCACCAGAAAAAATTCGGATGGCTGAGAAGCATCTTAAGAGATGTTCAACATCATTAGTTATCAGGGAATTGCAAATCAAAACAACCCTGAGATTCCACCTCACACCAGTCAGAATGGCTAAGATTAAAAACTCAAGGGACAACAGGTGCTGGCAAGGATGTGAAGAAAAAGGAACACTCCTATACTGTTGGTGGGATTGCAAGATGGTACAACCACTCTGGAAATCAGTCTGGCAGTTCCTCAGAAAATTGGGCATGACACTCCCATCAGACCCTGTCATACCACTCCTGGGCATATACCCAGAGGATTCCCCTGCATACAATAAAGACACATGTTCCACTATGTTCATAGCAGCCTTGTTTATAATAGCCAGAAGTTGGAAGGAGCCCAGATGTCCCTCAAAGGAGGAATGGATACAAAAAATGTGGTATATTTATACAATGGAATACTACTCAGCAATTAAAAATAATGAATTCATGCAATTTGTAGGCAAATGGTTGGATCTGGAAAATATCATCCTAAGTGAGTTAACACAATCACAAAAGAATACACATGAAATTAAATCACTGATAAGTGGATATTAATGAGCCCCAAAGCTCTGAATACTCAAGGCACAATTAGCAAATCAAAAGTTTCCCAAGAAGAAGGAAGGAAAGGACCCTGGTCCTGAAAAGACTGGATACAGATTTGCAGGAGAGTATCAGAACAGAGAAATGGGGGTGGGTGATTGGGGAATCGGTGGAGGGAAGAGGACTCATGGGACATATGGTGAGGGGGGAACTGGGAAAGGGGAAAGCCTTTGGAATGTAAACAAAGAATATATAAAATAAATAAAAAAGAAAAAATAACATAAATGTTAACATAAGTGTAAATATGTTTACAAAGTTTTTTAAATGTTTAATTTAATACTTGGACTAATTTAAATAAAAAAATCAAGGGAAACCAGTTTGAATAAATCTAAAAACACTTATGAAACCAGAGTCCAAAAAACATGATAATATTTTAACACTGAAAATTTAGAAAACACATTATATGTTTACATATTGGTCATAAAATATTTATTTTAATATTAAATGGTTCAATTACATTCATGAAAAGAAGGTGATTGGAAAATGGATAATACCAAATTCAACTACATGAATTAAAAGAATAAGACATGTATTTTTTCTTAATTATTCCATTCATTTTCATGTCAAATGTTATCTCATTTCCCAGTTAACTTCTCCACTAACCCACCTCATCACATGATATCCCACTTCCTGGTTATCTCTGTGCCATCCCCCCATCCCACATTTGCCCTCCCTCTCCCATTTGCCTATATTATAGTGCTCCCCCATCCACCCACACCCTCCTGCCCCACCGCTGCAGCATCCCCCTACTCTGGGGCATCAAACCTCCCTGGGACCAAGGGCTTCCCTTCCCATTGCTATTGGGCAAGGCCATCCTCTGCAAGATATATATCCGGAACTATAGATCCCTCTAGGTGTATGGGGGTGCCTATACACAAACAACTGCCACACTTGTTTGCTGTCTGCAAGTGCCTTTTGACCACATGTAGCAGTGTTGGGTTAGGTGTCTGCAGACATGAGGTATCCCCAGGTGGGGTTGACCCTTCCTTTAGTCTCTGTTACAGGTTTTTGTCCCTGTTCTTCCTTTGGACAGGAGCACTTCTGGGTTAAAAAAAATCTTTGAGATGGGTGGGTGGCCCCATCCCCTGACCAGAGGCCATGCCAATCTACTGGAGGAGTTCTCCACAGGTTCTATCTCTCCCTTCTCTGAGCATTAGAGCTAATGTCAATCCCATTGGGTCTTGTCTCCCTCCATTAGTAGTCTTGTCTCTGGGAGAACTGGGTGGTCAGTCCAGCCTATAATGTTCTTCCAAAGGGGTTGCGATTCCCCTCTGCTCCTCCAGTCCTTCTGAGTTTAGGTTCCCTGAGTTCAGTCTGATGGTTGGCTCTAAGCATCTGCCTCTGTGTTGGTCAATTGCTGGACCTCTCCAGGAACTGCCACACTTGTTTGCTGTCTGCAAGTGCCTTTTGACCACATATAGCAGTGTTGGGTTAGGTGTCTGCAGACATGAGGTATCCCCAGGTGGGGTTGACCCTTCCTTTAGTCTCTGTTACAGGTTTTTGTCCCTGTTCTTCCTTTGGACAGGAGCACTTCTGGGTTAAAAAAAATCTTTGAGATGGGTGGGTGGCCCCATCCCCTGACCAGAGGCCATGCCAATCTACTGGAGGAGTTCTCCACAGGTTCTATCTCTCCCTTCCCTGAGCATTAGAGCTAATGTCAATCCCATTGGGTCTTGGGAGCTTCATGTTTCTCTGGTATCTGGAAACCTTCCAGTGGTTATCCATAGCACATCTGAAAGTTTTAGAACAAAAAGAAGCAAACACACCAAAGAGAAGTAGATGGTAGGAAATAATCAAACTCAGGGATGAAAACAACCAAGTAGAAACAAAAAGAACTATATAACGAATCAACAAAACTAGAATCTGGTCCTTTGAGAAAATCAACATGACAGACAAACCCTTAGCCAGACTAACCAGAGGGCAAAGAGACAGTACCCAAATTAAGAAAATCAGAAATGAAAAGGGGGCCATAACAGAAACTTAGGAAATTCAAATAATAATCAGATCCTACTATAAAAGTCTATACTCAACAAGACTAGAAAACCTGGATGAAATAGATGATTTTCTAGACAGATACCACATACCAAGATTAAATAAGGATCAGATTAAACCATCTAAATAGACCCATAACCTCTAAGGAAATAGAATCAGTCATTAAAAGACTCCCAAAAAAAAAAAAAAAAAAAAAAAAAAAAAAAAAGCCAGGGCCAGATGGTTTTAGTGCAGAATTCTATCAGATCTTCAAAGAAGATTTAAAACCAATTCCTGGATATTTTAGCTTGGGAATGTACTTTCTGAAAAGGAACCTGGTTGTACAGGGTTTAAGATCAACAATTAATAAATGGGACTTCATAAAGCTCAAAATAGTTTGTATATAAAAAGACTATCATTCAAGTGAAGAAGTGACCTCCAGAATGGAAAAAAAAATCTTTCCCAGTTATATACGTCTGTAACAAAGGGATAATATCTAGACTGTAGAAAGAACTCAAAAAACAGAATAAACCAAAACACCAAAAAATCAAAAACAAAAATGAAACCAAATCAAACACAAAACAAAACCAACCCAAATAAAGATAAAGACTGGAACTAAGCAGAGCTTTCAATCTATGAAATACTAACTGGAAAAACATATAAAGGCAATTCTAATTATTCTTTTCCCTCAGAAATACAAACTAAATTTGCTTTGGGTTTTCATTCTACCCTAACCACAATAGTTAAGAAAAAATACAGTGAATGCTGGAGTAGATGAGAGAAAAGGTGAGCAATTAATCATTTCTTGGGGGAGACACTGTTGCTGCAACTATGAACGTTAGTGTGGGTTTTCATCCAAAAGTTAAAAATAGATTTTCACATGATCCAACACACTCTTTTCAGCACATACCAGAGAGCAATTTCTCATTCATGTTCACTGCTGCTGTATTACAATAGCCAGAAAATGGAGACAATCTAGATGTCCATCAAACCGATGAATGGATAAGGAAGTTGCATTACTCAGCTCTTTAAAGATTATACGCTTTGAAAGTAAATGCATGAAACTGGAAATATTTCATTCTGAGTAAATCAGGCCCATAAGGACAAATGTCACACTTGATCTATTTGTGGCTATTACCTGTGAATCTTCAGACATATGTGTTTGGATTACACATAGCGGTCAGGAAATAAGTGACTATGGGAAAGGGGCTTTCAAGGGAGGCAAGATAGAATGCAATTATATGAAGTGTTAAAGAATAGTCAAACAAGGCGTGCGGAATATGGGTGCTGGATAGAAAGGCGGGATAGAATATGGAATAGAGAGAGGAATAAATCGTGTTAAAGACCTTTCCAAAAACTTATATAAAAATTTGACAGTAGAAGCAACAAGATGAAGTTGCTCTCTAACCGGGCAGTAACACTCCTATGATAGAGCATATGCAAACATAAAAAAATAAATAAATAAAAAATAAAAGGGAAGCAGTGTTTATAATGGGATACCTCTTGAGAATCTTGTCCATTTAGTTATTGTAGACCAACATATTACAAGAAGTTGTCAATGCTATTGGTTATCCTTTAGAATCTGACTGTAAGACCCCTATCACTGAAGACACCATACATAAGTTATAGAACATGAAGAAAATTTAAAGTGTCACTACCAACAATTCTTTATTCCTATTGGCTAGCTTTCATTGTTCCAGAAAATACTATACATGCTAAAGAGAGAGAAAAATGATCATCAATTTTACTTAGCTCTGAAGCTAATGAGTTATAACAATGATTGGCTTTGCAAGACACACTCATTGATGCAATAGTGGCATGGACATCAAGACATTAACCAACTACTTTCTCAATTGATTTCTGTTTCTCTTCACAAGATGAAGGCTATGGTGGTTATAAATACAAGACCCAGAACATGTCAATCAACAGCTCCTATGCTTTAGAGGAGACCCTACTCTTATTATTTAAATAAATATACTGGTATAATAAAGCTGACTTGCTAAGACTTATTATTATACCCATAGGTCAATGCATCTTTTAGTCATCAACGGAGTAACTTCTGTTTGCTCAGGACTGTGCTTAACACAAACATCCCAACTAGTCAAGGTGCAAAAATAATGAGAATGGCCAATGGTGATCTCTAATTTGGACAGCTATATCATGGCCTTTCCTCCCAAGGTTCAGGAGGCCTTGTAGAGGAGGGCCCAGAAAGAGGATGAGCCTGAGGTAATAGACGGCTACAAGAAAACAAAGTCTTGTTCAGTGTCTTGAAAAGGCAGTGACGGCTTCACACATTAATTTATAATAGTTATGAAAGCAAAATTCTCACTAGCTAGAGCATATTAAGGCATTGAGAGGGGAGAAGGACACATGCCCAGCAATAACACAAGGGCAAGACCCCAGAAAACCAAATAACCCTATCAAACAATGGGGTACAGAGCTAAACAAAGACTTTTCACCTGAAGAAATTCGGATGGCTGTGAAACACCTTAAAAATGTTCAACATCATTAGTCATTAGAGAAATGCAAATCAAAACAACCCTGAGATTTTACCTCACACCAGTGAGAATGGCTAAGATTAAAAACTCAGGAAACAGCAGGTGTTGGCTAGGATGCAGAGAAACAGGAACACTCCTCCACTGCTGGTGTGACTGCAAGCTGGTACAACCACTCTGGAAATCAGTCTGGCGGTTCCTCAGAAAACTGGACACAATACTTCCAGAGGACCCAGCCATACCACTCCTGGGCATATACCCAGAAGATTTCCCCAGCATGCAAAAGAATACATGCCCCACTATGTTCATAGCAGCCTTATTTATAATAGCCAGAAGCTGGAAAGAAATCAGATGTCCCTCAACAGAAGAATGGATACAAAAAATGTGGTATATATACACAATGGAGTACTATTCAGCCATTAGAAATAATGAATTCATGAAATTCTTAGGGAAATGGATGGAGCTGGAGAACATACTAAGTGAGGTAACCCAGTCTCAAAAGAACACCCATGGTATGCACTCACTGATAAGTAGATATTAGCCTAGAATCTTGGGACACCAAAGACACAATCCACATGCCAAATGATGTCTGACAAGAAGGAAAGGGTAGACCCTGGTTCTGGAAAGGCTCAAAGTATCAGTGTAGGGGAATACCAGAACAGGGAAGTGGGAAGGGGTGGATGGGGGAACACGGGGAGGGAAAAGGGCATGTTGGACATTTGGGGTGCAGGGAACCAGAAAAAGGGAAATGAAATGTAAATATAGTATATATCCAATAATAAAATTAAAAAAAACACAAGGGATACTTGAAAATTGATGGAGAGAGAGAGAGAGAGAGAGAGAGAGAGAGAGAGAGAGAGAGGGAGAGAGAGAGAGAATGTTCTTCAAGACAGTGGCTCCTCCTAAGTAGAGCATGCTCTGGTAGAAGATGACACAACCAAAAATTTAAATACAGAACAAGTTGGTGGAACTAAAATTAATGACAACAGAAAGTTGGGTGAATAGGGAAGGGTGCAGAGATCTGGAAGGAGTTGGGAGACCAGGGTATGCATGATCCAAACACACTGTAGGAATTTCTCAAAGAACCAAAACAAATGATAAAAGAGCATAATAACAATAAAAAGTAATGTCAATTCAAGAAAATAACAGGATATAAAATTCAAACAAAAACAATCTATGAACAAACAATTGCAAATGAGAAATTAAGGTTAAGGTCATCATATTTATTATTGTTGCTTCAAAGACAGAGAAACAAAACTGCTATCTATTATTATGCTAAAATATGGAAATATCAGAGGACCCTGATTGAAAAACATGCCTTCATATTATACTCAGACTTGAAATCTAGTATTGCAGAGATCTGTTGCTTTTATAAACACATGACTAAATTCCATCCTTTCAAATATTCATATGGATTATATTATTTACTTAATAAAAACATTTTATATGCAAGAGTCTAAATTTGACTATATGGGCATTCATGATCTGTAGAATACAAGGGAATTAATTCTTATTTCCTGAAAATTCTCCCATGTAGAGTAAGAAAATCAGGGGCTGGGTTTGGAGATGAATGCTTTAGTGAATTTATACTAAATTTCTTTGTTGTTCTTATCACTAGGACAAAAAGGAGATTTGCTGGTTTGTTAGTTGGTTAGTTTTGGGAGCAAAGTCAATTGTCTGATTGCCATTTGAATCTGTTTTACAAACAAGCAATAACTGACTTCTTCCTGATTACATTTTCAAGAGCGTTCTCATAGTGAATATATTTGGAATATATTTTTTTTCTGCTGTAGCAGTTGGTAGGTTTATTTACTTGTTGTGGCAAGTGATAGGCAAGATTGCTTTCAGTTCTTTATAAAATATTTAGGCCCTTTAAAATGTGGGCTTTCTTCCTCTCTACACGGCCTGTTGCATATGTAGGCATGACTTGGCGCATTCATAACTGTGTAAGCTGGGGAAACAGAGCATGGAAATGATGGTGCTCTTGATACTGCTTCTGCGGGGAAAGCCAAGCTTTTTGTCTCTGACCCAAAACTTTAGATCTTCTGCCAGCATCCCTGAAAGTGTGGCGTGCTAACTTCATGGCTTGGAAACTGGGTAAAGTCTGCCTCATGATCGCTCTTGGTATTTTCTCTCATCTTCTCTCCCATCTCACACAAGGCCTCTACTTGAAACCAAACACTCTTTTGTGAGGGAGCCCAGACCAGAAAGCAAAAACACGTCTGAGTGTCCCAGATAGTAGCCCAGTTATGTGCTTAGGTGACAGCCAAGTAAGATAAACAGATATGTGGATGAATGAAGTTCAAGATGGCTTCAACGCCAAGATGAGTTTTCTCTGCTGAGAGCCAAGCTTCAAGGAATAGAGACAAGCTTTTCTCTGAGGGAAGTCTTGACCCACAAAATAAATGACATAAATAGCATTTACCGTTCAAAAGCATGGAGTGATATTTATTATGAAGGCTGGGGAATTGGACGAGTGACAAACAAAATCCAATGAACCACTTCTTTTATATTTTTTGATCCCATTCATACACACCTTGTCTGAGAAGGGAACATTTCTCCAACATTTTAAATCCTCTTCTTAGATTGCCACTTACTAATTCCTTACGTATTAGTAAGGCACTGACCATATACTTATTTTTTCCTTCACTGCAAGAAATTATATAATCTGATTTGCTGACATCTATCATAACAGTGCTTCAAAATGTGTGTCATTTGACAAACTATGAGCATATGCTATGACCTACACCCTGGATAAGTTCATGCAATACACTAGATTTGCTCTTGGCAAGGCCAGTCTAAGTGTTCAAGAGAAAAGGGAGCTGAGTGGAGTGTAATTTTATGTTAAGCAGGAGACCTGCAACACATTAGTTGACATTAGTGGTTTTACTCATTAGTTCTTCAATAATACAAATTTATCTTATTTAAGTAATTATGAACCATTTGTGGTATCTTCTTGTAGCCATTTAACTAAAGCAGCACCATCATTAGATGAAAGATGCATTAATAAAAGTAACAAATTAGACTCTCACAGTTAAATAATGCCTTAAACTGAACTAATTCAATAAAGGAAAATTACTTGCTTTTAAGAACTGTTTTTTAAAAACTTCAAAATATTAAGACAATCTCTTCAATTTTGTTTGCACAACCTTCCTTCCATGTATTAAATTTCAAATTTGGGACTGGTGAGATAGGTTAAGGATCATATATCACCAAGCCATTAATTCTAGGGAGATCTGAGCGCGCGCACACACACACACACACACACACACACACACACAAATACATGCACACATGAATACACACCTTCTTTCCCTTTGAGTGTGTATATATGTATATAAAATGTGTTTGTTAATTTAAGATATTACTCTAATTTTATTTAAATATTATACCTATCAAAGAGTATATTGAACTCAGGAACAAGAAACAAAATGCACATTAAAGGAACTTGTGCCAAGAGTAAAAATGATATTGGCAAATTGAGCATTGTTGGATGGAACATATGCATATGAATTTTGACTAGAGTCTTTTTCAATTTTTGTACTGCTGAGTTGCTGATATGAAATATATATGTATGATACGAAGCATACCTATGGCAGATAAGTTCAGATAGCGTTATCTATAACAATTTGTATTGGCTTTTTCCCAAGGCTTTAGATTTGCTGTGTATGAGCATAAATGGGAACCATATGAAAGTCAGTAAGTTCTTGATAGTACATGACATTCTGTGTTCTCTCATGCCTGATTTCAGCAAACATTCCGGGGTTTTGTCTTCCATCATCGAGGGTGATGGACTTCAAAAATTCAAGCGTTTTTCTTTGGCTTCAGATAAGAATCCCAAACTTAACAGACTTCCATAAATCACTGGTGTGGAAATCTGTCAAAAAACTGCTCAAAAGCCCTACTTTCCTCTGTGGTATTCAGTGTTTCCAAATTAGATTATTTGTTGCATGTTCCAGAGAGCATGCTTGCTTGACGTGTTCACCATATGTCAGACAGATCTCATGCTATTGAAATAAAGTTCACTGAAATGAAGTCAGGGGTAACTGCCTGTTCCTCTAACGTGGCAACAGCAATCAAAGGATTATGCAGGATTTTTTTTTTTTACTACTTGAGCTACCTAGTAACACTATATGTATTGAAAGGGGGCAAAATGGTGCTGAGCCAAGACATTAATTCTGTAAAGCATCCCATTATTTTCTTTCAGATTTCACTGTTGGCTGCAGTATTGCATAGACACCTAATAGGCTAGTAACTTGGAATAAACATTCTGGGGTCTATTTTTGCTTACATTCTACCTGCTGTGTTAACTTGGTCAGCCGTTAACCGACCCAATATGTTCAACCACAATTAACCTCAACTCAGAGGGCACCTTTCAAAAAGTTATGATAAAATGTAAGTAGTGTAAAATCGATCTTGTATGTGGGAAAGTTTCAATTAGAATGAGATAAAATTACTTAGAATAAAGACGCAAGGTATATATGTTTGTATCAGATAAGTAATATATGTTATTAGGCAGCTTATTTTATTCTTATCTAGTATTATTGTTTTTATTGTTTCTAATTTGAGTAGACAATAATTTTTTTCCAGTGGACAAAGATGATAGCCCACCTACCTTGATCTTTTTTTTTTTTTTAAAAAAAAAGATCCAATTAAGACTCTTCTTTGTCAACTTATAAGCAAGATTTCCCAGAGAATTTCAAAGAGAAAATGTCTATAAACTTTCAAAATCTTTATTTTATGGTGTGTTTAACTCTACCACTTATTTTCCCAAGTTGTATCTAGATCCTCTGGGTCAATAGAATGTGCATCCCAGATGCCCCATAAGAAGGGATGTCTTAGCAGGCATATTGATGTTCTTTGTACAGTTAGAGAGTAGGGAGGATCAGAAAAGCCTTGGCATTTTCCTCGTTAAAATTTTATAGCTAAGCTCTGGTTCAAGGATCTACTTAAATGACTTAGCTGCATGAAGAAAAATGGGAGCATTGAGACCAATGAAATAAGTCCACAAAATTCTATGAAAATGAACCAGTCTAGCAGAGATCAGCATAGTCAATGATCCAAGACACACAACTAAAACATTAACTAGTTTTATTGACATTGAGGAAATTGACAGTTTTCCCTATAGGGAAAAAGCCAGGAATTTTACCCGATATTATATTATCAAACATTGTTTTACTGTGGCAATTCAAATCAAAATTATATGTATGCTTATTAAACATCAGACAAACTACAATGAGCAATATGACCATGCTGGTTCTCAAGGCATGAATTCTTTTCAATATGGCATTACTGTAGAACAGTGATGGGAAGCCAAGATAAGGCATTTTGCCTTAAGATGGTGAATGTGGTGACTGTATTAAGCACAGCATTTAAAGCTGTTTTGTGGCAGTATAAGAGAATGTCCCTTTATCCAATATTGTGAAAATAAGACCTAAAGAATATATATAATTAAGATTCTAAAAAATGGAACAGCAAGAACCATTAACTTATGAAATTAAAAATAATGTCATTCTCTGAATAGTGTGTATAATTTGCTAAAAAGGATCACATTAGATATATGAGATAGGGTAGATCTAGGGGAAATAAAGAGAAAAGTAGTATTTGTCCAAGAATGATCGCATGCTCATATATCAACCATCCAAACTCATCTGTATGCTAGAAGTGAAAAACAAAATCGCAACCCATGAATGTGTTTTTAATTATTTTATATGTATGATATGTATGTGTGTGGGTTTGTGTGTGTGTATTTGTGAGTGTGTGTGTGTGTGTGTGTGTGTGTGTGTGTGAGAGAGAGAGAGAGAGAGAGAGAGAGAGAATAATTCTCACAGTTAATATATTTATACATATATATGAGAATAATTCTCACAATTAATATATTAATATTAGGGATTCTCAAGGTCAATAGAAACTTACATTGGATTAGTGGTTTCTCAAAACTGAGTTGCTTTTGGAGGAAGTAAATGTGCCTTTTATGGGTTGCCACAGACACAGTCGCTGCCTGTGTTTAAATACAGGATTATATAACCTTTCAGGCTCCTGAGGCATTTAAGTTTGTGGGCCTCCTGAGAAGAACCAAAAACTTATATGTTCGAGTATCTGCTAGTCTCTCTGTTTACTGGACAATATGTTGGGGGATATCAAGAATGCAGTCAGTGCTCAAGTCAGGAGTGACCATGAGTGGTTGGATGGCCACACACAGAACTAAATTAGCCCTGCATCTGTCACTTTGCACAAGAACATGAAATAGAGACATAAGTGAAACCTTAAACACTGAAAATTCTAGAAGATAACACAGGTAGGACCCTATGCAATATAAACATAGGAAAGGACTTTCTAAATAAAATTCCATTTGCCCAGGATATGAGGCCAACTATGGGAAAAATGGGAACTCCTAAAATAGGAAAGCAATAATAACTGAAAGGGATGGCAAAATCCTATAGGAAGACCAACAGTCTCACTTAACCCGGACCCTGAGGGCTCCCAGAGACTAAGCCACTAACCAGAAAGCACACACATAGGCTGGTCTGAGGTCCCAGGCACAAGTGTAGCAGAGGATTGCTTTGTCTGGCTTCAGTGGGGGAGGATGTGCCTAATCCTGTACAGACTTTGTGCTCCAGGGAAGGGGGATCCGGTGGGGGAGCACAAGCTCAGGGGCAATGGAGAGGGTGAGGGGGTCAAGAACTCTGGAAGGGGAAACCAGAAGGGGGCAACATTTGGAATGAAAATGAATAAAATAATTAATGAAAAAGCAAAGAACCATGTGAAGAGAATGTACACAGAATGGGAGAGAATCGTTAACATCAGACAGAATACTAATATCCAGAATACATATGTATCCATAAAACTAAATGATCCATTCAAAATGGGCTTGAGATCCAACAAGAGTCCTCAAAAAATAAAAATAAAAATGTCTAAAAATGTGTTTATCTTCTCTACCAATTAGAGAAATACAAATCAAAACAATTTTGAGATTTTATCCTACCAAAGTCAGAATGGCAAAGAGTAAGAACGTAATGCACAATAAATGCTAGAGAGAAACCCGCCTTCACGGTTGGTGGGACTACTTGAAAATCTTGTGGAGAGAAGTCAAAAATCTAAAAATGAAACTCCCATACGATCCGGCTCTACCAGTCTTATGGATACACCCAAAACACTTGACAACCTACTCCACAGATATTTGCTTAGGCATGCTCATTGCTTCTTTAGCCTAAGGAAATGGAAACAATCCAAACATCCCTCAAGGATGAGTAGATAATGAAAGCTGGTATATTTGCAGAGTACAGTACTATTCAGGCACGAACTAAAAAGATAGGAAAGTTTCAGGTAAATAGATGGAACTAGAAAAGGTCATATTGCAGGAGATATTCCAGACCCAGAGAGTCAACCATTTTTATATTCTCTTTCATTGACAGTTCCTCGCTCCAAACCAACAGATGTTAAGTATATAACGTATAATGAATAACTTGTATCTTCTGAGAATAAATTGCCTAGAAGTTTGGTGATAGCCATCAGTAGCACACATGTGTCATCCCTGTACTTGGGAAGCTGAGGCAGGAGTATTATAAAGTTCAGGCCTAATTAGTCCACACAGCAAGCTCAAAGACCAAAAACTTTTCCCAGAATAATATTGAATAACATTTACAGAACAAATGGCAATTTTCATTTTTTTCCCTGCCTACAATTCAGTTACCTTAGCTGTTACAATGATTCTCCACCTCACTCCACACGCTGGCACGCCACTTCTCATTCAATGCAAAAAGCACTTCTAATTTGTTTTGTGATCTCTTCCTAATTACTTCTGCCTCTATAGGTTTCTCAGTTTAATTTGTTTCTCTCGACTTAAAAACTTTTCATTTTCATGTAAATCAGTTTCATTAAGAGGAGTACAATGGCAAAGAGGTCTTCTTGTTTTGTTTTGTTTTGTTTTGTTTTCTCAAATATCAGGCATGTCCTAGCATGTTGCTTGCAATTTAGTTGGCTTTTATTTTTATTCAATCCATCTATACTATCCTGGCTTCCTTCATAGCAGCCATACACTTCCCTTTGTGCAGGAGCCATACTGAAATGACTCCTCTAGAGGGTATGGTTTCTTCGTAACCCCGTCACTATGTCCAGGACAAACACATGTCTGAGTATTTCCCAATCTGAATAATATATTCCCCTTCGCATTGTGACCTAATGTAAAGTTTTAGGATCTCTCTTCAGATAATTAGGGAGTGATGATAATTTCATGGGAATAATATGATGGCTTTATATTAAAACTAGCAAGAGTAGCATCTTCCACTTATACAAACATATAGCTTCAAATTAACTTAATGGGTTGAAATGTATGCTGACAGGAAGAAGCCATATTGAAAGACTTACAGCTGATCATAAGACTTGATCTTTGGTTCCACCTCTGCCAAATCTGTTGACTGAGGTGAGAGCATTTGAGTTTTAACATTTTTAAATGTGAATATTTGAGTGAGTGAGTGTTTGAGTGTGTGTGTGTGTGTGTGTGTGTGTGTGTGTGTGAATTAGATGCATAATCAAGAGAACTAATGCTACATATATTTATTCTCCATGAAGTTTGGAATTACTGATGAAGTTCCCCAACTTACTGGCAGTAAGATTGGAACATTAAATGGTTTTGTTACATAATGAAGACTACAGGGAAACCAAAAGCACATTCTTAGTGACATAGATAATGTTTCCTGAATTCCCTGTATAAATTCGCATATGTTTCACATATAAATAAAACATCAAGGACCACTTCTGTATTCCAATCTGTAAAAATATTTTCATTATGTTTATTATAAAAATATAAATGTTCCCACTAGAAATCATTGTACATTAGTAAGAGGCCATCTACATTGTGCAACAGAAACTAAATGAACCATGTTTTAAAAATGCAAGTTTAAAGTAAACACATACTGCCAATCATATCATATTTATACATGGCTTGATAGATACTTAGTACAGCATAGACCGGGTGTGTTGCGAGAAATAAATAATATCTATAAATCAAATTTAAGATATAAATCAGGTAATATGGTACATAACCTGGCAAGGGAGCGGCAGCCTCATTGAGATGGGAAGGCAATGTAGTTCCTGTACAAAGAGATGGCCGTAAGCAATCTAGTACCTCTACTCCCCAGTCCAGAATCGTACACTGTTATGTTTACATATGTACAGGGAAGGGGCTATGCAAAGGAAATTCATAAACGGTAAGATAGAAAAATACTGACAAATGAAGAGGAATACACTGTTTAAACCACCTCCACTTTCAATAAAAAAAAATCTCAGCCAAAATAAATGCAACAGGTTCAACGAGACCTACTTATTTTGAAATTCATTTTTTGTTGAGGGTGTTCAGAATATTGCCTAAGAGAGTGAAGGCTGCTGTAGGCGAATTGGTTCAGATGCCAGATTTGAATTTTTACCTAATATTCCAAACTTTAAATTACTTGATCAGAGTCTTTTCTAGCTGCTTTCAGGAGATATAAAATTTAATGTTAGTTTCATCAGCTCATTTCCAAAATATTCAGGCTCTTATCAGTTTAATACAAGTTCTGGTAGCATGATTTGGCTATAAGGAGTATTGCCAAAATTTAGGAAACAATTTCACATCTGAAAGAACTCACCTAAGCTCTAGTATACTAAACCTACAACAGATTATATTTGGAAATTTTCCTCTATGATTGGAAGCTGGATTTCTTTAGTGTCCCATTTTGCATAAAAACATATTTCATACAGCATTGTTTGAACAAACTTATTCTGTGATACATGCATTCCTTGATCCTATGGAATGGTACTATCAGCAAGAAAATCCAGAATCTGAAATACTGCTTCAGCATGTCTGACTGTATGGATGCCCATTATACGCATCCTTCTTAATATTAAAGAACATGCTTATAATTGGCCTTTAGGGAACAGCTAGTCAGCATCTCCATAATGAGACCTCTCATTTCTCCATTGTCTGTGGACGTGGTTTTATTGGTTAGATGAGTTGCTATTTCAAATATGTTATGCTTAATAATATGTTTAGAAGTTCAAGGCTTCTAATCATGCACCTAAATCACAATAGGTACATTGAAGTGGAAGACTCAAAGATAGTTATACCTGATATTGATGATGAAAGTGGGCAATTAATTGATCTACACCCCAGTGATACAGATGAGTAGTTTAGTTATCATCATTCTCTACATGTTTAAGCAATGATATTAAAAAAAATTTCTCAAAACAAGCAATTTTTCTTTCTTCCATTTGGCTCATGCATTTACCTATAGGCTGCTGTCAATTACTGTAACCATTTCACCTCAATTTGGTCTTTCCAGTTTGCAAATCTAAGGAGTTCTAACCAGCTTCTTTCACGAATGAAAGGAGTTGATGTCCTCTAAGCACCAGAGTAGGAAAGATATGACATCTAGGTAAAAAAATCTATTACATATAAGCCAGTATATTACACTGAATTAGGAGCATACATTTACTGATGAATGAAGAGACAAAAATAAGCGGGATATTCAGACTGTGAGTGATTTGGTGACTGTAGGAACAGGGAAAGCATTTCATTTTGTTGGTACATAGAAGTGGATTGTTCAACAGTTTTAGAAAAGAACATATCATTCTCTGGGTCTAACTAAACATGTTTCTTACTGCTGACAATTTGCAATAGCATTTGGCACTTGGCTGTAACAAAACCCAAATTAAACCATCAAGGCATAAATATAAAACAGTTAAAAATCCAAAAAGAAAATAAATATGCACTTCCCCCCCAAATTAAGACATGTTTTTACATGGCATACTTAAGGAAGGTAACAATTAAAAATGGATAGCATTTAAAACAACTACAAACATCATTGCTATATGTTTCAAACAGATAAAGAGCATACTAAAGAGATAAGGTAGTAAATATGGCCAGATAGTTTGAGGTATCAATGCCTCTATTTTGCTTGCTTTTAAAGAAACAAAATACCTGTTACAGATTTTTTTTTCTGTGTATAAAAATATCACGAGTCTTTTCCTCCGTGGCCATCCACAACAAAGCTTTCAGGTCCATTTTGCTCTTCTACTTGGTTTATTTCCACGATAGTTAATGATCAATGGCTCTACACTAGTTCTTCCACTTTATACTGAATAATTTTAATTAACCCCATCAATTAACATTTAAAAAGCAATTACAAAACAAAACGCACCCACCCCGCCCATCTGTAAAATGATAGGGGAAAATAAAGAGAATTTCAATTCCATTTTAAGGCATTTGGACTTGTAACTGAGTGTCTTATTCGACTCGGAGCTCTCGGCAGCATCTCCATCACTTCCATCTGTCTGCAGGATGCTGCTGCATCTTCCCATTTCTCGCATCCTTCCAGTATTTCACACTGGAACTGGACCATTCTTAGACTGTGTTTCTAGAGCTTTAATGGTGCTGATGATCTTCTTCTGTGGTCCAACCACAGTAACACCAACCTTTTTCATGTCACTGTAAAACACAAGAGAAAATAACTGCTAAGAATCATGGTGTTCTGAGTAGTGTAGGAAGAGTAAATTTTTTGTTTTTTAAATTCTCAAATAAGCACAACTGTATAATTATCTATCCCATGCTTGATATAGATAATTTCTGACAGTGATATGCTGTTTTGTTTATGGTATTCGATTCCTATATTGTATAAGAATATAGATGTTGTAGTGGGACAAATATGCTTCTCACAGTTTTGTCAACCCAAAACTTAACATTATGTCTTTACTTAAAATTAGCAGTTTGGTGGGGGGGCTATGATTAGGGCTGGGATTAACAAAATAGAAAAGCACAGTACAAGGCAATGATGGATGGTAAATATATTGTGTGATTCTTTAAAAGAGACAGAAAGGAATGCAGGCTAACATAGGAAAGAGGAAAACATTCAAAGGGAGTCAGGGATTAAGTAAAACTGTCATTCAAAAATCCCATGATGTACCAGAAGCTACAAAAAGCAAGACTCTCCTTAACAGGGGTTCCTGAGCAAGTTTGCCAATGCCTTCATTTCTTATTCTTGCCTTCAAAATCTGGGAGAATTCATTCTGTTATTGAAGCTGACAACTGTGTGGAGTATGTGATAGCAGACCAACTAAACATTTTTTATTAGCCTGATTATAGATAATAACACAGTTTTTGAAACTTTTTGATATTCCCTTGAGTCAGATCTACCTCAGGCATTATTTTGACTGCAGGTAGTTAAAAGTCTGAGGTTATAGTTGTTTTCTTGTGTTCAGATGTTGTGACATAGAAATCTCTACTTAGTTTCTCTTGGGACACCTTCCCTGAGGCAATAGGGATACCGTATTAAGTCAGACTATGCTGACACCATGTGTGAGCATATTCCTATACTGTAAACTCCTTGCTATGAGAAGGCAGACATTGAAGGGAAAACATTGCTTACTCCTTTGACAAAACTAGTGCTCCTTCTTTATCCTCTAAATGTTTAACTCAATGCCAGTTCAAGAGCACCACGTCTTGACCCTCCTCTCTTCTTCCCAAATTCATGTCCCACAGCACTGAGTGTTTTGCCTTAGCATCTACTTTTGTACAGTTATTCATAAATGAAAGAAAGTATATCTTTACTAAATGTAAAGTAGTTTAAGCTTAGAAATTAGTCATAAAAATAATTATTTCAAGAAAATAGTTTCATTTTAAATAAAATACATAAATAAAAATGAATAAAAGAAATATACATATTTAGCTATTTTTTCCTTGAACTTTTATTTTTTATTGAATATTTTCTTTATTTATATTTCAAATGTTATCCCCTTTCCTGGTACCCCCCTTGGAAATCCCTTATCCAACCGTGCTCCCCCTGCTTCTCTGAGGGTGTTCCCCCACCCATATACCCACTCTTGGCTCCCTGTTCAGGCATTTCTCTACCCTGGGGCATCAAGCCTTCATAGGACCAAGGGCCTCTCCTCCCATTGATGTCCAGCAAGGCCATTCTCTGCTTCATGTGTGCCTGGAGACATGGGTCCCTCCACGTGTATTCTTTGGTTGATGGTTTAGTCCCGGGGACCTCTGGGTGGTCTGGTTGGTTGATATTGTGGAATTGATTCTTTTTTAAAATAATGTGCTGATATGTCTATGGTCCTAGTCTCTACTCAAATATTCTCTTCTATCGAGTACTTCCTGTTTTTTTTTTTCATTTCTTACCTCATTTTTTCACTGCTATTAAGTAAGCCTACTTTTCTTTTTGATTTATTTTCTTCATTGTCTTGTCTCTCCTTGTCTTTCAACTGGGTAAATTTGATATGGACAGGAACTCTAGTTTAATTTGACCCTTGTGAACAGACAGCACCCTTAGCAGTGAGTACTCTTTACTAGAGACTGTATATTTACTACAGAAAGAAACATGTCTTTATCCCCAGCACCTAGGAGAAAGAGGCAGATGGAACTCAATGACTTCTTTCAAGACTGATGTTCACAGTGGGTTCCAGGACAGTCAGGGTTACATAGAGAGACCTTGTATTGAAGGAGAAACAGGAGGAAGGAGAGGAAAAAGAGGAAGAAAAAGAGGAGAAGAAAGAGTAGGAGGAAAAGAAGGAGGAAGAAGAAGAGGAGGAGGAGGAGGAGGAGGACTCCCAAGAATCTGGAAAATATCTTGGTATATGCCTCGATGCTGTCCTCAAATATATTCCCAGAGAAATCTATATAGTAATGCCAGGAAAGTGATGTAAGATAACAGTAGATCTAGAACTGTGTTTAGATTTAATACTGAGAATTAAATTTGATTTGGGGCAACATAAATAAATCAGTCCTTTCAAAATTTCCCCGTTTTTTTGTTTTTGTTTTTGTTTGTTTGTTTGTTTTGATCATCTTTTTCTTCTTTAAACCACCCTGCCATGTCCAGACTCTGACTACCAACTACTGCAGTCTTGCTTGCATGAGTGGTATCCTCAGCTCATTTTGATTATCCTATCTAGACTAAAAGAAGCAGAATCAGTCAAGACTCAATAGTTGCACTTGATCAGCACCAGAGGCTGCTATATTATCAGCAACTCAAACACAAAGGGATGAGTGGTAGCACATACGAATGAGCATTGAGGATACTGACCTGTAACAATTACTCTATTCACCATTCAAGGCCCAGATCTACCCCCCTTCTGTTTCCACAGTTTCTGTCACTTTGTGTGTCTCTATGCTGTCTTCTCACTAGGACCTCTCTAAATCTAGCCTACACCATAAAATTTTAATATTTTAATAATGTTTGATAAAAGTGGGTTCTTGGCTTCATGTGAAAAATTGGGGACTTCAGTAGCTTTCATTTTTAATTAAATCCCTAAATTTTATAAAAGTAATTAAAATTTATTTGAACAGGAAAACAGAAATAAATTCTATATCCCATTCTGGTATCAACCACTTCTAGGAGAACAGGGTTATGTCGTCAAGGGGGTTATTTCTGAATTGAGCCTGGATGGCACAAGACAAATAGGAGCTGAAGCAACCATGTTTAAAGCCTAAGAACGTGAGGGCACAAGGGGCTGAAGGGAATTGCAGCCCCATACTAAGAACAAAAATACCAGCCATTTGCACCAGGGAGCCAGGAGACTCCATAGCCTTCTGTGATCAGAGGAGCAGCTGGGAAGGAAGTCTTCCTGCCTACTGCCATTTGCATGGGGGAGCCAGGAAACTCCACAGTCTTCTGTGCATAGCCCACCAGGAGAGAGAGAGAGAGAGAGAGAGAGAGAGAGAGAGAGAGAGAGAGAGAGAGAGAGAGATCACCCAGCAGTGCTTTCACTTTTGTTTGAGCTCAGAGGACACAGGTTTACAGGCCCACAGGAGGAATAAACTCCAGCCAGAGATAAGAATACAGATGAGCACCAGATGGTAAAAGGCAAGCACAAGAACCCTACCAACAGAAACCAAGGTCACATGCCAACATCAGAACCCAGTTCTCCCACCACAGCAAGTCCTGGATACCCCAACACACCAGAAAAGCAAACGTTGGATTTAAAATCATATCTCACGATGCTGATAGAGGGCTTCAAGAAAGACTTAAATAACTCCCTTAAAGAAATACAGGAGAACATCGGTCAACAGGCAGAAGTTCTTAAAGAAGAAACAGAAAAATCCCTTAAAGAATTACAGGAAAACACAATCAAGTGAAGGAACTGAACAAAACCATTCAGGATTTAAACATGGAAGTAGAAACAATAAGGAAATCACAGCGTGAGACATCTCTGGAGATAGAAAACCTTGGAAAGAATTCAGCAGTCATAGATGCAAGCATCAACAACGAATACAAGAGATAGAAGATAGAACCTCAGGTGCTTTGACTCAACAGTCAAAGAAAATGCAAAATGCATAAAGCTGGTAACTCAAAACATCCAGGAACTCCAGGACACAATGAGAAGACCAAACCTAAGGATTATAGGTATAGACTAGAGTAAGGCTTTATATCTTAATGGCCCAGTAAATATCTTCAATAAAATTGTAGAAGAAAACTTCCCTAACCTAGAAAAAGACATGCCCATGAAAATACAAGAAGCCTTCAGAACTCCACACAGACTGGACCAGAACAGAAAGTCCTCCCGGTACATAATAATCAAAACACCAAATTCACTAAACAAATAATATTAAAAGCAGTAAGGGAAAAGGGCAAGTAACTTATAAATGTAGTCGTATTAGAATCATACCAGACTTCTCACCAGAGATGATGAAAGCTAGAAGATCCTAAGCAGACCTCAAACAGACTCCAAGAGAACATAAATGCCAGCCCAGGATACTATACTCAGCAAAACTCTCTATCATCATAGATGGAGAAGGCAAGATATTCCATGATAAAACCAAATTTACACAATATCTGTCCACAAATCCAGCCCTACATAATAGATGGAAAATGCCAACACAAGAAGGGAAACTACACCCTAGAAAAAGAAAGTAATCTTCTTTCAACAAACCCAAAAGAAGATACCCACATAAACATAAAAATAACATAAAAAATAACAGGAAGCAACAATCACTATTCCCTAATACCTCTTAACAGCAATGGACTCAACTCCCCATTAAAAAGACATATACTGAATCTTCTGGGTATATTCCCAGGAGTAGTATGGCTGGGTCCTCCGGAAGTATCACGCCCAGTTTTCTGAGGAACCGCCATACTGATTTCCAGAGTGGTTGTACCAGCTTGCATTCCCACCAGCAGTGGAGGAGTGTTCCTCTTTCTCCACATCCTCGCCAACACCTGATGTCTTCTGAGTTTTTAATCTTAGCCATTCTGACTGGTGTGAGGTGAAATCTCAGGGTTGTTTTAATTTGCATTTCCCTAATAACTAGTGATGTTGAACATTTTTTAAGGTGTTTCTCAGCCATCCGAATTTCTTCAGGTGAAAAGACTCTGTTTAGCTCTGTACCCCATTTTTGGATAGGGTTATTTGGTTTTCTGGGGTCTAACCTCTTGAGTTCTTTGTATACATTGGAGATTAGCCCTCTGTCAGATGTGGGGTTGGTGAAGATTTTTTCCCAATTTGTTGGTTGCCGATTTATCCTTTTGACAGTGTCTTTTGCCTTACAGAAACTTTGTAGTTTTATGAGGTCCCATTTGTCTATTCTTGCTCTTAGAGCATAAGCAATTGATAAGGATACATGCTCCACTATGTTCATAGCAGCTTTATATATAATAGCCAGAAGCTGGATAGAACCCAGATGTCCCTCAACAGAGGAATGGATACAAAAAATGTGGTATATATACACAATGGAGTACTATACAACCATTAGAAACAATGAATTCATGAAATTCTTAGAGAAATGGATGGAGCTGGAGAATGTCATACTAAGTGAGGTGACCCAGTCTCAAAAGAATACCCATGGTATACAGTCACTGATAAGTGGATATTAGCCTAGAAGCTTGGAACACCAAAGACACAAATCACATATCAAGTGATGTCTCACAAGAAGAAAGGAGTGGACACTGGTGCTAGAATGGACCAAAACATCATTGTGGGAGAGTACAAGAACAGTAAAGTGGGAGGGGGTGGATGCGGGAGCAGGGGGAGGGAAAAGGACATGTGGGACCTTTGGGGGTGGGGAACCAGAAAAAGGGAAATGAATTGTAAATATAGAATATATACAATAAAAAAAATCAAAAAAAAGACATATACTAACAAAATATTTTCTCATGTAAATTTTCAATTTTATCAGAAAATGTTTATAATTTTACTTTTAATTAATTTAGTAATGTTTTTATGTCCACCATTTTATCTGCATTATTTTCATGATAATCTTCAATTTTAATGTCTTTTTATATGCTTCCTCTATTTTATCAGAAATTTTTTCAATGTCTTTGATTTTATCACAAATGTTTCTAATTCCACCTTCAAAAAAAGAGTATTTATATCAACCATTTTTATGTAAAATTTTCCATGAAATAGTCAATTTTAACATGTTTATCTATTTATTTCTTGAATTTCACCAGAAATATTTTACATGTAAATCTTCAATGTTATCTGACAATGTTTATAATTCCACCTTCAATCAACTTAGAATTATCTTTATGCCTATCATTTTATCTGTAAATTTCCATGATAATCTTTAATTTTAACACATTTTTCTATATATTTCTACAATTTTATCAGAAATATTTTTCAGATAAATCTTTAAATTTATCTGGAAAATATTTATAATTCCACTTTTAATCAACTTAGGAATATTTTTATGCCTACCATTCTTATATCTATATAAAATTTTCCATGATAACCTTCAATTCTAACATGTTTTTCTACATTTTTATCAGAAAAATTTTTCACATAAATCTTCAATTCTATCATAAAATGTTTCTATACCATATTTCAATCAATTTAGCAATGTTTTACATGTCTACCACTTTACTTCTTAATTTTCCATGAAAATTGTCAATTTTAATGTGTTTATCTGAAATATTTTCCATGTAAATCTTTAATTTCATCATAAAGTGTTTTTACATCTCTTTAAAAAATAAAATAAAATAGGATTTCCTTTATTTCAAATTTCTGATAAAAAAGAAAGAAAGAACAAAAATACCTACCAACCAGATACTTGAGAGCTCCCAGGGACTAAACCACCAACCAAAGAGTACACATGGAGGGACCCATAACTCAATCTGTATATGTAGCAGAGGATGGCCTTAGCTCCCATTAGTGAGAGGGGAAATCCTTGGTTCTGTGGAGGCTTGATGCGCCAGCACAGCGGGTGCTGTAGTGCTGAGGCGGGAGTGTGTGAGTGGCTAGAGGGGCACCCTCATAGAGGCAAAGGGGAGGGGGAGGGGGATTTGGATGGGGGGGTTTGTGGAGGTGTAACCAGGAAGGGGGATTTTATTTGAAATGTAAACAAATAAAATTATTAATAAAGAAAGAAAAGAAAAAAGATGATATGGAACTATATACTGGTCCTACATTGCTTCTAAACCCAGGAAAAAAAGAGAGGGGGCAGAGAAGACATGTATGGGATTGGAGGACAGCAACATCTAATGCTATCTATAGAAGTTGAATGAGAACAGCTCCCTTAGGCTCAACATTTGAAATCTTGGGTCCAACTCAGTGGGAACGTCTCAGGAGGATGAAGAAGTCTGGCATTGCTGAGGAAGTGTGTCAATGGAGTTGGTGTTTTAAATGCCCAAGTCACATCCTGGCTCACTTGCTCTCTCTTGCCTCCAATGTATGAGTCCATTGTATGGTCTCAGCTACTGCGCCAGCACCATGTGTGCCTGCTGCGATGACGCTGTCCACCATCATGTTCATGGACAACCTGTAAGTGAGCTCCCAATTAAGCACTTTCTCTTATGAATTGTTTAGGTCATGGGGTCTCTTCACAGCAATGGAACAGGTGCTAAGGTTCTCTTGACATATGAAGAACAAACCGGAAGGGATGGAGTGAGTCTCTCCAAAAAGGCAGGGATGCTTCGTTCAAATGTAAGGTGTAGTGAAAGAAAATGTTCCACCAGCCAAAGAGTTTACTGTTTACTACTGTAATGTTGGTGCAAATAATCACCAATTTTTAATTAGAAGATACTTTTCGCTTACCCTTTTTGAATAAATAGCTTTCTTAATCCATTCACAGTTTCTCAAGGCTGACTGTATTTATATTACAAAGTAGCAGTTAATCTTATTAAAAGTGTTCTGTCTCCTATATCTCAAGTTAGTGTGTCATTATGCATTATGAAAAATAAACATTTGCATAATTTTGCCTCTAAAAATCTGGCAATTCGGTGGAGACATTCAACGTGTTGTTATTCTCCGTCATGCTTCTATGCTCTAAAGCAGGTGTCTTGTGTATCATAACACTAAATGTTTATGTTACTAAAATAAGAATGTATAAAAATGTTCAAAGGAAAAAAATTGAGTGCTCAACTATATCCTGTAACTGAGTCTGATCAAAACTACTAGCACAGAAAATCAGTGTACGGTTGATTGGACAAGAACTTCATTCAGTAAACATAGCCTTTAACTTTAAACAGGACTGTCTGTATCTTTTAGATGGACTAAAGTAAGTTTACTTTTTTGAGAACAAGTTATCCTCTCCAATAGCAATAAAAATGTTCACAGGTCCTGTTGTGATCTTAAATGTTTCTGGTCAGAACGCTATAACACCAATTATACAAATTATTTTTTGTGTACATAGGCATGCATTAATTACACTATGTACTCCTTTTTTGGAGATCTAATGTGCAGCTCCCAACAATGAAATTGTTGAAATGACGGTCAGGGTAACATTCAAAGCCTTTATAAATGCATTAACTTTTAAATACCTCTGTTACAGAGGCTAAGACTCAAATGAACTTGAAACGACAAACAATTACTTTCAACATAGTGAAGATCAAAGAGAGAAAGACTGACAAGCAATTGGTCAACGTGGGGTGTATCTGCCCTATACAAACATCTTTTCTTTAAGATGGTCTGGTCTGAAATTTTACATTTGGATTAAGGCCTCTAGAATCAACTGGCTGATCTCTTGCCCTACTTCCATTGAACAGAATTGATAAGTAAGGGCAGGCATGTGGCTATTTAGGTTCTAATGTCCAAACGGGAGTAAATTGTTTCTTATATCTCTACTAGTTAAGAGAGCTGCTCCATGCTGAGTTGTGGGATAGAACAGAACAGCAGAATTAAAGATCTTAGGTGTGCATGCATCTCTCTCTCTCTCTCTCTCTCTCTCTCTCTCTCTCTCTCTCTCTCTCTGTGTGTGTGTGTGTGTGTGTGTGTGTGTAATATTAGGGAAATGTTGTTTTTTAGATATTGATATTGTTTAGAACGTGAGAAAAAACACAATTATAGCAACAAGTAAAGTAAACTGAGCCTTGTTTGATGAAGAACATGACCACCTGTTCTTTGCTTTCCAGTTTCAATCACCATACCTTGCGGGTAAGAAAAAAGTTATCATTTTCACTGGAATCATATTTCTTATGATCTTATTCTTTTTTTCCTTTTAGGGACAGGATTTCATGTAGGCTGTGCTTGTCTCACACTGTTGATGTAGATCATAAATATGATCTTGAACTTTTGAGTCCCATCTTCTAAGTGCTAGTATTAAATGTATACACCTCCACACCCATTGTATATGGTTCTGGAGACTAAATGTGCTCTACCAACTGAACTGCATATCTAGTTCTTACTTGACTCTCAATAGAATCCTTTTCCTACAAAGAGTTTCTCAAATAAGAAGATTCTTGAAGTGATCCCAAAGAAGCGAGGCGTGGTATATTTAATCAAGACTAACAACACAGTGCATATTATATCTTCCCCAACTTATGAGTCTTTTAAAGAAAATGAAAAAAATATTGTTTAAAACGTATTGGTACCTTCACTTTTCTGCATGCTATTAATTCAGAGAGTAAACACTTTAATAATATATGATGATAGATTTTAGATAGATGATAGAGATTAAGCAGTTGTGAAATTCATTTTGGATTTTGACATTTAGTCTTTATAGTAGATTATTCCTCCACTGCTCAATTTCCAATATTTACAAATGCAAAACTTTTGTTAAAAAATAGGAAACAACATACATAAAATACACACTATACTTGCTAATGTTTTCTACTAGAGTTTTGTATTTATGCATCTAGCCAGGACATCCGGATATCTAGGAAGTCCATATCCTACAGGGACTTCCTTTCATGAGGAGGAAGATAATTCAAGAAATGTTAATGTGCATGTGGTTGAAAGGACTCCCAGGCTTTGCTTTGTTGTTACAGTGGACATTACTTTGACAATTAAAGCTGATATTATAACCCATGAATCTCAAACTGGCATAACCAGATATCTATAACCCACTAATGAAAGACGAGTATGATCAGAAGGACTTCCACAGACATCTGTTTTCTCCCCAGTATGCTGCTTACTCTGTGGAGATCTTGGCGATGGTGTCACAGGAGCTGTACTCGACACCTGTGAAGATTTCCTTACAGTGTGCTGTCCTCATACCGTTAAGCCAATCACCCGTTGTGTGGAAGGTAGCGATATCGACATTGCTTTGGTCCAGAAGAAGGTTTGATGGCCTGCAAGAGAAGAACGCAACCAAATGGTACAAATTAGTAATGACTGGAGTGGTTAAATGTCGAAATTTGACACCACCATCAGCGGGACCTTCCATACTGTATGTGATGTTTCTTTTTATTTGAGGAATTGATCTGCCATGGAGTCTTCATCTGTTCAAGCTGGTTCCTTGGAAGGAGATGGTAAGCATCTTGCTTAAGTGATCTCTTTTCTGCTCTTTCCTGCTTTTTAAACCATCAAAATGTTGTCATCAAAATGTATAAAAAAAACCCAATATGTCTTTTTCTAATTGAACCTTTTAATTCATTAGCAAGGTAATATGATTTAGATACAGTTATGGCAGGCATAACACAGTCAGGAATACTGTTTCTACACTAAGTCTTTTTTCAAATGAATGGCTGTGTGTAGAAATTGCATCGCTTTGCTGAGTAAAGAATGATTTGAAATATAAGGCACACTTACAGATTTGAAGTCAGCACAATTTTTTATAACTCTACCAATGCCATTTAAAAAGTAAAAAATTAAAAAAGAAATGCATGGAAAATAGCTGATGGATAATAATATGTGAAATTATTCCTTATTGAAAAACACCAAAGAGCTATTACACATTTGTGTATGTGTATATACATATATTAAGAGAGATATAGAAACAGAGGTAGACTGTGATTTATATTGCCAGCATTCATCAGCACTAATTAAAAAACATTTTGGGTTGGCTTATGGAGACTATTTATACATGTAGGAATGTAAGCTAGATTCGTTGAAGCAAAGGTCCAAAAACGAAATGAAGGAAATCAAGAAACTCTATTTCAATTCCTGAAGACTCAAAGAAAACAAGATATGAGTAAATTGTCTTAGGGTGGGGGTGTTTTTATTTGTTTGGCTTTTCTTCCCTTTCCCTTTGGCTTTTAGAGACTTCTTTCTTGTGAGTCCTTTGACTCACAAGAATGTTTTATTTGATACTTCTTTCCTTTTTTTTCCATCAGGAAACTTAAAAAAAAAGTTACAAAGGCCTTATTTGTCTATTAAATTTAAAACTTATGAAAAATTATATTGTTCCAGGCCCTATGCTAAGCACATTACACAGGCATCAAGACTTAACCTTTACGACATCAGTTAGGCACAGATGGTGTAGGCTTCATAATAGACACAGAAGCCAACACTAACAGAAATTAGGTTACAATCTTTTTTTCCTTGAGGCAAAAGAGACAGAAAAGAGAGTTAGATCAGCTCATAGTGGAGCTAGGGCATGTGGTCAAAAAATTGTTTAAATCAGATTTGTTTGGGTCTTTGTTTTTCTTAATGTATTTGTGATTGTAGGGTGCTGCATCACCTCTGACCTATCCACGTTGTGAAGGGTGAGGGAGGAATCCAGAGTATACCATATGCTACCTCTGTGGTCTGGAGGGTTTTCTGCTTTCTCCATCTGTAAAATGGGATTCATGTGATGGAAGTAAGATAGGTCTTCCATAGCCGATAGACACGTGCATAGGTACAGTCAGACCAATGCTGCCTCAGGATTGTAGAGGTTTGCTATTAGTCTGACATAGGTTGCAGACCTTATGGATCTTGTTTACATATTTAAAACTTGAAAAATCAAACAGTTCATTAGTTTCAAGTTTTATGAAATGGTTGGATTGGCATGATGTTGTTAATTACCATGTTGAGGAGCTATAAGTTTAGACCTGGGCAGTATTATGTATACAATGGTGCAAGAGGCCTATAAAATGGCTGTTACTAGAAGTCTTATTAGAACAGTCAATAACTTTTGTAAGCTCATTATGAGGTCCCAAACAGGCCCTGTAAATGGATTGCTATTCTGCTTCATGTTGTTGCTGTTCTCATTATTGGACAGAATGTTGTTTACATTAAAACTGTATCTACCATAGTACAATTTTTTCTAATTGTGAGTATGCATTTTGATTTATTTTTACCTCATCAAAGTTATTCTTCAAAATCTTTCCTATTTTTTGAGGTTGGCATTGGATTTAATCTTTATCTCTTAAGAACTTTAAGTGTATTTTAATGACCCCTAAGGTTAGAGATATTCAGTATAGAGCATGTTCCTAGTTTCTTAGATTTATGCTGTGGTGTGAAATATCCATCATTGTCAGTTTTAAAATTTTAAAAGTTTTGTACTTTTAAAAACACTTCTCTAAATTAAATATATAATTTGAACTGTTACAACTCAGCATTTAGAAATATGGGAACCAGAGAATTCCAAGATAAATTAAGAATATTTAGCATGCTTCATTCTTTATTTTTGAAGTAAATTTACTATCATTGATTATAATGAAATTGTATTAAGTAACTGAAAGCTTCACATAGTCAGATGCCCTGGAGCTCTGGACCATCTCCTGTATGAAAGGATTCACTGGTTATCATGCAGGTCATGTGAGAAACATTCCTGTTGTGAATAAGAAAATAACTTTGAGGAAAATTCACAAATGTGTGAACTCAAATGCACTTTCATTGGGAAGTTTCATTGGCCACTGTTGATAGTCTCCTTAACATACAAACCTACAAAACATTCCTTAACATACAAGAAATATGCAAAGTGCAAAGTTAGGATTTTAAAATTTTTCTGTATTCTCTCTCTCTCTTTCTCTCTCTCTCTCCTCCCCCGTATGTGTGTGTGTGTGTGTGTGTGTGTGTGTGTGTTTCTGTGCGTGTATGTGTGAACAACATGTTTAAGATGCCTGTGCCACAATGCACATGATGACATCAGAGGACAGCAGTGTGGGATCTGTCTCCATCCATCTTTATGTGGGAAGTGATGATCAGACTCAGTTCTCCAATCCTGGCACCAAGTTCCTTTACCTGCTGAACCATCTCCTTCTTCCTGAGATTTCAGGAAAGAGCTAAGCTACTATTCTTAGCCAGTATTACTTAGAATACATGAGAGAAACCTACAAATGGATATATAATTTTATTATTATTTATGTGGATATATTAAAATAATCTGAATAAAACTTTCAAATGTAAAGCTGATTTAAAGGAAAGATGGTAATATTACATTTTACTCTGCCTTTATTCTTGCTTTTAGACAACAGAGCTGAACAATGCAGCTTTTTGGACAGTCATCTTTCGCACATATAAAGTGCACAGAAAAGCATTAAATCAAGTATGAGAAAGCCTTTTAAGACAAATGAAGTGAGGCTGAGATATGAGACAATGAGATATAAAAGTCCCCTTGATGTGAGGGATAGAAAAGTACCTGCAGTTATGATCATACACAGACCAGAACGTTTCTATGTCTCCAGTAGCTGTTGCACAGAACCCATGTCAACTCTTAGTTTCATGAATAGTAATAACTTTTTTATTAATGGGTTTTGGGTATGAAGAATCAAACCCCAGGACATTTATTCAGTATATTTATGAAGTGTGTCTAATAGCAAAATGGGAAACATTTTCTTTTCAGCTGAGGAAGGTTTGTATTTTTAAACTCAACACTTTGGACAGACTCAAGAAGTAGTTGGAGAAAATGACTGTAAACAAATTGAAATAGAACAGGACAGGACATGTGGATTAGGGATTAGTGTGACCCCAGCTGAGTTTTTCGGTTTATGACTTGGAACAAAATACAACCAAAACCTAAAAAGAAGGAGAAACAGGAGGAGGAGGAAAGAAAGAAAGAAAGAAAGAAAGAAAGAAAGAAAGAAAGAAAGAAAGGAGCCTAATTTTGATGCCAGTGACCTCAGAATAACCAGTCCTGCAAAGTATCATTTTTCCACTTCCAGGATTTCTCTAGGGATTTCAAATAAAAATTGGTTCCTTTCCTCCTCAGAGAGGACATCTGGAGAGTTTATCAATGGATAGGAATTTGTCTCTCACTGTGAAGAGCCTGTGATGTCTCTTCATGTGCACCAAGGGAATCCGGCTTTCTGAGCAGCTGCAGGCAGGAGGGTTTTTTTAGACCCAGCTCCAGACACAGGGTCTGAAGGGGAAATTTATAGGCAGGGTGATGTGCACCGTGAGCTCACACTTTTACTAGACAAATTAGATAGGTTTCAATCCATGCAGCTGTAAACGATGTCCTACGGAGTTCCACCTGATCTTTTACAGCTTTTCATAAATCAGTGCCTACTGGCCGCAGACCGCAGTCATTAAAAAGAAATCATGGAAATTACATGTTTGCTCAGGGGAAGCAAAAAATAACTTTCCTCCCCTGCCTGCTCCGTCCTTGTATTTGGGTTTGTGAATTATTCTTTTATGGGCTTTCATACCCTTGTGTTAAAGAGGTACACATATTTTTCTTCCCATCAACTCCTATTTTAGCTGCCAGTGCTCACAGACCAATTAGCACCAGGTAGTAGGGAACAAATGTCAGCTAACAACTGCCAAGCCTAAGAATATGTATCTGCTAAAAGTCAGCTCATGTCAATACTGTCCTGGATCCTTTAGGATTGAATAATAACTTATTCTTTTCTGGATTCTGCTTTACAAAAGGCATTATTTTCATACCTCAAAATTATAAATAATATATATTTCTTGAAGCAATGAGTAGGTGTCATGGCCTCTAGGAGACATCACCAAAATTAAAGATGCGTGCTGTAAAATAATTTTTTATTTTATTTATCAGGAATAGGTTTGGGGCATGTTATATCATTCCTTAAAGCCAAAATATTAACATTTTCCTTTATCGTTTTCAGTTCTGTTTTTAACTTTCAGTTTGATGCCTGTTCACTATATTCAAGAAGGAATGTTATATTTGTCAATTTATTTGTATGTAGATCCATACTAACCTTGATATTTTTATCCCTAAAAGTCAAAAGTTCGTATACCATTAATTATATTAACTTCCCATTGGCAATGAAAAATAACTATTTATATTCATTCAAAAATATGTGTAAAAATAAGTGTTTCTTTATTTCCCAATGAGAAACTGCTAAAGAAATGAAACACCGAGGGGAAGAAGGCTACTGTGCTCTTTAAAGCTCTTTATTCTTGGCTCTTAAGAGAAACTTTGTAGCTCTTGGCTGCTTTAATCCCTCCCTATAGTAAAATTAGTCACCTTGGTTTTAAGATTCTTAAAAGGGAGAAGAAATCACCTGGGTATCTGGCATATTTGTTTCCCTGTAGAGGGTTCTTTATAATATTTGTCAGAGAGCAAAATCATCCTGTCAGTTTAGAATTCGAGGTCAAAGTCATTTTGTGGAAGAAGGCAGAATTGGTTTTGGGTTGTCGACTTTATCTCGAAGTACGAAGTATTTGTCAAAAAATCAGGTCCTCTGAAAAATACTGTTTTATGTACCCAGACAGAAGTATTTTAAAATAGCATTGGTTTATGGCCATTAACAGGGAAATGAGGAGTAGTTTGCTTTTTCTCATATTTCTGCTGTAAATTCATTAACACGATCATCCCTTAGTGATAAATGCAATGAAAAGCAACCTCTACAATGATTTCAATTAACTCTACATGAGTTGGTCTTCAGTACCTCATTAAACATATATTAATTAGAATATTTCAGTCTTTTTAACCACAGAATTAGTTACATTCACTTCAGCATGCAACTTCAGCCTAATTATTTTAATGCATCTTTAAATTCTTTATCTCAATGATTTGGATTCCATGAATCAATTATAATATTGACAAAAATACAGCTTTTAAGGCATGGAAGAGGACTTAGTAGATAAACCATTCGCGGTGGTTCTCAATCTCCGTGGGTTGCGACGTGTTTGGGGTCAAGTGACCATTTCGCAGGGGTTGCATATCAGATATTTACATTGCAATTCATAACAGTAGCATAATCACAGTTAGGAAGTAGAGATGAAAATAATTTTATGGTTGGGAGTGAAGCACAACATGAGGAACTGTCTTAAAGGGCTAGGCAGGCGAGAACCACTGAGAGCCTGTATAAAACAACAGACCGATATGATGACGGACCTCGAATCCCCATCCCTGGCCTTTTGCAATGATCCTCTACGGCACTTCCATCAAAAACATTTTAACAAAGATATCGCTAAATCGTATTTTTAACTGCATTTTTGTTTTTGTTTTTGTTTTAAATGTATGTGGACCTCAAGCATGGCTCATCTCAAGCAGGCTTCCAGGAGGGCTTGGAATATCTCCAAATCTTAAAAAGGGTTTCATGCTTCCCTACCACAGCTATACATTGCAATTGCGTTTTTCTTCTAAATTTCTCAATGGCATCTTTATACAGTTTTTATACTCACCATCTAGATATCAGTAGGCCTCCCATGATTTCAGATTCATCAATCTAAAACAGTTCTTTGCCAATCTTCCTAATGCTGCAACCCTTTAATACAATACAGATCCTCATGCTGTAGTGAACAGCAACACTAAAATTATTTTTTTGCTACTTCATAACTGTAATTTTGCTACTGTTATGAATTATAATGCAAATATTTGATATGCAGGGCATTTGATATGTGAGTCCCAAAGGGATTTAGACCCACAGGGTGGGAACCAATGCTCTTAAAAAATTGAACCAAAATAGTTCTAGGAAAATAACCCTGAAGTCCACTCATCCATCCCTAAAGTCCAATTCGTTTTGCTCCCTTAGTTCTATGAGTTTTACCATTTCACTTATGACAATGTTTTGCCCACTATTTAACAATTCTTCATTCTCTACTTTATTGTAGGTAATATTTCCCAAAGCTCTCCAAGGACTTTTATTTTTTGGGTGGGAATGACTATCGAGTGTTATGAACTTGGATACTCAAGGATGCTTATGTCTCTTTTCTTTCTAGTATTGAGTGTTATTGGATGACTACATTTACCACATATAAGCAGCCTAAAACTTTCCCCAGGTGCCACCAAACAAAGAACCATTCAAGAGAAGCCTTTGGCCATTTCAGTGATATTCTTGGCACTGGTAGAAATTATTGGTCACTTTGCAGATTCTAACTACAGCATTTAGAGATCTCAACATGATATTTGGACACTGTAGCATTATAAAAGTCTCTGAAAATTAGAGACTTGCAAGTTGGAATTATGATAGCTTACTGTGAATCTGTTAGAATCACATATCCTCTCCATAGAGTCTCATGGTAATCCACAGTAAGAACACTTTGCCAGAAATTAGCTTTTGATAGAAAAATGAAAAAGGGATGCATTATTGATAAATACCACAGTCAATAAATTTGAGATTATTCTACTAAACATACAATCATGGCTGCTATTCTGTGTCTATAGAAAGACTACTCTAAACAGGGCTTGGCTTTCATGTTCCCCTCTATGCCATCATGGACTTTCAGCTTCTTATGACACTCAGTTTCACTGTGTAGTGAAAGATCATTTGCCTCTACCTTACCTATCCATCTTACCCCCCTCCCTTCTTTCTCTCTGTCAAGGAGAGTACAGGGCTCATAGCCCTCCAAATGTAAAACCCCAATGTCCTTGTTAATATGTTCCATCATTCTACATATTTCATTTGCTTCCAGGTGCTATACTATTACTTTTCTGTATCCTACCTTAAGCCTTGTTTGGTAGACACTGAAATTGTTTTCTACATTCTTACTTTGGCTATGTTTGTTTCTAGTCTTTCTAAGGTACGGCTGCCACCACACTATTGAATGCCTTTTTCTTTTATTTCATTAGATATTTGCTTTATTTATATTTCAAATGGTATCCCCATTCCTCAGTACCCATCAGGAAACCCCTATCTCACCCCTCCCCACTTTCCTAACCTGGCATTCACCTACATTGGGCCATCAAACCTTCATAGGACCAATGGCCTCTCCTCTCATTGATATCTGAAATGGTCATCCTCTGCTACATATGTAGCTAGAGCCATGGGTCCCTCCATGTGCACTCTTTAGTTGATGGTTTAGTCCCTGGGAGCTCTGGGGTTATTGGATGGTACATATTTTTGTTCCTCCTATGGGGCTAAAATCTCTTCAACTCCTTTGGTCCTTTCTCTAGCTGATCCATTAGGGAACCTATGTTCCCTATGGTTGGCTATGAGCTATGAGCTATGGTATTTTGATCCACCTTCTAAGAAGGATCAAAGTATCCACACTTTGGTCTTCCTTCTTCTTGTGCTTCATGTGGTTTGTGAGTTATATCTTGGGTATTCCAAGCTTTTGGGTTAATATCCACTTATCAGCGAGTACGTACTGCGTGTGTTCTTTTGTGATTGGGTCACCTCACTCAGGATGATGTAGCTAAGATGGTAGAGTGTTGACCTATCATGCATGCCTTTTTCACAGGGGTAGAAATTCATTTGTTATACAAAATAATTTCTTAGAGTCTTTACTCATAATCTTTATAGTATTCTTTTAAATCCTATTTTACAGTAGAACTGTTATATGCCATGAAATTGAACTCATCCTCTATGGTTTTATGTGGTCTGCTTATCTCTAGAGAGTTACTCAATCTATAAAGTTTAATGCTGTCAGTTGTTTATAAATTTTATATAATACAAATCAATTTCTTATGTCCAACTCTTAGAGAATTGCAAAACTAAAATTAAATTCACATCCTTTCATAACTCTGGAATACCTTGTCATTTTCCTTCCGTGTGTACAGATTCTATGAGGCACGTAGAGCTTCTGAACATCTTTTTCTCCATACTCAAATGTAAGCTGGGAGTGGAGGTTGCATATGCTATCTATATAATTCTCATGGGATTTAGCATAGTGTTACATGAAATTGCTTTTTAATTAAGATTGTATAGCTTCAGACTATGGCTATCAGAAAACTAAGACCATATATATCTTTTCTGACTTGCTCTATTTTTTAAGGAAATAAATCAGTTAATCGAAATGAAATATACAATAAAATTTAATACAACTTCTCTTCTTACTTCTCCATGTGATGTCTAAAGAGAGCTTGGTCCTGGAGAACCCTTTACAGTCTACTTTAGTCACGGACACTGAGCAAGATGTTCACAAAAGCCCTCATAATGGAGAGATTCTGTTGTGAGTCAATTCAAATGAAGTGATAGTTTTCAAGAATTCACACACACACACACACACACACACACACACACACACCCTCCAGAATGAAGAGAATGCTAAATATCATATTGCATTTTGCAAAAGAAGAGAACGGCATTGGATTTTAATCATATAACCACAAAACTCTTGCAATAAATACCTGATGCATTAGCTGAATCCTTAAGGACAGAAACATAAAAAAGAAAACCTGAAACGGAGGACGCGAGGCTTCTGCTTACTGTGCTGAAGGATCTGGAAGAACCATGGAGGGGGCTGGGGAGTTTTTAAAGTGAAAGCGATCAAGGTAAAAATGGCCTCTTTCTCCTCACATTTGCCTTCCCTTCAGAAAACGGCTACGTAAATCAAGTCATGTAACTTCTCTACTTTAGATGCTTTAATAGATTCCTTATGCACTTGAAAATGAATCCCAAAGTCTTCATGATGGCCTTGTAGCCTTGAGTGCTCTGGCTTCTGTTTGCATATTGAGGCTAAGACAGAACCATCTAACTTCCTTCTCTCCCATACACCTGACCCCATTTCTAAATTCTTTCTCATTTTAAGATATCATCAATTTATGTATCCTGTACATGTAGTACTGAGATATGAGAGAGAGAGAGAGAGAGAGAGAGAGAGAGAGAGAGAGAGAGAGAGAGAGAGAGAGAGAATGTTTGTCCCAGGGGAGAGAGTCAGTTGACTCTAAGCTAAGGTATTACTACTCTGCAGGTCATTGCTCAAATACAAGCTCTTCTGATGGCTAATTTTCAACAACAACTTTATTTTTCACATAGCTATCTCTTTATTTCTTCCTACTGTTTGCACTATCTGAAGCATACCATACGTCATATGGAGAATAGTTGTCAATATGGTCAGTACCATCTGTCTTCCTCAGTTTTCAGAGCTTCATCGTTTCTATTACACAGATAGGTCTATCATGTGCACCCACAAAAATATTAGTGAATGAATGAAAAGGGTTGCTGGGGAAAGTGAGGCCTTTAGAACACCTCAAGAGTCTGGCAATTTTTCTGAGTTATAAAGAGAATACCTATTGGTTATAAACAACTGGTTAATGTTATATTGGTTTGGGTATAGCAATTATGAGTATGATGTGTCTTGTACAGGGAAAAACAGTAGAAGAGCTTAGTTGGACAGTCAGTACAGTGTTCTAGTTCAAAGGAGCATACGATGCAAAGAAGGCATGCTGAAGGTCACTCCTAAGCCTCACTGGGCAAATGACTAGGTGTTGGTGTGTGTGTTCACCTCAACTCAACTGGAATGGCAGTGGAAGGAAGCCGGCTAATGGAAGGACAGAGAAAGAGTGTTTCGGGACAAAAAGTGAAGATATCTTGAAACCAGTGCTTGGAATGTTGTGTTCTAAGGAATGTTGGAAAAGTAGGGATGCAGTGATGAGAAAATATCTCCAAATACAGGTGACAGTGACTGCAGCATCTAACATTTACTTGTTGAGAAACACAGTCGCAACGTTTTATCAAATTTCCAGAATCTAGTATTCTTACATTAAGATTCAGAATCTGATACATTGTGTCAACTCCTTTGGAGGTGTTTCCCACAATAAAATATGAGAAATAATGTCATGATATATTTTTATGGCAGAGGTACTATTTCAATGAAAAGTATAGATATATACAGAAGAGATGGAGGCAGGAGGTAGAATAAAGGCAGAAGTATTTGCTCATGATGGCCCGAGGGACAGTCCTTCTAGAAATGACTAGAAAAAACAAAATAGGTAAGAGCGGGTGTCAATAAGTTTCATTGTGGTGCCCAAAATACTCCAAGTACATAATCATTTTAAGAATATGCAATCAACAATATTTTAAGGACACTGTTTGAAAATTAAAGGATGAAATGAGTCACTTTGCTTTGAAAAAAAATAACATAATGACCTGTAACTGATCAAAATTTCATTTAAGGAAAAAATAAGATAATGAATATCTTGTATGGTCTGGTCTCCTAATATAAATGCCTTTAGAACAATAATTAAGCATATAATTTCCCCAACTTTATATTTAATAAACTAAAGCCAATGGCACCTTATAAAAAATCCACATTTGTCCAGAGTTAAATGTTTTGTGACTAACTCTTTAGAAATTATTCAGGTAGTCAATGCTACAGTAGAGAAATACCATAAATAGGAAAAAACAGTTTAAAACATCTGTTAATGTTGGACACTTGTGTGTATCCTGACCTTCTGTGATCTGATGTAAGACTATTTTCATTCACTAAATTGAGGTTAAATACCATAGATCCTATAGCATAATTTAGTTTCATATTGATAAGATCATCCAGGGAAATGTTTAAATGCCCTTGTATGAGAAGAGAGTTGAAAAGTTGTTTTCCCTGCTATGGTTACTACTGAGCAAAGATCAAAAGAAATGGCTTCAAGGTGTAAAATGAGGACCATATGCCCTGCCTAGGACAGGTCTGTAATCCAGCCAGTTGTTAAACTGTCAGGTGGATTTCCACCGAGTCTGCATTATCTCTCTCTCTGTGAAGTTTGGAACAGAGAGGAATCTTTATAGAATAAGTTATGGTAAATTCTGTCTAAAGATAGTCAATAAATTCTATTGTAGTGACTCCTAAATGTTTTATGAAACTAATAAACAATCCTTCTTATGTGATGACATTAAAAGCTTAATTTAGATTTACATTTTTTTTCAAAAAAGTAAATTATACAGATATTGATCCTGCATGCTTGCTACATTTAAGTCAAAAGGATTATAGGACCTGAACTCTGAAACGCATACAAGAAAATATAAATTAATATAATCACTGTTGGTCTTGGAAATAGCTTTTGGATATGACACCGAAGCAAAATTAAAGCAAGTATTATTAGAGCAAACTAAAATGTTCTATACAGCAAGGAAATCCTTAATAGACATGAAAAAGGAAGCCACAAAATGGAGAAATTGTTACAGACAATACATCTATAAAGATCATGCATACAATAGTAAATTACTACCTACAGCTTATAAGAATGTCAAACAACTCACTAGAAAACAACAATCACCTCACAGATAATAAGCACAGACAAAAGATTTGTACAGATATCCAGAGAGACCTGAAAAAGATATGACTGACATGTAAAAACAATCACCTATCATTGAGACATACAAGTCAAAACTAATATAAGATCGCTTTACATCTGGGAGCTGTTGGTGAGGTAGACTAAAAAATATTGCTGGTGGGTATGTAAATTCATATAAGATAAGATTTCTTTAAAATTTAAAAGTGGAGTTAAAATGTTGTCAAGTACTCCAAATTTTGGGTGAATAGCCAAATTACATAAAATAACAAAAATGGCAATAATGAATGATTAAAAATATATTTGATGCATGTACTTATATATCTATTATATCTATATATCATCTATGTCTGTCTATATCTATATACTCATATATAGCAATGTGGGTGAATCTAGAGGGCATTATTTTAAATAAAATGATTCAAAGATAAATGAAGATTTGTATACGAACTCACAAGTGAAATCCAAAACATGTCCAACACAGAAAGAAAGAAGAGAATTTAGCCTGAGTCAGAGTTCAGGAAAATTGGAAGAGAGTCTTCAAAAGAAACATGCTTGCATTATAAGATAAAAAAAAGCAGTGTAAACTTAATGTGTATCATGATGATTGCAGAAAATAGATTATATAATAAGGATGTCAGCCTAGAAAGTAAGAGACCTCATTGTAAAGTTAGCTACTGATCTGAAAGTTAAATATATAACACAGTGAAGCCTTATTTATTTTAATCATGCTATCCATTTTTACAATACATGTATTTATAGAACTTGAATGTACTAACTAAATTATATATATATATGTATACACACACACACACATATATATATATATATATATGTGTGTGTGTGTGTGTGTCTGTGTGTCTGTGTGTCTGTGTGTGCGTGTGTGTGTGTGTGTGTGTGTGTGTGTGTGTGTATTCATTTCCCATTTGGCTTTAATTTTCAAAATGTTGTAATTTGTGCTTGTATCTTAATATTTTCTTCATTTTGGGTTAAGAATATTAGTTTTTACTTCTTAAACCATTGCATCAAATATTCACATAAAAATTTGGTGACAGCTCATAATTAATCAAGCCTCTTATGATCTATAGACACACACACACACATACACACACACACACACACACACACATACAATTTATACACACTAGGCACAACCTCACCAGCTGCCTGACCTTTTTTTGTATGTTTTTGTGTGTTCATATGTGCTTGTGTGTGTATGTGTGCGCACTCATGCGTGAGTATGTGTGTGTGTGTGTGTGTGTGTGTGTGTGTGTGTGTGTATTTTAAGGGTCTTCTGTAACTCAGGGTATCTTGATCTCACTATTTGTCTGAGAATGTCTTTGGATTCCTCCACCTCAGGAATTCTGAATTTACAGGCATGCACCATGGGATTGGGCTCAACTAATGGAAGCTAGCCTTAAGCCAATAAATCACCCACTCCCTTTCCTTAAACAATGGGGAGTAAAATAAGCTATGTGTCCAGCTTTCCTACTTTCCAGACATAAGCTTAGAAGATAAGGACACTTCTAGCCAAGAATCATATTAATATATTCCTTATTATTCTGCTGTGACGTGAGAATTCTTTCCCAAGCTAAGGCAAAACAAGCAAATGTAGTTTCTCCAGTTCTGAGAACTACAGTTTCTGAGAACACAGATCAAGAGGGAGCAGGAAACACACACGCATTGTGACGGGAGTAAAGCATGCAAATGCAATGCGTCACCTTGCAGCCGCGCTGGTGATGATCTTCAGACTGCCCGGGTTCCGGATGAGCTTATCCAGAATGCTGACGATCTGCTCGAACTTGGGTCTGTTGTTCCTGTCTTTCTGCCAGCAGTCCAACATCAACTGATACAAGGCAGCTGGGCAGTCCATGGGAGGTGGCAGGCGGTAGCCCTCATCCACAGCCTTAATTACCTTTGAGAGAGGAAGAATTTCCGGGGTTAGGAAGACATGAGATTCACTGGTCTTTTCCATTCACACTCAGTATTTTAAATATTGTTTTAAATTTCCCAAGAAGATAATAGCTGCACTTATATGCATAACAAATTATAAATGCCTGAAAATATTATATAAAGGTTCAGGGAGAGAATGTAATGTGTTTATCTTTTGCAAATTAAGGTAAAAATAAAGGTTCTACTAGAGAGGGAAATTTGTTACTATTAAGAAATGATTATTTTGAGCAGGGCAGTAGCGGCATAGGTCTTTAATTCCAGCATATTGGAGGCAGAGGCAGATGCTGTGAGTTTGAGGCTAGCCTGGTCTCCTAGGCTACACAGGGAATCCCTGTAGCAAAAGACCAAAAAAACAAATAAATTTTTTTAAATATGATTATTTTATTATAGGGATAGATATAAAATTTTGTATTGATTCATGTAAAAGAAAACTGGATGCTAATTTCAGCCTTACCACAGTTGAGAACTTTTCAAACCAACAGAAATTCTCTTTGGTAAACTTCTACGGGCATTGTTTTAAAACACACAGAGCAGTAATTTTAAAAGTTTAATGTAAATCAGAAACATCTGGAAGAGTTCTTAATGTATAAAGTACTTTCCTCTCATTGACTGAGTTTCTGAATCAACCACCTGGGAAAAAACCTCCTGAGAATTTTCATCCCTAACGAGTTCCTCGGCAAAGCTAGAGCTGGTGGTCCAGATACTAGGCTTGTAGGTGCTTTGATAAAATATGAGTGTGGAGAAAGTGTGTGGAAAACTACCAGGTCATTTTCCTACCTTTATTATTTCTAGAGACATTAAGTTCATTTGAGGAAGTCCAAAAGTATCTATGTATCAAAATATAGTAGAAGCAATCTCATAAACTACGACTTAGAATTGACCAGTATCATCTCAGATTGCCGTCTTTAATGTAGGGTTCTCTATTAAAATCTCTGGTAAGCATAAAGAAATATGCTAATCCCATATGCTAATAATACCTTTTTTTTTTACTAATAGTAGCAACATGTAATAAACCCAGACACAATTATTTAAACACTCATATTACAGTTACAACAGAATGTTAAAGATTGTTTCCTCAAGCCAGACTCTTCATTTATTTTTGTGATTAAGGTCATATGGAAGCCTTGTACATTATTAGGAACAGCATGGTAGAGATTATTAAATTTTGTCTTTGGGAAATACTAAAATTAATTAAGAAAAATACTGGAACAGTTGTAAAATTATAGTCAAGAAAGGATGCCAGACATCCTCTTATTAATGCTAAGTAGAAATCAATTTTGGGAAAAAATTCTTAAATATTCCATGATGCACATGCCCATACACACACACACACACACACACACACACACACACGCGCGCGCGCGCGCACCATGCATACCCACACATTATTTTATTGCATTTTCTTTTGAAAATACTCCTTTTGTTACATTTTAAAATCCCTGCTTGAGGAAATAAGTAAAGCTGTAAAAACAACCCAATTAATACCCTTGCAAGATGTGGGAATAGCTTTATTCATTTAAGTATCCAGATCCGATGTCACCAAGTAGGCGCCACCTGGCTTCATAATGCTCCACTTCCTTGCACAGCTTGAAGTTTTAATCTCAACTCATAACTCATAAGATAAAAACACATACTTACATCTTGATTAGACATCTCCCAATATGGCCTTTCTCCGTAAGACATCACTTCCCAAAGAACAATCCCATAACTCCATACATCACTGGCAGATGTAAACTTGCGGTAGGCAATTGCTTCTGGTGATGTCCACCTTATTGGTATCTTTCCTCCCTTTGAATATAAAGATCATGTGCAATGAGTTAGTACATAATATACTTTGAAATCAAACATTTTTTCAGGGTGTCTGCCCTGAAGAATATAGGCTTCTGCTAAAAAAGAAAAAAAAATCTCATTGTTCAACTTTTCACATTTAATTTGTATTTAATCAATTATTTACATAATGAAATCTTTTTCTTTGACAATTTCATACATGGATAAACTGATCTGTGGTTACTGGAACCTGCTACTGTCTCACATTTTTTCCCCAAGTCTACTAATCTTACTTCTCCCTAAAATACCTTTTCAAACATCCATATCCCCTTTCTTTGGTGATTCTCTGAGTTTAGCTAAGATGTCTGTGACCATGAGCTTGGAACTATGCATGGAAACCTGGTGGGCAACTTATTTTACACACAGCTAAAGGCCGCTCATCCCTTAGAAGCCATCGGCAGAGAGTGGTAGGAGGGTCAGTGGGTATTTTCTAGTCCATTGTTAGAAAATGTATCTTCAGAGCAAAATGTATCCCTAAAAATGTCAGAACACTGAAATCATAAAACAGTGAAATTATGAATTGCTCAAATGTTAACGATTTGTAAAAAATCAACTATGGCATATTAAGTAGTCATAGTGTCACAGTATCTATAACTTGAGGCAACCTTTTGGAATTAAAAGATTTCAAAACTCAGCCTTTATTGATTTACCAAGAAATCTTAGTTCAGGGAAAAATGTGATGGAGGCTTGTTATCAATTAAAATTTCCACCATCGGGCAGTTGGTTTGTATCCTAAAAGATGATGGATCTGATCCCAACAGCGTGCTGCAGAAGCCTTCAGTCCTTCTGTCACATTCGACTCATTCCAGTTAGGAAACTAGTGAACACACCTTTAACGTTCCATGAATGCATCAGGCGAGGAAATAATGTAAAGCTCACTACTGGCTACAAAGCACCTCTCAGGTTTAGCAATTTTGCTGCCATTGCCAACTAAATCAGACTTACAAGGCTTTTAATTTCCCCCTTGTCCGTGTGAGGCGGTACCAAGTCACTGTGGCTTTAAATGAACACAGAAGAAACTGGCATTGGACATTTCTAATTGAAAACATAAACTGCAGAAGAGGATTAAACCCAATAAAACAACTGTGGGATTAAAAGGAAAAAAAATTGAGTACATCATCACAAATTGTTCAGTTCCAGCCTTGTAGATGCAAACTCTTTTTGTTCACTACCAGTACAAAGATGTAGTACTAGCGTAATGAGCTAGTAAAATGTCCATTGTCATAAATAAAATAAAATAAAATATAGTGTTCCCAAACTATAATTTGAAATTGCAAGCCCATGAAAGCTGGATATGTAATAAAAGCAAAGGTTATGAGCATAGTGCACGTGGGTCTGGGCCGACCACACAGAATTGTAGCTTATATTTAGATTCAGTGTCTTGGCAAGAGATCAGGCATCCAAGGAAAGCTTGTTTATCTTAGTATAATCCTATTCTCCTAAGTTAAGGCTGCCTTAACTTCACACTGTTGTCTTTTCCTTGGAAGACATTCTTACCATTTTCTGAGACTGGCCTGTCTTTCCAACTTTTGAAGCAAATACTCTTCTTACTACTGTTCACACTAACCCATGAAGCACATCTTCCCTTTCCATCTATCTGTAGCCTGTCACCTGTTGATCAACCCTTCATTCCTCCATCCCACAACCTCAATCCCTTCTTGGTATCCATCACTCCATATTAACTTCTATGAGATCAGCTTTGGTAGAACACACACAAACCAATTAGCATAGTATTCCCCAGGGCCATCAAGATAGATACAAAGAATGAGATTCAATTCCTAGAATATTTTATCATATAACCATGCTGCGCCCTTTCCTCCTCCATTACGGACATACCTACATTTGATGGAGCACATGGCTGTCTTCTCACTCTTATTCTTTATGCATGTGGGAGAACATGACAGCCAGGTTTTCAAAAGGGTTCCTTTCAACATTTTTGACCAGATAATTCCAGACACAGGGACTCGGAGTTTGAGATGACTCTATTTCCTCTGTGTGTAAATGATATCAATAATTCCCAATTATGGCACCCCAAAGTAGCTATAGACAGTATCAAAGGTCCAGTGAGAAAGGGCTTGTCCCTTTGGAAGAGCTGCTGCTTCAAATGACACATGACATTTCTCAAGACACTCACAGGACGAGGGATTTTATAGGAACTGATTGCACTCCCCATTCCTCATGCTCATTGTTTCTGGAGATAACTTTTGCTCTTGTGAAAGGATTTATCTTCACTATGAAAGTCAAATGTTCAGTTCACAAGAGCTAAGTTGTTTACTTTTTGCTCTTTTTAAAAATGAATTAATTCATTTTTATTTTATTTACATTGGTATTCTGCTGCTATGTATGCATGTAGGAGGGTGTCAGATGCCCTGTACCTGTAATTACAGATAGTTGTGAACAGCCATGTGGTTTCTGGGAATTGAATCCAGGCCCTATGGAGGAGCAGCCAGTGCTCTTATCCTCTGAGCCTCACAGGAGTAATTTAATATGTAGGTTTTGATAAAATATCCTTTCTGGAAGTTTCTATTTCAATTGTTCTCCCCTTTTAAAAAAATAATTTGAGTATCATTTTTCTTCTCAGGTGGAGCTTACTGGTGGGCTAGTTTTTATCAAGAGGCCCTGAGGCTGGAAAGCAGTGTTCTCATCTGTAGTCCACATGACAAGGGCATAGAGACATGCTGAAGATATGTGGGTAAAGAAGGGGGATTTAGAAGCTTTCACTGTACCACAATGTACAAGAGAGTGTTCTGTCTTTCAGCTGAGTAATTGATGTGAGCATACAGAAGCATAAATTGAATTGAGCATAAAGAAGACAGACTCATTACATGTTTTTTTGTTTGTTTGATTATTTTTTAAGATAATCAATTCCAAAGCTTATACATCATCCTGCTCATGATGGAAATAGAACCTCTTGCTTCCTCATCACCCACCTCAACATTTCATCTAAGATGTCAAGGTTTCTATTTCTTATTTAATTTTGAGTTTATATATGTGAGAAATATGTTTAACTGGTTGTTTTATAATAACTGTCAAAAGTTATTATCAATGCAAAAAGTTGGATTTGATGAGACCATGCGCTGTTTTTATTTGGCCCAGGTGATTCTTGACAACAAAATAATTTTATTGCATCTTTTGATAAACCTCAACTTGGAATTCATTTTATAATTTGCATTTTCTGAGTGAAATACCACTGAATATTCAAAATGTTTTAGAACAATTAGTTATAAAAATAATTTATGATGATGCATTTTCCATATTAAAATAGGTTTTTAAATTAATCATTTATTTAAATGTTTTCTGTATTTATATTTAAACTCCTAGAATATTTGTGCATTTGAGGTAAGTACCCAGTAACGTGGAACAATTCTTGAATCACAGCATATGGGCTATATCTAAAATCTCAACCTCAGATGGAACTACAGTTCAAAGTCAGCAAAATCTAGTTATTGCTTGCTCCCTACGTTTGAAGCATCAAACCTGCAGTCATATCTCGCTGCATCTGTCTGTGTGCCAGTTTACGAACTGGGAGTTCCAGGGACTGCTCAGTTATTTGTCCCACTTGAATACTTTATTTTAGTAGAAATAATAAGAGTTGCTTTCTGGGAGCAGTTTTGATCCTCCTGTTTAATTTTTTGCCAAGTTTCTTGACATTTCTGCAGCAATTTTGCCATATAAAAACATAAGGCCATGGGGAACATAAAACGTAACTATATTCTTCTGTTTATCTTCTCTAACAACCTAACAGCTTGAGTATCATATAAAACTTAGCTCTTTGGCTTTCAAATTTCTGTACTAAATCTATGTGAATAGCAAGGATACTGGCATTCCTAGAGATAATTATGTTGAGTTGTTTAAGAGAGAGTAACTTCTTACTAAATTTTAGATCTACTTGAATATGTATTTTTTGTCTTCCTTCTATACCACTTATAGAAGAATTTAAGGAGATGGATAAAGAGTTTTGAACACACTTGTTAGGGGTTCTGTAGAACAGAGCTTACTGGCCATTTTTGAATATTGATCAGAACTTTGCGAATTCAAAATTTATATTTGATAGTTCACATACCAGTGGTCTTTATCTTTCTAATGCCGCAACCCTTAAAAGAATTCCTCGTGTGGTAGTGACACCCCCACCATAAAATTATTTCATTGTTATTTCATCACTCAAACTTTGCTATTTTCATAGATCTTAATGTAAATACTAATTTGCAGGATATTTTATATGTTATTCCCCTTGTGAAAGGGTCAGTCGGTTCCTGAAGGTGTCGTGACCCACAGCTTGATAACCTCTGCATAAGACACTTAGCCAAATCATGATAATATTTTTTCCTCTAGGAGTTCACTTGATGCCATTTCTTTGCTGAATGTGGGTGACCTCAGTTTTCACTTCTAAAGAGAATAACAATGGCTGAAATGCCTGCGTGTTCAAACATACTACTCTATACCAGTTTTTTTTAGGCTCTGTGAAAATAATTTCCTGTTGATTTAAGCACTGTTCCAAGGATTCTCATTTCCTCCCTCTTGCCTGTGAGCTCTGTTAGATTGTACTTCAAGTAGTAAAGGATTTAGGAGGGTTAATCTGAGTAAACCCAGAGTTATTGAGCATTGGCTGTGGAGACAAATATTAGCCTCTCAGGTTGAAAGCAGAACTGCCTTGATAAATCACATTGTTGCATGTTGTCTTAGCATCTATCTACTTCATGCACTGTAGCAGACAACAAGGTACACTCCAAGAGGAAGCACCTCCCAGAAGATCTATCTATTCTGATCTTCAGTAGCTCCTTCCTAAGGGTTACTGAGGGATAGTTTCAGCAGATGTTGTTTGCCATGAAAGGCAAGAGACAGATGGCTATTTAAGAAGCAGAAGCCCACTCTTGAACTTTTGAGATTTTTTTTAACTTTATGTAAAACAATTAAGAATTTATTAATAGGCAGAAAAACACTCACATTCAAGGAATTCTAAGAATGCAAAAAACACAACTCAATTAAGTAATGTTTATGCCCCTTCCAGATGCTCACACAATAATATAGTAAAATAATAAAGTAAGGTCATATGTTGGGAATAGTTGTATAATACTGTGGATCCATTTCTTTCTGAATTCAGTAAATTATTAAATTCCAGAATATGTATTATATATAAGCCAAATCCCTAAGTTGTTTTCAAAAATATGATTTAAAAATATTTTAAATTATGTGAACTTGGAGTAGGGGATGTTCTTGTAAAAATTATTAACTGCTGAGTCTTCTCTCTAGGCCCCAAATTTGCATTCTTTACCTTTCAATACAATACTGTCATAAAAGCACACACAAGGACTAATGACCCCAATCAGAAACCCCAGAATCCGATCTTTATATCTACAGCCAACTAACTTCTGACAACAATGGTAAGTCTAGGCATTACAGGAAGAACTATTTTCTCAGTGAATCATGGTAGGGAAAATTGTATCTCTACAGAAGGAAGAATGACTCTCATCCTCATTCGCCACCATTTACCAATTCAATGTACTGTGCAGATTTAGTGCAAATCTGATCTAGCTATAAGATATGGGAAGGTTCTTCAGAACTTTAGAACCAGCACGAAAATTCTGGACAAACCCCAAAAGCAAGAGGATGAAAACAAGGCAAGGTGAGTGAGGTTATAATAAACAACAAGTTATCAACATAAAAATAAATAAATAAATAAATAAATAAATAAATAAAAAACTGACAGTGGATAACAGGAATAACCCACAAGATGGTAGAAAGTATTTTCCAGGTATGTATCTAACAAGATATTTCAATACCAGACTAAGATTTCAGTTGACTTTTAAAAAAGTAATAGATTTAAATAGTAAATAATTGTTGAATAGCAAACTTATATATAAAATGTTCAGCATTATTAATCATATGGAAAATAAAGAAAATTCACAATTAAATATCACCCTACTATAAACAAATATACTTTATAGAGGCTAAAGGAGAGCAAGAAGGGGTATGTGAGAGGGTGTGGATAGAGAAGAGGAAAGGGGGAAATAGTGTAGGTACAATCTCAAAAAAATTATATATAATATGCTAAAAATGACAATAGTTGGTAGGGATCCTGGAAAAAGAGGATCCAGGCACACTGTTTGTAGGACTGTTATATAATGGAATCTTTATAGAAAATAGAATAGAAGATCTTTAAAAAATTAAAAGTCAGTAACTGTAAGACCCATGTGTCCTCCTATTGATGTTTTTTTGTTGTTGTTGTTGTTGTTTTTGGTTTTGGTTTTTCGAGACAGGGTTTCTCTGTGTAGCCCTGGCTGTCCTGGAACTCACTCTGTAGACCAGGCTGGCCTCGAACTCAGAAATCCACCTGCCTCTGCCTCCCAAATCTATTGATGTTTTTGTACAAAGGAAACACACTAATTATGTCAAACAGACATTGCATTCCTGCGTTAATAGCAACACCATTTACAATCATCACCAGATGGAAGAAATCTATGTATCCAGCAGCAGAGCAGAGGCTGAAAAGGGGCGCATGGCACTGCAATATACTGGGCACTGATAAAAACAAGGGGGGGTCTTGTTCTCTGTGTCCAAAATGGATGGAACTAGAATTAAGTGAATTCACTGAACTAAGCAAGACACAAGAAGACAGGCATGTAAAATCGCACTCACACGTGGAACTGAAAAATATTGTTCTTATAAAAGTGAGCATCTTAGAGACTGTCAAAGATGGGGACAGAAGAAGGTAGGAAAGGTCAGGAGAGATTAATCACCACGTACCAAATTCTTGTTAGATTGGAGAAAGAAATTCTGGCATGCTGTTTTGCACAGCATGGATACTTCCAATAAAAAATTGTGTATTATAAATTTTTTCAAGAACTAGATAATTTTAAACATTTTTTACCTTAAGGAAGTAAATCATTGAGGAAGTAGGTATTATTAAATATTTGGTTCAAATGCTAAATATGTATGCATGTGTTAAAACTCCTCATCATATCCCATTGAAATGTATATTTTTAATGTTTTTATGTATCATCTGTAATATATTCAAAAAGTTACACAAATTAATTTAAAATTCTTAGGCTTTTTGCAGTTTTGATATAATAGTATGCCAAAGAAGCAACATTATAATTTAAAGATGCATATCAAATATTTCAGGAATAGCACATGTTCATAGTAAGATAAAACTAATAATACTAAATCCTTCCAATGATTAAAAAAAATAGGATATAGCTTGAAGACTCACACAGGTCATATTAGCAACTGTGAAATAACAACGATGAACCAGTAACATTAGGCTCCATATCCCCGCTAAGACACTTCTAATGATTTTGTGATGAAAAGAGAGAGACACAGATACACACACACACACACAGACGTGTACACACACACACACACACACACACACACACACAGAGAGAGAGAGAGAGAGAGAGAGAGAGAGAGAGAGAGAGAGAGAGAGAGAGAGAGAGAGAGCATGGTGACAGTTCCCCTGTATGCGTACACTTACTGAGTCACTGCACCAAATGTAAAGTAACTCCAGAGATAATGTTGGCCAAACATTGGTTCTGACACCATAGTGAGTGGAATGCAGCAGTGACCAACACCTTACTATAGGGTTGTGATGACTTAGAGCTGAGCACAGCGTCTCATGCCCACAATCACAGAACTCAGGTGGCTCAAGCAAGAAGATATACTTTTTTCTCTCACCTGAACTACATAGCCCATTTTATATATTTATTCATTATATTTTATATTATTTAGAACAATTTTTAAATTTAAATATATTTTGACTGTATTTTCTCCTCCCTCATTCTCCTCCTCCCTACCTATCCCCCTTTTAAGACTTTTCTTAAAAACAAAGCACCAATATAACAAGAAGTTCTTTTCCAGAACTAAGAAAACAAAATAAAGCCACATCCTAAAAGAAAAACAAAATACCAAACTGTAGACAAATAAAACCACGTAGAGCAATTATATGTTGGTCAACTGCTCCTGATCACGAGGTTTGTACAGGATTGCTTTATGTCTCTAGTATCACTGTCTTGGATAAAACTGTTTTCTTTCCCCCAGGAAAAGTATAAGAGGCAGTGCAGTTGGTGACCTAATAATGCCTCTGCTGCAGGGCGAATACCATAAATACATGAAGAACTCAAGAACATAGACATCAAAAAACCTAAAAACCAAATAAATAAACTGGAGTATAGATACAAACAGGTTTATTAAATTGGAAGACTACATGTGGAATTGAAATAGATCTATACTTACTAACTGCATAAGCCTAAACTCCAAATAGATCAAAGACCTCAACATAATGCCAGATACACTGAACCTGATAGAAAATAAGTAGGTTGGGATATAATCTTTAATTACTTGGCACTGGAAAAGTCTTTCTGAACAGAACACTGTTAGTACAGGTACTACGCTTAGTATTTAATAAATAGTACATCATAGAACTGAAAAGCTTCTGCAAGGCAAAGGACACCATCGTTCAGACAAAGTGGTAGCCTACAGAATGGGAAAAGATTTTTACTAACAATACATTCCATAGAGGATTACTATCCAAACTATACAATGGACTTAAAACATGGGATACCAGGGGAACAAATAACCCAATATAAAAATGGGGTACAAATCTAAAGAGAGAGTTTGTAAAGGGGGAAGCTCAGATAATTGAGATATACTTAAAGAAATGTTTCACAGCCTTAGCCCACAGGAAATGCAAATTAAAACATTTTAGGCCAGGTCGGACGACAGAGTAACACTTGGTTCCTGTGCCAGAAAAGGGAGAAATCGTTTAAAAAAAAAAAAAGCTATCTTGTTCATGGAACTGCTTTTCCTGAAATTGATTTTCCCCTGATCTAAGTTACAGTGAGTGAAATCTCATGAGCTAAGATCTTGGCTCTTCTCACTTCTAGACTCTCAGTCTCAAGAACTGTGTCTGGAACATAGTAGCTATTAATTTACTGCACAAACCTTTGGTTTAGTCAATCATACATTTCATAGGATAACAGTCTCTTTAGGGGACTGAAATTTCATCTTACATCTGTCATAATGTCAAAGATCAACGTAACAAGTGATATCTCAAGCTCCCAAGGATATGGACTAAGGAGGAACACTACACATAGCTGGTAGGAGAACAAATTCATACAGTCACTATAGAAATCAGTGTAGTGGTTCTTCAGTAAGAGGGACACTGATCTCACTAAAGATCCACTTATATTGTTCTTGGGAATATATCCAAAGGATGATGCTCCATCCTTCCACAAAGGCATTTGCTCAACTGTGATCATCGCTGCCCTCCTCAGAACAGCCACAGACTGGAAACAAGGTTGATTGATGTTCCTCAACAGATGAAAGGATAACAGAAATGTGATAATTTACACAATGGATTATTACTCAGCCGTTAAAAACCGACATCAGGAAAGGTGCAGAAAAATTGATTATATAAAAAAAATCACTTTGAGAATTGTTATAGATCCAGAAAGACATATATAGTCTGTGTTCCCCTATATGATAATTAGCTGTTTAATCAATGATATCCAAGCATCAATCCATAGAACCACAGATAGAAGATATAGAGTAAGCGACTAGAGGTAACAGATAGAGCTCATCAGGAAAGTGAAATAGAGAAAAATATACTTAGGACATTTTAGGACAGATGAGGCTACAGAGTACCATTTGGTTACCATCTCATTCATGGAACTGCTCTTCCTGAAATTGATTTTCCCCTGATCGAAGTTACAGTGAGTGCAAACTCATGAGATAAGATCTTGGCTCTGCTCACTTCTAGACTCTCAGTCTCCAGAACTGTGTCTGGAACACAGTTGCAACTAATTTACTGCACAAATCTGGGACTTAATGAATCATACATTTCACAAAATAACAGTCTCTTCAGGGGACTGTAGGTAAAATATTTAAACACGTTACCATAAAACTTCCATATTCAATGCTCCACTTCAAAATTGTAGCTTTGATTTTCTATCATATAAATACAGATAGATTTATTTTTCCCAGGCTGAAATGATCATGCTAACTATCTGTCTAAAATGTATGTTGAGAACATCCAAGGTGACTTACCAACTTTTGATTCCACAGTGATACCTGAAGTTAATATATAATTTAGACTTTGTAGAAGTAAGTGGCTTTGTTTTGTGACAGTGCATGCAAGAGCTGTCATGCCTAATTTGAGAATGGGAAGTAGTTTGTCATTGGTTTTATTTATTTAGTTATGATGTTTGTTGTTAGCATACAAAGAACATTGTTTAGGTACTTTGCTTTTATATTTTTCATCCATGTGTTAATAGAATATGGCTAATGATACTCATCTATATAACATCATGCTACTTTTGATGTTAATGGTTTTCAGTTGAGAACCCTTCAAGTAAAAAGACTTAGGTTTTCATAATTTTCATTGAAGGTACTATGAACAAAACAAGACTGTTCTTTAGTATTAGCCATCAGTTTTTACTCACTTAAGATATGAAGCTAGATATTAGTGGAAACAAAATCTATACCACATAAAATTTTCTCTATCACTAAAGGTCTGATCCTCTCAACCAAGCTTGGATTTTATTGGTTATGCTCAGTAAAAAACATCATAACAAAATAAAGAGAATATGATGTAACATTGGAAGATAGACCCAAGAAAAAGTCAATTGGTTTTCTTAAGTTTCCTAACATAGATCATGAAACACCTGTATGCCTAATTATTGTTGCCTGACTGCATAACATATAGACAATGTAAAAGTCTCCCCTTAGTCAAATTGGGACAATGTTTGTAACAGCAGATCCATAACTAGTATATTGTAATTATGAGTTCTGTTTCAACATGGCAGTCTGAATGTTAATTGGAACAGATGCATGCAAACATGCATATATACACAAAATGCTAAACTCAAAAAGTCATATAAATCAAAATGCTGGCACAAAATTCTAGCAATGTGGCTCTTTTATTATTTTTTAATTTTGTGCTTAATGTATGTGTGTATATACACAGTTCTCTGTGTATATATATTTGTGTATAGTAGGGATATGTGTAAGTGCTTGTTCATTTGTGTGTGTGTATGTGTGTGTGAGGGGAGAAATACAGAGAGAGAGAGACAGAGAGACACAGAGAGACAGAGAGAGAGACAGAGAGACACAGAGAGAGACAGAGAGACAAAGAGAGACAGAGAGAGACAGAGAGGGCAACAGAAGCCACTGAATCTGTGCCATGCACTTCGCATGCATGTGGATGTCAGAGCACAACTTAAACAATTAGGTTCTTGCCTGCCAACACGGTTTATTTAAAATAAATTATGTGGTAGTACAGTTCAAAAAAGAAGAGAGACAGGAAACATGTCCTAATTATACTTTGAAAGCAACATGTTGAAAAAAACGAAAGGAATAAATTCTTTTGTTGTCTGTTGCTCAACAACAGAATTTCTTCGGAATTTATATTTGTGGGGCTACATGCTTCAGTCCTATCAGTTGAGGGAAATCCAGGGGGTTCAGGATGATTTGCGAGGGTAGAGTGCAGCTGCAGTTATGCTTCACAAACAGCTCTTTGGAACATATCACATCGCATAAAATGACATCATAATTTAGATTTATATCATTGAATGACTACTGAAATATTTATTTAGCTTTCAAGGTACTTTTCCTGGTAAAGCACCTGTAGCAATTGTCTTCAAAGTGTCGTTCAGGCATCTGTAGGAATCCCAAGAGCGTTTCAGAGTCTGTGAGCTTGAAACTATTTTCATAATAATACTAAAACTTTATAGCCTTTTCACTTGAGACATCCCAAGAGTTTGAAGTGGGGTTTTACAGAGGGTGCAGGATGCATAATAGTCTTGTACCATGTACAATGTCAACATTTGGAATTTTGGCATCACTCAGGAGTGAAAAAATGAAGAGCAGTAACTGGATGTGGGTATTGAAAATAACTGATTCTTCCTTAAAATCCTTATTAAAATAGGATCACACACACATTCAAATGACTGCTTATTTGGCCCCTTCTTTTCTACACACTGGTGAGAACATAAGGGTAGATCATTATATGATAGCTAATAGTATTATACACACACACACACACACACACACACGCACACACACACACATATATATATAACATACATATATATGTATATAAGTATGAACACAGAAGAGAGTAGTATGGAATAATAGGCAATATATTTAGAGATCAAGCATATTCTCAATGACATAAATACTCCAGTTGAAGATTTTTATATTTATCTATCATTTTATTTATGTGTATGAGGGCCCAGGATTAGCATGAGTGCTGGGATATGTATTCAGGTCCTTATATACACACAGCAAGTGCTCCTGCTTACTGAGCCATGTGTCAAGTTTGTAAGAATTTTTTTCTTTTTTACATAATTAGTTGATACAATATCTTCACCACTCTTTTTATTTTGCCTGACTCCTGCAGGAGTTTGAAATAATGGAAGTGGCAGACACCCTCCATCAACAACACTGAATCAAATGTGGTGATTGGTTTTTGTTTGTTTGTTTGATTGATTGATTGATTGATTGATGATTGATTGATTGATTTTTCCCTATGTAAAGGCAACAGCATACAGATTGGCAGTTTCAAAGAGTCAATGGATTGAAATAGAGTAGTATTTCTTGAATTGTAGAAAATGCAAACCCTATGCAAATGATGTTTAATATGAGTTTATCATGTTTATACAAGACATATGTCTCTTGAATAATTTTAGTTATTTTTGAAAAGAAAAAAAGTCACTGAATATTAAGCCAAGCACATAGTATAGCATCCAAGACAGATAGAACAGTTTTGCTTACAAACACAAATGAAAAATCTTGTTCTTATATATAGTTATTTTGCAATAATAAACTTTTATCTCATTCAAGTATATCCCACCAATTATTTTGCTTGAATATTTTTGTTAATGCAACTTGACACATTCTCTCTTGAAATCTCAAAAAGAGGAGCTCTCGTATTTTTACTTAAACTAAATCTCCAGTCAGTACTCATTTTCCACAGAGCTTCCTAGAATGGCAACTCAGCTGTTTTGGTGTGTTTACATAAAAAAAATAGCAGTCCAATAACTTTATAATCACACTCATCTTAAGAGTAAATCATAAAATTACTGTACTAAACAAAACTTGTTATTGGAGATTAAGTAGATGACTTGGAAATTGCTGTAGACATGCAGATGCTTCTCTAAAGGAAGCAGGGTCCCCAGTGGGTATTTGAGAGAGTTCCAAAGGAACACAAGGATGAACGCTGAACTGCTTTGAGCCACTGCGTGCAGGGTGGGAAAGGATCCATTTGGCTGGTGTAGTTAGCAAGAGTCTTCTGACACTGAAATTTCAAAACAAATCCCCTTGCATTGCTATTCAGAAATGACCCATAAGAATGCTGACAGGAGCAGGATATAGCTGTCACCTGGGAGGCTCTGCCAGTGCATGACAAATACAGAGGGGGACACTCTTAGCCAACCATTGAACTGAGCACAGGGAGGGGCTAGAGAAAGGACCCAAGGAGCTGAAGGGGTATGCAGCGCCATAGGAGGAACAACATTATGAACCACCCAGTACCCAGAGCTCCCAGGGACTAAACCACAAACCAAAGAGTACACATGGAGGGACCCAGGACTCCAGCTATATATGCAGGAGAGGATGGCCTTAGACATCAAAGGGAGGAGAGGCACTTGGTCCTGAGAAGGCTAGATCTCCCAGTATAGAGGAATGCCAGGACAGGGAAGTGGGAGTGGGCAGATTGGTGAGCAAGGGGAGGGGGATGGTTTAGGGGATTTTCAGGGGGAAACCAGGAAAGTGAACAACATTTGAAATGTAAATAAAGAATATATCTAATTTAAAAAAATATATATTGACATATTGATTCCTTCCTTCTTTACTCTTTCTTTCTTTAAAAAGACAAATAAATAGCTCTCAAGTGTCTCTAGTCCTAACAAAGTCACAACCAGCATAATGAAGAAAAGCAGATCATCATGTTTGCCTGATCCTCTCAGCTTCCCACGATATCAGTCTTTCTGTAGAGTATTCTAGGATTACGAATAGAACTTGGATCAAGGATGCTCAAATTTAATATATGTGTCATTATATATGACAGAAAAATTAGAGCCCAACTCAAGACCTAGCTTGAATTATAAATAAGTTCAAATGCACATCTCCTGTTAGATATGCTTTATTAAACCTCGAGGGATTCTTTTGAATATGACAGTTGTTAAAGGAACGATACAAACAGTGAGTCTTTCTACACTGGTGGAAGTTTATAGAGTCATGGAACCTTATAAAAGTCATCTTCAGAGGACTAGGCGGTAGTGAGGATACTAAAGTCATTCCTTGGGACGATAAGTAAATATTATCTTTGGCTAACTATGTTTTCTCCTGGGATGAGAATGTGGTCAGAAGTTTGATGCTGTGTTTGTACAACCGGTATTGGGTGATGTTTGCAGAGAGCACAGAAGCATCAAGAGAGACTGTGAGGGGATAGTCACCTTAAATATTTAAAAATAACACAGTAGTAAAAAAAAAAAAACAGAGAATTTATCAAACCTGCCTGTTAAAAACAGCTCAATCAAAAACAGTGAGTAAAATGTCAATTTAAAGATGTGGAAACCTTGCTGTGTTGACTAGCAGTTTATTAGACCAGGTATGCTATTTCACGATTATAATAGTTGGTTTTTAAATGCAACCTATCCATTTTTCACCATATAAGTAATATTTGTTGAGAGATATCCCATCTATAGAAAATGTAACCGACACTTGATTTTATGTTATCCGTTCAACTTGATTATACATTTATAATATGGAAATTGTAGTAATAACGAAAATCCCCATTACTCACTCTGGTGGTGTAAGCAGCCTCCGGATCATCTTCAAGCACCCGAGAGAGTCCAAAGTCAGAAACTTTACACACCAAGTTGCTGTTGATCAAGATGTTCCGAGCAGCAAGGTCACGGTGGACATAGCCCATGTCTGAGAGGTACTTCATACCTGATGCTATCCCACGGAGCATTCCCACAAGCTGGATGACCGTGAACTGGGCATCGTGTTTCTGAAACGCATTTGTAATATACACTAAGATATGTTTCTTCTGCTTTGCAATTTCATAGGCCAAGATTTTTCATTATTGACTCTACACATTTTGACTAAAAGCATCTAAGACTATCACTAGCTGCAAAAAAAATGAATGCATGGTGTACTAGCTGGTTTTGTGTGTCACCTTGACACAGGCTGGAGTTATCACAGAGAAAAGAGCTTCAGTTGGGGAAATGCCTCCATGAGATCGAGCTGTCGGGGCATTTTCTCTATTAGTGATTAGGGGGGAGGGCCCATTATGGGTGGTACCATCCCTGGACTGGTAGTCTTGAGTTCTATAAGAAAGCAAGCTGAGCAAGCTAGGGGAAGCAAGCCAGTAAGAAACATCCCTCCATGGCCTCTGCATCAGCTCCTGCTTCCTGACTTGCTTAAGTTCCAGTCCTGACCTCCTCCTTCGGTGATAAACAGCAATGTGGAAGTATAAGCTGAATAAACCCTTTCCTCTCCAACTTGCTTCTTGGTCATTATGTTTGTGTAGGAATAGAAACTCTGATTAAGACACATAGGTAATGCAAAATTGATAGTGGTTGCATTACCCAGTACTCTACCATAAAATCAGAATTCAGTTCAAAAGTAGGACTGTCTTGATCTTTGTATGATATTCAAGCTCCCTTTAAAAAACTAATATTAGGAAAAATATTAAATAGCATGTATACATCAAGATGATAGTTATTCAATTTAAATTTTACACTTTTGGTTAAAATTTTAACAATCATCCTAAACAATTAATTATGAAAAAATGTGTTTGCCTTATTTTTATGTTATGTTCTGACCCCGAATTATAGCTAATCAAAATAAAAATGATGAAAGACAAATTCATAGATTCCTGAACTGAAAACCTCCTAAATATTTGTATTTAAATAGTAATATATAGTTTATAAGGTATAGATAATGCAAAATTATATCATATTTAAAGCATTAAATTCAGAAAACACTTTGAAATATATAAATAATAATTGTCTCTAAAATATATATGGCTTAATGATATGAAAATAATTATTTCTTCTTCTCAGAAAACTTAGAAATTTCAATTATCCTAAGCATTTTATATGTCTGTCCATTGGTCCATCTTTCATCTACCTCAATTTGAATAATACTAAAAAGTCCTGGGGGAGACAGTAAAAATACCTTATGTTATCTCCTGAAATCACAAATGGTTATTTGAATGTTTTGAAGATTTTGCATTTCTTTAACGTATTTTTGAACTAAATTCAACTGTAACATATTGAATAAACTCAAAATATAAACATTAAAATTGGAAATATTATTACCAAAATTAGAACTCTCAGTTGAGAATAGGTACACTTTACCCTTTCATCAAGCTCCTGATATCTGAGTAGATCTCAGATTATCTGAGATCTATCTGGGTTAATTAATAAGGAGGGAAAAGGACTACTTCTGCCTTATATCAATTTCATTTATATGTGGCTTTCTTAGGGTGAATTTTCAATCTTTAAATTCATTTTAAAGGTTTGATTTGGGGCAACACAAAAGCCTTACCATTTTTTTTTAAAAAAAAAGTGTTTGAATACAAACCACTCACCTTTGGAGGTATATGATAAAGATAAATTTTTACAATTCTCCCTTTGCTAAATAATCCTAGTCTATTTCACTTTTACGTGAAATTTGACACCAAATACTTAGTACAAGATTAGAACACATATACTATTTTCTGTGACTCACTTATTACTATGTATGTTTATAAGGTATAGTTAATGCATAATTATATCATATAGACACATAAATATTATAAATATGATAATTTGGGGGCTGAAGAGATGGCTCAGTGGTTAAGAGCACTGACTGCTCTTCCAAAGGCCCTGAGTTCAAATCCCAGCAACCTCATGGTGGCTCACAAACATCCATAATGAGATCTGAAGCCCTCTTCTGGTGTGTCTGAAGACAGCTACAGGTTACTTACATATAATAATAAATAATTTAAAAAAAAGAAAAAAGAAATCTGATAATTTACTCACACGTAAGAAACTGTCCAAGGAACCATTCTCCATGTATTCTGTAACAATCATCACGGGCTTACCTGGACATAAAATAAATGATAGATATATATTTATCAGCACTCTTAACTGGTATGAACTAAAGAACATTCCTATCTTATAAACTTTGACATATCTAAAACACATAGGAAACTTTTATGTTCTCTAAACTCTACAATGTTGTGATTAAAAAAATCCATTTTCAAAATAAAATGCAAAAAATACAGAAGGCTAGGCTCCACAACAAAGGTTCCATAACTTACTTCATCTAAATTAAATTATTTATCACAGTGTTTCCCAGCCATAAGATATCCAAGTATGCCTCTTTATTCCTTTGCTTCTATGGTATTACTGAGAATCAAACATTTTGCCTTCACCCTTATTGTTTTAGTTTCATTTCTTTTACTGCGATAAAATACTGTAACAAAAACAACTCAGGTCAAAAATATTATGTTTGCTCCTGATTTCACACCATCGTCTATTAGTCTGGGAGAATTAAAGGCAGCAAGAATTGAAGCGGTGAATTATTTTCACAGTTAAGAGCTGAGAGTTAGCATCCGTAGTAGTGTCAGGCCTTGGAGCCTCCCTTTGAGCTAGGACCCTAGCATGGGTGCCATCTGAGAGGTCCACAAGCAGCTGAAAGAATCAGATGTAGACACTTACACCCAACCAATGGGCAGAAGCCTGGGACCCCTGTGGTTGAATTAGGGAAAAGCTGGAAGAAGCTGAGGAGGAGGGCAACTCCATGGGTAGGTAGACCAGCAGTCTCAACTGACCTGGGGCAGTCTCAACTGACCTGGACTCCTGAGATCTCTCAGACACTGAGCTACCAACCAGACAGCATATGCCAGCTGATACGAGTCCCCCCACCCCGGACACATATACAGCAGAGTACTGCAGGGTCTGGCCTCAGTGAGAGAAGAAGCACCTAACCCTTAACAGACTTGAGGCCCCAGGGAGTGGGGAGGTTTGGTGGGGTGGGGAGATGTGACGGGGAAGAGGTATGGGATGAGGAACAGCCAGAGGGATGGACCAGGAGGGGGACAACAACTGGGCAGTAAAAAAAAAAAGAATAAAAAAAACATTTAAAAAAAGGTGAGAGATAATAAGTCCACGTGTATTAGGACTCAGCTCACTGTCTCAGTTTTCATAAAGTACAGGACATGAACCTAGGGAATGATCCCATCTACTTCAGGCTGACTCTGCCCACATCTAGAAGCACAATCTTGAACAGACAGGATCTTAGTTCAGGCCACCAAGACAATTATTCTTTAAGACACTCTTCACAGGTGATTTTTGACAGATTGACAATTAAAACCAATCAATCGCCACACTGCGATTGCTCAGGATTTAGCACCAGTTATCTTCTCGGTAGCACTTATGGAGCTGGGGGATGTGGGTCAGACTCTTAAGATTATCCCTCGTTCCCTTGCCTTCAGTTTTTAGTGGCAATCTGCCTATAGTTACATTTACATATAGCAAAATATTTCATCTACTATTTTAGGATTATTTTCCAAATCTAAGGGACCCAGGTTAAGTCAGAACTGAGAGTTCTTGAGAGTTCTTGAGCAGAAGACAGGCTCTGCTCAAGCAATCGCATCCAACTAATTGCACGACACAGTAACGAGTCCACATCTAAGCATGTTCTGTGAATGGAGATCAGTTCATTGAGTTGTTTTGTTTTTATGTTCTTAATTCTTCTTTCTCCCTAGTCTTCATTTATATTATTTTCCTTCATATATATTAGTATCAAGTATTTTAAAAGTGTGAGACACGTTTTATTTTTTCCTTCCTTATGGTATTAGTTATCTTACTTTTGTTTTTCAGGCCAGCTATCATATAGCCTAGATGCATCTTGAACTCACTTTGCAGAAGAGCCTGGCAATGAACTTCTGATCCTAGCCTTCCTTCTCTCTGTTGAATGTCCCTCGTAGACACATCTGCCATACCCTGTCTATCCAGTGCTAGGGATCAGACGTTGGGCCTCAAGCATGCTGGCAAACATTCTAATTAAAGCTACACTCTCAGTGAGTTGGCCTTTTATGATACTACTAATTATCCTCTTTACTTAATTTCCTTACACTTTCCTTTTATAGGTGTAAATCAACACCATATACAGAAACAGTACAATGCAGATTATTCTTACATCAATTATAATTTTGATATATCTTAACAATTATTAAATTAAATATCCACATATTTAAATTACATGAAATTTAAATAATTTTGAATTAAATTTAAAATTAATTTTAAATCAAATAACTTTACATATATTACTGTCAACTGATATACTGGCCTATTTTCATTAAGGCATGGATTTATTTATATTCTTTTTGTGACACATCAGTGTATCCCTTTAATTTAACTATATTAAATTGATTTTTTCCAAATCTTGGCTAAACCTTAGTTTGACAAGTTTCAAGATGAAATGAAAGCTTGATTGTGGCTTAAAAACATTGTATTCTAAGAAACTTTACCTCCAGCCCTGTCTTTTACTAAAGTACAGGAATGATTTAAGGAATAAATGAATGACAAATAAGCCTGCTTATTCTAAGTCTCTACAGATCATTATCAGGGTTTGTGCTCCTTCCTAGTACAATTCTGGGGAGAATAATATGCTACTAAACCAGAGTGCATGCTTCAAAAGTAGCTGAAGAAACTGGTTTGTTTGGCTGGTTGTTGCTTTTATATACCATGTAGCTCTCTGCTTATCATGGGTTTCCTTTGACTTTCAGTCTTATGGCCATTTCGTTTCTCATTAGCATGTCTTGTAAAATGTTTGGCAAGGGAAATAAAAGTAGCTAAGAAGTCAAACCAGTCAATTAAGCCATAGCCCATGACCATCCAGAAATGAGATCAGGCTGCCTTTAGCTCTTCTAATTCAGGTATTTGTAAACACTTCAGTTAAGATAGGCAACTCTGCAAATGTGCTTTGCATTAAGTTCAAAGATCCAGCAACCTAAATGTATAGACAAAGAGCAAACAGAATCACTTGGAGAGCAATATCCTAACTTACAGGTCCCTTTGTGATCTTGATAAATATGGTTAAAAAACAAAGACTCTGTAGTAGTGGTGGGACTTTGCTGCAGCATGCACTAAAGGTAGTGGGGAATGGTCTACAAAACACCATCTCCTCTACATATTGTGCAGTGTGCTGGTACTAAAATTTGCACGACCCGTCCTGTGTGCCTTGATTAGCACATGACGCAATCGGCTTTCTTAAAATGGAGCCAGTAGTGACTTATTGTCACTCGAGATTCCCAACACATATCTCATGATATGTAATAAGCCACAGTGAAAATTCCAGCCTATGACTGGCTGAAGAATATTCACCGAAAATCATTGAGCCAAATTTTACAGTATGGTTTCACTTCAACTCCTGAATATATTGATTTTACAAAGAAAACAGAAGAAATAGCCTCTTGCAGTAATGTAGTAAAGAAACAAGCCAGTCTGTTATAAGTTCATTTCCACAATTATCTGCAAGAGATATTAGAAGTCATTTAATCACTGCCCAATGACATCATCTAAGATGTCTTCAGATTTCTCTAATCTTAGTTTGGGGGTTAAAATATTTACATACAAATTTAAAAATATTCATCAAGTTGGAAGAAAACCTAGCTGCTCCCAAACAATACTAATTATTTCTAATATAGTAAATTGCTATTTCTAGTCTTGGATTTGCTGTTTACTTGTCCATTTGTTTTGAGACAGAGCCTGGCTAAGTGTCCCCAGCTAGCCTGGCACTTGCTGTATTGCCCAGGCTGGCCTTAAAATCGTGGTCTTCTTGTGCCAGCTTTTTGTAGAATTGGTTAATGCTGTCTAATGTGTGGCTCCTTAAGCACACTTTTATATATGGGTGTGATATAAAGTATAAACCATTGCCATAGCAGAAGAAAAGAAGAACAGACAGGAGAGTATTATAAGAAGGGAAAGATTTGTTTTCTCACTAGGCTATTGTAAAGCAACAAGGTATATTTCCTGATTCTATTTTGACAGAAGCATTTTTGGGGGGTTGAAATAACCTCAGAAATATCCACAAATGCATGTGCTAATGAAAGGAGAGGTTAAGTCCATAGTTATATTATAACTTATATTAAATTATATAATTATAACTCCACAGACAAGCAGAGGACAAAAGACTGTGGCAATTACGGAGGTCACATATATGATTGGAGTTTGACTCAGCTGGTCCATGCTTTTTGTATATTGGGTCTGAAAGTCTAGTTCCAAGCATTCTTCAATGACAATTGCCACCTCGATGTTAAATCTTTCAATCCTGCTACTATTAAGGTATACAGGTTTTCCTGAAAAAATAGTATGTGTAGTAAATGTGTACACTTTCACATATGTGCACATATGCTCAATCAGATTCTTAAAGCCTGTCCACAATTTTCAGTTTGCTCCATTATTGTTCTCTGCCTATGCTGTTTGAGACGATCTTTCCACTGACCCCAAAACTCACTAATTACACTAGAACGAAGTATCAGCAAACTTTGGGGATCCACCTGTCTCTATGTCACCTCTCCTTTTCCACAAGGACTGAGGGAACAGTTGTGCCCACTGTCCTTGCCAGTGTTTACACTGGTGCTCAGGATCCAAATCCAGGTCGCCATCTTTGTGCACAAGCACTTTACCCACTAAGCCATGTCTCCAATGCATTAAATTTATATGCTTTCTATGTGTGATATAAATAATCTTAAAATTTAAAGTAGTGTATTTCTGAAGATATTAGTACCTTTATTTTCTTTACAATGTTGTAAATATTTCAAATGATTAATACATATATATATATACACACATACATCATATACATACAACATATACATACACATACACACATACATCATATACATACAACATATACATATACATTTCATTTGAATATAAAATTACTTTTGTGATCCACACCTTTAATCCCAGCAATTGGGAGGCAGAGGCCAGTGAATCTCTGTGACTTTGAGGCCAGCCTGGTATACAAATTGGGTTCCAAGACACCCAGGGCTACACAAAAAAAGCCCTGTCTCAAAAAAATCAACCAACCACCCTAACAAACAAATTAATTTTCTATTGTAATTAATGCTCTTTGAAATGCAGATCACAGATGCCAGGCATTCATGCTCTAACAAATTTTATATGTTCAAATATTCTCATGTTATTAATATTTGAGAATTTCATACAATGTATTTTTGTCACATTAACATCTTCCCCCTCCACACTATGCTAACTTTGTGTCTTCCTTTCATTTTTAAATCATCAACATGTGATTTTTAAATTACATGCTGTTGGTTGTGTAGTCCTCCACTGGTACATGGTTGACCTACAAGAGTCCATACCACCAACAAGAATGATTCCGCCTCTCCCCGAAGCTATCCTTTCTGAATAGCTCCTTAGGTACAATGAGACTTGATGTCATGTCCCTTCTCCATGATGGGATTTTGCCTTGTCTGACCTTTTGCAGTTCGTGTCCACGCTGCCATACTGCTGTGAGCTCATATGAGCTGTTATCCTGTGTGTCAGGACAGCATGGTCTCCACATAGCCACCAACCACTCTGGCTTTTCTAGTCTTTCCATCCTCCCACAGAGATCTCTGAGAAAGGGTATGACAACGTTGACCCACTCGTGGCAAAGCTTTCAGCCATTTCAGTCTTTACAAATGGCAAGTTCTGTGTCATTGGGTTCATCATCATCTACATAAATTAAATTTAGTCTTTCCATATTTGATCTTTCAAAATGCCAGGAAACCATGCTATTTATATAAAATAGAAAACTGTGCAGCACCAATACCGTGGTAATTCCAACTGAGCCATGCAAGAGACATTAGTGAATAGTTAAAAATGAAATAACCCAAAATCCTTTAAGCATGTAAAACATCATTCCCTTCTTGGTTACCCTTAAGTATACTGACAAAGACCTTCCTGGTTATGTTACATGGCATACTGGTATATGAGTCTTGACTCAATTGCCCGTTTGCAATTGTGACCGTGTCATATTTTCTGCTTGCATCATCAACATCTCCCCTTCCTATACATAACTGGTGAAGTAAACTCCATGTACATACTCCCTACTGAGAAAGTCATAGGAAATATAGTACTAGAGGAAGCACAGATGAGGCTTTTAGAGAGAAGAAGTAAGGCAATGAAGATTCGTATTGTCACTTACGTATGACATTGTCTAACCATGATTTTTCATCTCATCATATGTAAAGTGAATAAAAACTATCTAAGCTTTTTTGTGCAACATAGATACTCAAAGGGACACATAAGAAATTCCTTAGTGCACCATCCACAGTATCGCTAATTATGCAAGATTTCATATTAAATATGCAGTAAATCTTTTCGATGCTGCAATTTTCTTTCCATCTCTAGAAAACAATTCAAGTGTAAAATATACCAGAACACTTTAACAAAAAACTGCTACTAGGTAAAGTTTTCGCCAATGGTAATTACTGTTGGAGCCTGTACATCAGTTAACTAATGGTGTGATGGCAGAAATATCAAACATTCGCTGAAGCTGAGTTACATCCTTTTGAACTTCAGTAAAATTGATAACACATGTTGGTACCTAGCTCTGCTCAGAGAGCGCCGCCGCAGCTTTCTGCTACTTTGAAGATCAGAGGCTCTCTCACCTTCTCCTGTTCAAGGCCGGCAGGCTCAGCGAGCGCCATGCCATTAACATTGTTTATGGCTCAACTCAAATAAATGAAAAAGTAATGATTATATAATGATCTTTCCAAAGGAGAGATCTGAAAATAGCATATTACACAGGTTGTGCGATTCCTGCACACAATTAATAGCAATAATCAAAAGGATGGCTTTTAAGCAAAAGAAAAAAAAATAACTAGAAATTATTCTCCAGAATTTTCATTTGGTGACTCACTCTCTCCTGCTTAGTTAGAAGCAGGACATTCCAGACTTGTATATACACTAGTCGTGTATATGGTGTATGATATTTAAAATGTCTGAAAATATCAAAATTCTGATAATTCTTTGTTTCCCACGAAGAAGCACCTGTAACAGGTTAATGCGCAAGAGGTCTCAAACTGAGTAAGGTTGGCTCGGAACTTGACTTTGATCCACTGAATTCCTAATTAAAACACGAATGGCATCATATTTACTTTGTAAATACTATCTTGGGCATAAAAATCAAGTTTGACTTCACTTGGTTTGTGCGGGCACATGCGTCTCTGGACTTTGTAGATAGATTGACTTGTAAGCCAAAAGGTTTTAGAAAACAAATTCCTCAGGGAAGTAGCCGCGTTTTAGAGGCAGATTAGCTTTAGTTTGTATTACACGAAGCATATGAAGATGATACTAAAAAATGTTTACATTTCCCTTTGCCACTGCTCCGTGCCAGACTTAGAGCTTTTAAACGTGACACTGAGGCACTCAGAATCAAATTCAATGCAGAGTCCTCTACATACTTATAGTGTATGTGGCTGTGTTAACAGAGTAGGCTTGAAAGCAACTTATGCTCTTATTTGAGCAGGGAGATATAGCACATTTAAAATTTCTACTCCAAAGGGGTAGTAGTGATTGACACCAGGATGTCCTGGATTCAGACTCAACCAAGAAGCTCCACACATTCTATCTACCATGTATTATCTGCAGTTTATTAACAGCCTTAGGTCTTAATATTTTTTTTTCTGCAATTTTTGTCTTGGGGATTATTTTGGATATTTTATTGTCCTTCTTTTTCTTTGCTTCTTGTAATTCATTTTATTTTTAGATGCAAAGAACACTTCCTGCAAAATTTACTCTTTTACATTGATTTCAATGATTTCAATAAATACGTTCTAAGGCACAGCAAACAGGTTGCTTTTACTAACTCGTGGACGCTGGCGTGAAAGGAAACAATGAAACACCTTGAGGATGACGTCCTAGAACCTGTTGCATACCATCAGTTCAGACCCGGAATTTTTTTTTTTTTGATGGTCAATTTTACCGACTCTTTCTCAAATGTTTATGCTACAAAAATGAGTGAATATTTGATCCAGACTAAAATGTAATTATTTTCTCCCTCCCTCTCTGATAGAAACAACTGGTTATGTAAGTGAACATCTGTGAAAAACACACTCAATTCAGTGTCACCGAAAGGTCTTTACCAGCAATTAATGTCCCTTTCCCCTATGTGACCTCCTTTGATTTACTTTCTACCCCTTTGTTCTTCTCTGTGTCTTGTGCATTTACACTGCTATGTGTGTATATGTATATATGTATGTATGTAATTATTTACCTATTTACTTATGTTTATTCACTTTACATTCTGCTCACTGTTCCTACCTCCTGGATCACATCACTCTCCTGCCTGGAATCATTCCTGCATACCTCTTCTCACTCTCAAGTTCGTTGCCTCATTTTTTTATTGAAGTTTTTATATGCATAGATATGCATGCATAATATATAAATATATTTAAATATGCAATCCAAAAATCTATATGCATATATGTATATGCATATATACACACACACACACACACACACACACACACACATGTAAATCACTTTGCTCAATTCATGTTTGATTCCTAACACAGTGGAAAATTAAATATTTATTTGGACCAGGGGCTAAACCTAGCTATATCCCTGACATCGCTGAGGAATTTGATCTTGTTTGGGCTATTCCATTTTATTTTTCATTTATGTGTTTAGTTTTGAATGTAGTAAATGGAACATGCATGCTGGAGTCAGTGGGGGAACACGGTGCATCCTCTGTTGCTCTCGGTCTCATTCCCTGGAGACAGGGGTATGCACTAAGCCTTGTCCTAGGACTCTATGCCCAACAAGCACAGTTACCCCGCCGCCTTCTTCCTTTTGGGCACTTCCTTTCAACAAGTGCTTCTAAGCACTGAATAGGCTACCAAGCCCCTTGCTTTAGGGTTTAACATTAACACATTGATGCACAAAGGTTTAGAAACGTGAAAGGCTGTTTGCTATGATCAAGTTTTTAGGGAAGACTTTCAAAAATCAAAAAAATAACATATTAAGTTGAGTATGTGTGTATAGCATGGAAAGCTGGGATGGTGAGCTGGCTCAGCAGGCAAAGGCACTTACTGCCAAGTTGGATGATATGAGTTCGGTTTGCAGGATCTATCTACATGGTAGAATTAGCTTCTTTGGTGTGTCTGACCTTTACACATACAAAAATGATATGATATACAAATGTCCTAATACACACACACACACACACACACACACACACACACACACACACATAATATCCATGCTACAAGAAAGAAATTGAAATGTGGAAATCTGGTTTTGTCCATATTAGGGAATAGAGTTTTTAAATAGACAATGGTTAAGTTATATTTCTCAATATCTGCAGTGGCTTCTAGACAAGAACCTTATGCTGTATGACCGACCCCTCATAAAAATGGAAAAGAGAAATGGCCAATTCTAATGTATCAGGAGGTAATGACAATGCAAAAACTACCACAGTAAAAGTCAAAAGCAGCAGGCCCATCATGATGTAGAATGAGACATGGCAAATGTAAAATCTGACAATAAGATAAAAAGCTGCTTAACTGCAAATGGATTGACCTCCCCAGTTGGGTTCCAGATCCACAGAGCAACCTCTTGATCAAGATGTCATGATGGAAATTAAATATCTAAATAACACTGAGAATCCAGTGAAACGTGATCTGTCTAAAAACAGTATGTTCTTCCCCTAAAGGGACAGTAGAATCACTTACTTTTATAATCTCCACATTACTATTAATGCTTTCATTAATTATTAAAACAAAAATATGTTTCATCAGCAATTATTTCAGTATAATTATGAATATCACCTGGAAGTCGCAAATACAGAGGTAAGAAATACACACAGGATTACACGTTTATGTTGTTGATATTGCAATTATGAAGTTATTGTTATTAAGTTGACTTGCTAAGTTTCTAATTCTGGTTATTTCACATCAAAACTCAAAAGGAAAATCAAAGTATTTCTCAAGCAGAGAGATACACATGCTCTTGTGTAGAAGGAAATACCTTTTTAGCTACACTGAGGTGGGAGAAGGTATCAGTGTCACCTATAAAGGGCTGCACATATTTTACAGAAAATATCATTGCAAAATATAACGAGTAGTGCTTCTTGGTAACCATAGAGTATGGAAATGTGGTGCCAATGAATTATCCCCTGAAAGATGCCAAAGTTTCTGCCATATGTTGCCATTCACTGGATGGAGTCTGTTGGCAATTTAACTTATTCCTCAGCCTGTGATCCAAAATCTTGAGGAAAAAAAAATCCACAATCCATTCTCAAGAGGTTTACATTGGGACTGGAGCCAAGAGTTACTGAACTGCCTCACAGGATATTTTTATGCTGGATGAAGAAACCATCATGGATATAAATCCAGAGCTCGGCCATGACCCTGAGACATAGACTCCCATGAGCAACCAGGAAGGCACTGAGAGCCTGGGTCGGAACTCCCTGAAATCCACTGGGGAGCAAGAAGAAGCCATGGGTCTCCTGTGAGTCCCAATCTTACATCTTAGAAGCATCCCCAAGGTTCCTATCATTCTCCTAAAGGCAGGAGGAGAGGAAGGGAGCAAAGATCTGAGAGTTTGAATGGAGCTGGTGAGTAATACAAGAGAGGGCAGCTAGCTGGGAGTTCCTGTCAAAGTCCAGCCATTACTCCTCCTGCTACTCTGAGAACAAGATTATTCTTCACAATTCTCTCCAAGGCAATCTTTTAATCCGGAGACTAGTGTCAGAAGTCAGAGTTCTGTATGTAATAGAACAGCACTGGCATTTAACTGATTGCCAGAAAAAAAAAAATACATGATCATGCTCAACAGAATTTTAGTTAGAACCAAGCTACTTGCGACATCAAAAGGCTTCAATAACTCCGGATTTATGAAATATCCGCTCCGCCTAAGCAAAAGCTGGTCTTGCGATTTTACTTACTTTTAGTGACAACTCCTTCCAGTCGGATGATGTTGGGGTGGTCAAACTGTCCCATGATGCTCGCTTCTCCGAGGAAGTCTCTCCTCTGTTTCTCTGTGTATCCCACCTTCAGGGTCTTGATGGCCACCGAGATCTCTTTTTTTGAAGGAAGTTTTAAGCGGCCGCTACAAACTTCTCCAAATTCACCTGTTATGATATTAAAAGAAAAAAAACAATAAAATATTAAAAAGTCATGCAAGTGAGTGGTCAGCCCCGTGGGTGAAATATGCAGTCCTGAGTTGGGAAGCCGGGCACTCAGGCCAGGTATGGTGGTGCATGTCTGCAACCTCAGAGTTGGGCAGGAGCAGAGAGAGGCAGATGCTCTGGGCTTGTAGGTCACCCAGTCTAGCCACAGTTACAAGATCAGGCCCAGGGAGCAATCACATCTCAGCAATCACAAAAATCAAATCTAGGTCAATAGAGGAAACCATTCAGGGTCAACCTCTGCTTTCAGTGCATATGAAATTAAAGGCATATGCAATTGAAGCATATGACACACACACACACCAAAATAATTCTAAACAGAGCAACTGCTTCTTTTAAATAATTCCATTAAAATCTAGATGTTTGAACTTCCAAGGTATACACTGTAAGCTTAAAAAATTTGGGAAGATGGCAATAGAAATTGCCTAAGAAATGTCAGGATATTTGTGGACCTTACCAGAAGCTCCGAGTGGCTTAAATCAGTACACCATGAAACTGCAAGTGAAGAATTGTGAGAAGCATCTTGTAGAGGTTGCATTCTTTATTCTCATAGCTAACGTTGTTTCAGGGTTATCAATGGGCCACCACAGATATTAAGACTGAACCCTGGATTAATGTCAGATGTTTAAAACCATTCTGTTTTTACTATGAGGGCCAAATTGGCTATAGACTTAGGCTCACTGAAAATGAGAGGGTAGACATCTGCTATCAATTCATTTTATTGGACTATTGGTTTGTTGTATTAGTGACACACCAGCTATAAAGTTCTCTATGCTTCTGGGAGGAGAACAGTGATATAACAAATATCAAATGAAGCATAGCCAGTTTTACCTAAAACTCACCGTAGAAGTATTTTCCTTAGAATCAATGTCCTCAACAAAGCTGCTTTAATGTGCAAATGATCTGAAAATTGTTGAACATGAAATACTGCTGAATCTTGAAGCTTCCAATTTAGTTGATATAAAATTTCCTTGGACCATTAGGGCCCTACCAGGTGACTGATAAGATTTACCTATCGCTATTCCAGAAGATGCTGGCCTCCCTCCCATGTAGTATATAAGCCATATAGTTCTCTGACTCTGTTTTAGCTATAATTGCTCCAAAATGGGCCACCCACAGAAGGTCTTATTCCATTATTGTACAGTCTATTGGATCAGAGTTGTGCCACATTTAAACATCGATCTTGTAACTAGAGAGAGGTTATTTTTGAAGTGTTTTCCAATTAACTATTTTTGATTAACAAAGCATGGCTGAGTATTTTCTAAATATGGCGCCCAATGTGACAGCTAGAGAGACATGAGACAATCTGCTTATTTATTTATTTACTTACTTAATTCCTTTTTTTTTGGTAAAATAAATGTTTCGACCTCCAAAAACAGCAGAGTATCCTGTTTACTCCCTGCTGTCTTCCTACAAATATTTTTTCCATCTCTTTAGGAAGTTTTAACCTCCACTGACTTTGCCTTATTATATGAATCCAGTCTCCATTGTTTGCAAAGCAAATTATGCTATACCTTGGCATGGCCACTTGCATTCCAAGAATAAAAGATACCATTCTCCTTCACCTGTTTCTCAAGTAGCGAGAGTGATGCCAAGATCATGAGATACCAACAGACCTCAGAGTGGACAAGGAAGAATAATCCCCATTCCTGAACAATGGTTATAACTATAGTTTCTGTTGGGCTGGAGGAACAAGAGAGCAATATCTGAGAAATCAACTGATTTCCTAAACTCAAGTTAGAAGATGTCACTACAGACATGGGGATAATAAGGAAAAGGAAATGGCACCATAACTTCGAATGTAAATCATGAAAAAGATTTAATTTGCTTTCATGGGGTTTTTCAGAACATTTCCAGGTAGCTTTAGTGCCATCTGTGTCAAAACCTACGAGGTGAGCATTAAATTGATACATTTTACATTATTTAAAAACACATACTTAAAATGGTCACATGACATCTATGTCAAATGTGTCAGCCTTTTATTTTTGATTGTTGGTCCTCTAAAGGACACTTTTCAACTAAAAATCAAGATTTACAACAACTAGTTTTGTTTATAGTGAGACTCACTTTTATCCTGCTGTCTCCATTTATCAATAGCTTTGTGACACATGATCAGCTTTTAGCCACTGCGATTGCTGTCCCTGGAATTCAATAAATAAAAGGCAGCCATGGCCCGAGCGTCTGTCAGTCTGGCACCTTTGAAATAATTACATTCCATTAAATGCTATGTTTATTTATTGCCTGTCTTTGATCACGAAATCAGAAAAATGCCTGCCTCCATAGCAGTATACTTACTAGCAAGCTCATGTTCCTGGTATAGCATTCTTGCTGCTAGTTGGAAACTCCTGATTAGATTGTTGTCGGTAGGAGAACTATTGGTATATTAGTTACCTGCTCCAACGACTTTGTCGATGGATATATTGGTGGCGTCCAACTCCTTCGCGAACTCATGAACTGCTTGTGTAGGGTCTTCATATGTATGAGGATCCACATATGTCCTAAGACCTGGAAGTTTCACTATTAGCAACAAGAAAAACATGATTTTACTGCGCAAATTCCATAATGTTATTGTCTCTATCACACTAATTTGTATAGATCTTTAGGCTATGCCTTAATATTAAAAAAATGATAGAGATGTACTAATTGTAAGACAAAAAAGTTGTTTGCAATAGAGCACAAAGAGGAAGCACAATAAAGTATTTTCTCTGATAAGACACTAGAAGGGGACATCGAAATGCTGATCTCAGGAGGAAGATGTCAAGAGCTTGAGCGGGCATGGTAGTTACTACCACAAACCAACATATTACTGTGCCACTAAATACTTCTGATTCAGAGAAGTATTCCAGTGCCAGGTCTCTTTGTGTGCGCCGCTGGACAGCAAGTCAAAACACATGGATATGGTCAGGAATCAGAAGAGAAGTATAAAGTAATTAAAACATTTTAAAAAACAGAACATCTCTGACACTACTATGTATGCTGTTTTAACTATTCACAAGTGAGTTCACCATCTGAACTGAAAAATGGAGTGTAAACTTAATGTTTTATATGCATTCAAGCATACTATCAGTGGACTGAAATCGTGTCTGAACATAACTAAAGGCAATATAAATATGGTTTAAAAGCTTAATAGTTATGCTGAGAAGCCGTTTTAAGCATAAGTCATACATGTACCTTCATGCTATATTTATTCATTCAATTATTCTGAATTTGAAATTCACATGGCTTTATGTCAACAAAATATCAAGGAGCTCAAAGGTAAATCATTTATATATAATGTAATATCATGAAATACCTTTCATTTGGAAAAAAAAAACTATCGCATTGAGGAGAATTTGAAAGGCTCGAACAAGTTATCAACAAAATAAAATAGTTTTAAATATGAACCTACATTAAATCCATGAACACACTCTAACATTAAGGATTGAAAAGTTGATTCCCACAAAACTTTTGTTGACATTATAGATGATTTCAATTTTGTTTTCATGGATCACATTTTTTTTTGATATGAACCAAGCATGCTTAAAAGATATATTTTCTTATTTAGTTATACATGAATGTTGGAGAACATTTTCTTTTATGAAAAAAGCTAGACAATGCAATTTCCTAAAATTACTTTCCATTGCAACGTCTCATTTAGAAAATGATAACTAAACAATGCATTGGTCCATTTGGAGTTGGAAGGGATATAAGTAATTGTCAGTAGTTGTCCTTAGGGTGAGCCTACAGCAAAGTGGAATATCAATGAGCCCAGTATTTTAGTGTGTGTGTGCTTTTTGAAAGTCTGATTTATTTGATGAAACATTTATTCTTTTCTATAAAACATGTGGACTCATCCTTTAAAACAAAGATTTATTATTTAATATCAAACTCCTATCAATAGTATCAATACTAAGACTGTGCCAGTGGTGAGCTGTTATACATTTCTCAACTTGGGAACCACTGAGTTACAAAAATATTTTAGGAAATAAACGTGCATTAGAATCTTTTAGTGACAGTCAGTTTGATTACATTTAAATACTAATTTGTTACTGATTTTCTGATGTATTTTGATCTGCCTCTAATTTTTAACAGTAATGTAGTGTTTCTTTAAGAAAATAAAATTTTGAACATAAAGTTGAATGTTTTTGTTGAATAATTGCAAGTCTTTGACTTTGTAAAATGAAAGCTCATGTTAAGGAGAGATGCTGGCATTAGAATTTATATAAATGTGAGATGATTGTGATACAATGCCTGAAATTTAAAAAAAAAAAAAATCCTACTAATTTTAAAAGTCCTAAATCGAGGTTTTAAAGTCAGACCCAGAGGGGAAAAAGTATCGAACTAAATAATACAAAGCTTGGATAATCACTCTCCCCTCCAAAATCAATCACATTTGCTTCTATTAGTAAGCATAAAGTCAATTGATTTTTCTGTCCACAAGACATTTGTGAAAAATTATAAACATAAACACATTGCCATGAGTAAAATGGTCTCGGCACTAGGGACTGTAGCTGCTGATTTTTAACTGCTCACTCCTGATGTTCTGGGAACCAGGAGTTTTGGGCTGCAAGGCAAGTAATCCCTTCACACCAATAATTAAGGGCACCACACCGAGGAACTAGGCTCTGCCACAAACCCCAGATAATAAACACATGCACACGTGTTAAGCTGTGCTGCTTTACAGCTCATTCTGTGCAAACACAATAATTTACATTTCCATTTTACCAGCATGAGTTGCCCTAAGGACAGAAAAAAAAAAATGTCCAGGCAGAGAGGGCAAGGAGACAGGATCTTAAGAGGCAAAACACATTTCTTTTCTTTTGAAGCAATGTTATAGGATTTGTAACAAGGCTTGAGGGAATAGTTCATAACTAGAGCCTTTTTAAAGTAATACCAAATACATGGCCTGAAATAAACCAGCTGTAGTCATCAGAGGCAGAAAGTCTATGACAAGCATGAAACTTGCTTTATGGTTTTAAAAGTGAGATAATATACATTTTTTTTTAAAAAAAATTTGTTTACTGTAAGGATATGGTGCATTGAAAAAAAACTAAGAAAGTAGGCCATAAAAAAGAGGAAATTACTAGAACCTGCATAGATTTGTTGACAGACTTTTATCAACATCCATATTCAGAAGGGTTATGATTCCCACAAAATAGCTAAGTCAGCATAGTGCAGTATAGAAAGTATTCACACCAACCAGTAACTCTAAGAGGGATTCAGAAGAATAGGATTGCCCAATTTAGTCAAACCATGAAAGAATGGAAAGCTGTTCTTGTATAATTTGATAATTCAGTAAGTTTATTCGATAAATTAACTTAACCTGAGTGGGAATGATCTGCATAGGTATGGGATTGAATGAAGGTAAAGCCTTGGCATTTTCTTATTAAACGAATTATTTTATCACAGCTCTACGATGAAAGGAATAACACCCACTGCCTCCGCGAGCTGTTGCCCTGCTTCCATACAATAATATACATTTTCGTAAGCAATCTTTTTACTTTCTAAAACCTATGGTTTGTTTTTCCACTTGCAAACAGGAAAATGAAATTTTATGGGAATCTTAGCCATAATGACTTTTTTAAATGCACAAATAGTATTTGATAGGAAGCATCCTATCAACCTAAAGAACGTCTTAACAGGCAATAGTAACTGCTGAGGTAGTTAATTGCTTGCAAGTTTCCATTATTAGGCCTATGGAGGTATTTCAGAGAAGGTAAGCATCAGTCTGGTCTTTTTGGTAACTTCTATGAGACTTTGCTCTTTATCTGAAGACCATTGGTTTGTCCTTGCAACCCTGAATGAAGCTAGAGTTTGGAAAAGCACACACATTGGATGTATTATTCTATAGAGAAGATAAAAGTATACATCTCTGTTCAGTGCAGGAATGTTGCCTAAAATTGTATTTCATTGAAAAACTCTTAATAGAGATTTAGTTTGTTGGTTTGGATGTGAGGAGGAAAAACATTGTCTTTCCTACCAACTAGATGACATACAACTTTAAAATAAACATTTTATTCTAAAAGCCCTTTCCTGGTTGGTAAACCAAATGAAGTAATGGATTGCAAATAAACAGTGGTTGTTTATTATATTTACTTGGCAGTCAAGAGAGACAAATGCTCTTATTTGGATTTCAGCAGACATGTAGTCATGAGGAAGTTGAGGCTATGCTGTTCATTTCGGCCACTTTGGGATGACAACAGTTTCTAGAACTCATCACAGGCATTGTCTGAACACAAAACCACAGGTTACCTATCACTCTAAGTATTCTGAAGCAGAGCCATGGAGAAAATGCTTCATATGGAACTTTAGATTTACTTCCCTTTCTAAGGTAAATTTTATTAGCTCATTTTCCCCTCACGAGGTTACTTTCCAATTCCTTTGGTTAAAGAGAGGTTACCCAATAACATATCAACAGCTGCTAACACTGAAATGTTAAAGCATAGTTGCGAAACTCACAGTGCCCATTCCCAAAGTGAAGGCGCTTCTCATCCGAACTGTTCTTTGACTTGTGGTAGCCACAAAACCTAGAGGCAAAGCAACAAAGTATAAATGCACTACCTTTGCTCAGAATATACAAACCCCTGCAAATAAAGCTATCTCCCGAAACAATCAAATGCTTTAGTGAGAGTTTATGGACACTATGTTACGTTTTTCCTGGGTACCCCAGAAGGTTGCCTAATGAGCAGATATGTAGAGTCGCCTCCCTGCTGAGCAGACACCTCCAGTTCAGTTTTTACAATGGCCTTAGAACGTGTTTATAGTATTTTTTAACAACTACTGTTGGTAATGAATAAAGAGTAAAGTCTCCGTGGGTAATGAGTGCTGTGCCCTGTTACCAGTGTTTGGGGTGAGAAAGTGTCAAGGAATCTGGGGTCATTTGAAGAATGAGGGGATAATTGGAAAAAGCAAGTGGGAACTAGCAGTGGGGTCAAAAGAGAAGTAGTGTGAGTTAGAGGATGCCGGTAAGAATTGAGCTCAGGGAGCTTATTGGGAGACTGTGTTTCCTTGTATGGTCAGAAGCTACACCCATAAAGTCGCACCAACATTACTGCCTACACGTGGGCTGGACAAGGACAACAACAATAGGTAGGTTAAAGCAGACCATGGAAAGCCCACGAGGCCTCAATGTCACAGGGAAACCTAGAGGCGGCCAAGGAATACTTGGAGGAGGAAAAATAATTTTTCTTGGCACGAGCTCACCAATTGGTTATCTAATACCAATCTGTTAGCCTGGAAAACATACGTGAGAAGCATTGTACATAGTAGACAGGTTATACTTGTGTGTATGTGTGTATATATATTACATATTGTATACTATATATTGCATATGATATATTACATATATACATTATGAATTATATATATTATATATGGTACATCTTGTATATTCTATATACTATATCCTACACACACATAAGTGCAACAATAATTGAAAAAAAAAAAAGAGGCCATGAATTTGACAGGGAGCAAAGTGGGGTCTAAATGAGAGCCTTTGTAGGGAGAAAAGAGAAGGAAGAAATGTCATAAACATTATAATCACAAAATTTTAAAAAACTATTAATGGAGAAATAAGAACGAAAGGCAGAATGAAAGAATATAAATGAGAAGGGTCTCAAACATAAGCATCTTAATCTGTTAAGGGACTTCTTTGAGTACACAGCCTTCAGATTCTAAAGCAGCTCTAGGCACTGAGAAAAGTCACAGTAAGAGTCAATCATTCATCCAGTGAGACTCACCTCCCTACCAAAACGTAGGTGACCACAGTGAGGACAATGATGGCCACGGCTGTGGAAATAGCAATCATCACCACATGACTGTTTTCACCAGAGATGGAGAAAGCTGTGAGGTCAAAGGAAAGAAATAAGAGAACAAACATTACCGGCGTGACTGACAGTTACATGGCACTGCTTATAAGTCCACTGCACACTCTGGTTTTTTCATAGCTTAATCAAAACTGAAGGAATCCACAGAGTTTAAAACAAAGCAAAGCAAAGCAAAACAAAACAAAACAAAACAAAAGACACACTTCTCATAATTTTTATGACATTACTCATTCATGAAATTAAAGTTATTTAATAATTACTTAAGTGCCAAATTGTGAAATCTGGTGGCCTGTTTTTAATCTGTCCACATTAGCATGAAAGTCATGGATAAATAAGAATTCCTAGTAAGTAATCAGGTGAACTTTAAGAAGAATCTTCTTTTGAACCTGATATGTCTATTTATTAGCTAAGAAAATTTTTGTTGATAGCAGTATACAAAAAGCTCGAGGGTATTGTCCTAAGTGAAACAAGCCAGGCAAGGAACACATATTTCATGTCCTCACTCACATAAAGAAGCTAATAAAAGACAGACTCATGCAGTCAGACAATTAATATAAATATAAACATTAGAGAGTACTTGCTAAGTATATGCAGTTATTATTTTGTCAGTTTCAAGATAATTTGAAGAACAGAAAAGTCATGAAATGATGGTTTGTATACATCACATCACCAACAAATTCTCCTTGCATTTCCCATCTTCATAAAGAGATCCATCATTAATTAATTAATTCAGAAAGAAATTACCCAAATGTTGTCTATTCAACTTACAGGTTTTTAAATAGTTCACATCCAAAACCGGTTTTGCTTATGTAGTTTGTATAAAATACCTCAAAACAAAAAAATCTTATAACATTTCTAATTCTATGAAATTAAATTTTCTATGCCTGTTAATAAGTGTTCATTGGAACACAGACACAATTGGAAATGTCTTATTTTGAGTTAAATTGACTAGCATCAATTGAGACTATAAGCACACAGATGCAAATATTTATCTGCCCAATTACAGAGTAAGTTTGTGGGATCTTGAGTATGGCCAATGTTGTTCTGACTGTAATGTAAATAACAAGCCACTGAGTGGGGAAATATGTTCTGGTTGTTTGTTTTGAAGCCAGAGTTAAGACATGCATTGCTTATAAGATACAGGGTGTTGGTGGTGGTCCTGGTTCCAGACCAGCGCATCTGACTAGGAAAGATCAAACCTACAAACTATAAGATCTTCTCATTTCAGACCTGATCAATCCAATCCAATTTGTCATGAAATCCTCTTTATATACTGTTTTCTGTCTCCATTTAAATTCTGGATATAATTAGCATTCAGAATTATTTGCTATTCACCTTTCTTCTCTTTTATTTCACCACTCAAATGTTGCTTCTCGAAAGCTGGTCTGCTGTACTATTCTTATGTACTCTCTGCTCTTGTTTTCCTGACACTTATAGGAATCGGTGTAAATTTAGAACCAGGTACTAAGACTTAGGGCCTAAGCTTGTGACTTAATGAATTACAAAGTCCATGAGCATCCTGATCTGGAGGTTTCCTACAATGCTCACAGTCCTGGGAAAGCTCAGATCAACATGTCATGGCGCTGGTAAATCCTGATTGGACACATGATGAAATTTTGACTTGAAAGAGAAAAAGATAAATGGAGAGAGGGAGAGAGGGATAGAAAGAAGGTGGGAAAGAGAAAGAGACAGAGTTAGAGAGAGGGGAGGGGGAGGGAGTGGGGGATGGTCGGCGGCAGGTGTGGGAGAGGGGAGGGGAGGGGAAGGGGAAAGGGAGGGGGAGGGAGGGGAGGGGCAAGGGAGGGGAAGGAAGGGGAGGGAGGGGAGGGAGGGGAGGGGGAGGGGAGGGGAAAAGAGGGGAGGGGAAGGGAGGGGGAGGGGAGGGGAAAAGAGGGGAGGGGAAGGGAGGGGAGGGAGTGGAGGGGGAGGGGAGGGGAAAGGAGGGGAGGGGACGGAGAGAGAGGGAGAGGGAGAGGGAGAGGGAGAGGGAGAGGGAGAATGAATAATGTCATCTTCTTCAGAAACCAACACTAACTCTTTAACTTGGCCAAATCTAGTGGTAGAAGATTTTCTGGAAAAATCTTCTTTCTCCTAATTAAGAGCAGGCACTTTGCCCAGCTGTAGGTTGTTGGACATAACCCTGTGGCCATCAGTCACGTAGGGCCAGGCCCCTAGTGTTCTGGCTGGACTCCACCCCACAGTCACCTAGGTACAGCCAGGTAGCCCAGACCCCTATAAAAGGGGAGCCAGGCCCCTCCTAGCTCTCTTGCCCCATTCTCTTGTCCCTTTCTCTTGTCCAGCTCGCCCTTGTCATTGCGCCCCTGTTCCCCCTCACTCTCCCTTCTTTCTGCTCTTTCCACATGGTCATGGCCAGCTCTCACCCCTCTATCTTTTCTTTCTCGCTTTACTTCTGTCTTTTCCTTTTCCTACTTTTGTATAATAAAGCTTTAAAACCATGGACTGTCTCTTCTTCTCTAAACCCGCAGTGTTAGAGAAATGGAACAGGCCTCAGTGTCTCCAGCAGCCGGAAAGGACCCAGGACTTCTCTGCCCGGCCGGGTTTCCTCTGCAGGGGCCTGTGCCCCACAGGATCAAGTCTGGATCTCACCCCTAGCCTGGTAATCTCCATCTACAGGTACATGGGCCCCGCCCGCCATTCCCTACAGTAGATGACCAAAAGGAAACAGACCCATAGATTTTTCTGTTGTCTCATATTGCTTTGTTTGGCTTTGTAAAAAATCCTTCCTGATCTTTTGCTTGTAAAGTGCAATTTCAATTTTGTGTTTTTACAGGTATTGTGTGTGTGTGTGTGTGTGTGTGTGTGTTTCCCATGCTCTGTCTTTGTTACTTTTTTCTTTTTGTTCATTCATTTTATTTATTTATTTTTTAATTTTATTTTATTTTATTTTGGTTTTTCGAGATAGGGTTTCTCTGTGTAGTCCTGGCTGTCCTGGAACTCACTCTGTAGACCAGGCTGGCCTCAAACTCAGAAATCCGACTGCCTCTGCCTCCCAAGTGCTGGGACTAAAGGCGTGCGCCACCAACGCCCGGCTGTTCATTCATTTTATCATTGTGTGTTTACTTTTCTATTTGTCTGTTTCCTTGCGAGAGAAAGAGAGAAAGAAGACAGAGTTGGAAGAGTTGGGAGACGACAGGGTTTTGGGTGGAGATGAGGAATGAAAAACTGTGTTCATAACAGTGCACAGAATGACTTTATTTTCAATTAAAGACATTAAAAGAAAACAGACACACAAACAAAGCTCAGATGTTTCTTAGGAGCAATTAAATGATGAGATATTACTACAAGGTCAGAGCAGTAGTTGTTCGTTCCCTATGCGTCTGACAAGCGAGCCTAGCTATGACTGGAAGTCGCACCGTACTGTAAACTGTTTGAAGCATCTTATTTAGTGCAACTATCCTCCTACTGTCACGGCGCTAGTCAGAGAGTGGCGTCTGGGCTCAGGCCCGGGTGTTTTTATGGCCCAGAGGACAGTGAATAGACAACCTCCAGCTGCTGCACCTTCGGTGTCTACCAGTGTCTCAGGCATAGGCCATCTCCTTCCTGGTGACTAAATAGAACGGAAACCGGAGTCTGGGCGGTCTGGCCCAGTAAGGCCTCGTAGAATGGGTCATCTCTACCTACTCCGTGCCTCTTTGTGTTCTGGTTAAGACTTCCAATTCTGTATGCAGTTGGAGGCTACCCCCTCCACCCCCCACACACATCCAATCACACACACATAATGGCTTAATCTATTGACAGATTCATAGATTGATGGTATTATTGTGTCTCTCTGTTTTAGGAGGTAAGGATTTGTGAATCGAAGTGATTTACTGATGTTTGGCCACAAAAGGATATTTGGCCTCCTGCCTTCTCCTTTCTGTGTCTGTTTTCCTCACAGTTGTGAGGTGAGTAGCATTCTATCCCCAACCCCTAAAGCCATGTTTTGCCCCTGCAAGCTTACATTAATGAACCAGCCAACTCTGCAGAGAACCTTAGGAAACTGTGAGTGTAAACTGCTCCTTCTTTAAACACTTTCTCATGTATGAGTCATGGCGACTCAAAGCTTCCTACTATAGTGCAATTGTATGACCTTGTAGAACTGACTTTCCTGTAACACCATAACAGGATGAGGCTCTGCAGTGCTTACCCAACCTTACTACTCCTGAGTGACTACCACAAGATAATGCACTTGCTATTTTCTTCTTGTATACATTATAGGTTTTAAAGGATAATTTGTCATTATTTCCAAAAAAAGAAATTTTGATACTAAAATATGGTTCATACACAAAATGCACAAAAGTTGAGAAACTGCTAATGCCATTTTGCAATTACACTCATGATAACCATTTAAGATTTTCCAATTGATTTTAAGCTTTGTTCACGTAGACTCTGTGACACTGTACATTACATTACCATGTTTTCAGAGAGGAGTTTCTTCATGCCTATTTCGTCACAAGGGCCTTAGGAGAGTTCCCTAAAGATAGAGTTAGGTGTTTGTGAATGATGGCTCAAGTATTATTGTCAATGGATACCATGGGAACCAGTGACATTAAAAAGTAGCAAGTAAATTCCAGCACCTCAAAGCAGCTAGCATTTCTCATGCTAAGCAGCACTGCCACTTGGCAAAAAGAGTTTCATAAAGTATTTATCATTTTGACTTCAACACTTTTTATTAGTCCTGTGCCTTCTTACTAGGCATAAATATATCATCATACCCATAATAATGTGATTTCACAGTTGGACAAAAATATTTGGAAAATAGAAAATGCAAGTGCCAGAGAAAATGGCAAATTAGAATGGTCAGAACAGATTACAAGGTTTCTCTTCAGTAGAGTACTGGATGTTGGAGCTCTTTCTAGGATGATCTCGGTCTCACTGGTGTGGCCCTTGGATCATCTTGAAGGACTATTTTCATAATTGTAGCTTTGGCTGGATAAAATTGTTTGTGGCTATGTGCTTTTGCTATTATAATTAAAATGACACATGTTCACTAGAAATATAATTATCTCCTCTTATAAAAATAGTTCATATAATTAAGTTTCATTGTTCCATAGGATATTACCCACAAAACTCACTACTTTTGTCCTGTGAATAATTTTAAGTATTCCTCAGGGCATTAACACACAAATGCACATATATACATGTATAAACATGTTCAAATTTCCCTTGCAATTAACTGTAGTCTCACTTGTTACTCTGCTAAATAAATTTAACTTATATTTATTTTACATTATCACCACATTAGTTATCACTACCTTTTGAGCAATTCTATTTTAGCAGTGGACTTTTAAAATAAGAAACATACATTTCAAGATAGGTAAATTTATAAAGAAAATGTTTGCCAATTATAGACAAATTTTATCAACCTCTGAGTGAGATGGACAGATTATTCAAACTGCTTATAAATATAAATAAAGCTATATACACATATTAAACATTTAAACTACTATTCTCTAGTATATAGGTATTGAGCAAAACTAATGTTAACATTGTTAGTTGCTATTAATTAAACAAAATTACGCACTGGTTGTATTAAGAATTAGAACAAAATTAAGAACCTCATGGATCAGTAAGTTTCTTTTTTGGAGTTTATTAAATCATGCAATGAACTTAGAATATCTGGGCTGGCAGGTGTTAGCAGCATGCTATCACATTAAATAGTGTTCTTCCATTACAGTTTCTGGCTAATAGGAAATAAGAATCATTTCATAAAGTGGAATAAAAATAATTTGTAAGCTAGGAAAGGCCAATAGGAAATGACATATTCAAGGACGTGCAAACGTATTAACTATCCTCTCAACACACCTTCAGTGCATGACCTTTGGTTAATGCTGTGAATAATTGATCAGGCACTTTTTAATTTTTGCAGTGCCCCACATTCTATAGTAAACCGAAGCAATACATACAGTCTGGACTGGTCTCAAATTCAAATTTGCGGCTGTTGGTTCCATATCCTGCTGCTGTCCGAGCTCGGATTTGGAATACATAAGTGGTATCTGGCTTGAGGCTACTGATAGTGACGTTTGTGCCTCTTGCCCTCAAAATGGTATAACTCGTCTCTTGCTCCTGCTTTGAAGTAAAGAAAAAAAAATCATGTTAAAATCAAACCCTTATAAAACTATCATAGTCAATGCTTTAGCATTTTGTCTTAAAGTATACTATGCTTACTGAAGTCACATTAATGACTTCATTCTTTGGGGATAAGTTATCAAACTGTCTGATTCAAATGAGATGAATTATCTCCTGCACAGAAAGCCGAGAAAAAAATAGATTTTATCCTTTCAAATTTCCTAATAGCCTTAGGAAAATACCTTCCATTCAAAAATTAATGCTGAAAAAGATTTTAGTGTAATTCCAAGATTACATTTCCAAAAATACCTCTTTTGAGTTAGTGAAGAGAGATATTCTATGAAAATTCAATAGGAAATATTTTACTAGTTTAAAAATATTAATAATCATGTACTTTAATAGTGAAAATTGTTTATCTCAATATACCAATATTTATATGACATTGAATGTGCATTACAAATATCTTGAATATCTACCTTCACATCGAAGTCTAGGAGTATTTACCAAAGACAGCTTCTCTAGGAGGCTTACATGGCACATTAAAATTCTTTGCGTCAAGTATTGTTTTTAAAAAAATGAAGATATGTAGAAGTTTACTTTCCTTCTAGACTATGTCCATGTGGTTCTTTTATCTCCCTTTTCCTTGAGTGTTGGCAGGCTTGTGTGCATGCAGAGGCCAAAGGTTAACACTGTCTTCCTCCACTGTTTGCCATCTCGTCTTTGCTGCAGTATCTCTCACTGAACATTGAGCTAACTGATTGGTTAGATGAGATGAAGAAGCAGGAATCCACTTCCCTGGTGTATCTGCTTCCCTGTTCTGCATGGATGACTGGCACACTCCTATACTAAGATGTGTATGGTTTATTAGGGAACAGAACTACGGTTCTTCTGCTTATAGAGCAAATTGAGACCTCTCGCTAGCCCCTAATTACAGATACTCATTAACTAAGGATACAGATTAGATTTTATTTGAGCTACATTAATGAGTAGAGTTGGACTTATTTTTACATCATTCATCTACTCATTAAAGAATCCGAATCATTCTTCTCAGACTTAGAAACAGGTCCTGTTTATACCCCTTAGCAAAATGAGTGTAAAAAAAAGAAATATCTTTTAGAAAAAGTTTTAGTAAAAATATTTATTTGGAAATAATTTTAAGTTCATATCTGCATGTTAAAATAAGCACATTACATACATATATATGTTTGTGTACATATACATATATAAATATTAAATTTATGCATGCACAAAATTTTACATGGCAATAATTTTTATCCTTCATCACCTAATATTTTAAAAGTTGAGGTGCATTAGCTGAATGAGGAGCCACCATAAAAGTGCTAACATACCAGGAGTTTTGATGGCAACAGACTTAAATGCCATGTTTATTGTCATTACTAACTGGCTTACATTTGGAAGTGACGTCTTTGAGGATACTATTTGCTGTCAGATAGATAGGAATTGACAATATGATTGCTGCATCTCATCTATTGAGAACTCAGAGAGGTCACATGACCAGGTTATAAACAGATCTCTCTACCACTCATGAGCAAGTTAGTTGCAAGAGCACAGCTCCTGAAATGATAAGGTTTTTCCCTCCCCAACACAACTCTGTTACATCTTTCCCCCACCTTTTCATAGTATTTGACCTCATAGTCCAGGATAATTCCATTTGGATGTTCCGGTTCTTGCCAAGATAAAGAGATACTGTTTCTGGACGTCCGATCTTTCTTAATTGTCATGACTGGTGATGGAGCTGTAAATAGATGAAGGGAGGAAAGCGTGAGTGGGTAGAAGTAGGAACACAGGGCCAAGGCAACCAGCTCCGGGGAGTCTACCTCTGCTCCAATCATTGGCAAAAAGATTTTTATTTCCACTTGCAGGGCTCTGGAGTATTAATCTGGCCTCTTGTGCTGCTCCAGCAGCTGGATTGCAGCCCTGATGCACGAAAGCCTACGGAAAATGAGCTGAAATTTTCTGCTGCTGCTGGACTAGTGGCAAGTCAGCAGATGTTTTCAATCCGCTACTATAATGTAAGCAGTGAAATATGTTTGATGTATTAAAACATGGAACTAAACATCAGAACTACCTATTTGTTATAATGTTGCAAAGTTATTAATGCCAGATTCTTCAGCTCATTGATAACATTTTCATGTGCAACTCTGGAAGGGGACTGGAATCCATTATGTGCAAGGAGTCCCATGATGTCCATAGATAATGGTAATATTTAGTATATTATACATTAGGTAGGATATATAACACATTATAGTATATCTTGACTAACAAAGATCTCATGAATAAAAATACATATTGAAACAATAATCATCTACTTTTAAATTTTATTTTTTAAGACTTATTTAATAATAAATACAAAGATTGCTATGTGTTGCACATGGAGGATGTTTTGCGATATCTTATTGATTCTACATATGGTATTCAAATCACAAAATAGAAATAGAAACCCATCTATGTAGGCATCTTCATTTCTAAAATAAGATGAAATATATTTGAACTAATTTCCTACCTAGAATCCTTTCTGGAAAAGAAAAGTACATTCTATCCATCCAGGTTCTTATTTCAAGTCTTAGTTAATAGACACGTGAAATGCCTTCCTGAGGGCAATGGAAATCTGCCCTACTGGAATATAAGACTGTGTTATAAACACCAAACAAAAAGCATAGAACGTTTTAGACACTAAACTCTTCTAATTATGGAAGAAGCAATTTTTTTTTAAATTTTTATTTTCTATATTCTATGTTTACATTCCAAAGGCTTTCCCCTTTCCCAGTTACCCCCCACCATATGTCCCATAATTCCTCTCCCGCCCCTGCTATTCCCCACTCATTCCCCCCCCCACGATTTCTCTGTTCTGGGTCTACAATACTGGATCCAATCTTTAAAGGCCCAGGGTCCTCTCCTTTCTTCTTCTTGGGAGTCATTTGACTTGCTAATTGTGCCTTGAGTATTTAGGGCTTCTGGGCTCATTAATATCCACTTATCAGTGATTGCATTTCATGTGTATTCTTTTGTGATTGGGTTAGCTCACTTAGGAAGAAGCAATTTTTAATTCTTTTTAGCAACATTTAACTTTTTATGATACCAACCTTTCCCAGGCCTACAAAAATGGTAGTATTTTCTTTTCTTTCTTATTTATTAGTTCACTTAACTTCAAAAAGGAAACTTGCCCTCCTCCATTTTTGATTACGTCTGTGTTATCATTTGAATCAAACTTAAATAAATTCTGGATTGATTTTATTTGCTTCTCACTTCTCGAAATAGTATTTCCTAACATCATCTAAGAGAGAGCAGCATAAGGCCTTTGTTGTCATTATAACCTGGTTGGCCTAGTTGTATCAGATGTTTTGAACCATTGCAATTATACTGACAAATGACAAGAAGTAATAAATTATTAGCAAGTCTTACATAATCAAAAACTGTTTGAAGAGAACGTTTTTGTCTTTCAACAAAAGTGAAATCAGTGGTCTCCATATTCTTTCTTAATTAGATGTCTTTGTGGCCATTGTATGATAATTCTCACAGCTAATTTTCCATTCAAGTTTTTCCTACCTATAAGTACTTCCCTTGTTTATCAGTTTCCTAAAATTAAAGCTTTCCTTCAGTGGTCATCATTTTCCCCACTTCAGTCAGCAACCATTGGAATCTGTTTCCACCTTTTATGTGTAATAATCACAATATTAACTATTGCTACAATAAATCCCAATATTAACATTTGCTCTAATTAATGTATTGTTAACCCAAATGGAGTGGAAATGAAGATAATATAGTCTTTCTTTTTATTATTATTATTTTGCTTAAGAAACATATAGGTTTTTTATTTTCAAGATGAAAGTATCAATTGATTTTTTTATTTGTATTTTTTTTCTCAGCAAGAAATGGTGATCTTTTTATTTTTCTATCAATTAAAGTCATTTATTTTTCAGGCCTACTCTTTATCTATCCAAGACTCTGCTTTAGTTGTTAAATTGGCCTCTTTTCCTACTTTTGCTACTCTGAAGTTGATTTCAAGCAAAACATATTATATTCATTATAAGTGACAAACAATTCAACATTTATGGCAGACGTTAGTAACAGCTATATCGAATATCTTGAGAATTATTTTTCTCTTTACTTACTCTTATACAAAAATGAATTCATAATCCATCCACTAATAAGAATGATACCCTTCAATGTCCTTGGAACCACAGTTAATTCTTATACAAATAATAGAGGAAGTTCTCTAGTTTCTTTGCTGAAGCAAATATTTTTAAAACGATAACTTTTAATACCTGCTTACAGAGCATTTGAAAGAGGCCGATGTTGAAACCCTTTTCATTTAAGCAAAAGAAGCTTTATATCTAAATCCATATCATCATGAAATGATATTATAGTTCATAACGATTAAAAAATGTGTCAAGATAGTTTTGAAAATAACCAGGTTTAGTACTGCTCCTTGTAAATAGTAGAGAGAGAAAATAATCCAGGTCCAGGAAAATTTGCGAGGGGGATTGTATTAACTTTTTGTAATGAAAGCATTTGTAGGCAGTTTTTGGGGGGGTCTGTCCAAGTTTTACTGCTTCTGAAGTGAGCAAGGCTTTGTAACTGTTGGATTTCTTCAAAGGTTTTGGAACAAGCTGCAGGGCCTCTTTGGACTGTAATAAATAGCCTTTTGTAATCCCACACTTACTTAAGTCGAGGCAATTGCCTGACGCTTGTGCCATCCCTATGTTAAATGAACCTTTTCTGGTTGCTGCTTTTAGACCCTGTTAAGTCCTTTCTTCAGCTCTCGAAACACTTGCCCCTTCTGCTCCTGCCTTGCAGCCCAGAGCAGCCCAGATCCCCAGCTAAAGCTCTTTATGCTTAGGCAATACTCATCAATATTTTAGTATTAATAAATAATTAACATAAATTGTTTTTCTCTCCTTGTAAATAATGGTTAGATATTATAAAGTTATGCAGAAAGAGAAATGCTATGAACAGTTTATTTTATGACAAAGGTTTAAAATTTTTCTTAGAGCACTTTCAGTCCACACATTAAACTATAATTCATGCAAACTTCATGTGCTATAAAACAATTTAATGGCAAAGGGATTTAAATTATATTGCATTTGTTTTCAGGTAAGAATGGTGAGTGGTTTTAATTACTAATTTTCAAGTTCCGAAAGTCATTCATTCTTTGGTATAAATAATATAGTGTTGTAATCTATATTACATAATCAGTTTAACTAATCTTCTTATTCCTGTTTTCAAATTGACATTTAAAAGAGTGAAGGAAAGTGTTGTATTTCATATTAAAAACGAACTGAAATAAAACTGATAAAATATTGGAAATTTTCACTTCTTGGCCTTTTGGCTACGATCAAGTGTAAAATATTGGAAATTGAGGATAAAGCCAGTGGTAGAGTACTTGCTTCACAGGTACCCAAAATTCTATCTCTAGTATGTGTTCTCCTTACAAAGGAGTAAGTTGAGTAGGCAAAGTAGTAGTTACTAAGGAATGCATTCACAATTTTGCATAGGATTTTAAGTGTGTTTTAAAACATATTCTTTTTTTTAAATTATTTATTCTATATTCTTTGTTTACATTCCAAAGGCTTTCCCCTATCCCAGTTACCCCCTCAGCATATGCCCCATAAGTCCTCTTCCCCACCCCCTACCCCGCCCATTCCCCAATCCCCCCCCACCACCACCATTTCTCTGTTCTGGTACTCTCCCACAAAACTGGATCCAATCTTTTCAGGACCAGTGTCCTCTCATTCCTTCTTCTTGGGAATCTTTTGATTTGCTAATTGTGCCTTGAGTATTCAGAGCTTCTGGGCTCATTAATATCCACTTATCAGTGATTGCATTTCATGTGTATTCTTTTGTGATTGGGTTAACTCACTTAGGATGATATTTTCCATATCCACCCATTTGCCTACAAATTGCATGAATTCATTATTTTTAATTGCTGAGTAGTATTCCATTGTGTAAATATACCACATTTTCTGTATCCCTTCCTCCTTTGAGGGACATCTGGGCTCCTTCCAGCTTCTGGCTATTATAAATAAGGCTGCTATGAACATAGTGGAGCATGTGTCTTTATTGTATGTAGGGGCATCCTCTGGGTATATGCCCAGGAGTGGTATGACAGGGTCCTCTGGAAGTGTCATGTCCAATTTTCTGAGGAACTGCCAGACTAACTATTTGTTTATTAAGAGGGCAGATTGCATACTGAGAATTGTAATAAGCTTTTATGGAGACAACTATTAGTATATAGTATTTTGATGAAAAGAAATATCAAGAAGTACAGAAAAACTTTAATAACAGTGAAGCTAAGTTTTCATTACTGTACAAGACACCTTGATATATGAAACTGTTTCACTGTATTTGTAAAAAAGGTAATGTGAGATTCTAGCTTTGTTATTATTTGGAACAACTCTGCTGGGTTTGGCCTACTGCTGCTTGTATTCTTATGTTAATTTGGACCCCCCAAATTGATTGATTGAGAGTCCACACATCTTCACATAAGACACTGAGGGATCCTGTCCCCAGTTGGTTCTGATTGGTAGATAAATTTGGCAGCAGCCAATGGCAAGGCAGGGCAAACAGAGGCGGGACTTTCAGGATTCCCAGGTTGGGGACCAAAGGGAAAGGAGAAAGAGATCCTCCCCCGCACCATGCCTGGACAAAAGGGAGAAGAGGAGAAACTCTAAGCCAGAGAAGGGGCAGGACAGGGTGGCATGACTGCCATCTAGGAGCATAGAGACTGTGGCCCAAGATGGCTGCCACGGTGGAATGCAGAATGTAGTGAGTGATAACTTGGAATTATCAGAGGGAGGTAAATTAGCCACATGGAGGTTAGGAAGTGGCCCAGCCATTGAGCTGATTCAAACATATTCAAATATAAAGCCTATTTGTGAGTCTTTTATTCAGAATGCAGACTATTAGGGTGGATAGCATGGGACCCGGAACATGCTGCCACTGGGATTTATTTATTTTACTACTACTAGATGCAATCACTGATAAGTGGATATTAATTAGCCCAGAAACTCTGAACACTCAAGACGCAATTAGCAAATCATATGATTCCCAAGAAGAAGGGAGGAAAGGGCCCTGGCCCTGAAAAGACTTGATCCAGTATTGTAGTGGAGTACCAGAACAGAGAAATGGGAAGGAGGGTGATTGGGGAATGGGCGGAGGGAAGAGGACTAATGGGACATATGGTGAGGGGGGGACTAGGAAAGGGGAAAGCATTCGGAATGTAAACAAAGAATATAGAAAAAAAAGAATGAGTCCTTTATAAAACCAAACAGTAGGAAGACATTACAGCAATAATAAATTTGACTAATTGATATTAGTTGTATTCACCTTTAAAAAAAAGAATAAAAACATAAGCAAAGTGTAGTAAGGTTAGTACAGATGGCCAGCTTCATCCATCACATAACTGTCTTCCATGAAGCAGTACTAGATTTATATGTTAGTGAGTAGTAATAAATTCTTAAGTTGTGCTACAGTGGATTTGGGCATGGTTCTTTTAGTTCATTAGCCATGAAAATATAGATGTTGCCCTTATAACAGGCACCTGCAGAGATATTTTCTCCCTTTACTTTCTGATAGCATGTGGATTATGAAATCTTATATCAAAGTGTTTTTCAATCTGTGTTGTGAGGAGACACAACTTTATGGGAATTTGAGGTTGACTGATTCTCTGGATGGTTTTCCTTCAGGTCTAGTCTAAACACAAAGGTGCTTTTGAATCAGCAACATGCACTGTTGAACTCAGGCAGATGAAACTCCCCATAGTTTATAATTGAACCCTAGCCTAAAAGTGGAAAAGAACTCTTTCTAAAGGATGCTTTTATCATTTGCAGGAGATAAGACAGCGAATTCATGGTTAATGTAACCTGTGTCATTAGCTCCCTGTATGGAAATAACAGAAAAATGAGTTATAATTTGGTTGTTCCAAAGAGTCTGCCTGGGGGGGAGAGGAATTCTTCCTGTGTGAAATGATTGTATAAGAGATCGAGCATGCTTTGCGTGTGACTTGTAGGAGACTAAAGGTGAACACTGATGCATGCCGAGTGTGAAGACAAGCAAGGAGGTCCGTTATTTGAACCATGATGCTTTTCATGCTGCATGTACTGTTATTCTGTTTCCAAAACACAGCCCTTGCTTAGAATCAGGAAGTCGAAAACTTCAACATTCAACTCCCAAAGGATCTGGTTTGGTGTGTTTGTTTTTATTGGGACCTTCCTCTTTCTGAGTTTGGGAATTTCTAATGAACCTCCGAGGTATCTCTGTGGTCAGGAGTTTGTATAAGCCCCCCCAAAAGGGCTCAGTATTTCTTGTCCATGTGAGCCAAGACTTTAAAAAATTATCTCTGTGGGAAAATATAGTACAATATTCAAAGATATTTTTTCTTGTGAGCCAGACATGACTTTTAAATCTTTACTCCATTAGTTTTCTCTACCGTTCATTACAATGCCCACTTAAGAACATTTTCTTATCAGATATGAACATTTCTATTAAGCCCAGAAACACCCCTGGGGTTGATTTGGCATGGTATGTCTTTACTGTATGTTCCCAATCCTCCCATCCCACCTTGACTTCCCAGAAACGTGTCATTCTATGGAATTCTCCCTTTTGGTCATACATATTACTATTTTCTGGTGTACCCCATTTGTAGTGCTTGGGTTGTACTTTATTTTCTCTTTTCCTGGCATGCCATCATAACCATATTCTGAAGGTTGACATATTTTCTTTTAATTCAGTTCTAGCTTTAGATCTAAGTTTACCATTGTCCCCATATTAGTTTCCTCTCATTTTTTTCTAGAATTTCCACTTCTGAGCATTCTAATGAGCTGTCTGTTTACAAAGCAAGTGGAATATCCACTATCCGATTCTTAAAATCTCAGAATTTTAACTTTAAAGTAATCCCTAATTGTTATGGGATAATAAATTCCAAGCAAAAAGCTTAGACAACTGTAAATTTAAGTAGATGACATTGAAACACTCTTGTGTTTAAAACCATTTCACAAATGTAGTCCACAGTGAGACAATTTATTCCATTATAATTTAACTCTTTCTTTAAGGCAACAATTCAACTACTGCTCTCTTGCTCAGTGCTCCTTATTCAAACATAAGGTTTTAATGACAAATCTGAGTTCCGCATTTAGCATTTATGCCCGCTGTCATGACTGACCTCCTCAGTTGACATCTAAACTACACACAACACTTTTTGCTTTCCATGTAAGCATATGAAGCACTTTGATTTATAAGGCAGGCAAAATAATACACTAGATATTATGAACACACGGTCCACTTGACTATGTAACTAACAAACTGGTGGCAAAGGAGGGTGAAAAGATGATGTACAAAGAAATGATTCGAATCCCAGATGGGTCAGAGAGGGATATCAAGGCATTCCGGCACACTACTCAGAACCATGAATGATTTAACACTTATGAATTGTTTATTCCTGGAATTTCCATTAATATTTCAAAGCACAGTTAATGTCAGGCTACTGAAACCACGAGAAGTGAAATCATGAACAAAGTTAATCTACAAAATTCATCCCCTGGTATCCTCAAACTTTCTATCTTCGTTCCCCAGTTTCCTAGTGCTTGAGGGCAGCTAAGGTGCCAATACATCTGATTGATGTATCATTTATTTTTCTTATCACTATGGCTTTTGACTAGGTTGTAAGTATTCCATCTTCAAGTCAGGCATATTACAGTCTTGCTCAAATTTAGTCATGTTGATTAGTTACCTTTCGATAGGATACAGAACATATTTTTTGTGCAGTTCTTTTCAAGGATAAATTTTCTTCTGCACTCTATGTTAAAAATAACAAAACTCAAACCAAATGTATAATTAAAATATATTTAGAAGAAAAAAATTACATCATTTGATGTCTATAGTTAAAAAATAGCCATTTTCTCAACTAAATCAGTAGAGTTAAGAATAAACATTCTAAAATATAGTGCACCGAACATAAACAATGGTGCCCATCAGAGTGGAATAAAATCTTGGGTGTCTGAGTTCTAAATTTCCTGAACATTCAGATATGTCAACTATTGAATTTTAAAGATTTCAGAACAGTTATAAAAGTCTGGAAAGTATAGTCATAGTTTATAGTCACATCTTAAAGTCTGCATAGAGCAAGAGAAAAGAGAAAAGCAGGAGAGATAGGTAATGGTTCTTAACCTTCTGGTTATGATCCCTCTGTGGGGATCACCTGCATGTCAGATATTTATATGATTTATAATAGTAGTATAGTAATAATTATGATGTAGCAAAGAAATACTTGTATGGTTGGGGATTATCAAAACATGAAGAAGCCGGGCGTTGGTGGCGCACGCCTTTAATCCCAGCACTTGGGAGGCAGAGGCAGGCAGATTTCTGAGTTCGAGGCCAGCCTGGTCTTCAGAGTGAGCTCCAGGACAGCCAGGACTACACAGAGAAACCCTGTCTCAAAAAAAAAAGATAGAAAGGAAAAAAACATGAAGAACTATATTGAGGGGTTCCAGGACTAGGATGGTTGAGAACTATTGATTTAGAAATGTTTATTATTTTGATTCACGAAGTGGAAATGTTGTTTGCCATTTTACCAATTAGTGTTCAAATTCATACATAAATATGAATTTTTTCATTATTGAAAACTTTCTGATGTCCGAATGGAATCCTCAGCATTTTGCTATGAACCAGGGGCTTGGAAAATCTATGGGGTAAATGTAAGGTTTCTAAGTAAAACTCTTCACATGAAAATTTGATATTTGCAAAAGGCTGCATCTAAAACACAAAGAGCATTTGAAGTTGATTAAGCTCTAGATTAGAAATTGTCAATATAAGATACGATGCAAGACAGCACAGATAAAGCTATGTGCAGTAGCTCTTTTCTCTTGTAAAGTGTGGGGTCCAGTGTTTTATAGATACTTATACATGTATATAATATTAGCATAGTTTAGGATAATAAGTTCTGGTATTTTATTCTTTCTTTAGATCTACTGCAGGGTCATGAGAACTCACTGTGACTGCCACTTCAGGTCCAGCAAATCTCCTCTAAGAGATCATGGTTTGTGACTCAAGGCTGTGAGAATGATTGGGGAGTATGTCTGCTGAGTTTTCAGTCTGTGCTTTCACTTTGCATAGGAGGCACACCGTTGCTGGAACATTTCACTACATTTTGTTTTAAACATAAAATAAATTAATTTGTAGGACATCCATATATATATCAATATATATGTATGTATATTCATTTAAAAAAATGTATTGCACTTGAAACATAACATGCTCAAATTCCTAAATAGAATTATTAGTTCTTCGTTTAAGTTTGAAATGCAGTATTTACTAGTTTATAACTGAAACTATGTGCTTTATGTTCTAAATATTGGTCTGATCCTAAAATTAGCAAATGCATGCAGAAAGACTAAAAATAATCCACATGCAGAAAATAGAACTTTTCCTCTTATACTGCCAAAAACAGTTTGAGAAACTCCTTACTCCTTTAAGTTTCTAAATACTTTTGAATGTCCAGAACATACTATTTAGCTTTGAAGATAACCAAATGTTTAATTCTAAAATAGGCAACATTATAATTTACTTGTGATAATATTTAGAAAAATGTCTTTGTAGGAACTGGAAGAGACCAAGTCACTTGGCGTTACTGGGCTGCTCTAGACAATTCCCTGGTTTATTTATTTTAATGAAGAAATTTGTTTAATTAACTGGTGTCTACAAGTATGAAGTCATAATAAAAAATTAAGGAGGCAACATGAAATCTTAGGAACAATTAGAAAATATCTGACAGAACTTTTGAGTGCACACAAACTTATTCTTAACTAGTAGTTTCCCAGAGACCAAGGCGGAAAGTTGTTAGATGCTAATGACATAGGGAAATGAGGGGGAGAGAAAGAAGAAAATCACTTGAAATTGAAGTCAAATAAACTGAGAACACAATTCTGATTTGAATCAGGCTAATGACATTGAGTTTTGGTTCTCTGCTTGTATTGTTTTAAAGCCTGTGAAGATCATTCTTCTGGTTTGAATCACGATGACTGGGGTAGAGCTACTGCATTCTAGCATAGAACAGATGGTTCAACTCTGGATACAGCTGGGACACTGCATGAAGCTTCTAAAAAAGGACCTGATGTCTCAATTAGCTGAGGAATTGAGAGGTGTAATTAAAGCACAATTAAAGTAGAAGAAAGACTTTCAGATAATTTCCACTTTAAAGATTATGGCTAGAAAGGATTATTGAGGGGAGATTTATCTTCCTGTGTTGTTAGTTCCCAGCTTCAAGCGTCAGACGAATAGAAAAATTTACATTTATTAGACTATATTACAGTTAGAAATTAGGGAACATATATACTGGTTTTAGACAAATTAAGCTTTGATTTAACTGTGACTATTGATTAGACGGTAGAACCAGAAAGCATTTTATAATGAAAAAAGTAATCTGTGTCTCTACATTTAAAGTTGTGTTAGTTTGTCATAGAAATTTTCCATGACCAGTCATTTCTTTTGTGTGCAAATAGTTCCTCAGTTTACTCTTATAAATTTCCCTTATTTTTAGATTGAGGAAGCATATATTTCTGTATAACATTTTATGAATTCTAAACATTGCAGTGTATATTATTCATGCTTTGGCTTCCTGACCTTTTTCTATTGAGAACAAAAAACCAAAAATACTGCCTTTTCTGGATCTAGTGAATCACAGGAAGTAAAGAACTAGCTAAGTAAAGAGAAATACCTTCCTATCTACTCTTGTACTCAAGCAAGTAATCCCTTTCTGTCCTAGTCTCCTAGTCAGCTGAGCGAAAGCCAATCCTCATCCCTCAAAGTATATAGAAACTGAGCCAGATAATCAAATACCTGTCTACTCTGCTTTGACTTCACCATGGAAACTGCACAATAACTCGAGTCCGTGCTCCTCGCACAATTATCAAGTGATCCACCTTGGTGCATCTTTTGTGACCCTATGTCACAAGTCATGCCACATCTTTTTAGAAATGAGCGACAAACTGATTTTCAATTTACAACTTTTAAATATTATCATATTTGTTCTCTTACACATACAAGCAAAAATATACATGCTTATTGGATAACTGATATTGCACTATGTGAAATCATTATATAATGCTGAAAAATAAGCTGAGAGGTCTATTGGTACCATTAACTGACTCACAATACTAACAAACTATGTTAAGCATATGAGAACATTCAAATATTTATCGCTTCTTTAAGGTGAAAGCATTCGAAGTCTTTCCTACTAGCATTTTAGAATATACTGTTTGTTATCACCCTTCTATACAACAGCAAACCAGAACTTCTTAAACCTATTTATGACTTAGAATCAACTCATCAATTCTTCCAAACAACTGAATACCTCTGTGAGAGAGAGAGAGCTCAAAAGATATTTGAGAGTGTAACTGATAGACTTTTTCTTTGATAATTTCTTCCTTTCTCTTCATGATTAGAGAGTTTGATATCATCTGGACCAATGCTTTATAACATAAACTTTTAATTTACTTAATAGAAATTTACTTCTTATAGTTCTGTAGACTGGAAAGCCTGAGATCAAGGTGCAGGTTGATTTAGATTCTAGGCAGAGCATATTTTCTGGCTTCTTGAAGACTTCTTAGTGTCCTCACATGGCACGAGGTCAGGAAAGCTGTGTAAACTGGTTTTGCAAGGCACTAATCCCGTTCATGTGTAAGCCTCAGGCTCAGAACCTAATCACCTTCCAAGGCCCCAACTCCTAACACCATCACATTGGTGATAAGGTTTCAACCTAAGAATTTAAGGGACTCCAAACAATCAGACCGTAAGAGACTTTGTGGTACAATGTCTTTGATGTCTAATTTATAGCCAACTTCTTAAAAAGCCTGTAAAAGCTAAGTAATCTATGGTTTCAACCACATACACTATTTAAAGCGTAGGTACATCTACACTTACAACCTTACTACCTTTGAGGCTCCTATGTCTCTGACGAGGCTCCTGGATTTTAGTTGGATTATATTGCTGATGATAGGGAGACACTAAATCACAACCTAACACATGTATCTGGAGCAACCCAACCCTGTTTAGCACACTAGAGGTCCCAGATCAGCAATTTTGTTTCCAATCTTAGATAATTTTTTTCTTCATTTTCAAAGTGAGAACATTTTTTAAAAGGATAAAATAAGTCCATGGTATTGCAGACAATGTTTCGGGAGTGTTTTTATCACAACTAACAAACTGTCCACTGTAATTGAAATGTCAGTGTCTGGATCACACACATAAACACATGTGCACATTCATTTACATAAGTTCAGGAGTAGGCCTGCTATAACTTCATTCACACTTAAATATATTCTTGAAAGTGAGAGGTTCAGTGTTGAAGGTCTGATAATGGTCCTGATAAACCTTGTACACATGAGTGAGCTGTTGTTTAATTCTTCGTTGTTCTAGGAATCATGAATTTTTATTGTACATTCTCTTTTTTTTCATTTTAAATATGGTAGAAAGCATAAGAGTATGTATTTCATTTAAGTATTATTTCTCATATATATGGAAGAAGACACAAATTAAAATTAATTGGAGATAGTCTTAGCACACGGCTCGTGGATGTCTGGCCCATATGGCTTGTATGTAAGCCAAACAGCCATACTCCAAGCACATCAGACTCTAACTGCAGCAGAGAGTAAAGGCCTCTGGAGAATGGCATAGTTGAGCCTTCCTTTAGGGAGGTAAAAACCCAAACCTTCCATAACAGGAAATCTATGAAGTCTGCCTGAACATTTGGAAATCAGATTTTGGAAATCAGCTCAGATGTATCCAGCTTACTCACATATAGAAGTCCTAACTAACTACTCTTAAACACACAGAAGAGAAAAGTTAGTAGGCTTATAACTATAGAGGACGTTCAAAATTTTGATAATTGTAAAATTGTCTTCTTGACCAACCTTAACTCCATGCCACTGTGGTGCCAGAATCTTATTTAAAAGATAGTCATATCCTTAAGCAACAGGGTTTTTAATTTGTTAACTCATAATAGATGACCTAACACTTTAAATAAAACAGAACAACGTTAAGTGCATTTGACAACTACAACCTGATATAGCCCATCCACACAATTTCCAAGTATTCTTTCCAAACCTATTATCAAATTCCAATCCAAATAAAACAAATTAAGTGCTAAAAAGAGACTGTGTTTATTAAGTTTTCTAGTCTATTTGTCTGAAAGGAGCAAGTGGGAACTAAGCTGATTTGGACACGTTTGCAAGTTTATACAACTGAGATGGACTCCAGCAGAGATTTGCTGTTTGCAAAAGCTATTGTGCCTGCAAAATGTCTTTTCTGGCTTGCTAAGTTTGTTTGTGTCCACATGAAGTAATATTTTCAAACCTCATTTTCTCCCAAATAAATTTCTCCCTTCTCTGACCCTGATGCTCAATCAAGGAATACAAAGGTTTAGTTTGAATGAATAACTCTATTCTTTACTTGTAGAGAGATTTGAGAACCCAAGAAGAAAACAGGACTCCCGAAACTGCACAGGCAAACTACCTGCTTTTAATACCCAGGACACTTGTGACTTGACCTCTTTAGTCCCCAGCAGAGGACCATTTATTTGTTTCTGAAGAATAAAATTGTCAAATATCTTTCAGCCAGCCATGAATTCTCAAAAATGCGTGTTCTCACGTGCATCCAAATCATCAAAATGCATTAGTGCATATTTTTACAATTATGAATCCTACACAAACTGGCCTAAGGATTTTGAGAACTGGAGGAGATTAACTTTTCTATGCACCATAAAAATTTTAACACATTAGAAAAAAATGGCTAAAAGTTGATCCATTTTTTGGATTGCCTGAACAAAACTAAAAGAAAAAAATTATGTGGATACAAATACAGTTATTTTTGTTTCTTTTCAATTTTGGCTTTTATTTCAGTGTAGATATTTGGGATGCCTGCCACCATAATTAACACAAAAAATTGTCACTAGTTGACACACAGAAAAATATTCTAAGATGGTCCTGTGTGGTCTTCAGATCTACAAGGAAAACACTCCATTTTAGTTAATGTTTGGAAAAACTCCAGACCTTTATTTTTAAGCTTGGGAAATAAGCTTAAATTGTTTCACTGATGAAAATGTATATTCCATATTGAGTCTTTAATTGAAAATTATAATTAAGCATGTAACTATTGTAGTAGAGGACTCATTGTCATTGCTCAATAGAGGTGAATGTACTGTAATACAATTTATGAAGTTGATGGCATTCATCAGTAAAGTTATTAAAGTCAGTATGTTGTACCCATGAAATAGACAGAGTTTAAGACATACATATGCCCGCAAAATGGTTATTTTAAAGAATAAGCTCCCCCAAAGTATAGTATAGTTTTTTAGAGTTTAAAGCAGGTGAAGTATTTATACATATGGCGTTTAGTGCTTTTAAATGTTTTCTAACATGTTGTATATTATGATTCCTTCACAGTCTTTGCAGAGTGGCGTCAGCATGACTTTTTCATCTGGCAATTATGAGCTTTGCTGAACTGATCAGTCGTATTTCTTACAGAATTTAAAAAAACAAATAAAATAAGAATCCCATTAGAACTGTCTGTGATGTAGCCTTATTTGAACAGGGAAAGATGGCGGAGCAAAACCCACAAAAACAGAGAAGCTTGTGACTGATACTCAAAGGAAGAAAGTCAAGGAGAGGAAAAACATGGTTTTGTCTCATAATATTTAGTTTGGACTTTTCTTCTTTTTAAACCTCATAGATATTTGTTTACGTACTGTGGTTTCTGATTTTGTTTTTATAGATTTTCTTTGGGTGAATGTGTGAGTGTGTGTGTGTGTGTGTGTGTGTGTGTGTGTGTGTGTGTTTGTGTGTGTGTGTGTGTGTGTTTACAAGTTTCTTTTGATATTTGTGTTTTCTGGTTGGTTGGCTTTCTCATTTTCTGGCTTATTTTTTTAATCTTATTTCATTCTTTACTATTATTATTAGATATCTGTTTGTATACTAGCGACAGAGGAAAAAGGTGTTCACAGGTAAGGTATTTCAAAGGCCTCACACTCATACCAGGGTTGCAATCTTTATATGTCTATGTCTATGTATATATTCTCATATATTGAGTTTCAATATACAATATATTATATATAATATTAAAAATTATTTGATTAGTGGAAATATTGAAGAATTAAGCATAGTTTATAACTTTTCATAAAATTTAATGGTGCCACTTTTGATCCCTGGGGTCTCTGTTTTTCTATTTGCTCTAAAGTAAGATAACAGTTCTGAATCTATTTATTCATTCCCCACCCCGTCTTGTGCTCAAAATGCAGTGTGGTTGGTGAGAGATACAGGGCTGCTTCAATACTCAGCCATTCCTGGATTCCCTAAGAAAGGCTGAGACACAGCAGAAGACCAGGCCTAGCTCGCAAACAAGAAGCAGACACTGCTAGCAACCCAGACAGATGGAACCGTTTGGGATTGTGGACTACAGAGAACAGAGCCGCTCTGAGCCCTTCGACTTGACTTCCCTCTGTTTTGATGGCATTGCTGGGCTCATTCACATTCTGCTCGCTTTCTGTTGAAGATACTCAACATACATCTATCTATATGAGAGAGAACTTTGTGTGTGTGTGTGTGTGTGTGTGTAAGAAAAGGGTTTATTAACTGCTTATGAGAGAGTGGCACTTCATATAGATCATGGGGAAAATTATGCTCATTTGTGTGACAGTGATACCACGTGGTCAAAACCCACTGATTTAATGATTAAGATGCCCACTTAGGTCTGTGCTACCTCATTATGAGGACACTGTTTCAGAGGACTCTGCAGATCACTCACTGCATGGACCAGGTTCCCCCAATTAAAAATCTCTCAACAAGTGTTTGTCTCAAATTTTTTGAAATTTTCCTTTGTGGATGGCAAATGTAGAACATGTGTGTGTGTGTGTGTGTGTGTGTGTGTGTGTGTGTGTTTATATGTGTGTGTTTATATGTGTGTATGTGTGTGTATGTGCATGTGTGTGTTTATATATGTGTGCATGTGTGTGTCTATATGTGTGTATGTGCATGTGTGTGTATGTGTGTATGTGTGTGTATATGTGTGTATGTGTGTGTGTGAGTGTTTGAGAGAGAGAGAGAGAGAGAGAGAGAGAGAGAGAGAGAGAGAGAGGCCCAAGCAAAAGAAAATAGCTAGCTTAACTTTGTATAGATAACTAGGAATCTAAGTTCACGTCTAAGCGTTAAATTAGAATTGTATGTACTTATCTTTCATTTTTAAAAGCCATTTAAATTGTTGTCTTAACTGATATGTATGATGTTATAATACATAGTTTCAAATTATTTCATACACAAGTATAGCATATCATAATAACTAGATGAAATAGACCTTGTTTGAGTCAGAATGAAATTTAAACACTAAAAGTGATTAAGACCCTTCAATGACATACCCTCCACTGTGCAGTTCTCAAAGCCTTAAAGAAATCGAGTGGGGGTCGTGGGAGTGGGTTCGGTGGAGGATCATATCCTTGGCAGCAGGGTGTAGGAGGATGGGTTGGGGGTTTTTTGGAGAGGGGGGAAACTGGGAAGGGGTATAACCTTTGAAATGTAAATGAAGAATAAATTCAATTAAAAAATTAAAAATAGAAAGAACATAAGTTGGATGCTAGTGTAATATGCAGAAGAAATTTGACCTATAGAAACCTAGACTAGACAGACTACGAGGTTAGCAATAAATCTTTTCTGTCAGTTCACACGGTGAGTGAAAATTACTGTCTAGAAGGAATCAGGCAAAAAGACAGAGCAGCGGCTTCCCCCGGGAAAGACTCATTCACAGGGAGGGTGATGATGTCCGGGTATTCACCTGTCTAGCACCTTTCACCCACGGGGACACCTGCCACTTAGGAGTCAGCGCAATTGGATGCACTGCAGTCTTCTGTCTCTACCTTCCTCTGGCTGCACCGACCGCTCTGGAAGAACAGGTCCAATCCACAATTACAGCTTCCAGGTTGTTGCTTCACCAGGTAAAACAGATGTGAGAGATGCGTGGAGGCCTATGCAAGCTTATGTTTGATAAGGAACAAGGAGGAGAATGATGTTTTGTGCCTTCATGAAATAGTTACATTTACTAAGGGCTTTTTACTAATGTTTCATAAAGAAACATTACTTAAAAAGGAGCAAAATAGCGCTTATTAAGAAGTAAGTATAGTTTTAATACTTACATTCGCAGATATATATGATTAGACACAACCAAGAGAAGCCCAATTTGGCTGGGCAGTGATGGTGTCTGCCTTTAATCTCAGCACTTGAGAGGCAAGCAGATTTCTGAGTTCAAGGCCAGCCTGGTGTACAGAGTGAGTTCCAGGACAGCCAGGGATATACAGAGAAACCCTATCTCAACCCTCCCCTCTGAAAAAAAAAGAAAAGCCCAATTTGAATGTGTGAGAGAAATCTCTATTGCCAAATCCCAAGCAACAGGAAATAGTTTCATATTTCATAAATAACTAGGTATCTAAATCCATGTGTAGGCATGAGTCTAAAATTTATGTATTTATCTTTTATATTAAAAAGTCAATTAAAATTGTTGTCTTAGACACTGGAATTTGTTTTCATATGATCTTATAGTATGTAATTTATATTATTATGCATACAAATATTGCACACATTTATATGTATAATTTGTATGAAAAATAATTTTTTGTGTGTGAAACAAAGAATAAATGCTATCTGTTCCCTCACTTACATATATTCATTATTTTTCTTTAAGGAACTCTCTTCATTTATTTACTGCAAAGAGCAGTGCCGAGAGTTGAAAAGTAAAAATATCACTCTAGATAAATAGAACACTTCACAGTAGGATACTTATTCTCTTTCAATAATTTCAAAGTAGAAAGTTAAACGAATGAGAATAAAAGGGGATTTTGGAGGAAAATGTTAACTAAGTAAAGTGGGGGAAATACCACATATCTCTTTATATTCCCAATCAGGAACCATGCACTCGATCAAACTGCCTTTGTGAGCAGCCGTTCCTTGCAGATGCTTGCCTGATGGTTTTGTGTCTGAAACTATTTTCTGAATACTTTCCATTCAAATATATTGCTTGCATGACATGAGGTAACATACCTTCTTTTGAGAGTCAAATGTTAAGTTATTCTATTTGTTTTATTTATGACTTGCAGAGACTCTCTCATTCATCAAGAATAATGCTAGCCACAGCCTTCAGGAGACAGAGACAAAGCCTTTGAAATAAATGACGATAGGGTGAGCAGCCCATGCCAAAAGATGATTCATTTGATTCAAAACACATTTGTTGAATAAACTTTGAAGCTCTCCACACTTACCAATTTTCTTTGTGATTTCCCTTGTCCTTATAAGCTCGATATCAAAACCATCAGTACCTGGCCTAGAGAAGTCTAGAAATGACCAAGGAATCAGCTCTGTACAATTAGAAACACTAGAAAAATGTTTTCTCTCAGAAGATTTACTTTTATGTCAATTTGGCTGGGCTAAATGATACTCAGGTAGCAGTTAAATATTACTCCCCACTCAGTCTATGGAGGTTTTCTGCCTTTGTTTCTGCTTTGTTTTTTGTTTAGTTGGTTTTTGTTTTTAAAGCAAATAGAATTAGAGATTCTATATAAATCTCAAATACAGAAATCTGTCTCATAATCTTTTTATTCATCTCTCAATTGAAGAGATATCTAAAACTGTCACACTAAATAAGATTCCAATTAACTGTTACGAAAGAATAACTCTGAGTCATGCCTATAGCATACAAGGTACTTAGAGTATTGTAGTTTAGGTTAAATGTATATAAAGTGTAATATTAAATAAATTAAATTTCAGACGCATATATGAAAGACTCAGATTCTGATGATATGTTGTAGAAGTTCAAAGAAAAGGCACAGTTATGTTCAATATAGAAAAATTATCTTAAAAAATGGAGATTCTGGCATTCAGTCTGGGGATTGAAGAATGGAGATATTTAGTGTATAGATACATCTTGGATCAATGTAATGAAATTTGCAAAATGTCCCAGATGAATCGGAAAGAATTATGTTCATTGTTGTAATCAGGATTAGAGGACATTTTCTAAGGAGGTAAGGTAGAAACCACGGTGGAAGTCTTCAGTGCCTAGGTTAAGAAGTTTGGTGGTTTTACTGCTTACTATACAGAGTCAATACTTTAAAAAGTAAGCAGCAGGATCAACACCATGTGCCAGTCCATCTCACCTCGTATTGATTTCCACAGAGCTCAGCAGACAGAGTTAAGAACCAGCCTCTCTGCCCATCATGTGGGCAAGCCCCAATCTTTGACACTATGAATGATGCTCTGTTATGCTTGCAGACAGAAGCTTAGAATGACTCTCTTCTGAGAGGCTTCACCCAGCAGCAGACTGAACAGAGGCAGAGACCCGCAGCCAAACCTTGGATTGAGCTCGCGCACTTATGTCAGAGTCGAGGAAAGAACAAGGGCCCTGGAGAGGATAGGAACTCCATAGGAAGACCAACAGAGTTAACTAACCTAAACCCTTGGCGATCTCAGACACTGAACCATCCACCAAAGAGCACACACAGGCGGGACCTAGGTCCTGTGCACATATGTAGCAGACATATAGCTCAGACTTCATGTGGATCCCCCAACAACTGGAGTGGGGGCTGCCCTTAAAGCAGTAGCCTGTCTGTGAATACACTGGGCTGCCTTGTATGGCCTCAGTGGGAGAGGATGTGCCTAGCCCTGCAGAGACTTGATATGCCAGGATGGGAGAATACCCAGGTAGGGGCCCTTCACCCTCTCAGCAGAGAAGGGAAAGGGGGTGAGAGGAGAGACTATGTGGGGGGGCAGGCTGTGTCAGTGAGCAGGATGTAAAGTGAATAAATAAATAGGTTAATTAATTTAAAAAAACCCAAGTGGGTGCTTTAGAGGGGCCACACAACTTGGCAAACACAAGTTGGCCGAACTACAGACTGATACACAAAAGGAGTCAAATGGGGGCTTGATTACTTTAGATGGGAAAAGGAAAACTTCTTTTAGAGAATGAAACAGGAGCTGAGCTTGGAGAGAAGGGAAGTACACTGTGTTTAAGGAAATATAATTTCCTACGTGGCTGCCGGTTAGATGAAGATGAAAAGGAACAGCACTTCTGTATTTGTTCAGGAACATAGGCCCTGCATATCCAGGAAGATTTGGAACAACATTAAACAGCAGGTAGGTGTTGGGAGAGGGGGGTGATAGGGAATTCTGGAAGCATGTCAAAGCATTTGGATTTCAAGATTTTTCACAGGTGACATGAAAAGTAAAAACCAACTCGAGGTTAGTTCAGGTTAGAGATGACGAGAACTTGAAATTAGTAACAGCAGTAAAGATAGAAGGGATTTTTTTTAAGGGGTAATATTGTGGACTCGATAAGTCACTGTCCATTAGCATTTAGTTAGTGCCGAGGACAGTGTAAACCCAGATATTCATCAAACAGAATGAATTATGTGGCCCGGAATAGAGCTCAGTCAGTAACGTTCTTGTCGCATAAGGCATGGGTGGTTGGGTCTGCCTCTACAGCATTCATATCAAGGCGGGTGCATCACATGTCTAGAACCCCAGCACATGGCGGAGGGTAAGGAGGTTGGTGGATCAATGGAGCTCAGTGGTCAGCCTGTCAGGTTGAATGGTGATTGAAAAAGACACCCAACATCAGTCACATGCCCCATCCCCACATGTACATATATCTATACACACACACACACACACACACACACACACACACTCACATAAACGTGCACTTTAACAACCCATACTCACACATAAAAATAAAAAGGAACAAGTTCTTGTTAAAGATAACATTTTCTTAAGACTTTTTAGAATGCAGCCATTTCCTGCTTGAAGCCAGGCATCTTCTCAAAGGCTCAGCAGGTATTTGGCTGTCCTCAACATAATTATTATTTATTTCTATTTTTTTTTAGACGCATGCTCCACTATGTTCATAGCAGCCTTATTTATAATAGCAAGAAGCTGGAAAGAAGCCAGATGTCCCTCAGTGGAGGAATGGATACAGAAAATGTGGTATATTTACACAATGGAACACTACTCAGCAATTAAAAACAATGAATTCATGAAATTCTTAGGCAAATGGTAGGAGCTGGAAAATATCATCCTAAGTGAGGTAACCCAATCACAAAAGAATATGCATGGAATGCAATCACTGATAAGTGGATATTTATTAGCCCAGAAGCTCTGAATACCCAAGACACAATTAGCATATCAAATGATTCCCAAGAAGAAGGAAGGAGAGGGCCATGGTCCTGGAAAGGCTTGCTCCAGCATTGTAGGGGATTACCAGGACAGGGAATCAGGAGGGGAATGATTGGAGAATGGGCAGAGGGAAGACCTTTTATGGGACTTATGGGGAGGGGAAAACCGGGAAAGGGAAAATCATTTGGAATGTAAACAAAGAATATAGAAAAAAAAAAAAAAGAAATTTTACACAAAAAAGTATATCTCTACTAGTTAGGTTGTGTGTCCGAATGACAATTGCACGGCTATTTTTCTAAAAGGATATGAGAATAAGATGACTCCAAATAACATCTTGCTTAACCCATAAAATACTACATTCAACCATCAGGTGAGAAGCCTCTTCTTACACTAGATGGCAATTATCACAGACACACTGGGCAATGTGTAGAGAGTGAGAGGCTTTGGAGCAATCCATCATAAACTCAGTGTCTTTCTCACACCCATCTCCTCACACTCATTTCCTCGAAGTTCAGGGTATGTAGAAGATGAAGTGGAAAGACCTTAGGGGCCAGAGATGGCAGGTGACTTCAAGGGAAGTTTGTCACCCACATCCAACAGAGCTGATGATAAACAAAGAAACTCAGAGAGACTCTGACAGCATACACATGACCAGTACAAGTTCAAACCCCAAAAATTCCCAGAAAAAGAAGGGGAAGTAGACATAAAATTGCACCCACTAACAACGAAGGTATTTACAATCAAGACTTTCAGGCAAAGGGAAACTGGGTTTTCTCCAATGGAGTGTCTTTCACTGGGTGTTCTAACCACATCCCAGGGAAGCCCTGTGTCCAAGATAGTTGGCCAACTCAAACAGAATCCTCTTTTGTTTGTTTCTTTATGTGTGTGTGTGTGTGTGTGTGTGTGTGTGTGTGTGTGTGTGTGTGTTGTTTTGCTCTGGCAATTTTTGTCTTACTGGATTTCTGTTTATTTGTTTGGTTTTTATTATTTGATTTTTAAATTATTTCTTTTATATTTTATATTTAATATAATTATACCATTTCCCCCTCCCTTTTCTTTCCCCAAAAATTAATTGTTCACCTCTCCTTTCTCCTTTTCAAAATTGTGACTCTTTTCTTTGTCAACGGTAGTTACACACACACACACACACACACACACACACACACACACGCAGGCACGCACACACACTTTTCAACTTGCTCAGTCCGTATAATATTACTTGTATGGACGTTTTTAGGTCTGACCATTTGGTGTTGGATAGCCAACTGGTGTGCTCTTCCCTGGGGGAAACTATTTTATTTTCAACATTCTTGAGTTGCCTGTAGTTTTTGTGTAGGGTTGAAGGCTTCTAGATTTGCTAAAGCTTACTGAGGCTCAGGGGTCATTGTGGAAGGGGGTGGAAAATTTGTAAGGCACAGAGGACCAAGGAGTTGCTGGGAAACTGTGTCTCCTAGGAATGTTCCTTTCTTCAACAGAAAGAGAATGAGCACATGGTTGGAGCTTAGTGGGGGCAGAGATGGGAAGAGTGAGAGTGTGAACATAAATTCTTTCTCATTGAAGAATCAGCATCAAAGACCTAGCTCTGACTCTGATCACCACTTTCTCTTTAAATCTTATGACTTACAAATATAAAATTAATACTTGAGGATACCCTCCCCTCATAATCAGACATTTCTCATCACTTGCAAATTCAGTACCACTCTCTAGAGGGATAACTTCTTCTTAATGGGTCTGTATCATGTCTAAAATGCCTCTTCTTTGGGATCTTGAGCGCTGGTATCATTACTCCTCAAGTTTCACTCCATTTAAGTAACTTTTATACTAGAACGGACAGCTAATCTCTCTTGGTCTTTAATCCATACCGGGCTAATTTACACCACAGTGCCTTCTTTCAATGTATGTTGGTTCTGCTATCTCCTCTCCCTGTTTGGTTCAGACTACAATCTCTCAACTGGGTTACTTTCAGGTTGTCAAAAAGTCTATCTTTCTTGCAGATTCCTTTATTTTTCTAAATCATCTCTCTCTCTCTCTCTCTCTCTCTCTCTCTCTCTCTCTCTCTCTCTCTCTCCTGCATTTCCCCTTGTCTGCCCCTTCATAATCATTCAAAACAAACCCAGCATTATAGCTACAAATTCCAGCAAAATCTATACTCCTCTCTGACTGGATGAATAAACTGAATGACTGACTCTGCAGGTAACAGACCCCTGTGAAGGGGAAAGCACAGACAGTGACACTGGCTCTAGCTCATTTCTCATTCCTTTATGCTAGTCAGTATTGATGGTACAGAGCTGGATCAGTGATGAAAGCAACTCTATATATGTATAAATAGTCACACAAAACTCAATAAACCGTAATTTTCATAAGGTTGACAGATACTATGTTTGAGAGTTTAACACTAAAGAGCAATGCAAGAGCAAAATCAGTGGTTTTGGTCAAGCAATGCCATCACACCAATGGAAATAGATGATATAGATATAGATATAGATATAGATATAGATATAGATATAGATATAGTATGGATATGATATGGATATAGATATAGGTATACATCATATACATATATACATATACATATATCATATACATATAATATAGAAATTAGAAAAAGATAATATATGAATATATATGATAGAAGACACACACATACATATATATATATATATATATATATGCATATACACATTTGAGAGAGAGACAGAGGCAGAAATAGAGACAGATACAGAGACAGAGAACCAGGCTGTTGCACTGCAGAAAGCCAAAACCCAGAATAAAAAGCTACCTTAAAGAGTATTTTCTATATTCTTAACTCAAGTTGTTAGGAAATAGAAGTGAATGTATGGTCAGTACAAAGAAAATTTGTTAAGAAATGGAAGCAATTAGGCAAAGAGAAGGGAGGGAAAATTGTGGTCAGGATGTAATAAGTAAGAGGATATATAAATAAATAAAATTTAAAATTAATATATATATATATATATATATATATATATATATACAAATAGAAGTGAATGTGTTTTCTTTGCAAGCATAATCCTTCATACCCTTGAAATCCTGAAGACCTCTATTCATTTTCCAGTGGACATCACCTACTCTGTATGCTATATGGTATTTCTGAACTAAATGGCTGGGAGCTAAATTGCTGGAAGATAAATAACCTTTTCAATATTTTGGCTCATTTTTCTGGTGTTTAATATTTGTGTTCTGCTTTGTGACAATTAAATCCATAAGCCAATGCTCATTGCCCACCTCAAGGCCCCCAAAATATTGTGATAGAGTAGAAATCACCACCCCCACCCTCTCCTTCTTACCCTCCTCCTCCTTTCCCCTCTCCTCCTTCTCCTTCTCCTCATCCTTCTCATCATCATCACCAAGCTTCTTATATCCCTTTTTAGCCTCGAACTTACTGTGTAGATTAGAGTTTAGGATGCCTGAACTCCTAATCTTTTAAGAGATAAGTACACAAACCAATGGGCTCATCTCTTTTTGTTCTTTTTTTAAACGTTGAATGGAGTACCAGGAATTCATACATGCTCACCCAGCATTCTCCCAAGCCAACCCCATCTCCAGCAACTCATTTCCTTTCTTCATTGTGATTCATTTTCTTTGCACAAACTAAATTTAGGTAATATATTTTGCTTTGTATATTTCTCGAGGGTAACCACTGTGTATTATTACTGTATTCACCCAACCTGCATTACATAGTGTATATTATATAGGAACACTCAGTGTTTACAAGGAATAAGATAGACAGTGATAATAGAGATGATAGGGATGCCGTGTAGAAGGAAGGAGAGTGAAAAGACACCTAGAAAGTCATCCCCCAAGACACTTTCTGGACTTCTGTGCCAGGCTGTCGGCTTCCTCTTGGACAAATGGAGCAGCCAGTGGTGGGTAATAACCTGGTGGGATTGGGACGTGGAAGGTTTCTAAAGGCACCGGCTTTCAAACAGTATAATGGAAAATCCCCTGGCTGATTATAACTCATTTTCAAGTGCTGTCCTCCATGGCTAGCTTAGCACTAAGCCAGAGCTGGCGAATCAGTAAGTGAGAATGACACGCCAGCTGCTTTTAAGGAATTGTAAAGTTAAAGAGGAATCAATGACGAGGGCTTCAAACAGCTCAAGACTAAGGAGACTAGCAGTTAAGCTGGCAGCAATAGATACTGTTAATTATCTCTTCCTAGCTCAAAGGCAACAAAACTTGGTAAAATAGCAATAAGAAATGTAGTAAGTTATTGTTCTTTACTGTCTTGGGCATCTTGAGTTCCAAGTCCTCTTAACTGACTCGTGAAATACTGGAATTGTAGGCATGAACCATATCACCTAGCTTCTGACTATGCTCATCAATTCTTTTTATCAATTCCAAGAACAAGAAAATGCTGTGTTCAGAAGGTGATCCTAGCATCTCCGACACTGCTCCTGCGATATTATCATCCACAGGCCATGTGAAAAGAAGGTGACCTTCTACTATTTGACATTGTTCACGTGGCAATGATTCCCAGAACATAAGCTCTTGTGTAGTGTTCTCACCATTTGGTATAGTTTCTATTATAGATACGGATTTAATTTTCAAAGAAACTGGTATTTCAAAGAGATCATCCAGATGAGCTGTGGAAATTCCTCATAGTTTTGGATAGGATTTAAAGAAAGAAAGTTTTTTTATGGGCCAGATATTACTTCCCAAGCAAAATTCAAGGAAAATGCCCTAAAGAAACACCAAGAGCCACAGAAAGAGAATTCCAGCATGGCTACATGACTGGTGTCTACAATTCAGAGACTACTATCTGTTTTCACCTTTTCTAATATTTTTCTTAAACATGTGGAGTAGAAGTTCATGTATCAAAGAGATAATATGTGAGGCCACTGGCATGGGGAACAGCAATAATTTCATATGGCAAGTTTGCTAACCGGGCAGCCTTGATAATTGGTCATATACTAGTGTTGCTGTCAAGGTAAAGGTGTTTCCCAAATGAAGTAAGAATCTAAAATAAGAGATTAGGGCGAAGCATAGCACACATGACAATATTGATGGAGCTTGTCTAGTTTGCTGGGATCCAGAGGAAGGAAAAACAATCAGGTTAGTCAGAAATCAGAATTCCGAATTTAACCTGCCATCTTTGATGTGGCAGGGTTCAGTCAGCATGTTTCCAGCTTGCCAGCCTGCACAGTAGACGTTGACCTGTTCAGAACGAAAACAACATGTACCCATTTATCAAAATTTCTCTCTATTCCTTCTTTCCTCTGACAAAGATTCTGCATGTCTGCCTTCATAGACATACACTCAGACACACACTGTCTTTCTACAGGATTTAACAAATACTAATGTTATTCAGAAAGTACTTTGCAAAACAACTCACAAAACTAAAAACTGTATGTGAAGGAAAGGTATTTCCAAAAGTTGAGCTGTGTTTTCAAGGGGTGTTATCTTGAATGTCATTGCTATCCACCTTTCAAATATTATCAGTTTGTGTTGTCATGAATGCTATTAGTAAAATTTTAGGACAAAACTGATGCATAAAATATAGATCAGACTATTCTCTTAGTCTGAGTTAAATATAACCCTGATCTATGAGATCATTCCATCTTAACTGTGTAGGAATGTGGAGCTTTGACCTTTGGATCTATGTTTGGTTCTGTTGATGGGGCTGGTTTCTCTTCTCTGCAGGATAAGGACTTAGGACTCCTGCATTCCTGGCCTCTCCTCTCAGGTGAGGTATGATCTGGGACTTTTCACAAACACTCCATCACATGTGGTAAGCACCTTCTTCCTTGTCTCACCTCCCAGGACTTCCCCTCACACACATTCACAGGCATGCATTCAAGGGAATATGTCTTTGTGTTCCACCTCCTCTCTGTGCTGCTCATTGTGGAAGTCATAGGAAAGGTTCTGGCTGGAGTGTTTGTGAAGGGGAAAAAAATTCAAATCAAATCAGGCTGTGCAGGTGACTACAGTGAGTTGAAGACCTTCCATAAAGAAATACAGACAAGAAACACAGCTGCCTGGCACCAACTGGAGGAGTTGGCCAAGGCAGCTGCTGCCTTAGCACAGAGGCGGGGCAGAGCTCATTCCCAGAGAAGCAGTTGTTAATGCAGAAATAACTCCCAAGCTAATCTTCTATCTAAGTCAACAAATATTTGGAGAACAAAAGGAGCATGGCAGGGTTTCTTTCAGAATCAAAGACACATGAAGTGAATTTTCTTCCTTCAGTGGTTCATTCGGTAAGATAGGAGATAGTTTCATCTTGGAAAATATATAAACCTACAGTGGATAGCTAGCAGGCACTTATAATTGCAAAACAAAAGAGGATCACACTCTTGTTTTTCATTTAAAAGAAAAACTGGCCACTAATAAACACTAGAAACACCTCACTCAGCTTCCTTAAAGTTTTATTAGTTAAATGGTGAAATGCTACTTTCTTTTAATTATAACTAGAAATTTGGAAGGGCTATTGTAAAAGCTCTCACTTTAAATAGTTTTTAAAAGCAGTTATATTTTTAAGTTTTGAAAAAAAATCCATATTACAAATTCATTTTTCCCACAGCAGTACTGTCATCATTTATGTTAGATTTAGATCACTCCTATTAGAAAGTTGTCAAAAAGAGGAAATTATTAAGCTATGTTCAAAGACCAGTTCTCATTTGGTCCCTACACTGGTGGTTTTGTGAAATTCAAGTTATTATCACCTCTCCAGGCTAAGGGAATAGCAGGAAATGGGCAGAGGAAAGAGGAGCACAGGTCTGTGGAGGTGAGCGCTCAGAAAGTGCACATCTTAGCTCCAGCAGTCCCTCAAGGGAGAGTGTCACTAAGTCAAAGTGACCTTTCAGTATTCCCTAGACTAAACTGTGAAACATTTTTGAAAAGCATAAAATCTTTATTTATGGTAGGAATGTTTGAAATTCAAAAGATAAATGCCACTCGGAATGCAAGCATGTTCTAAGCATCTAATATGTAATGAGACACAGCTGTAATAACAGCCACTGAACCAGGGGCGTCTCTATATCATGTCATTAGTTGACTTGTTATAAGCTGATCTTCAAGCCCTTCTTATAAAGGCCACTAGGGTAAAAAGGAAATATATCACACACTGAACATCTGTGGTTCTTTTACGAAGGACTACTCATATCAGTTTTCAAGCTGTAACCAAGGACACATATAACACTCAGAAACATAGTTCTTAATGAGAAGTATAAGAAAAAGATTTTAATTTCCAAAGATTAGAGAAGACAAGGTTTGGGCTCTGCCTTGAGCTTCAGAAGTAGTATGATTTTTGTTTTTGTTTCAGTGTTTCCTCAGAAGTTTATAGCCTATGTGCTCTCTATATTAGATTCTGAAAGCAACTATTTTTTCATGTGAAATGTTTTTTCAGGGAAAAAACATGCCAAATACTGAAGCTATTCCTCTTAACGCCAATATTTATCAGTGGTTCTCATGCTGCCTTTTTTTTTTTAACATATATTACCTGGTCGTATAAATGTGTGTTTTCTCTTATTTTTCAGTGACCAGATGACATATAAAGCCAATCCCATTCAATGAGATTACTGACAAGGGAATTAGGTAATAGAAAGAAATAACATGGATTTTACTATGAAGAATATTACATATCATAACAATAAAAAGCTTGTTCCATAATTAGGTATAAAAACAGACAAATTAATTAATAACACTGAAGATTGATTGATAACAGGGTAGGTGAAAAGCTATAAACATACTCTGGAAAAAATTATAAAGCCTCAAGGGAAAGGGAGTGCATCTTTTCTGACAGTTACAAGTCCCCTCTCCAATCAAGAGTATTTTATGAAGGCAAAAGAAACAAATACACCAATTGAAAGTATATTTTTTCATCTCTATAAAGGTCCTTGAAATCTGTCCACCACCTGTTTATCTACATAGCGTAACTATTTATTACCCATCTCTCATCTATCTATCCATCTGTCTTTCTTTTATCTACATATCTATTAAATGATAATCTATGTTTAAATATCATCTATCTATCTACCTATCTTTTTAACTATCATCTATTCATCTATATCTATCCATCTATCATCTATATATGCATGTATGTATTTATGTTTCTATCTATCTATCTATCCATCTTGTTCTTCATAAACATACACACATACATATATACATATACATGCACACATATATAATATAATATAATATAATATAATATAATATAATATAATATAATATAATAATATAATATATAATAATATATAATAATATATAATAATATATTATATTATTATAATTATATTATATTATATTATATTATATTATATTATATTATAATCTTCTACTTTGAGGGCACATCATCTTATCATAAACCTCAGATGGGCCTTGAAATCTGGAACCTTTGGTGATAGGAGGTATTTTTAATGCTATGGATTTGGGTTTGGGATAGTGTTTATAATTCAAAAAATAATCTCTCTCTCTCTCTCTCTCTCTCTCTCTCTCTCTCTCTCTCCCTCATTGTGGGGTTTTTTGGTGTTTGTGTTAGAATAATGTAGAATTAGGAAGATTTAACTACTATGCTTAAGGAACAGAGAAAAAGGATGATGCTGTTGGATAGAGTTAGCTACTATTTGTGAACATAAGATAAATTACTAGTTGTCTTCATTCAGCTGCAGGTGATTCTTGGAGACTCTTGGCAGCTGGCCTGCCTGCCTTTTCATGGCCAGAGCAATCAATTTCATGCAGGGTTTTTAGGACTTTTCAAAACCCCTTGATGGAGAGCTCCTTGAAGATAGTCATCACATCTTAATCATGATTTTGTCCACAATGCATGAGGTATAGTTGTTGGCTCATAATAAGTCAATGCTTAGGAAACGTATGAAATAGAAACTAATCAAGTTGCCAAATAAAGCCAGGAATTATCTAAAAATTGCTGTGTTCTTTGAAAGTCAATCTATTGTCAAATATTCCACATGGTAATTAAAAAAACAGCTGAGCATTGGTCATTCAACATATAACCAGCGCAGTATGAAATATAATTTTATGTAATACCCAGCTCAAAATCCTACCATACACATAACCTGAACAGAACATGTAGGATAGTTAAGAGCAAAACTAGATTGCTTGGTCCCTGGCTAGTGTGTCTCATGTATACACATAAATGTCTAAGTTCAACTCTTCAGCAACCATTTAAAATCCATGGGAGTTGCCATGAACCTCTAACCACAGCACTAGGGGAATCAGGAATACATAGGTCCTGGGGACAGTACGGTCACTGGACAGTCTCTAGACAAAGAGATGAACTTCAGATTGAGGTGGAAAACTATAAAAAGATATACAAGTGCCTGAGCATGTATATGTGTACACATGTGGGCATACATGCACATGCCCACACATACACACACACATGTAGACATACACACACATACATAAAACTAACCTAGTTTAAATTTGTCAAGAGAGAAGCTTTCTTTTCTCAGATCTCTTAGATTTCATTAACTTATGTGAGAATTTTAGAATTCTATATTCTCAATTCATCATGCATTTTAACAAATAATCATATGAGCAAGTAAACATATAAACATATAAATTCAAGTATCTATTATCCCTTGTTATTATCTAGCTGTTTTATATTAAGATTTTAATTTAAATCTCTTGTATATAAAATAATCAGATTTGATGAAATCGATGAGAGTCATCCACAAAAGTTTTTCTACCATATAAATCCACACCAAGAAATGTTCTCTGTTCTAGCACATATTCCTTAACATTGCCAAACTTTCTTTATGGTCAACTGTGAAAAGTTTTCTAAATTTATTTTAATAGATGGGAAATAAAACAAGGCTAATTAAATGAAGCAAAAATAGAGTTGTTATCTGAGAATAGCCATAGAATGCTATGTCTCTAGAGGATCCACAAAGTATTACTTTACAAAGATAAAAGATGAAAAATACCTGACCCAGTGAACATACAAAGAACAGGAGTCAACCAAACAATATACCATTTCCCTCCACATTCTCTAATGTAGGCTCACTTATGTTTGAGGAAAATTTAAATTGTCTCTTTTTAGCTACACACTATGGACCTTCAAAAATAATGAGAACAACTAACGATGATTTTAAATAAAAGATGGACCTTCTCTAAGTAAGTGCAGAAACTTTCTCTCTTGGATTAGTGGAATCTATACAGAAAGATTATTCAAAATCATGAGCCATTATGAACAGTTGGATATTCTTTTTGTCTTCTCAATTTTTCCCAGTATCATTTTCCCCTTCCTTCTTCAATTTCTAAAGATGTGTGCAGCTTCATGGTCCACTGTTTGTTGTTATACTACTATTTTTAGTCCTCTGGTGTTATGTTGGTTTGGAGGAAATCTCAGAAATGGAGACGCAGTCTGTTCATTTTCCTATACATTTTTTCTATTATGTAAAGTCGAAGATACCTTGGTGGACAAGAACATTGATGTATAAATATGCACATGTTTGAGGAACACAAGGAATGAGATAGATGAGCTAATGTATTGGATGCTGTCTCATATTACAAATGTGATCTATGTATTTGAAAATGTTGACATCTGAACCCTAAATTGAGTATTTAAATTCTTGCATTTTATTATTTATTTGTTCAATATCTATCATTTTTTGATTTCAAAAATGAAGGCTCATTTGTCACTATCAGCAATAATATTTTCATTATGTTGGAGTGAGTGCACAATATCATACATATTTTTTTCAAGAATATGTGTTCTCTATCATAACAATCTGTGCAACAGTCTATGTGCAACAATTGTCACTGACATCTGTTTGGAAATGAAAACATTCTAGATTAACCCAAAAGTGTAAGGGATTACTTATTTTAAAACAAAGATCAGAATGGATTAAACAGATCTAATTTGAATATGCAAAATATATTTACATCCCTAGTACATGAAGTGCCAGGATTTATAACTGGACTTTGGACTTAATTTTCTTCCTTTTCTGCTGTTTTCTTCTAATAATATTTGTTTAAGTGAGACTGGGTTGTTGCCCCACCACTATAAGACATAGATTACATTAACATTGTTTACTAAAATACACATTTCTCAATTTTTAATATAGAGTGACATTATCATCTACAGTGAGGTGCACAATGTTATTGCTGAGGTACAGCATATTTAAACATGCCATCTTTGGTGTGTTTTGAGACAAAAAATGTAAAAAAAATATTTTTAAAATAAAAATTTTGCAGTCTTGCCAGAATTCAGTTATGAAGTAGCTAGCACCCCAAGGTCATAATTTCCTCTTCTAGGATGATCATTGGTATTTTCTTCCCTAAAAATATACTTTAGTAGAAGTCTTAATTAAGGCTGACTACATATCACTAAGCACATGTAGGGTCCATAATTATAATTCTAAGCATTAGAGATGAATGAAAAAAACTACAATTTAATTTAGCAAGTTCCCATATGGTGCCTACTTGTTCAGATTCTACATTGACATGTCTTTAAGTTTAAATAAATGTTTTAATAATTCCCACAACTAACTGTATGTGAATTTGTTTTTGTTTAGCTTAAACCTTTCCTGTATCTGTGTAAGATTTCTGCATTCCAGAGGAGGTTAACCGAAAGATATCATTCATGTAATAACTGATATGAATGGTTCTGGTACATTGGGACATATCACTGCAGGGAAAAAAATCTCAACCAGCTTAGTTATCTAACTCAATTAAAACAGAGGAGTAGAAGCTGATGTGCTACACCAGTCAGCTGCACTATGAAATTTGTAGCACACATTGACATGCAAAATGAAGACCTTTTATGTTGAGAGAATTAAAGATAAGATTATAGCTGTTAAGGTTTCTTTTTCTTTCTTTCTTTTTTCCTTCCTTCCTTCCTTCCTTCCTTCCTTTCTTTCTTTCTTTCTTTCTTTCTTTCTTTCTTTCTTTCTTTCTTTTTGCCTTTCTTCACTTCAGTCTTACAAAGAAAAAACAGGGTAGCTTGCCACATGGTGAGTAGAGCATGAATATGTTGGTAAGAAAATGTTATTACATGCCTACTTTCTGGTTTGCTTTATCAATATTAAGAAATGACCTTTTCCTTAGAATAGTCTGTTGTCTAAAGGAACTTCCACAAGTGTAACTGAACAGTAAAACACAATTCTACAGGTACTGGAATAACATAAAACAGAAGATGGATCTGAGAACTTTTACCATATTCATTTTGGAATTTTGCTTCTTTTGAAATAAGAAAGCCAGCCTAGTTGTTTTTGACAGGAAGTGGTCTTCTGTCATGAATATATCTGAGGCCATATCCCGAGAGAAAAAAATGATGGATAGATAGACTGCAAACAAATGAATAAGGCCATAGAGCATTACGTTTAGTCACTATTTTTCTAGTAGGCATATTTTAAAATTATAAACCGTTGATTAAGATTTAGTAACATTGAGTCTTTGCATACTAATGGATGATGCAACTTCATTCAGTGGAATGGCAGGCTAAAAAACACTGGAGAGAAAGATCCCAAAGCCACTTACAAGAAGTGAAACATCACACGATATTCCATAACTGATAAAAACGTTAAGGATCAGTTACAATAAATTCAAGTAAAATAACTTTCAACACATTTGCCATAAAGACTTGCTCAGACATTAAAATTCATTAGTGACAAAGTTCTGATAGACCTGGGATGACAAAATTAAACCAATAAAGAGAATTGTGTCTGGGTTTTTAGTTTTAGTCTTTTATCTAGTAGTGTGCTCTGACTAGGAGGAAAAAGAATATTTTGTCTTATTCCAAAGAAGTCTTTTGCTTTCATTATTAAATTAAATCGATGGAAGAAGGCACTTTATGAAAGCTGATAGTGGAAATGCTTAGAATACATTAAGCAGTCTTTAAGGTGTCATCCATTAGTAGATAACTTAAGGGTGCATCAGTAGGAAACATACAAACCTAAGTCACTTTCTCTCTGCTTCATATGTACATTATGTACAAAGTGAAAGGCATGACATGTCTGTGGTTTTGCCAATCATTTAGAAATGATAAATAAAAGTAACCCTTTTATATTCATATTTTATTTGAATTCATAGTTAAATCTACGTATTCATCAGTATATTTTCTTGTTTTGCTGTTGCTTGCTTTTGGTACATGACGTCGAACTCACTATAAATGGGAACTCACTGAGCCATATCCTAGGCTATATAGTGGATGTAACTCTACTATAGATAAAATATGAAAATGTAGACTCAATGATTTTTAATGCTACAGGGATATTAGTAGTACATGTGACAAAATTTGACAACCATGGATGAGAATATAGTTAATGCTTTGAATTTATTGAAGTCCCAAGTGTACCATTCTTCAAAAACTTGTCTTGAAAAGTTAGGAGTAAAGTAGCATATTATGTACAATTTACTCCCCTAAGTAATGAAACATAGGAAAAGACAGATAAATTCTGTGTCAAAAACTAACTTGGAAAAATCTAATCAAATGTGGATGGTCATAATATATTCTATTGTCTTATGTTTTAACATTTGATACATATGGGCAAAGATCATGTTTATACAAATTCTATATATACATTCATAATTGCAATGTTCAATCAAACAAGAATTTGAAGATTGATTTACTCCAAGAAAATGATAAGCTTAGATCTGTATCTATAGGTGAAGAAGAGTTAAAGTAAAACCAGAAAAAATAGTAAAATGTGCTTCCAAGGAACATCAAAACAGATAAATCTACAAAATAACCCCAGCAACTAAGACTCAAATATTATTGCAAAGAAATGGTAGAAAAATGGTAGGAATCAGGAGTTAGGGGAGTTTGCTATTACAAAGAGATACTACAAGGGTAATATCAGTAGTTGCACCTATCAAGATTCACTATGCCTGCTCAAACATGAGCCAAATAAGAATAATAACAATAGGAATGCCAAAGTAGACAGGGGACAACCCAGGACCCTCAACTCTACACAAAGGCCCAATACTGATCAAGAAATGCTGAGAGGTCCCAATTGGTTATCCAATACCAAACAGTCATTCCTGAAAATAAATACACAAGTAGCAGTATGCAGCCTTAGCAGGTTGAATTTATGTATTTAGAAATATGTTTGAAGTACATATGTATATGAATCTACATATATGTATGTAAAGACGCTTAAAAACATAACAGACAATGAGGCAGAAAGTCTGGGGAAAGGGTGCTGGATTACACTAGGGAAACAGTATGTTCCAGATGCAATAGAACTGACACACTCATGAACCCACAATGTGGCACCATTCACAGGAGCTACACATGTGGCAGTCAGATGGGGTCCCAGTGCTGAGAAGAGGAATTGGACAGGAGCTGCCACTAACTAAAAATGTGGATTTTAAAAGTTAAACCAAATGTAGAATGAGACCATAAAGAACAATTCTTAAAATCTACAGCAAACATGTGAATTCAACTTGCAGATTATCATGACTCATGTTGTCCTTGAGTTATTTATCTAAGAAAAACAAAAAAACGTGAGACATGCAGACCAAAACAATAATAAAACCAATAAAGAAAACACAGAAGAATACAGGTTACAAGGATTTCTAAAAGGGAGATTCAATATTTAACATTCTATTAACTTAGAATAAATAGGATTGAGTGAGTCCAGATGCTACTAAGTTTGGATTAGATTGGCCTCATGCTCTTTCTCGTCTATGGTTCCCAGCTCCACAGCTTCAGATGTGAGTAGAAAGTAGAAAGAACAGAAAAGAGAATGTTCCCACAGGAGAGAGGGAGCTAGAAAGAGAAAGATACTGGCTACATAAAGGAGGGCAGGGGGACGAGGGGCCGGGGATGAAGGACGACAGAAGAGGAAGATAAGAGGGAGAAATAGCATTACATTTCTTTCAAAAAACTAAAAGGAATATTTGATTGATCTAAATGAGATAGTGTGTATGTGCACACATGCACATGCACACACACAAGATGAGCCTCCTCACTGGTGATCTAATAACAGTTAGTCATCCCTGAAATCATATCCATATAAGTAACAGTAAGAATACTAGGAAAATTGTATTAATATTTTATGCATTTGTATAGGTTTATGCAAAATAACAAAGAAAAGGAGACCGTGAGTGTAAAGGGAGCTGGGGAGGGATGCCACTGAAGGGAGGAGGGGGGAAAAGGCTACCAGGGAAAGGGCGTGGCTATATTTAAGAGCAAATAATGAAGAGAGAGGCACCTAATTTAAAGAGAGCAAGAAGGAGTGTGTGGAAGAGTTTTGAATGAGAGAAAGAGAGAGAGAAGTAATTATATCAAAGTCTCATAAAAGGAATGATTTTAAAATGCCTTAATTTCGAATATTATTTTAGATAATAAATAAACAAACAAAGAAAGGAAAAGAAGTGGGGTGAAAGCCATCTGAGAATGACGGGAGTGAAGGATGAGATCCAGTCTTGGAATGTTGGAGAGGATGAGGGCGTTTTGTTTTGTTTTGTGCCGAGTATTTTTAGAATCCCTTGGAAATGCACAGCACTGACCAGGGTTACCTCAGCTGGTCATGACAGAGATCCCTATCAGGCTCACTGTTCTACTTCATGGCAAAGGACACTGAGTGGAGGTTGAGTAGGATGTGGAAGTAGAGGTGGGTGGGGAGAAAAGGAGTTTGAAGTCACGATGACATGTTGGGAATGCGTCTGGATCTTTTCCAGCAGTGTGCCTGTGACCAGACACAGGACTCAACATTCTTTACGTTCTCTGACTCAGCCGCTTCTTTCCGTCTAAATTTGCTATCTGCTATAGGATGATTAGAGCCATGGATCCAGTGGTGGAGACCTGGACTAAACAGCTGGACACTCCAGCAGTTGAATGTGCCTTTCTAGAACTGATAAGTAAACATCCTACCTGAAGGAGTGAGGGAAAAAGGTAGAAACTTAATTTCAGGCTACAAATTTAAGATGTCCGTCTTGCGATCTGTAACTCTTCCTCTACCTATTAGACTTGGGCTTTAATGGATACCAGGTTTACCCAGGAGCCATGTTTGTTTGCTTGTTTATTTATTTTTATCTTACTGAACTTGTTAAAGTATCGAGAGCTTAGAAGTCATATCAAATTTACCACATCCTCCTCTATGATTTAGAAGGTTCCTTATCAAGTGGTTATCGCGAAGGTTTTACAATGTAATCAAGAGAAGGATCAGTAAACTCAATCCAAAACTGAATTAAAAGGGACACGCTCACGGTTGCTCTTTATAGCCAAGCTAGAGCGAACAGAAGGAGCTGAAGCACAGCCACATTCTTCCAAAGGCAGGCAGGGGGATTATTTTTATAAGGCTACTAGTCCATTAACCTTCACGGGATTAAGAAGAAAGTGAAACAAAGTTCTCAATAGAGATGACAGTAATGCTTACATATAACAATGCTTATATACTTTACTCCAGGGATCGAAGGTAGAGCAAAGACCTCTGGCCCCATGGCATACGAAATGACATAAACATCATGAAATGGATCTATCATTTCTGTTAAACACTGCAAACCTATGACTGCTCTTTAAAGAAATGGGTGGACTTAGGAAGTGCCACAGCCCAAGCCTGCTGGATCTGTGCCTTATGCTGTGATTTGTAACCGGCAGTGGGGGCAGCAAGCACAAACTCATCTATTTTCTAAGGTCTTGACCTTCTCCTGGATGCCCGGTTACCTCTCCTCACTCACTCTGTGTATTCAGAACTATTAATTTTCTGATTAATGTATAACCAGAAAGCCAGAGGGGAATGATAAGATAGGACATAAGGAGCTTTTGCTTGTTTTCAAATATTTTTTGTTTGACTTAGAAGATTATTAGGGAACAGATTGATGACCCGGCTTAAAGGAAGTTAATCATCTTGAAATAGGCGATTTAAGTAAATCATTTACCACATAATTAAAACTGTAGACTTGCCATGTTCACTCGATAGGAGAAACCAGAGCCATGTAATAATATGTAACGTGAATATTTCTCATCTTTTCATATACAGTTAAATAAACCCAAGTTACACCATTTTAAAAATATGATTGGTGGTAAATATTAGCACTAATTTCAGTGAAGTAAAAGCCAGCATTAGTGGGACTAGGATCCAGCAAGATGAGGGACAAAGTCAAATTTGCTAAGATCAAAGTGGTGGCTGATAAAGTCACTGAAAAGTCATACATTCCCCACCTGCAATGTTCATGCATCACTACGAAAAAAACGTTAAGGATAACTACAATTTCATCGAGATGAGAGATTAAAAGGAGTTAGGGAAAAACAAAAACTGGGACTGAGAATTAGAAAGGTCCACATAATATATACTCAGAAAGGAGTAATATTCAATTGTCCTGTCAGGGACTCCTCAATGGAGTAGGTTGCTAGACATAGAGAGTACTGAGGTCTACCTTTTTCATGAATGAATTCTGGGAAGAGGTGTCCCTGAGCTATGGAGTTTAGGGATAATTTAGCATATTTGAGGACTAATCTTTTCAGCTGTATTCCTAGTCTAAATCACCGAATTAGAACTGTTAGAATTTGAGCTAGTTGGTATGAATATTACCATTCAGGAGAGCCGTATTGGGGACACATTGTACAATTTCATCTAGGGATGATATTCGTTAACTATAGTTAAAGGAACCTTGTTCAGACAGGCAGGAAAGATGCTACAGTTTTGTTTTTATTGCTTTGGTAAATTACTCCAAAAATAAAGTTAAGAGAAAACGGTTTTTCTCTTAGCTCACAACTCCGTGTCATAGTACATTATTCGGGGAAGGTCACATGTTACAGGAATTTTGAAAAGTTAGTCATGTGGCACTCATGACCAAAAGCAGGAAGAAACAAGTACACGCTTGTCTACTTGCTAGCTTGCTTGTGTTCAGTTAAATTTCCCTACTCTCAAAGAGAAGAAAAGAAGACCTATGACACTCGGGCGGGGTCCTTTATAATATTAAATAAGAATATATCAATCCAATTTAACCAATATAAAAATACACATAGTTTTACGCTGTCTCTGTAACCTTTGCAAACATTAAAACCTGCTAGATTCTTCACGTTTAAACATGTTCCAAGGAGCCCCTAACTTTCACAGAATCCCAACTAGATAGCAGTAGAATCAACGTAGTTTTGAAATCAACTTGCAACTCTGGTTTGTTTTGATCCAGAGAATTAAACTGAATGAGTCATGTACCACAATTATCTCAACAAGAGATTAGAGAAGTATTTGGGGTCTTTTCAGAATCCCCATGCAACCATGTTTTCTTTCTGCTTTTTTTTTTTTCTTCTCTACACACAAGGCTTGGTTGGCCATGACAGCTGAAGTCTGAAGCCGCCAGAGTGTACTCACCAGCCTGATTAGTTGTGATGCTGACTGCCGCATACTGTCTCGGGGACGAGCTCAGCTGGGACACCCCGTTAATGGCATCGATCTCAAAGGTGTAGTTGGTGTGTGCCAGGAGGTCTGTCACTGTCACCGTGGTATTGGTGAGTCCAAGCTGCCGAGGGAGGAAGCGGACGTTGGGGCTGCACGGCTCACACTGCCTGACCGTCCACCCACATTTTTTACATATGATGTTGAAGGTAATATCCTTCCGGCCTCCCGTGTCCAGGGGCCAGCTCCAGTCCAGGATAACCGAGGTCTCGTTTATGTTAGAGATAACATTTCTTGGTGCGGATGGAGGTCCTGCAAAGCAGTTCCACAAAGATTAATGAGCATCACTTCTGGTTTCTAATGCAAAGGAAATGGAAAATTTATAAAAGAATCGGAGAGGTAAATAATCATCCTGTCTTTATTATCCACTCTATTCATCCTCAGAGGAGCTGTAAGATTATAGGCAACTGGATTCAAGAGGAGGAACCTCTCCACGCTATGAACTGGGAGTTTCTATTCATGATTAAAGATCTATTCACAAAGTCAAGCAAAGAAATTTACTGTAAATCCAAAACCCAGGTGAATAGTTATGAAAACTTCCGTATCATGTTTATAAATCTTAGTCCCCCTCACCCTTTTATTTACCATGACCTATGACCCAGAGATAGTAAGAGATAATAAAAATCTCCAAACATAAATCCACTTTCTGTAATCTCTCCTGGCCTGGCAAATATATTGTGAGATTTTGAAGTCAGATACAGATTTTTTTTCTTTTCCTAGGGGTTGCATTGCAGGAACTGCTTTAAAAAAAACGAATTCATTTTGTGGGGTAAATGTTGCATTCGTGATGAGGCAAGCATGGAGAAGGAAGCGGAGCGTTTTCAGATTGCATATGGAAAACAGAAGGATGTGGGCAAATGCTTCACACACAGAGGCACGCTTGCACACAGTGCGCATACACACGCATGTACATATATGCGCGCATGCGCACACACATACACCTCCACGCGCGCGCGCGCGCGCACACACACACACACACACACACACACACACACTTCAAAAACAGACATTGCAGCCACAGGAAGATACACCAAACCAAACCAAAGCAATCATGGAGGCATGGGTTGCAGCAGAACTACTCACGGGTACAAGCCATGGATGGAGGGTCTTTTTCTGCCCGGAAATAATTATTCTCACACCTGCAGTTCATCGAACCATCTTCTTGCGTTGAGCTGTGTGGGGGGCACTTAGAACACTTGGCAGCGCCATCCGAAGCCTTGTAGAAGCCTGGTCGACAAGCTGGAAAAAGAAACAAAACAGGCTCTTTTTTAAAAATTTTAGCAATTGTCTTGTACCTTGAAATATGTAAAAACAGATTGCTCTCATGGTGTACAGATGCAAGTCATGCGGCCACGTGATTTCCCTTTTTTATTCATTTGACTTTGATTTAAACCAAATGTCATGGGGGGGAATAAAAGGGGGGGTGGGCTGGGAGGGGGAGGAGCCACCAGATTTAGATTAGTTTGGCATTAAAGTATGGTAAACTTTCCGACTTGTATATTCACAGCTTTACTTGGCATTGGAGAGTTTGTGGTGAGCATAAGGCCAAAAGCTATGTCATGATGTAGCCATTCTAAAACATGACACAGCATGTGTCCCGTCTGCCCTGTAGCTGCCACTGAATTGCACTATTGACTTGTACTTAACTTTCTAGCTGGGTACAACTTGTCCTGAATAATACTGTTAGCAACTAAAGAAGAAATATTGATACTGTACTATATATTTTAAGAAACTATTGCCTGAGCAATTATTATTATCATCATCATCAACATCATCATCATCGTCATCATCATCATCATCATCATTACTGTCTTGATAATATCTCTTAACTTCTAGGACAATGGCTTGCCAACAAGATTTAAGCACATTTCATTTTGTCTGGGACAGGGAGCAATTTTCTCATTAGTACTGTGTTATCCATGATATGCTATTAGGTAACAATTCCTTGAAAACTCAGTTACTGTCTTTCTTTCTTTCTTTCTTTCTTTCTTTCTCTTTCTTTCTTTGCAAATTTGTGCATAATGTGTTTTATAAGTCCAATAAGCTATTTTCCACACTGATCTCAGCTTACCATGAAGATATGCTACTTCCATTTATTATGATAAAATGTCTAACTTTTTGTTTATTTGATTCTTAAAAAAAAAAAAAAAAAAAAAAAAAAAAAAAAAAAAAAAACCTTGGGAAGTGAAATCACTGTAGAATTCCTAACAAGCTTTCTCTTGACATCATTTTAGGGAAAGAATTTATTATCCAAATTCTAAGCTTTATCTCTTACATCTCAAATTCAATTCTACCTTGATATTGGATGGTGTGTGGTGTTTTTACATACATCACAGAGTATAACCAAGTTTAATGATTTTCTTCTATCAACTATCATCTACTGTGAATGAAGTGTTATTTGTACTCAAGGGAACAGACATGTCTTGTGATGGCAGACCTTAACTTCTACAGCAGCCAGTGCGCTATGCCTGTGACTGAAGTTCTACCTGACAGCTCAATTTTCTCTCACTCAAAGTTTCTCAAAACAAAAGAAAGTCTAAATGTCGAACAGACCATTAGAATCAAGCAAATGATGAAAATCATTTGCTTAATCTTGACATTATCAGGTTCCTAATAAGAATGCCCATTCCAAGATAACTTTGCAATATGTGATTTAACTTTGTTGTCATACTCAGATAGAGACAAATGGATCCTGTTTCTCCAACACAGTATGGACTAGGAATACACACGATCACCATAAACTCTAAAAGGCACAAAAGCACTGCTTAGATATTCCTGTTATCTTACACTCTATCACCTCAGAAGGAAACAATGTACACTTTCAAAACAATGTATTTCTTGTCTGCTTTCAATTTAATTCTTCACAGGATGGCTTTTAATTTTCAAGAAGGCTTTTAAAAATTAATTAAAAACTAATTATAATATTTAAAAATTAAGTTTCAGTGTACTGCTATAGTTTATTATTTTGTTTGCTTGTAAGTTTGTCTTCCTGTTTTTGTTTAAGGCTTTTGCAGCTTCAACATTTGACCGAACGGTATTCACTGAGTGAGTATTCAATCACCTTTTGTTCGCTCTGTGAACGCCTATGGAATATTTTTAAACGAAGAAGCCATGTCCTAGTTAAATCACATCCTACCTATGTTACTGATAATACTTGGAGATATCTATATTCAATAAGCCTATCAACTTAAATATAGTTATATTCAGTAAGTCTACAAGCTACACCTATGATTCAAAATAGTAAGTAGAATTTGTCCAATCATGGTAAAATAGTAATAGACAAAGATTTAAAAAAAAAAAACTACAAAAATAATCAGTTTAACAAACGTTCAGCCATGAACTATTCATAGGATTTCTGGTAGGTCTTAAGGTAAATATATTCCCAATGCTAATCCACAACAAAGGGTCTCCTAAAAGGGCTTGGTGGTACACATTTTTAATCTCAGCACTTGGGAAGCACAGACAGATCTATACCTTGTCTGTAAGTTCTAGGCAGGCCAGGGCTACAAAGTGAAATCCTGTCTCAATAAACAAACACAAAAAAATAAACAATGGGCTCTTAAATATTAGGCGAGCTGTGGGCTTCAACAGATGGCATGCCTTTCAGGAGCCATGAGTAGGAAGTGACCAGCTTGCCTTACTAACAGATTACTAACAGATCAATATGCAAGGACAAATGTTCATTCATGACATAAGGCAGATTGTAAAACATGCGCTATATACCCAAACCCATCATCTTGATGGCTAATTGAGTTGTGATTTTTCTAGAGAATTGTAACCCTGCAAGGTACTCTTGTACATTCAAATTTCATGTCGACTAAGAACCAGTGAAAAAAATAAGGCCAAACATTGTGACCAAAACAGTAGCATCCACAAGATGGATGAAGACAACTCTGTCTGCTCTCACCGTCATGAATGATTCTACCCTTGACCAGTGAGTGCATTTTGCCTGTAATGGCAATAGCTCACACAGGTCAGAGGACTGAAGTCTAAGAAAATCAGAGGAATGTGTATGGTGTAGTCGGTGATCCAACCAGCACCCGTCTCAGAATTTATTCAACTGAGAAACGTTGAAAATGTAAAAGAACCTGAGCTTTGGTGGAAGGACAATATCCTGAGACATCACATTCTCCAGAGTAGGACACAGGGTGTGGGGGGTGGGTGGGATGTGGAACAGTCAGAGGGTGGACTGGGATGGGGCTAAACTCTGAAATGTAAAAAAAAAATAAATAAATAATAAATTTTTAAAAAGAGATCTATCAGACACTGAGGCACCAACCAGGCAGCACACACTAGCTGGGTCCCCCCCTTACCCCTCACCCCTAGTGACACATATATAGCAGAGGACTGCCTGGTCTGGCCTCAGTGAGAGAAGAGGTACACCTAATCCTAGAGAGACTTGAGGCCATAGGGAGTGGGGAGGTCTGGCCGGAAGTGGGGGGGGACAGGAGGGGACAGAGGGAAGCATCCTCTTGAAGACAGGGAGAAGGAAGAATGGGATGAGGAACTAGGAGGGTGGACCAGGAGGGTGACAATGACTAGATTGTACAAAGTAAGAGAGAGAAAGAGAGAGAGTAGAAATTGAACGTGTAAATGTGTATCTTCATGACTATTTTGACAAACACTCGGTGATTGATAGAATTATTAGTTTGAAACACTGTCTCTGTTTTTAAAGTTGACAAGCTTCCTCTGACCTTCCTGTATTCCTATAAGGCAATATGAGATAGCAAATACAAAATATGAAAAAAAGACAAAAAACAAAACAAAACAAAACAAAAAAACAAAAAAAAACAAAAAAATCCCACCACCACCAACGAAAGCTTTTCAAAAGATATACATTGTAACAGTTTTTTTTTCCTGAAATGGTTTTTATTTTTTTTATATGTGTTTCTGTGTGTTTATGCCAAGTATGTGTGGGTGTGGGTGACAGACCCCCCCCCAGGAGGTGGAGGTAATTGTGAGCCTAGCAATGTGGATACTAGAACAGATCGCATGACTCTTGGAAGAATTGCACGTCTTCTTAACCACTGAGCTGTCTCCAGCTCCATGCACAATTTTAAAATAAAAATCTCAGCTCTGAATCAACACTTACTGTGAAACAGTCTAACTATGCGATCAGTATGCAAGGAAGATACAAACATATTTAAAAACCTGTTGCTCAATTATAGACTGCTCATTTATAACTTCCCTTAGGTAATCTGGTAGTAAAATGTTCTTGGTCAAATGGTGATAAAACCAGTCATCGATTTCAACTGCATGTTAAAAAAACCAAAGAGAAATTAGACGCCTCAGATGCCTTAAGTGGTAGGAAATGTCTTAAATGCTGCCTTCTTATTCTTCCTTTTTCTTTTTCCTCTTGATTTTATTTGTAATGTGATCACAGGCATATTATCTTATTTGTTAAACATGATATTTTATAACTAGTTATGAATAGGAACGCTCATCTTTGATTTTTAAACAGATAAATAAACAGGATGAAGTACTGGTTTATATTAACAATCATTGATTGAAAATGAGAGAGGCACCCCCTGAAGGCTACTGCATATCATTGTGGATTTTCTAGGAATCAGACTTGTTTAGATCCTCTTGATTGCTGATTAATGTGGAACACCCTAGCCCACAGTGGATGGTGTCATCCCTGGCAGATGGGCATAAGCTATATTAAAAATCAGGCTAAAAGCAAGCCAGGAAAGCCAGCTAGTAAGCAGATTTTCTCCATGTTATCTGCCTCTTTGATTCTGCTGATGTTCCTGCCCTAGTTTCCATCAGGGACAGACAATGCTCAGGGCAGGTGTGACAAATACAATCTTTTCTTCCCAGGGTTGTTTTTGGCCATTTTTTTAAATCACAGCAACAGAAAGCAAACAAGAACAAGACTCCAGCCTAATATTAATCAGGCGTCACAACAAATATGAATAAAAATAATAGAAGCATGTCTGTTATTAAAATCATTTTAATCTGTAGTAGATAAATTAAAAGTATATTCAGAATGTCTAATCCTAGAGGTGAAAGAAAAAAAATACTACTAAAAAGAGTTAAGTATTATGGGCCCATGGGGTCTTAAAATCACACCATCCCAGCTCCAGCAAATAATAAAGAAAAGGAAGTAGTGCAGGCACAAGGGTTGGAGGAGTTAGAGTGAGCAATCAGTACAGAAGCGATTTGAGATACAACTTTGGCCTCCTTCCCAAAGCACACAGCACACTTTCCCTCCAGGTTATAATTGATGGTTCTGAGCTCCGCTGATACACAGAGAGGGTCAGGTTACCATAGTGAAAGAAAAACAAATGCACTTAGAAAACCATGGTGGCTACCGTTGAAAGAGAGGAGACAGTCCTAGCTACAAAGTGAATTCTGTCTCCAGTTGTCAAATGCGGCTGACTTTTAGAAAAAGCATGGTCCTCATTAAGGGTTAAAAGGCTCATTTCAATTTGAATTAACCTTAAATTATGAAACAAAGCTGTTGGTAAATAGTGTTCTTTCTGTATTCAGACCCGAGCTGCTACACACCAGGCTATACCACCAATTCCCAGTCGTAAACACAATCTAATGGCCCGAGCCACCGAATAAACAGATGATTTCCTACCCTTACAAATCCACGGCTAACAGGGGCTATTTGCCAGTACAAGGTCAAAGCAACTGTTTATTCTCCAATGATCTGGACTCCCCAGTCTTACAGAAACTCTATTCTTTGTCACTTGAATGGAGGTAAGATGCTTGGTGGCAAGGCTGGGACATTTCCATCCATCGGAAGTGGTTCTGTTCAGTTGTTAACCTGCCTTCAGCTTATAGCACTGACAAAATGATCCAGTGTTTCCTTCTCAGACTACTTCCTCTCTTCCAAAAAAAAAAATGCCTAAAGCAAATGCTGCCACACAGAATCTGTAACAATATGGTATGGCTCAGAGATGGCTTAGAATTTTTGTGACTTTATTGTGTTTGCTGTTGTCATGTCAGATTAAGCATGAGAGGTGCCAGTAACACTAAAATATGTTCCGTGTGCTTTCACTGTGGAGAATGCTAAAAATGAGCCTGGCTCTGTGCATGTGGTGCTGTCTTAAAATCCATTAATAGGAATGGAGAGAGAGAGAGAGAGAGAGAGAGAGAGAGAGAGAGAGAGAGAGAATATGATTTTTATGACATCACAGCACATTGAATGTCAAAATATGTAAGACCCAAATACACAAGGGCTAAGCTGTGTCCTTCTGAAACTTTAGGCAAAGTATTAGAAGTTGTTATGAAACTATAATAGGATTAAAGTGTCTAGAAACTGTCCCTAAGAGGGACAATTTTCTTTACACCTAAATGCCCCCTCTCTAGATACAAATGCCCCATCCAACATGAGCAGACTATGAGAACCTGCCATCAATCCCACAATTACCCTTATAGTTTTTGAAAATAGACTTAAAGTAATTAATAAATACTTGAAATATCGCATGTTAAGAGTCTTAAATTAGTTCAATATATCAGGCTCAATTTCTAGATGAGAAATTTCCTAAAGAGCTAATGTATTTGAGTGGAGAAAGAACCATTTGGTCTAAAGAATGTTTGTCTACAGGAAGACATGATACCACTGATAACATAGAAATTAACATAACTCTTTAAACTTGAAACATAGTTAAATAAATATTATATTAATACATTTTCATGAGCACATAGTGCCAATTTCTTGCATTTTTATATCATTTATGTTATATGTGAAATTGCATTTGTATAATTGTTACATTAAAATAGGTCAAAATAATGCCTGTGTCATGTTTTCTAATGGTTTTTATCAGTTTTTAATAATTCATGAAAAAATGAACTTAAATATCACAGGAGTAAAATAAATGGACACATAAGATAAAGGCACATAACTACTGAATGAGTGTGTGTGTGTGTGTGTGTGTGTATCTGTTTTGTATATGCATGTATGTATATGTAAGTGTATAGGTGTATGTGTGGATATATATGTGTGTGTATATGCTATGTGTGCATATATGTGCTATACATGTGTATGCTTGTATGTGTGTGTATGTATGTGTAATTCGATCATTAAGTACAAGTTATATAACTACAAATTGTGTAAGGATACACTCTGCGTGTGGCCTGATGCCTTAGCATCCATCTCTCTTTTCTAATTGTTTACCTTGACAGTCTGATGCACAAACACTCACTCATTACAATGTTATTATCACTTGCATCGGTTATATTACACTCTTTCTCAGTCTACTTATTTACACATATATGTTTTTTAAAAGGACAACATGACTGAGCATGAGTGCTGACTACAAATTTTGATAAGCTGTTAATGCGAATTTCACACTTTTAATCTCAAACAGTTATCTCCTCTTGAGAAAATAATTCAAAAATAGCTTATTATTTTTAAAATAGGAAATTTGAATGAAATCTAAGAAATATGTCAACCTTGGAGGAAAAAAACACCCAAAATGTGAACTACCACAAGGCACTCAAACCTGGAATATTTGTGCTTTGATTTATAATCCTAATCAACCACTCTCCATGGTGGGTGAAGCCCTGAGATCTGAGGAAGAGTATCCTCATGGCATTTTTATCAGAAACTGCTGCATGTGCCTGTATTCTTCAACATGAACAAACATCAAAATTGTTGATTTATATTTTAAAGAAATGCCTTCAAGTTTCAAATTTACATTGTAACCATTCATATGACACTATAGGATTCTATTGAAATTTTTATTTTTTGGCTTTAGTAAAATGACTAAAATGATATTATGATTTGAAAATCAATAGAAAATAAGCCTATCATATTTAATTTATACATTATTTACCTTATTGCCATATAGTATTGTTCACTAGAGGAAGTTTGTCACTAAAACACATTAAATATTTGCTTTAAAAAGTTTTATGGCTATGCCATTTCAAGGTAAAACTAATTGTTTTGCTGTTACAATTAAATGTCATTGGGGAGTGTTTCTCAATGAACTTTTATGTTTATGATAAGTACCTGGTCTAGGAGAGAAAGTGAATTTTTATTTCAGATATTTTCAAATCCTTTCTCTAAACAGATAAGAACTGACTTTATTAGGACAAGAATTTCAAATATAAAAAAATGCCCAGAATATCGTCCTAATAGCTAGCTCAATGTGCCTCCTTTCCAAACCCTTTTGTTCAGATGCAGGAGGGTTCACATAGGCAAACCTATGGGAAAGGAGAGGAACTGGAATAAAATGGGAGATTATTGAGGGAGAACAAGATCTGGGATCTTAAAGATGCCCTGGAATATTTGTTGTCAAAAATCTAAGAATTATTATTGAGGAAAAGATCTCCTTTATCTCAAACAATTATATGTTGAAGAAAAGCAACCAGAATCCTACCATGTTGAAGCAGTTAAGAGAAAAATGATTGTTCAAAAATGTGATGAAAAGCATGTTTATATACAACAATTCAATTTCATGTAAAGGACCTTGATCATTTTAAAGGTGAAATGTTTAATTTTCATACTATTTTGTCAATGAGAAACTCTCACGCAAAACTTTAAATTTATATGCCCAAACTGTCTCCTTTCTTCTAATCTCAATGATGAGAAAGTGCCTCACAAGCAGGCTCTTTAACAAAGAGTACAACTTAGTATTTCACAGTGATGATATGAAATAAGTAAAACCAAGACTCCTTAAGGTAGGACATTTCTAACTATAAATGTAAACATACTTTCTTCGTGGTATGACTGGGACCACCTTTACCTTGTAGGAACCACTGGAATTAAAAGGATGGGGAGGGTCTGTATGTTTAAGATGGAGAGAAATGAAAGGGGTAAATGAATGGAAGAAGCAAGAGAAATTGTTACAGAAATCTTAAAATTCATGGCTTGCACTCAAGTGCACCATTTCAATCTTGAGGTTCCAGGGACAGATGTACAGGACATATAACAAGATGTTCCACAGTAGAAAGCCTACAGTAGGATATATGTGTGTTCTCTGGATCATTTCAAAGAAGCTCCAATGTGGCCATCCAGATTCAGTGTTGTAATACTCAACTTGATGGCGGACATGGAGAGGGACATGATCAGTTTGTCTCTTTTCCTACTGAAATGATCTCTTCTATGGTTATGTATAGACACGTACAGAGTTTTTACATTTTCCTAATTTAAACATGACCACTATAGTTCAAGGTCAAAATGGTAAGTGAATAACTTAATTCTTCAGGTCTCAGTTTTGTTTATTTGCTTCATTTAGAGTTTTTGTTATGGACTTTCATTTAACTTCTTTGCTTAAAATGTTTTATACATTTTGCTGATATTTTTGGCATCTGCCAATTCTCCCTAGGTCCTCCCTACCTCCCTACCTAACCACAGTCATGTTATTTCTCACTATCTCTTTATAAAGAAAAGACAAAAACAAAACCACACACACACACACACACACACACACACACACACAAATAAAAATAAAAATAATAAAACAAATATACTTGATTAGTTTCTTTGATTCCATAAGGTTCATCATTGATGTTGTTTTGCATCCAGAAGAGAGTAAGTCAGAGGAGGTAAAGGGAAGTGAGAATGGAGTTCTGATACTGCTACATTGGATTCCAGCATCACACATTTTGCTTTGTCTAGAAATCTATGAAGACTGCCCTATACTGTTGGCCCAACCCTCACCAGCCCTTCTAATCAAATTGTCATCGCATGCAGTGTAACAAGTACTATTTGATAAAGCTTTACTCCTTTCCTAGTTCAGTAGATGTCATACCTCCATATTTTCAACATTCATGGGAAACCTGAACCATCTAATTTCTCAAGAAAATCACTGAAGTTAAAGAATTAACTGGCTGGGAGGTGATGGAGCACGTCTTTAATCTCAGCACTTGGGAGGCAGAGGCAGGCAGTTTTCTGAGTTCAAGGCCCAGCCTGGTCTACAAAGTGAGTTCCAGGACAGCCAGGGCTACACAGAGAAACCCTGTCTAGAAAAACCAAAAAAAAAAAAAAAAATTAACTGTGCTTCTCCCATTATTGAGGTCTATAAAGGGACACTAAAAGACACATTATTAAATTTAAAGTTCCAGTCTGTTCTTATAGCCGTTAAGTTTCAAATTAGTAACTAACAGAGAACTAAGGACTCCAGAAAGAAAAGTAGTGCGAAAGAGATGAGGAGATGATCCTGTCACTAAAACGTTTACTGAATAAGTGTGAGGATTTGAATTTGAGTCACTTGGTCAAAGCCAGGAGAAATGGAAAATTTGTGTTATTTTGGTGCAGGTAAGCGAATTCATGATCTCTGGAGTTCACGGAACAGACAGTTCTACCATAATCAATTACAGGTTCAGTTAAAAGATCCTGCTCTTCTGTTTTTAAAGATGATTGCGGATATCCAACCTCTAGTGCCATGTGGAGACTCACATATGTGCATGCATACACAGACAACACAGTGTGACAATTTTGCATGAGAGGTGAGCATAACGATATTAGAACTTCCAAGAGACCTGAAAAGGGAACTATCTAATTTTTCCCAGAACTCCTGCATTTATAACAGGCTTTATTTTCCATCAATATCTTAAACATCTAGGCAGGTAAATGGCTCCAATTTACCAGAAAATCGATCATGTTCATACTTGCTTTATTCCTAATTAAAAGAATTTTGAAGATGGGTTATATTATAAGACCATCTATTTGTTTATCATGGATTAAATTATCTACATGGTCTATGATGAAACAAGGAGCTTTTATCATACAATAGGAAAAATAATAAATTATTTCCTAACAAAAACTTTTAAAAAAGTAATAAAATGGGTTAGAGAGATGATCAAAAAGCATATGTTAGGCTTGCATAAAAAGCTTAGTTTCTAGAACACAGAACAGTCCATAAATTCATCTCCCTTGGAGAGGGTGAAATTTTTACTATCAAACATTTTCACTTTTCACTTAACTTGATGTCACAAAGTGGGTAACTCTATTTCACATAAAAAATAATCATCTTATTTTGAAAGATATGATAACCATCAATATATTCATATATTTGTAAATAAAACAATGCAGTTATGTGTCAACCAACGACGTATATAGCTGGGTGTGAAGCTGGGCATGGGTTGTGGCCCTGGGCAGGGTGGCACATGCTTGTGACCCAGAGCTTTGGAGTAAACATAGGAAGAGGCAAAGTTTAAGCCATAGTGGAATGACAACTCAAACACTTATCATCAGAAAAACTTGCAACTGATTATGGAGTAGTTAGCACAAATGGACACATTCATAACACAACTCCTGCACCTTGACTCAGAGAATATCATGAAAGAAGGGCAGAGAAGTTGGAACAGCCTGAGGAATCAGAAAACATGAGGTGAAAACTTGTCTTCTAGAAATGACCATGAAGATCCACAAGTGACACTCAAAACTGTGGCTGCCTTAACAAGATGTGAGCAAGGATAGGTAGACAGGCTATGTGATTCAAACCCCTAGACATATATTACAACAGTTAGCTTCTGCAAGGAAACTAATAAACTTTAATGGAGGAGTAGAATCCTTTTTCATTTCTCAATACCTATCATATTCTGTATGGCCGATTACTATGTTTACCTAGCCACAGCCATATAAAGAGAAAAAATACCCTGTTGAAGTATTTTATGGTAGAATCAATATTAAGCTTTCAAAAGGAAATACTGGGAAGAAGTTGAACAAATATTTAAAAATATTTATGTGTCTCATTCGCTGACAACTATAAAAATATGAAATATAATTATATACACAAAGTTCAATAATATATACAATTGACTGATCATAAGTTGTATTATAAATTTTAAAGTGAGATTGTCAGTTTCTCAATTTATTATTTTAAGACAATCTTGATGTCAAAGTAATGTCTTTAGGGTAAGAAAATATGAATTATATTTACTAAGATTTAATTTTACCAAAATGAATATTTTAAGTAAGATTAAAATGAAAAGCATTTTTAACCAAACAAAATAGCTATGATTATGTTTATTATCTAATATTAAATTAAAGGCTGTAGTTTTCATTAGTTTATATGAACTTAATTTAAGGATGTATATGCTTTGTGCAAACAGCAAATGGAAAGCCCAATATTTGTCTGAAATGTGAAGGGCAGGAAAGAATTGGCAAGAACAGGAGAAAGAAAAAATCAACCCGGAATATCACTGGAGCAGAACGTGTGGGTGTCAAGGCAATCTTGGGTATCATGCAGATCAATGAAGCCATGAAATACCTGGGAAGTTGCATGCTAAGGGAATGCTTTTAATGCATATTGAGTGTTGTCAGAAGTCATTGAAACTACACGCATGAGGTACACAGTAATCAGATTTATGTTTCAAAGTTCATTCTTGCAATGTGAGGGAAATGTATCGACCAGAGTCAGGAGGCAACAAAGAGAAGTCTGTGGAAGGATTCATAGCTGAGAGGACATAAGTAGGCAAATTGTTATAGATTCAGAACCATAATCTGCTGAGTTATTTATAGTAATATTGATGAGTGTATAAGATACATAGAGCGATGCAGGATAATGAAAGAAATCTTGTTGGTTATGTTAATTCACCTGGTTGTAGAGATTGTTACATATCACACACACACACACACACACACACACACACACATGAACACATACAGAGAAACACACAAACATACACATGTGCAAAACATGTAGTATTCATATGAAGAAGCAATTAGGATCACACTCCATATAGTCTTATTCTTAAAAGCTTATTCCATTACTAATATGTTAGAAAAATTATGTATTTTGATGCATTGTCTGATTGACCACAGAACATTTGAATTCTGTATTCATGTGCAGAGACATTTGGCTTCAAAAAATGCTGCATGGATTCTATTAAGGTTTTACTGTTGTTTGCTAATGCTAATCTATATGGTAAAGCAGAGAGAAATTACGATCAGACCCACATTACACACTAGACAATTACAATTTATAGCAATTCTTGCTGCTGAAAAACTATGAGGATATTTGATTTCAGTGGGTACATATTAATATTAATAATGCAGATTTGAACTACTACATTTTTAATCCTAACTCTACCAGTTCCTAATTTATAACTGGATAAGTTATAAGGCATCTTCGTGTTTTAGATTCTTTGTCCATAAAATGGTAGTGGATGAAAGATGTTAATAGGATTTTGTAAGTCTTAAATGAATGTCTTATAATTTATGCATATTGGAATTTAGTGTTGGAATATTTTATGTGAATAATTAAATAGCTTAATAATATGTGCAAATGCTTGCAAGTGTATGAAACAAGTGAGTTTCATAATATATTTGAACAATATTAAACCACATTTACCTTTTCCTATTTTCCTCCTTTTGAAGAGTTTGTTCCTTAGAATATCATGCTAATATCCTTCTCTATTAAACTTCTACCCTCAAACAATTTACCAAAATACAACCCAAAATGCCTTTCCCATTCCAAAGCTAGTTATTGATAAACAGGTGACAAGCTTTCTGCTATACCCAATACTTATAACTATTGATATCTTAATAGATAATACTATTTCTGTATAATCTGTCTCTAAATCTATATATATGGCAGCGTAAATTTTGCCCTTTGACGAAATGTCAGTTTATCTGGCCACACATAACTTGCTAATGCCTTTTCTGTCTCCTGAAATCCTCGTGTTTACTTATGGAAGGAGAAAAGCAAACTGGGCCCACTTGGAACTGACTGAAACGAGTCCCTCTGACTTTGTAGCTCAAAGCCTCTGAATCTTTATGGAGATTCACCCTGTCGACCCTTAATATGGCAAGTTTCCCCCTTTTATTTCAGTGGCTGCCATCTCCAGCAGCAAACACTTCCAAACTTGGCTGCCTTCCCTTCACATCTTACCCTCACTTTGGGAAAGGAGTTTTCCTTTATCGAATTTCAAAACACATATGACTTTGCGAACTTTTTAGTTCTCTAAGTCTCATTTCTTAATAAGTACAGAGCTGTGGCTTAGGTGACAGTAATCCTCTCAGCTTTCTGACACTTGCTCCAGTCTGCATCATGTTGGCCCTGACCAAAGTCCCTTATGATAGTTTTTTTTTCTTTTGACAGTTAATGAGAAGGAAAATGCTGTAGCTATTAGTCTAAATCCTAGGGGATAAGTATCCAGAGTATGGAAACCACATTCACATATGGCAATAATTGGCAGGCTCTTCTAGGTGATCATAGCATTGAGCCCAAAGTCCAATGGATGCTTGCGAAATTCCTTGGTGCAAAATAGGGAACTCTTTTGTGTAGGGTAGGTATATGTACATTTTAATGCATAATTACTTTTCTTCCCTGCAACCCCCTGCCTCAAGGGACATTTCTGATGAAACAGGTTCATCTGAGTCATATGGGTTAAAATTTATAGAATTCTAATAAAATTCTAGGCTTGTTTGCAAAGCAGTCTTAACCACTAGAACTAGAGTAATCAGACGGCAGGATGTACTTGGGAATTTAAGTGAGCGGAAGACAGCACATTTGCCTATCTCGGTGTCATAAAGCTAGAAGCAGCAGGCCAGCTCCATATGTAACTTTCCTTCAATAAGCTTAGGGACATTTATAGAAGGCCCTTAATTTAACAGCATTCTTCCTGATCATTTGTGAACAGCACTTCGTTCCTGTAGTAGAGCATCCCACCTCATTCAGTCAGTTATATATTGACTATGTAAGCGTTAAGGTATCTGTTTGTGCATGCATTTATAGGTCTAAACCTGCTCTGCGGTCCATGTTAGTCTCAGGGGCTGTTATTCTCCCTTCTGCTTCCCTATGGTTTATTCCTTTTGCTCCCTCTTGCTATTTAATGTAATGTTCCTTAGTCTGTGAGCAAGCAGGAAACAAGGATAATAGTTTGCCACTAAAATAGCTCGCATTACAAGAAAGCGTGGCACCCTCCTCTCCCAGAACTGAGGTCATAACGAAATGGTTCTTAATGCAAAGACGGTTCTGATTGTTTTGGACTGTAGCCGAAGCTCCTTTACTCGGTTGTGTGTTTTCCAATAGGAAGAAGAGTCTCCTCCCATCTCTCCCGGATACACACGACCAGCTGAGCACTGTTTCACTGTGAAGGAATCCCTGCCATCACAAACCCAGCGGAGGAGGCAGATAACAAAACGATAGACCTTCTCCCCCTTCCCACACTTGACTTATTTGCTCTCACAACATCGAAATTCGTTCCTGGGTCAATTCCTATGTTAAGAATGTGCTTCTGTCCATCTTTAAATCCACGCACTCTGTGGATGCAATGAAATCTTGGAGAGTGTCATTTGACAAGCTAGTGAAATATAAACAATCATACATCTACCATTTAAATCAGAGTATGTCTCAATTCTTCCTCAATCAACTATTATAGGTATGATATTCTGCTTTCAGCAGCTACATTGCCAGTGGCATTAACATAGAGATTCCCTTGTCATGTTAAACTATAGGCAGTTACAACAACCAATCATAAAGAAATCTATAAGAAATGCTGTTTTATCCATATTCCAAAAAATATTTTTTAGGATATTAATTTTTTTCTAAGGAGTTTGTGTGGTGTTAAATATTTGTATTCATTGCTGGTATTCTAAGCATGAGGGTTATTTATTTATTTATTTATTTATTTATTTATTTATTTTACTATTCTAGATGATAAGTAGGTACATAATGACGTTTATGTAAGAAGAAAAGCTCTTGCTATGCTGCCCTGAAGTTTTAACACCTAACAGGGTTGCTATATTTTAAAATCCCACATCACAGAATAAACAGACATTCACTGCTACTTAGCATTTGTCTCCCAGGATTAGAAGATGACAGGAGATGGCTCAGTGATTAAAAGGAAGATATGTTTCCCCCTCAAGCAAAGATAATGTCTCCATAGTCACCTTACTTTCCTATTTCAAGTTCCTCTTTTATTAGTGCAAATTCTATTCCTTTGTGTCAACTCTAACTCGAAAATTAAACACCTTTGGGGACACCAGGGAATAACATGAGATGAACACCATTCTGACCACAGCTGGAGTCCAGCACGATGCTGCTGTAGCAGCTCAAGTGAATGGCATGGGTGTCACGAAAAGATGATGGCAGGGAGCTGGTGTTTTCATCTGCTCTACCCACTGTCGGACCACTTTTTACTTACATGTAGAAATATACTCCTTCCCTTTAGCTATTTCTCATGAGCCTGGCAATCTAACAGTTAATGTAAAAGAATGATTAGGATCTGACATTTATTATAATATTTGAAATTTTCCCATTTTCAGAATTCTCACTATTTTGAACATATCAGTTGCTTACATATGTTTGCTATAATCCTAGAAAAAGTAGCTTGCAAGTGCAGATATACATGTTGTATAGTATCTCTATGATATGTAATAATATTTTGTCAAGGCAACAATATTTTTTCAGAGCATTTTGAATTTATATAAGTACTTACAGATGACAGATCGAAATTAAGACATTAACATTTAGACTTAACAGGAAAGTTGTGTAAATCTCCACTTCTAAAGAGTGTGGCTGGTCATTTGGACTTCTGAAAACCAAAGACCACTTTAACTCTTTATTACACTGCTTGAACCAATCTGAGGCCATGGTTATTACATAAAAGGTAAGTCTCTTCCAAGGGATGTTTTGTCTTGGGAACCAATGCTCATCTGAATGGGGTTGCATGGATGTTGTCTAAGTTTGTAAGCTTCCTTTTCTCTTCATCCTTTCCTTGATAGGTCACCCCTCATGATGCTTCCATGCTGAAATTTAACCCTCTTGCCATGAATATTAAATTGTCACCTCCTCCCACTGTGTCTCATGTTGTGATACTGTTAATGCATTGAGAAAATGAATCAGGTTCTGTATATGATTCTGTATTAAAGATACTAATGCAAAAGTAATAGTGAGTGAAAGAGACTGATTCCTTTTCATCTACCCATACAGTTATATGTGCGTTTAAATGCCTAGTGCACATGCCACGATACTGGCCTCCGCCTCTACCTCTGCCTTCCTCTGTCCTCAATCTTCCCAGAAGTTATTACCTTATGATACAAAAAAAAGAAAGAAAAGGGAAAGGATATTTACTAACATGTATTCTGAAAATATCCTATATTTTATTTTATTTTTTATTTTTTTTCAATTTTTATTTTCTATATTCTATGTTTACATTCCAAAGGCTTTCCTATATTTTAGAAACTAGAGTAGGAACCAATGATCTTGAGAAAGAAAAAACAAGAGGTAATAAATGATATCTATAGATATTAGAGGTCAATAGTATTATTTATATTCAGTGAAATATCATTTGCCATTCATGGACAACATGCAACACTGATTTTGCTAAATGGTCACATAAAAGTTACACAATACAATTATTTGCATATAGCATGAAGGCCAATAAAATAGAGAAACAATAAAATAACTCATAATTAACATTATGTTGTGATTTATCTCTCTAGCCACAGTGTACATGTGGCACATTGCTTTGTTTTGGGTTATTATTACTTTGATACATTGTACTTTGGCCTGTGCAAAATCATAATTCTATCACTATGTAGTTATTTTGGGACCACAAGGGTAACTAACCTCTCTGATGAGAAATGGCTTGATGTCTGATTATTTTTGTTGAGATTCTAGTTCTATAAGCTCATTGTATGAAACAAATGGAGGATTGGTGCATGAATGATTTACATTAAAGACCAAATGTACCAGTGGTAAAAATGGTTTGACGCAGTGTCTGAAGGACAGTAAGACAATTAAACTACTCAAACCATTATAATATATACTTTCTCAAAAACAGCAAAATAAAATCATATCAAAGGATGAAAAGTTGTTTAGAAATTAACTTCCTTCATAGCTGTTAATAATGATCAAAATAATACACTTCAGATTTTCATTGTAGGAAGAGAGTAGTAAATTTTCTTTTCACTATGGAAACCAGGATCTCCCATCACCAACAGGAAGGCTTTGTAGAATACCTCGTCAAGTTACTATAGTCTTTTATGGCCAAGTCTGATTGTAAAATACGTTACAAAAAATCAATAATAAAAATATTCATATGATCCAAGGTTCTCCCAAATTAAACTTGACTGGGTCATGGCAGTAGGCTGATGTCTGGAATGCAAGTAATATACTATATTATTGATGCATGTCAAATAACGGAAATTGTTACAAATTAATTCATCCTAACCTAATTAACCCCGTGTGCAATATTATATGCATTCCAGACAAGCCCTGTTTTGCTCTGGCCATAAAACTAGAAAAGACAATATTTCAACCCATAAAATTTGCCATTTAAGCCACTTAGAAACCTCAGAGTATTGCTTATGAAGGAGAGAGGTAGAAGAAGGCATTACCTCATCTGCTTGAGTGACTTTTGGTGTAACGTAAAAATGTTCTCTAACATTTTTAATTGTACAAACAATCTTAGAAAATACCTAGTTTCATACCAACACACTACACTTCTTAAAACACACACACACACACACACACACACACACACACACAGAGAGAGAGAGAGAGAGAGAGAGAGAGAGAGAGAGAGAGAGAGAGAGTTGGAGCCGGAAATGGAGAAGCTTTACAATCTTTGATCTGTTAGTGGAAAAATGATTGTTTTATGTTTAAAGCACCTTGGAGTTCTGACTTTTCAGGCTCATATACATCCAGCCATGTTTATCACTGTGTGGATAGTCATTAGGATTGGCCTTCATGCAATCAGTAGAAAGGTTGTAAATTGCTTTTATTGCATTTCACTGCCCCCCCCCACTCTCTCTTTCCCCATGCTCATTTTTCAATAACGAATTTGTCCCTTAGCATGATAGGGCACATTTAAACACAGACAAATCAAAAATCCTCATGTGCTCTAAATCTGCCTATATGCTTCACCTTGATGTTCACCAGTCACGCTCTTCCAATTAGATGATGATAGCTGCTGATTTTCTTATCACTAACAAAAACCATGGCAGACCTTTCTTTCAGAGGAAAGGTCTATTTATGGAATTCTTTTAAAATTTCAGCCTGATTTTCAATAATCACCTTTCTTTTCCCACTAAGATATTTTCTTAGTAATCACAACAAAAACACATCTGTATTTTCTAGTTTTCTATAAACTTAAGTGTTGGTCCATTAGCATTCATTAAAATTGGGGAAAAGTGATCTGGCAAAGTAGATTGTCTGTAGATAGTCTGTAGATGTGTGTATTTTCCACTTTCTTTGTGATCTTATAGCACTCGCTCAACCCTCTGAGCTTAATTTCATGGGTATAACGTCTGTCTCAATGAGAAACAGTAGCACGCATCTATAATCTCAGTTACAAAGAGACTGAGGCAGGAAGATTAATTGTGGCCCCAGCTTGGCAATATGTAAAATGTGTGTCAGAAATAAGGAAAGAAGGTTGGGACATAAGAAACAAGGGAAGGAGGGACGGAGGAAGGACAGGAATCATAAACAGTGGTTGCGAATGCTCGATTGTGCATGTACACTGTCTAGCACAGTGAAGGTGATTACTTAAAATTATTTTGTACTACTATTATGCTAAGCAGCCAATATCCTTGGAAATCTTTACATTTTCAGTGTCATTGTTTTAACATGGAGTAGCTTTTAAGTACCTTAGAAATCTAAGAATTCTCCATCGCCTTTAAGGAATTGAAGCATCATTACAGAGAAAACTGAAATAGATTTTTAAAATATGTTTCTCTCTTTAAACTTTACAAAAGCAGAAGGGAAATTATTTTGTGGTTGATCTCTATTTTAGGAAACAATGAAAAGATACCTAAAAAAGACTAGAGAGGAGGGGTGTATCATGTGCAGATGTTGTCAGAATGTGTTAGGGACATATCGCATGTGACAAAAACGAATGTGAACTGATGCCTTACAGAGTAAATGTCACTGGTTTGGTGGCCTGTTGCTCCTGACACCACAGTACAGGATCAAAGCATCTCTCATGGTGATAAAGTTGGCAACAGGGAGGCAAAACAGTGCCAGAGAGACTGATTGAGTGTGAACATCACCACCTGGTACCATTGAAAATGGCACGCGCAATTCATAATTCAGAGCTATTGTTCCCTCCCTATACTTACTTTTAGAACAGTTATGGCCATCACCTATATCACCCAAGACAAATTTAACCATTCTAGAAAGGCCTCCTATCTTCATATTACATTTTTTTTTAAAAAAGATGACATTTCAAATGGGCACAGGATATGACTCAAGCATGCTCAGTATCCAGACGCCACGCTCAGACAGTTGCCTGGCAGATGCCTCCGTGGACACTTCTATTTTTAGAGCGATTCCTGGGATCCATCGCTGGAATTGTGTCAGCTAGAAAATGAAGTTCTGAAATGAGAATGAACATTTTACTCCGGACTAGGCTCCCTATATCACAATTAAAGTTTTAGCACCTCATATCAGTGTTGGCTTTTCTCCAGAGAGATGCGTGTGAGGTCAATTCAGCATAGGTCTGAAGAAAGCTAATTTTGCTGGCCAGAGCAGTGCCTCTGCTTATATATAAGAGGACAGCATTTCATTTCTCTTCACAGGTTTCTAGAGACTGTGACATCCTATGACCTCAGAAAAATTCTCCTAAATCAAGATTAAATGGCCATGCTAAAGCAGATTAATTATACATTTCTATTAGTCAATATTATTCAAACGACAAAAAGACCTTTATCAATTGCTGAAGGGGCCTTGTGGTCTTCAGTCAGAACTGAGATGTGAACTTTAGCTCTCATTACAAATATCTCAGCAGGAGTACATATTACAGTTGATTCACAGACAAAGCATGCTCCTTAATTACTATCATACACAAATCAATCATTAAAAACTGTTAGTAAAATAAGAATGGGAAATTTAATAAACACATCCGTACACAAGCTCACAGAGAAAGACACACAGATGGATGGACAGACATACAAACAAATACACACACACACACACACACACACACACACACAGAGAGAGAGAGAGAGAGAGAGAGAGAGAGAGAGAGAGAGAGAGAGAGTCATATAATAGCCATCTAGGAATAATTGGCTGGGTGTTCCCAGATGATGTAATGAAGCAACAGGTATTTTTCTTACTAATTTATAAGATTTGTCGGGCTTTATGGTCCATTTAAAAGCACTCTGTTTATATTTTGTAAGCTGCCTTCGAGGTGCCAGATAGCTGAATGCTTCTTATGTTACTGATGAGGTCATCACTGAGTAGCATGCTGGGAACAGCAGGACTGACCCCAGGCTTGGAAAAGGAGGCAAGCCTCTAGCGTGTGGCTCTTCGTTTGTGTTCTTTCATATTAACCTCCAGAAGCTTTTATTCTGCAATCAGTGTGCTCTGGATTTTAGATGAAAACATTCCATACCACTGATGTCTTTTACGTTAACTTGTTAGATTAAATTATTTTATTTATGTCTAGTCTGCATGACCATAAAATGTATAAAAATTATTTATGCACATAAGTGTCATCAAAAAAGAAAGCATAAAGGAATGGTTATAAGTTAACTACCTTAACATGTCCTCTTTTATTCGTGTGTTGTGCATCTTGGGGGCAGTGTCTATGCCAAACTATCCGTGTGAAGGTGAAAAGGTAACTAAAAGTGTCCGTTTTCTTCTATTGTGTGGACTCTAAAAACAAAAAGATGGTTTTCAGGTTTGTAGCAGGACATTTAATTTACCTCATAAGACATCTAAAGAACACATACTGGAGTTTAAAACTAGAAAAGTAACCTGTATGCAGGTTAACAAATTAATTTGATTATATGCTGGAAATTTAATCATTAAGACAATGAAAATCAAAAAGAAAAATTTTACTGAAGATTTTATGGAGAGTCATCCCTCAGTGTATGTTTAAGTCACACAAAAATCTGTTAAAACAGATTTCTCCAAAAGTGCATGAAGAAAGATGCATTGAGAATGTTTTCTACAATGGAGAGTAATAGTGTATGTATCTGTGAATAGATAGCATCAAATTAATGTTACAATGGGCTCAGTTACAAATTGTTAACAAGAGACTACACTAAGCTTTTTATAAGTATAACTTACTTTGCAAAGATATACATAACTCCCATGATAAATATGACAGTTCATGTTATTTTACATGTAAATACTTTTAACAGCAGCAAATGGTATGTGGAAATCAAATTGGCAGCATTGAAGAACTGAAAGTCTTGTAAAAATTTATTCTTTTTTCTATAAACGTATTAATAGTTCTCTTCCTCCTCATTCTTTTCAGTCGTGAGTGATTAAAATAAATTTGAAATAATGCATTTGGTCTTATTGCAATGAATAATGTTATAGCATAAGTGTGAGACTAAAAGGAAACTGCACATTCGAAAATTTCACACGTTTTGTCAGAGATAGTTAAGGGCCAACTTGAAGGAATAAAACTTGAGCAGTCTTATATAAACTGTAGTGCATTACTGAAGTTCATTGAGGTCCCTGCAGAATCCACTGTAATATACACAAAACGTAATTTGAAAGTAAGAAGGATCAGGGTCTTATACCAAATTATATCTAAGTTAAGTTGTCAGTAAAAGAAGAAGGGAGAAGAGGCTGGAGAGAAGACCGGCAGTTACAAGCACTGACTACTTCTCTAGAGGGCTAGGTTGGATTGTGAACACTGGTGACTCACAACCCTTTGTAACTCCAGTTTCAAGGACATCGATAACCCTTTACTGGCTGAATAGGCATTGAACTCATGGCATGAACAAAGGAATGCATGCCAAGAAAACATCCTAAACACACACACACACACACACACACACACACACACACACACACAGCAGAGGACATTGAAGTAAAACACTATCTCCAGAGAAGCATTCAACAGAGTGAAAAACAAGACCTCAAACCAAAGCCTAACTCAATTAGCATACATCAAATGTGACTAAGCTAAGTAACCCAAATACTTAGTGAATTTGCTCTACTAGATTAACACAAAAACAAGGTCTAACTATAAAAATATAATAAAACTATAAGCTATCTATAAAAATATTGAGTTAAATTAAATCTCGAAGATTTATTTTTTCCCCAAAAGTAGTTAAAAGTAAGAAGATAGAAGGACATATTTTCAAGTTGTAGGGACACCAACCCACCCACAACCATTGGACACAAAACTTATCCTGTCTGCAAGGAATTCAGGGATTGGGATGGAGCAGAGACTGAGGGAACAGCCAGGCAATAACCAGGACAACTTGATAGCCATGCCATGATCAAGCACCAGTCCCTGACACTATTAATGATACTTTGTTATTCTTGTAGACAGTAGTCTAGCATGTGTGTCTGCTGAGAGGCCTGACCCAGCAACCGACTCAGGCATAGACCCATAGCAAAAACCATAGATTGAACATGGGAACACTAAAAGAAAAATATGAGAAAGGATTGCAGCCCTTAATGGAATAGGAACGACATAGGAATATCAACAGAGCCAACTAACATGTACTTGTGGAGCTTTCAGACACTGAACCACAAATCAAAGAGCAAACACAGGCTGGACCTAGGCCTCTGGACACATATGTAACATATGTGCAGCTTGGTCTTCATGTGGGTCCCAGACAACTGGCAGAGCGGCTATCCCAAAAGCTGTTGCCTGTGTGTGCAATATATTCTTCTAGCTGGGCCGTCTCCGTGTAAGAGGAAGCAACTAGCTTCACAGAGACATGGAGTGCTAGGGTGGGGAAGAACCCAGGGTTTGGGCACCCTCTCAGGGGAGAAGGGGAGGGGAAGGGTGGAAGAACTGTGGGAGGGGGTGACTGGTATGGGAACAGTACATGGTATGTAAAGTGAATATATAAAAATAAGTTTAAAAATAACTAAAAATATAATATAAAACAAGCCACGGAAATTATTAGAGATGAGAGGAATAATAAAAGATTCATATGATAGGAAAAGGAAACCCTTAGAAACACGTCTGGACCCACCTGTATAGAGAAAGAGTCAAATTTAAAGGAAAATAAAATTAGAAAAAAATGTATTTAAAATTGATTTTATTCAGACCTTTTAGTTGTCTAAAGAATTAAAACAGAGTCCACAACAGAACATAGATCAATGTTGCATGACTTTGCACGAACTCTGATGATTTATATTACACAAACATCTTCCTTGCTACACGAGTTTAATTTCATTCATAATTTGTGAGGTTTATTAATGAATGAAAATTAGTAAAAGACAGGAGTCATTGTAGTCCATAGGTCCATTAATTCCTCTATCAATAATATGTGTTCAACATATTGATTTTATTGTCAATAGTTACCATTACTTGACACTGAGATGTCTTAAAGAATCAGAACTATAAACCACGTTTCTATTAATGATCTAATCCCAAGATGCTGATGAGCCTGGCAGTGTCAGGTTATTTTGTTTCCAAACCTTTTAATGTTGATTTGAAATGATTCTTAATTTTGTCTAAGAGTTTCTCTTGTTTTCTCTCTATCCCCACAAAACCACGTCTACTTATACCACCCCCAGTTTTCAATAGTCTTGGCTAAGGTGCATCAGAACATTTCACAGACATTGGATGGAAAATATTCCAACTTACATTATCAGTTATGAAGTGATACAAATAAAGATCCCGTGCCAAGGAAGCACACATGGAGGTCAAAGAGCCCCCTTGAAAGTATTAATGATAAAGACACGTAATAAACAACCCCAGAGTTGGCATTTGCTGAAGAAAGATGGCCTACACTCACTAAAGCAGAATAAGAAACACTAATTTTAAGAGACAGCTGATGGCTTGGACTCTGAACCCCTTAAATCCATAGGGTCCCCTGGAAAAGAATGTTGAACATAGGCACAACTGAAAATTCTAAAAATGCATTGGCTCAGTTATGATTATAATTTGTTTCTTTCTACTCTAAGGAAATTAGAAACATGGAAACAAAACACAGACTCTTTAAAACTGCCTCTGTTAAACCAACTGTAGCATCGACTTCTGCTAATACTTTAGTCACCAAACTTTCAGTTAGATCACTAATGGAAAAAATCACTTTTAAAATATGAGAAGAAAGGGAGAAGTACATTTCTCTGCAATGTCAACAACAGTGTGTCAGTCAGGAGAAAAATATATATGTTGAAGCTCTAGTGATTTAGCTATATATATTTGTTTTTTCATATTTGTAATCTGAAATGCAATTTGCTGATTTTTAACTTAAGGAGGGCTCATTACTGCTATATTGCAATCTCTAACATAATTTACTAAATTATGGGAACCCTTTATAGGAGGCTTCGCATAGGCAAATCATCCTTTTACTGTTTAATATTCTTTATGTCTTTAGTGGCAGTACCACTGTGAATATAATTATGTAAGAAAACATGACTGCAGAAGTAACAAAATAGGAATAGGAGAGCCAGGATAAAATCTAGTCATTCCGGATTGAATTGTTCAACAACTTCTAAGGCTCAAACATTTTGTATGTCGTTGATCTCTAAAGACTAAAATTTGCTTTTTATTGAAGTTTGTACTTCATATGTGCACTGTAAAACACATCAGTGTTATAAAGAAGTTATCCATGTGTTATGCTCACATAACTGTGAACATACCTGTCTAGAGTTAAAGGACAATTAATTATTGAGAGGGTCTCACTTTTATTGACCTGCAAGAGTTCACATCTAGTTTGTATCTGCTAATTTGACATTCATTTCACATATACACTTAGATGTATATATGTGTCTATGCTTCAGCCCTTTTAAGAATGGAATATATCAGGAGAATGAAAACAGGAGGCTATGGAGAAAAAAAAGCAAAACCTAAGCCTTTTATTAAGAAAGGGAGGAATTACAGTACTTTAGACTTTATGCCCATAAGAAAATGCCTTTAGAATATCTGCCTGCCAGTGGGAGGTTTGAACTATTATAATACTATAGTTAGTAATATTTTAAGAAATCCGTGCCATGATATTTCTAAAATGGCCATTTTGAGAACTTTTGGGGTAGTGGTGATATTGCTTTCAACCCCCCTCCTTTCTTACACCACAACCATCACTCTTTCCTCTTCGTGGAATTCCACGTTCACAAGGTCCCGCTGAACACAGTCTCACTAGTCTTTTACTTTTCCCTGCTTGGGTTTAAACTCATGAGAAGCTCTCTGAGGGAAACTGTTTAAAGCTATGTGACTATTACAGGGCAAGGTTTCCATTAGAGATTACATGTAGAGTAAGTTATCAGCTTGTGAGTTGATACATTCAATTTTCTGCTGAGCTTTAAGCTTTAAGCAATTTGTAAGTTGTGCTACAAAAGAGGAATAATGTATTCTGGAAATTGTGTGTTAAATCTCTCTCTCTCTCTCTCTCTCTCTCTCTCTCTCTCTCTCTCTCTCTCTCTGTCTGTCTGTCTGTCTCAATATTTTATTGTGTGCTGAAAAGGAGAAACAGGCCCAATCTACTCATTTAAATTTCTAAGCATTGTTTACTAAAAACACCTTTTTCTCTAAAACTTAAAATTTTGACTTATATTATTATTGACTTGGGGAACATAGGTTTGGCAGTGAAACTCAAAACTTTTTTATTTGAGGACTGTAACAAAACAATGTTAAAGCAAATGAATCAAAATGGAGTCATCTGTAGTGTCCATGTGAGGGAGAGAGCCTAAGAAATATCAATATGTGTGTATTTGTGTATGTGTGTATACATTTGTACTGTGCATTTGTGTGTGTTTCTGAGTGTCTGTGTGTATGTGTATGTGTACATGTGCTGTCTGTGTATGTGCAGGGAAGATGGTTGCTACTAACAAGGAGGTGGGACAGAAAAATCCCATGCTTGCAGGGATTAAGATTGAATATTTTCTTGGAACTCCAATCCTCCTTCATTCACACTCTTGGTCAGCGCCACCTGTGGTTTTAGACACTATCATGATGATGTCTCCTGTATCTGTGAGCCTCACTTCAATAATGCATGGAAAACCTTTCTTCCTGCTCTTTCCATACCAAAACGCTGATCAATATTTTTGATTCTCAACTTTCCAAAATCAATATGAAAAATCTTTCACTTTATTCCTGCCTCCATACCTCCTCATTCTCAAGTTGTTGGTAATTCTAACCAGCCCCTCTGAACAAATGCAAGAATAGTCTTTGAGTCGTTAAATGCAAAGTCCTCTGTCTTCCATGAGTCTACATGGCTCTAACATTTCATCTTTGTCTATGCATCTTCATAGCCCTCAGGATTTTGCCCATTGACTTCATCCTTGGGATCTCTCCTTTTATTGTCCAGCTTCTGGGATGTTTCTCAGTATCTCCCTCTGGGAAATGTCACCCTGAGATTCTGTCATTAGGATGTAATGATTGAATACATTTACAGATATTCTGCGAAAGTATTGATTGTCTTCCAGAACTTATTATGTTTTAAGTTAATCCATTTTACATATGTATTAATCCACACAGTTATTACATACAAAGGATCAGGATTAATCCACATGGTTATTACATACAAAGCTGCAGAGCTTCATTTGAACTATTATTTTCAGTTGCCTTTAAAAGACACTTTTCTGTACTCCACAAGTCACGAGCCCTTATAGCCAAGGACAGACAACTGAGATGGGGTTATGGCATGTCGTATTTACATTTTCGTTCCCCTTTCTTCTCAAAGTTCTAAAGGGACAAATGGGAGAATAACATTGTTCATTTTCTCCTACTCCATAAATCATTTGTCTCCCTGCTCCTACCACCCCTGATGGAATTCTTAGGCGAACCATTATTCTGTGTGTTCAGATATTCCCCAGGCAGGATCTCAGCTCTATGGCATGCTTCCCTCGACCCTGCCTCAGACATACTCACCTTGACTTCCCAGCCTGCTGCCCGGCTCCCAAGTCTCATGGTCCTAGTTGACACCAATGCCTCCTTCAAACTTTCCTTTTCACACTTTTACAAGTAAGTAAAAATATAGTATACCCACTCCACAGTCAGGGCCTACATGATTGAAGTGAAAATATCCTCATGTGGAAGTGAATTAATTGTATGATCTAACTAAATAATCTGCTTCAAAAATTTATTAACTTATGTGACCAAGATTATCACACTAAAGAACATTATTGAAAGTATATGGGAGAAATATAATGTAACATACATGAGGCTAATTTTACACTCCAGGAAAGTTGCTGATGTGGTTCCTACTGTATTCCACTCAAAACAACTTTTTGAATAGTTAAACTCATGATTTGTTTCATATTGTTGGAGTCTATTAAGGCTAACAGATGATTAAAATCTTTACAAGGTTTTAGGGTAAGAGATAATGCCCAGCAATTATGAACACTGATTACTCATACATAGATCCTGAATTTCATTAGTATCTACAGGTTGGCTTACGGTCATCCATAACTCCAGGTTTAGGGGTATTTGGTATTGTTTCTGGCTTTGGTGACATTATGTTTGCATGTGATACATAGACATCCATGCAAACAAAACACACATATGTGTAAAACACAAATTAGGAACTCTTTAAAAATCTTTACATGCAAGTGGTATCATGTATGCGAATTAAAACATAGTATTAAACTTAAATAAAAAAAAGTTGGAAGAAAGCTAAATCTTGCATGAGTGAATTAAGATGCTCCCAGACGCCACTGTTACCAAGCAAAACCTCAGTGCCAGTATTGGATATCTCCTTATCAGCCATTGGTCAGCAAGGCTCCAAAACAATATAGGCTATTGTTATCTCGCTTGGCTGCCCATCAGAGATGTTTGATAAAATCTTATTGCCTAAGACACTATACATCTTGTTTATATGATACACAGAAATCAAGCAGCATAAGCTTCAGCTGATCTGAAAGGCTCCTGTCTGTCTGCTAGATCTCATAGTGATGGGTGAGGTCATGCCGTTTGCTGGGAGGAAAAAGACAGCAATCTCACCTAGCTGCAGGCCCTAAGAACTACGAAACTAAACTGCTGTGTAAGATGTGCCCACTTGAGAAATAAGTGATATGACTAACATGGGAGCAGAAAAAAAATCACTCTGTTAATGGCTCTGAAAAACACTCCAGTCTGAAAGAATCCACATGTTTTCATTTGTTTGTTTCTTTTAATTTTAATTCAAGTTTCTTCAAACCAAGTTAATGATAATAATTTGAACTATTACATATATACAGCTTGACTGTTCGCTATTTAGTGTTGGGTAGTAGAAATTCATGGCATTCGTGTTTTGAATTCTGTGTGTACATTATGAGTAAACTTAGAAATAGGACCTAAGTAAATCCACTCAAGAGCCGATAGCAAGGGAGATCCTACGTTCTGGAACTGAGTTCTGTTTAACTGGGATTGCACAGTATCAAATCTCCTTCTAAATATATAGGTTTATACTTGTAGACAAATGATTGTTTCAGCCTTAAACAGAGAATTTTTCTTTTTGACTGAAATTCAATGAATACACAGAGTTAAAGATTCACAATATGCTTAGAATAAACAATAATTGAACTCTCATACCTAGTAAAGATGTACATCTTTTTCCAAGACTCAGAGATAATCGAATAAGAGATGCTGGAGAGGATGTCAGAACTAGAGCTATAGAAACAGTCTACAAAACACTATCTTCTAGACAACACACATCTATCCTATTTACAACCTCTCAACAACTGCATGACCCAGGTCTGTGTAAGAATGGGCCCTTCCATAGCCAAGCGTGGATGGAGGATACATTCAGTGCAACCTGACCCCCTCTCTGATATTTTTCATGGATAAACCTCAAAAAACAGAAATTCATTGTTTTCCATTGTGTATTCGACACTAACACCAAACTCCAGTGTCTGGTCCACATGGTCATGCATGATCCTAATTAAGCTAAATAAGTCAACCAACAACCAACAGGTATTAATTGAGGAAAGAGATAAGTATGTGGAAAGGCAGGTTAATAGTTGTGGGAAGAATAGAGGATACAAAGAGCAAATTCTCAGAAATATATATACATATGCTTATATATACATATATATGTAAATAATATAAAAACATGGAAAAACTTCTCTCTATCTTTCACAATGATTAAAAAATGCTATCCAGTTTTCTGGGAGAGAAAAGAGCATTTGGTGATTTATCCAGTTATGGACCCCAAGAACTGTAAGACCTAACTATTTGGAGAAGGAGCAGAATTTCATACATATACAAAATGTTCAAAGGGCTAAATGTCCTTCTTAAGATGTACCATTATTCTCTTGTTCATCTTGCTTTTCTTTTCAAGTTGATAACTTTTATAATGCGGTTCATTTTAGTGTCTGTGCATTGGTATGAGAGTATCAGATCCACAGAACTAGAGTGCCAAATAGTTTGGAACTGACATGTGAGCGCTGGGAATGAACTCTGGTCCTCTGGAAGAACATTCAGTACTCTTAACCGCTAAGCTATCCCTCCAGCCCCTGAGTTTGCTTTTTTAGTCCATATTAAGTTTATGAACTCCCCATTCTTCAGTCAAGTCCTTGTTTAGTCAAAACTCGTGAGTCTTCTTCAAGCCTGTTATAGACACTTAGCAACTAAAAATTGTTTTCCCAATGGAAAATATCTTGCCAACTTGGACATTATTAATTCATAGTTGTGTTAGACTACTATAAATCTAATATCACTTTAGCTAATAAAACTTTCAAGTGTAATATAAAATATCAAAAGTGAACTTTGAAAGGTATGTTAACCATCTTCAATATGCTATGGGAATTTGAATTTATCAAGCTTGTTCAAATCAAGGAGTTACCTGAACCATATATGTACGTTATGATTAAACTGGAACAAGGTATCTACACAATATTTGTGTCCCTCAGTTTTAGAATGCATCTGTTTTGATGGAGATAAGCTGTATGAGAGGAGGGATAGACTCTTCTGCTTTTTCTTTAATGCCAGCAGTCACAAAGTTACGTATAGAGAACAAAGCCAGTGGAAATATAAGTGGATCAATAGAGACAGGGAAGAGGAATAAAGGGAAAGAAGGGGGAACAAAAAAGGTAATGACAAAGAATAATAGCATATGGTTTCTATGTTTTTCAGAATCTTAATTTAAGCTGTGTCTGTGTGTGTGTGATTGTGTGTGTGTGTTTCAGAGAGAGGGAGAGAAAGAGAGAGAGAGAGAGAGAGAGAGAGAGAGAGAGAGAGAGAGAGAGAGAGAGGAGTAAATCAGACTGTGAAAGGGAGGATGAGAAGAGTAAAGATGTGTCTGTATGAATGGTGAACAGCTTACCTATATGAATATCCAGATGAAAATAACTAAACCTTTAGTAAAAAACATTTCCTTCTCTCCATTTTCATGAATATAGGCAAGGTTAAGATTTCTTACCTTGTATTAATATGTTTTGATACCAAATCGTTCTTCCGTTGAAATTTTATTGAAAAACCAGTTTGAAAATGTTTTTTTAAAAATAGTTCATCATTGCAACAGTCTGAGCCTTCCTTTTCCATTCTCACCAAGAGAAGCCCTGAACATTCCTTCATCTACAGAGGATTATATCCAATTCCAAAAGCCTAACTTCCCAGTTGGCAAGCGTCCATTTGACAAATAGTGGAAGACACAGTCTTCAGGCTAGCCAAAACCACAGTAGTGTTCTGATCAAATAGATCCAAACCCACAAGGTTTTTCTGAGTATTATTTACAATTTCGCTGTGAATGCATGGCTAGACTGAGCTTAGGCAAGCCAGCCAGGAAAAGCCAGGGTGTCTGATGATATATCAAACCTGAATTTTATATCATTAATTTTGCTGCCATTATATAGCTCATATCTTTGTTTCCCAAAGGTCTGACCCAAAATTCAACCATAATTTGTCATTCCAAGCTTTAATACATTCACTAAGTACTTTGGGGGATACTTTCTTAAGGTGGGTAATATGGTAAAATTTAATTTTCTGAAAGCCATTGTTAACACGAAGCCCACTCTGACCACAAAAAAATATTTATGGAGTCATTGAACACCCTCGCCTTGGCTCTTATAGGAAACCTTAAGAGTTAGTGATCTTCTCTTTTTGTGATGTCTATTCTCTTTATATAATTTAGTGACTAGGATAAATTCAAAAGAGTATAGTCGTTAAGGAAATGGATGATAAACCTAAGCATAAAGTTGGACTTGTGGATCATTAGTTATACAGTCTGTATCTACAGAAAAATTGCATTCTCTTGTAAATTTCTCATCTGTGAAATAGGATTAACATGTTAATACCCTCATAACCTGATTGTAGATAGTAATCATTATTAAATACAGGGTCTAGAATTCAGTGAGAAATCAAGCACCATCCACAACTCTGATGACAACACAGAAGGTTTACTCAGTTTGGTCTGCAAGATTAACTTGTTCAATCCTTCAGTGTAACATACATTGAATCACAGATGACTTTTTGTTTTCTAAACAACTAATTCTGTTTTATAAAAAAAAATTTCCCTTAAAATTCACTTTTGGTCTATATAATATATAACCTAATATATTGTTGCTAGTTTTTTGGGAAATACCCAAGTAGGCTCTTTTTCTCCAATATTCTTTGTGGTGGAAGATAATGTCACCTAATCTGAATAAATATACCAGTGAGAAGTCTTGAGTAACATCCAAGGAAAGAGGTTGACATGGTTTTCAGTGAAAATGGAGGCAAAATGCTTCCATCATAATAGGTATAGTGGGGTTTTTCTTTTAACATGCAAGAATCCAAAACATAGAGTAGAATGGCTTCATTTTAAGAAGAGAGAATATTGGGGATACCTTTCAGAGATCTGAGGTAATCCATTCAAAATGGGAACCCTGAGTATATTTCTCTATGATTCTTAAATAATAATCTGTTTTTTCTGTATTGTACATTGTAGATGCAGAAAAAATAGTACCACCTGTTCTTTTATACGTCAAACTAAAATGTATTAATAGAATAAAACTAGGATTGCAGCTTATGGAGACTCTCTTATGGCATATTTCTTGATGTAGAATAATATTTTTCTTGGCTACATGATTGTTCACAAATCTATAGTAAATTTTAAGAGCTGTGCTAAACACTTCATAACACAGTACAAAGTAATAAGACAGAAAATCTTATTAAAAATGGAAGGCTACTCATGATAGAAAGAGTTGATAAATTAAGAAACTTTTCTGTAAAAATGATAATTATGTTGACTTGATATAGAAGAAACCCATTATTGGCATCCACAACAGTGTCTGGGTTTGGTGACAGGTGACAGGATAGAACCCCAGGTAGGGCAGTCTCTGGATGGCCTTTCCTTCAGTCTCTGCTCCACACTTTGTCTCCATATTTGCTCCCGTGAGTATTTTGTTACTTCTTCTAAGAAGAACTAAAACACCCACCCTTTGGTCTTCTTTCATCTTCAGCTTCATGTGGTCTATGAATTGTATCTTCAGTATTCCTATCTTTTGGGCTAATATCCACTTATAAGTGAGTGCATACCACGTGTGTTCTTTTGTGATTGGGCTACCTTGCTCAGGATGATATTTTTAGTCCCATCCATTTGCCTAAGAATTTCATGAAGTCATTGTTTTTAATAGCTGAGTCCATTGTGCAAATGTACCACATTTTCTGTATCCATTCCTCTGTTGAAAAACATCTGTGTTCTTTCCACCTTCTGGCTATTATAAATAGGGCTTCTATGAACATAGTGAGAATGTGTCTCTGTTAGCCTGACATATACAGAGATGGATGCTTGCAGCCAACTATTTAATGATCATGGGACCCCCCCCATGGAGGAGTTAGAGAAAAGACTGAAGGATCTCAAAGGGTTTGCAACCCCATAGGAGGAACAACAGTATAAACCAACCAAAGCTCCCAATATCTAGACCACCAACCAAGGAGTACACATGGAGGGACCAATAGCTCCAGCCATATATGTAGCAGAGAATGGCCTTGTCATGCATCAATGGAAGGCGAGGCCCTTGGTCTCACGAAGGCATCATGCCCCACTGTAGGGGAATCTAGAGTGGGTAGGCAGGAGTGGGTGTGGGGGGGCACATCCTCATAGAAGTAGGAGGAGGCAGGATGGGATAGGGAGTTTCTGGGGGGCTGGAATTGGGAAAGAGGATAACATTTGAAATCTAAGTAAATAAAATAACCAATATAAAACAAGAAAAGGCATTATCCTTGATGCAAAATCACATTGAGATGAATTGAATAGGAATTGTTATGTGAACACAGTTTTAATCAGAAATAAAATTAGAAAAAGAATCCACAAATGAATAATATTTTAATGCATTACTGGAGAAGATCAATATGAAAGTAATCATCCTTTATCCTAATGATGCTTTTGGAAATTCTCAATAAATACTTAACAACACTTGCATTGTGTGACCTTGTGCAGTTGCTTATGATTCATCAGCAAAAAGAACAAAGAATACTAGTTGTCAAAGCAGTCTGTCTTGCACAATTCCGTGGACAGGGTAAGGACGAGAGGGCACGGAGTAGATACATTGTAGATATAATAAATAGATGCATCATATTACATTTGGTAAAATATAAATTAAGAGAGCAAAGTGAAAACTTACATCTAGAATGGAATTTAATAAACATGTGAGAGGAATATTGAGGATAAAAATTATTTTGTCAATTATGCCTAGGAGGAGTGCACATTCGGATCATCAGTGGGAGTGCTGTGCCTGGAGTGCTGGGACTGAGGGAGAAGGCAATTGCACTGTGAAGCCAAGCAGTGCACAGCGTTCGATCACGCTTGGGTTTCTGGCTGCTTCCCTGAGTAAATGGAGGTTCTGAGACGGGCTGTCTAGCAGAGAAGAGCACAAACTGGCTCACTGGAGGATCCTGCCTTGTTTTGAGACAATAAATATAAAAGGGCAAGGCTGGCTTTAATGGAGACTTAAACAGAGGCCCATTTCCGAGAAGGGAAGAGGGTGCCTGTTACTAAATGGCTAAGTAGGGTCCCAAACTGAATGAAAATGTAACTACAAACGTGCACTGTTTCCAATAGAGTGGCTTGACTAAATCTGCACACCCAAATGTGCACTGGTAAGAGAGACCCAAGGAACTTGATGTTCTCCTAGTGTCAAAGACCAACAGCCTGTCAACCTGGTGTTTGGTGGAAACAAGGAGATGGGAAGTTGAACTTTACCTTTGTCACCTTACACATAAAACTCCACAGGCTCACTAGTGTGTGTGTGTGTGTGTGTGTGTGTGTGTGTAAGGAATACTACTATTTTGTTTCCAATTAAAACAAACAAAAAAGGTGCTTCGTTGTAAATGTCTTGAATATCCAATCCTGGCTAGTAAGAGCAAATTTTCTTATACTTCTTTGCAAATCTGTTCCCGAGGAATTGAAATATTTTCCAAAATATCCTTTAAATGTGGGCTCAGTGGTTCATGCAATGTTTTTGAATAAGGAACTAATGGTTGTCGACTTAGATATATGAATTATGAAAACTTAAAATAATTTAATAAACTATCTTTTTTTCCCCCTCTCATTAGCCATGGGTCTTCCTTTCTTTCTTACCCTCTCAGCCTTCTCTTTCTCTCCTCTATTTTTGTCAGGGAGCATGGTATGTGTCTCAAAAATCACACTTTTCAGTCACAGAAAAAAATATTTCCGGAAACTGTTTCCAGAAAGAGTTCTGAGAAGTGTGAACACCGACAGAAAGAACGGTTCCGGCAATTGTGATAGGGAGCAGGACCCGGAGAGCAAAACGCCTGTAACAAAGTATCTAAGCAGTTGCATCAAAAGCAAGAACAAGAACATCTGACGCCCTACCTAACTTGTACTAAAGAGCTGGCGCAGCTAGACTATGCATGAACATAGTTTTCGAATATGACGGGTACACAGAACAAAAGAGCTAAGTAAACTGGCATAAAGACGGGTTGAGAAGAGCTTTAGCGACAAAGACACAGTCTCTGGTTCTATCTACGACTCCAGGTTCTGAAAATCAACATAACTTCGTGAATATTTTTCCCAATATTTTAAAACATGTGGAGAGAAGGCCATTAGAAAAAATAAGCAGTCACGGTCTACGTGTGGAATGAATACCAGATGCGGCTCGGCACCCACACGCAGGATCTTTCACCACTTTGCCCCGACTGTAATTCTCTAATCATTTCCACCTATTCAGTTTTTACTTCGCAGCTTTTCTTGACTTGGGATCATGTCAAACTCCTCGAACAACGTTAAATTAATTTTCACAATGATCACGAAAATGCTACATGTTAAACCCCCTTTCGGTTCTCCGGATTAACTATAAAACATAAACATAAAACGAGACACCTATCAAAAGACAAAAAGGTTATCAATGCAGGTAAAGAAACATGTGTTAAAAACCCCTATTGACACACAGAAGGACTTAGTTACAGTATAAATTATTTGACCAAATATGGAGTCAAGAAATAATTCCAGTTATACATGTATGCTCCAACCGTGGTTTCATTTTGCTATGTATGCTTCTACTGTGTTGTCCAAAGGTCCTAATATAGACTATGAACTATCGTGTCAAATATTCTGAATTACTATCCAGTGCTAATATGTTCTTTTGTACCTAAAATATCATTCATATTCATTTTAGAAGAAAATATAATTCCAATACTAAGTAGGGTAGGTTTTAAGATTATTTTTCTTATTTTTAACTATGCATATATCTGTGCATCTGTATGATAGAACCGTGTCCTCAGAGGCCAGGGTTGTCAGATCCTTTGGAGCTGGAGTTACAAACAGTAGTAGTTTATCCAACATGTATGTTGAAAAAAGCTAGGCAGTGGTGGCGCATGCCTTTAATTCTAGCACTTGGAAGGCAGAGACAGTCAGATTTCTGTGTTCAAGACCAGCCTGGTCTACATAGTGAGTACCAAAACAGCCAGGGCTATACAGAGAAACCCTGTCTTGAAAAACAATAAGAAAAAAAAATCATGTATGTTGAACACAATACATTTAAACTGCTGAACCATCTTTCCAGGATGAAGAATGTGGTACTTTTTTACTTCACTGAGTATACATTCTTTCACTCATTAACTTTTTATATTAGGACCCAGACAACTCAAATTATTCTGTTGACTAGGTTTGCTGGAAATGTTTCACATCTATCAGTATGTAAACCGAGGCACCATATTGCTTGGCTTAGTTAATATGAAAAATTTTATTGTTAAATGTATATTTACCAATCATCTATGTGGAACTGTAGGAGTCACTGCTCAGCGTGAGCACAATAAATCTCCTCCCTTTTATCAGAAAATACAAAATGACCGCAACATTTCATGATCATATTTTTATATCAAAATCCCTTTATCATCTATAATCCTAAATTACTGAGGCACTTTAACATTGGGAGTTGAAACAAAAGGAGTCTTTATCTTTATCCTATACATGGCAATTATAAGACTATGTTTTAAAATATTTTCCTGTACCATGAGAAACATGTTAGGATTCACATGAAAACATTTCCCATGAGGCTTTCCCTTGATGCCTCATTTAAAACAAAAGCCGTACGTGACGTTTCATTTGGTAATTCACTGGAATTTTTTTTTCAAGTTTTAAGTCCAGAAAATTCTTAGTTATAAAAATTAAAATTCCCTTTATGGAGGGAATGTTTGTATCTTATTTGTCTATGGTTATTTATAAGTCGAGAGACATACTGTGGTACAATCGTGGACACATGAGTCCCAGGTAAGTAACCAGACTCCTAATGGAGAGACGAGACAGAGAGATATGAGGAAGTAAGGCTGTGTCTGTGGAGACTCGGATCGTGTACCTTACTGGGTACATTTCCTTCTTAAGAGACTGGCTCCACTGAGTGGGATTTCCTTAATTAAAACAAATGGCTGATCATATTGACTCAGTATATCTTAGTACAGATGAGTTAAACATTGTGGTCAAGAACTTGGCCTTTGAAGTGAGACTCCAATGGGTGAAAACTGGTTGGAAACTTATTATCTGATTTATATCGGGCAGCTGTCAGACAATGGACGTAACTGTCGAAAGAATTAAGTATGTCATCTATAAATAGAAGTGCTTATGGCGGTGCCAGGAACATAGTAATTTACCATCACGTAACATATACTTCTCTTTTTGTTTCTGTTCTCTGCCTCGGCTCCCTGTTCTGTGTTGTATTTTCCATACATGGAACTTTGTAAACAATGCTATACAGGTTCTTAAAAATAAATGATGTCAATGTCAACTATAACTTCTTATGAAAGAAAACCAATTTGTGTGACATATTATTTTTTTTTCTGATAGAAAAATATGATAATTAGACGGACAGACATTATAAGATTTAGACTTGAATGTAAAAGATTTCCTGTGTGACTGGTTTTTAAACAATAACAAAGCAGCCCAGGAGTAGGTGAAGACATAATTCTATCTGGATCGGGTTCTGGTAAATATTTAATATTACTAGTTTAAAATTCTTGTTTGAATTTGGGCTAGGTGTACAACCATGATACCTAGGGCTAGATAAAAACTTTTTCTTAACCCCAACAGAGAAGGTGATATAATAGGGCCCAGAAACAGCGATTCACCTGGTAAATGACAGTTTAGACGGCAAATAAGTGGCTAATGGGAGAAGCCGTTGCTTGAGGCCATTATAATATTTTCCTTAAAGTTATATAACAAAACTATTTTATTTTCCTTTCTTATACAACATTAGAATCCCCTTTCAATGATTTTTGTTTAATCATGTGCCCATCTCATAATAGTATAATGATCTGTAATGAGAAAACAGGCTCTAGGAATAGATATACTAATGTATCAATGTCCTGCTCAGCACTCCCTCTGTTATTGGGTAGAAGAATCTTACCAGCACCCTTATGTGTGAACACAAAGCAATAGAAAAATCTCATAACCGTTCTGGTCTGATGCAATCAAGGGAAAGCCTTTATTTTATTCATCGCAAACTTATTATCTTTTCAATTACTGTTACTATATTGAAGTTCTCTTTTGGCTCATTTATTTTTTTAAACTGAGATCTCTGGGTGTTTCATTTACAACTGTCAGTTTCAACATTGTTTTCATCAAAAATTTAATACCGTTAGAGGTGTCTTTTTCTCATTGATGCGTACCATCAGCCCTAACTATTGCTAATTTACACTATGCCAGGATTCATCCATGGGCCCCTTGTCTGCCTCTCTTAGACCAACTCTTAGCTGTACACGGATAAGCAGTCTTTATATTATATACTAGTCTCATACGTTTTTCTTGTCATGTCTTCCCCGTGGTATTTATTTGAAAATGGCTTACATCATCGCATGACAACATTCCAAAATGTTCCCGTTTATTGTTGCCTGCATATGAAAACATAAACTTAAAAATTTCTGAGGCAGGGGATCTAAATACTTCTTGAACATATTAGCCTGGGTCGCTTTCTTGCCAGAAGGATTTATCATTTTATAAAACATACCTTTATAAAATATGACTTGCCATTAAAAGACTGCACCCAAATATCCCATTCCATGTGCCAAAGTAATTTATCAATGGTACCACTTTCAGTGTGCAGAACTCTCTGTAAATTCTATTAAACTCTCATAGTCAGAATTTACTTGGATTTTTTTTTTGACAATTTGTTAAGTTTTTGTGATATGTATTTTTTTTCCAAAACAGGAAACACTAATCCCAAACTTGTCCCATTGCCTCAGCCTCCTGAATGCTCTTAGAGACATGTGTCATCACACATGGTTTGTGTCTAAATCATTGCTAAACCCCATATATTTGAAAGTCCTTAAAGATTATCTGTAGCACGCTATTTTAGTTTATAGGTAAATTTTTTTCATCACAAATTATAAGCAATTTTAAGTACTTTTAAGCTACTACTTCATATCAAAACTAAATCCATTAAAGATGAAGCAACAGGAACTGGATTAAACATCATGTTGGAAACAATCAAAACAAAATCAAGAAACAGAATACAAAAAAACACATTAAGCACAATTTTTCACTACCTGGATATTATAAAACAAATAACAATGTACCTCAAAACAGGGCAATGAAAAGACCTCATACATAGTGTTTTATGGCTCAGATATTCTGTCTATAACACAGGGACAAGAAACCAAAGCTGAGCTTAGAAAATTGACAGGGACCATATACTAGAAGAATAAATCAGAAAAACATAATATCTGCCAAGGATGTTTATTTGGATATCGCAGAATATTAGTCCACTCATGCACAAAAAAACCATAGGGAAAATGACTGGATTATTAAAATTATCAGGGTTGGAGGAGTTTTTAAATTTTTTGTATTAAAATAAAAGCTTGCTCTTTCGCCAGCTCTCTGGACTCGTTTCTTCCTGTTTTGACCTGCTTCGGTGTAGGGTTTTTACATTGTCTTATTGGATTGTGTTTTGTCCTCTTTGGTTGTTATCTCTTGGAGGCCTGATCATTTCTGAAGGGAGACAGAGGGAGAATGGGTCCAGGGAAGAGGGGAACTTAGACATGGGGCTGGGAGGAGTGGAGGAAGGGAAAACCATGACCAGGATGTATTGTATGTGACAAGAATATACTTTAAAACAACAGCAAAAATAATGGTTTCATTAACTAAATTAGAAAACTTCAAGAGTCATGGTGGACTGGAGGCACAAAGGTGTGCCTCCTAAGTAGTGAGCAAGAATCAGACCTTGAATAAGTGCTGTGCTTATCCAGTGAAGTCAATCTAAAGAACAAAGGCTCCCGAGGAAAAACTGCTTCTTGATAAACAGATGATGTCTCACTGAAAAGCCAAATAATTGGAATACAGAACTATCCAACACTTGAAAACTAAAATTAAAAAATGGCAAATGTCTAATGGAAAATAACCCATCCTACAGCACAATAGACTTCTGACAGAAAAGGATGATCAGGTGAAATCAGTTCAGAGTTTTGGTAGATATTAGGGGTAGTGGATTGAATGGGAAATTTTCCCCATAGGTGCAGGTATTTGAGTAATTGGTCCTCAGGTAGAGGCACACTGGACCCTGTTTGGGAGGGACGCCTTGCAGAGGGAAGTAAATCACTGGTGGCAGGTTTTGAGAGTTTAGAGCATCATCCCCACTTCCAGTATTTCCTCGGCTTGTATTTGGGGTAGGGAGGAGAACCCTCAGCTTCCTGCTTGATCTCACTGTGGACTCCTCTTTGGAACTGCAAGTCAGAATTAATTTTACTTTCACCTAGTTAAGTTGGACCACAGCATTTTCTCATACCATCAGAAAAGTAGCAAATACAGAGGTCTATAGATTATGCACTCAGAAAGGCTAATGTAACTGTGCCTAAATGCTCTCTTTCACTATAAATGGAAAAGACGCAAAACAGAACCTATGTTATGAAATAGATTAAAAGTTACTATAAGCAATTTGAAGATATATTAAATTAAATTGTTAGTGGGTTAATACAATGATGGAAAATATTAACGAGCTTAAACACAAAGCAATAAAAGCTTCCTGAAATTAAAAGAGAGAGAAAAATAATTATAAAATGTAAAAAAAAAAATCACAAGTCTCAGTATATTACATTGTTACTATAACGTAGTCATTGTAGTTTTCAACTCAGTGAGGCAAAATTTGAACAAATATGTTTCCACTAAAGAACAAAGATAATTTAGTGAAGAAAGGACAATCAACCCAAAAAGGGTTCTGAAACAATTGTGCATTTGCAAAGGAGTCCTAGTTCTTAATACACATGTTGGTCAGGACCTCTTTTGGGGGTGGAAAGACACTTTCCCAGGGAGCGTGTAAGATGATCAGAAAACATGGATAGTTGTACTATAATTCATAACAGTAGCAAAAGTTACAGTTATAAGTAGGAACAAAAATAATGGAAAAAATGAAATAAACCGGTTAATTGATGGAAAAAATATATATGGAGTGAAGTCACTCAGACTTGGAATGACTGATATTTCATCATATTTCTTGTACGTGTTTTCTACCACTGATTCTTTTTTTAAAAAATATGTTTAATTTGGGGTACATGTAGGAGCCAGGTAATTAAAAATAGGCACTTGATGGAATGTCCAATAACAAAGCTGAAAATAAGAGAAGAGAGAAGGGAACCATGAGAGATGGGGGTGAAGGTTCAAATATGGCAAGAGTGGTGGATAGGGAAACTCAGAGATGGGCAAGACTTACCCCAAATGAAGGGTGTGTAAATAGCTGTATAGAAACATATGATCTCGCAACCCAAGTTTCAAAGAATGTAATTATAGTGCATTCCCAAGCCAAACCATATCCTAGCATGGGATGGGGCAGTTGGGCATGAAACTCTTCACAGAGCCAACAAGATTTTGGCAATTGTAACTGTTGGGAAGAGACAGTTCTCTCTATGAGTTTAGGTTCTGGTAAGTCTACCACTCTCCAGGATGAGACCACACATGACATTAAGGCAGCTCAAATTGGTCTTGATTTGTTTTTCAAAAGACACGGATCTGGGTGGGTAGGAAAGTGGGGGGTTGTATTTGGGAAGAGTTGGAGGAATTAGTGTGATCAAAAGAAATGGTGCAAACTTGAAAGAATTAACAACTTTTTAAAATGAAATTCGATGAGATAATAAAACACAGGTGACATGATAGAACGGTGTGTAGGTGTGTATGCTCTGTGGGAGGTATTCAGTTTTAAAGTTAAAGAAGAGATGTGGATAATGTACCTAAGGGAGTGCAGACAAGGATATATAATGCAGTCATATGGTAATTCACTTTTTTGTAAGACAATTGAAAGAGCAGATTTACTCTTTCTCCTTTAAGGGGTTGTGTGCCAGAGCTCTTAACCATGCATGCACACTGTAGAGCTGTCTCTCAGTTCTCAAAGCTCAGCTTCAATATAGTGAAAATGGGCCTTGGGGCCTTGGTTCTGGAAATAAAAGAACTCATCCTGCTCCACCAATATCTCCTCACTGTGTAGTTATTCGTGAAGGATGCTTAAATCCCTTTGAGCAATGCCCTGAACTCCCTCCTTACCTCTGTTCTCCTTTGTTTGCAAAATAAATGTTTAACTCAAATGATGTTTGTTTATTGTACTCTTCAATGCAAGAAGATAAGACCCAAGAATCCTTTTTAACAATGCTAAAACTACGTAGGAAATTATAGTAGAAATCTATTATCTGTTTGAATTGAGAAAGGGTTGGCAGCCATGGCCCACAAGCTTGATCTGATTATCCACCTGTGATTCTCTGGGTTAAATTGAAGACTATTTTAAATATCTAAATGATTGAAAATAATGAAATTTAATTTTTGAGAATATGAAAATAAAATAAACATTAAAATTCAAATAAATAATTCACAGACTGCCACATGCCCATTTATTTATATATATATTACATAATTGCTTTCCTATCCCAATTTCAGGGATAAATCTTTGAGAGATTTATATAAGGCTCAAAATCTCAGTTATTTATAATCTATCTCTTAAAATTTAACAATTTTGGTAGGAAAATATGTGATGGTAAAAACAATATTTAAAAGAATTTTAGAAATGGGTTTCATCCAGGTCTCAAAGTATGCTTAATTATTGCTATTGTTATTATTATGATTATTAATTTACATTTTTCTCACTGCCCCTCCTCCTAGTCACTCCCTTCCACAATCCTTCTCCCTCTCCTTCTGAGAGGATGGTCCCCCCCAGGGATCCCCCACTTTGGCACATCAAGTCTCTATACAGATTGGCACATATTCTCTCACTGATGTCAGGCAAAGCAGCACAGCTAGAACAATATCCCACAGATAGGCAATAGTTTTTGGGATAGTCCCTCAAACTCTGTTCTTGAAATATGTCATTGAGAGAATAGAAAGCCACTCAAAGGATGAGGGATAACTACAAATCAGAATCTGATAAAAAATATATATATGATAAGTTAAAAAAAAAAAACCTGAAATAGCAACGATTGAAATACTATACCCAATAAATGCTGGTATTTTACCAAAAGCAAAGTTATAAATAGAGAGAGGTACATAAACTTGCTTAGTTTACAGAATTCACATTAAATATAGAATAAGATGCCATTTTAGAAAAAAAAAACAATCTTTAGTTACTGATTGGTTATGTTTTGTAAAAATGGGACTTGAAAATTAAAAAAAAATCATAGATTAAGTAGAACTTACATATATTTCTAGTAGAAGATGAAATGTACCAAATGTTGTGGAAAATATACTTACACTGCCGAAAAGTAAAAAGAAGGGATGTTGCAGTAAATATTCTGCTTAACATCTATTCAAAAACGAGAAAGGTGAATATTTAGAAAGTCCTATTAAAAATGGGTACTAAATGCAGTATTTAGAAAATTCAAATTGAACTTTAGCAGTCATCTGGTGTGTGTGTGTGTGTGTGTGTGTGTGTGTGTGTTATGTGTGTGTGTGAAATAAGAGAAAAACCAAATTCAGTAGAAACTGGGTACCCTGGAGAGTCCTGAGGGAGTTACTATGAATTATGGTTTTATTAGCCCAGGTATATGCAACCCAAGTATACATAGAGATTTTTAATATATTCTGATAAAGAATATTGAGTTAACAGATAACCTCAACAGCAGCACATTTCACATAACACATGAAGACATTTTCCTGATTTTTTATTATAACTTGTGTAAATACATTCTTAAAAGTATTTTATATTATTTTTCATTAGCATGATCTTTTTGTTTTATTTGACACATTGAAGGCATTTCTGGAAAGAATTATTGCTTCTGAATTTTTTATAGCTATAGAAATAGTCATAATAATCTCAGCAAACCAAGAACGCCTGTGTAGTAGAGCACAGTAATTTATTAATTACATTCTAATTTAATTGATAAGCAGTTTAAAGATCTAGACATTAATGCTACTACACACAATAACCTTCAAGCTGTAGACTAAGGATCATAGATTATCACAAGTGTACTGAGGAAGCAGATATTTTCATTTAGTCTGCTTGGCTGGCACATGTCCCATAAACCAGATCCAACACTAGCCTCACTGGATGGAAAGTCCCAGTCTTTTAAGTGCCAGTATCATAAAGTGGAGCAAATGATCCTTACACATAATCCCATGCAACATCACACTTCAAGGTCTGCAGATGGCAATGCAGTAATAGCTCTTCATTTTTAAGTACCCTCAGTTGACCATAAGTTCTCTTATATCTGCCCTCAGCTACTGATTCTAGTACTGAAGACTCCTGTAAATAACTTTTATCTGTTGTCACATTTTTATGGAAGGCTGGTCAAACAAAATCAAGTATTAATTTATAAAAACATTACACATGTTCTGCATCTCATCTGCACTAAATCTGGAGAATACTTTTCTATCATAAAATTCCCACAAGTTTTATGTAACTCATAGCCGAGTATAGTAGAGTCTTTCTCTTTATTCTACATTTAAAATGAAAACATGCACAGAGGAGGGTGCGGTTTAACTTAGTTGGTGAAGGGCTCCTCTGGAATGCATAAAGTCCAGAGTACAACTCCCAGCTCCAAGTAGACAGGACACAGTGGTAACATACATTCAACAGTGGTACAATGGGGTAGAGAGATCAGAAAATCAAGTAATTTTGAATCATATGGTAAGCTCAAGGCCAGTGTGGAATATAGGAAACTTGACTGAAATCAAAATCAATAAAGGAGAAGAAAGGAAAAACATGTAGTGTGAATTATCCTTTATAATTAATTAGATTTACTAGAAGAAAATTCTGTAATCAAAGAACATGAGAAATTGTGGGACAAGCACAGAAAGCTATCTAAACCAGATCACTAAATGCTATAGCTGTAACTTTATTTAGGGCAAGTGTACTATCTAGCTACATATTGGCTACAAGGGACACATTCACACAAAGGACACATGACAAGCCATGGGAGGGAGACCCAAGTGTGGCAGAGAAAGTCACCAAGCCACATATAATCTAATCAATACCCCCTTGTTATCTGATTTTTTCCCCTCAAGCCAATCTTCCATTAAAAGTACATGAACAAAATAATCATACATTTAACAGTATAAAGCCCTGAGGTTTCTCTGACTTGTTTCAATTATAAAATCCACCCAGTGAACGTAGAAAAGAAGAAAAAATTTGTTCAGTTTGTTTTTTAACCTAATACATTTGTCTCACATTAACGGAGAAAACAAACTCATCATGTAAGACCAAAGTTTTGGGCATTGGGTTTTAAAATATTGGGTGGTGTGGATTCTGGTTTGAAGTCATGTTTTTGAAATCTTTGTAGTACAGTTTTACTCTGACTCAAGCATGTGGTTCTATTTTCTTTAAATTGTGCCACGTGGGGTATCATTAGTAACAAGCTATAATTGGCATTTTCACACTTCCTTTTCAATAACTTACTGCTGCACTATTGTGTTTTGGGCTCATGGTGGCTACGGTTATGAACCATGTGTGCTACATGGGTAAAATCATGTTTTCCAGAGTATGATGCTCTTCAAAGGTCACACTTGCAACATTTTCACCAAGCCACCCATGAAAAAGAGTGAAGATTATATTCAAACCCACTTATCAGAAACTTCATTACAGCTGTGGTTAAAATACTTTAACAGTCTTTACTTGGAGGAGGTCATGGATGAGGATACACTTTGCTGAGTTATATTTTGTAATCAAACTTCAGAGGGAAAGTCTGAAAGAGAGAAATGGTACTTCTACCCCCAAATAAAGAACATTCTAGAACAAAACACAATTGTCTCACAAGGAACTGAAGGCTGCTTCTTTCCTAGGTCATTTGTATCATGTGACATCATCACACAGACCATCAGCTGGATGGAAGTGTAACATCCAGGTGAGCTACATCAGGCAATGCTCAGGCTGAATTCCTTTTGATGTCTCCATCCTAGAAATCCACATTTTGACCACAATAGACTCACTCAACAGAAATGCCATTCTCTGAAATGTAACATAAAGAGTGGGCTTGCTTGTCAACCATGAGAGGAAAGAAAGGACGAGTAGAAGAGAATCAGGGGTGGGGGTGGGGGTGGATTCCTAGCGTTGTGTCCCCTCCCCCACATTCCTGTGCGAGGGGTCTCTGCTCTCCATTTTCTGTTGCTGCTCTTTGTAGTGCATAGTAAGCACTCACACCTATTTACTCTTTGGAGGGATTTTCTGTCATTAAGAGAGGCTATGAAATTAGATTTTTAAAAAAAAAAATTGTCATTAAGTCCCGTGTCATTAAGAGATGCTATTTTAAAAGTTAACATTAAGTCATGTGTTTGAAAACTTATTGTTGAATAAATTGGCTCCACGGGCTTTCCCGAGCAATCCAGCTAGACTGACTAACCGGATTCTTTAGCTCTGAGTTCAACTGAGATACCACTTCTTAGTAAATAAATGAGAGGGGGCTGGGAAAGACATAATGGGCATCAGCCTCTAACATCCATGTATTAACACTAGTACATGCATCCACACATACATGTATACCCTCTCATGGGAAAGCACAATTCACAATAGTACACAAATGCAAAACATACTAACATGAAAGCACAATTCCAATTGGATTAAAAGATCTTAACTCTGACACTGCTAGAGGAAAAAAAAAGACTTCAAATAGGAACAAAGGAGTGGTTTTTGAAAGGACTGACTCCAGCCCCTCAGGCAATCATGGTAAAAAAATGACAATTAAGATTAGATGAAATTAAAATGCTAATTCATAGGAAAGGAAACCATTTATTGAGTAAAGAGACACTTTATTCATTGGAAGAAAATCATGCTAAGTATAGATCTTGATTATATGATTAAAAATTTTAAAGATTAAAATATATGAGAAAAATATAAAAACCCCAAAATATAAATAAAGTAAGCAGCAAAATTAATACACAGGATAAAAAATGTATAGATAGTTCACAAGAGAAGTATAAATGGCCAATAAACATGAAAAAGATTGTTCAAAATCATCAGATATTGATGATTTTGAACAATCTTTATAATATACTTACATTATATATAAACTTACAACTGCTATGAGATTTTATTTCACCACAGTCAAAATTGCCACAATTTATAAAACAATAAAACATGTTGAGAATGGAAAGGAGAAGAAAGGCTTAGACACAGCTTGTAGGAATGAAGGGTTTCTCTGTGTAGCCCTGGCATCCTGGAACTTACTCTGTAGTCCAGGCTGGCCTCGAACTCAGAAATCTGCCTGCCTCTACCTCCCAAGGGCTGGGGTTAGAGGCTTGCGCCACCACTGCCCAGCTCTCTTAAAATTATTTACAGTTAAGTTTATAGAGAAATGGTAGAGTGCTTATCTAGAATACATGATGGCCTAACTCTATGTGTGTGTGTGTGTGTGTGTGTGTGTGTGTATGTGTGTGTGTGTGCGCGCGCGTGCGCATGCTTGTATGATCAAAGAACGTGCTAAATGGTTAAAAAATAAGACCCAAGGAGTTGTTTTTGAAAGGACTGACTCCAGCCCCTCAGGCAATAATGGCAAAAAAAATGACAATTAAGAATAGATGAAATTAAAATATCTAAAACTTTTAAAACTGCATTTCTGTGAATATCAGAATTAAAACTTGTGTTTTATTTAATGACTAAAATTTTAACTATCCTGATGATATTGTAAACTATACTGTACTATTTTACCATAATGGGGAAATATCTTTCGTACAACCCATGTGATGGTCATAAGTTTAATATGAATCACGTTGTCCAGAGGCTTCTATAAACAGTATTTATTACAAGACTAATCACAGGGATACTTATTTGTGTTTGTCATCTGAGACCCAGCTATGCAGAGTGCCCATTTGTGGCTGACACAGAAGCCTTGGCCAAGTCTATATTTTCATCTTCTACGAAAATTCTGCCATCGCAGAATATTGAAGTTTATAATGCTTTTTGTCGAGTGTGCTTGTCCACATACAGGCACTCTAGAACAGATATATAGTACTCTGTGTATCCCTTCAAGGATTTGAGATAAGGGCTATGAAAGTGGCTATAAATGTCAACATTATACATCATCATAGTCTTAAATTTGTGTCAGGAAGGGATATTGCCCGTTTAAGGCTGTAATCAGTCATGTCCTATGAAGTAATCGTCACGACACATCCATTTACAGAACTGCTTTTCTCACCGAGTACATTATATTATAAAAATGAGTGCATAGGGCATCTAATCTGAATATACAACACTGACTTTGTCTGGCAAAAATTATTTTGCATAGTGGCCATCATTTTACGTAAATTTTGGATGAGTGTGTTGTTAATTTTTATCCCTTTGTTACTGTTGGCCCTATGCCCTTTCTTGAAAAGGGACACATCTTTGGCCATTTTTTTTATTATTTTCTCCCCCAAAATATCAGCTCTGGTATGTTTTCCTGTCAAGTAGACATAACTCTGTGCAGCTGTAATAGCAACTGAAGTTATATCACCATATTCAGACATTCACTGTCAGGAGAAAGGAAAGAAGTACAGTCTATTGTGCTTTCATCTCTTGTAGAAAACTCAAGCTCAGGATTCTACTCTGGATAAATTTTGAAAAGAGAAGGAAATGGTTAGGACAGGATTTGAGATCCATTTGTGTCTGTACAGGAGTAACTTAATTTCCTCAGTTTCTCAGCTTATAGAAAAGGGGACACACACACACACACACACACACACACACACACTTTTCTAATTCAGAAAAGGCTGTAACTCTCTATATATTGGACTTAAACACTGTTTTATTCTTGGTTATTTTGGAAGGCAGTTTAATAGATTTGCTAGACAGTGAATTAAGGTGGAATCTGTTTTCACGGTTTCTTATTTGACACCATATCACTCCAGTGTATTTATAATTTCCTCCAAGCCTTGAAGACATGACACTTCTGTTGACTTCACTTTTCTCATTTCTTTTTTCTGTTAAGTACTAATATAGTATAGTCTCAACACAACAGCAAAATGGACACCAGGTTAATGTACTTTTTTGAAGGTATTCCCAACATAAATTTAGAAGACATTTAGTGCCTTCCAGTCTCACGTTCCTTGTGTATAAATTGAGGACAATAACAATGCTTACACTCTAGGTTCCTCTATATTTTCAATGGCTGTATTATATTTAAAGACAGGAAACTACATCTGACAGAATAAACATTAGATTTTACTAGCGCCTTACAATCATATTTACCTATAAATGAGTTTGCTATTAAACAAAGAGAGATATTTAAACTAATTTTTAAAGCCCTTATTTTAACTTTCCCTTCTCTCTCTCTCTCTCTCTCTCTCTCTCTCTCTCTCTCTCTCTCTCTCTCTCTCTCTCTCTCTCTCTGTACGTGTGTGTCCTGTGTCTCTGTTCATATGTCTGATATAGGTATTGGGAACTGAACTTGAGTCCTGTGTAAGAACAGTACACATTCTTTACCACTGATCATTCCTTCCAACTTTAATACACTGAGTTCAGGCGCAGTGTTTGCAGTTTTGTGCTCTGTCTATATAACCATTTTTCATTACCTCATCCAGACTCAGGGACTATAATTAATTCAATGGATAACTGATTTTGTCCCTCAAACTTGCTATGCTGTTTCTGATTTTGTAATAAAAGGGGCATTTGCTTGTTTGGCTTGGTTTGGTGTGTTTCCATCTCTAAAAGCAAAAAACCTTGGAGTTAATCCTGACTCCTCTTTTATCTTACATCCCAGTTTCATAAAAAACACTTAACTCTGCATTCAAAATATATTCCCTCCTCTACCCATACTTAACATCTCCATAGTCACATACCTATACTGCAAAACTCCATCACCTCTTGAATGTTTCCTGAAGAAACTTTTCTACATGATCTTTCTGTCTTAATTTTTTATGTAATCGATTGATCTGTATAAACAGCCCATGTAAACATGGTGAACACTTCCACAATTCTTTTATCAGATTACAAGCAGGAGATCCCTCACAGCTACTGTGAACTACCTTGAACTGTTACTATATGCTACACTCTATGCTATCCACTTTACTTTGTGCCCAGCAGACTATCTGCCCCAAAACTTACAAAGGACAGCAGTAATGTGCCAGTCTGAGGGTCATTGTTCTTTTATCAGAATAATTTATCATTCAAATTTTATGAGTGTTTTGTTCAAATATTACTTTCTGAGTGGGATCATATTAATATTTTCTGTTAAATTTCATTATTCTCAATCACTAGAATTTCCTATTTCTCTCTCTCTCTCTCTCTCTCTCTCTCACACACACACACACACACACAGAGAGAGAGAGAGAGAGAGAGAGAGAGAGAGAGAGAGAGTTCAAAGTAATTATTATCTGAACATTGATTCTCTTCTTGCACAATTAAATTTGGAGTGATACAAAGATCCCAAATTACCATATGTATTCCTGTTGTTGCCCCATGCTGAATTTTAACCACATAACGGCCTGGCAAGCAAATACTACTCAAGTTGTTATTGCATACAAGAATCAATACATGAATACATAGAATAGAACAAGAAAGCTTTGAGAGGGGGTAGAAAAGGAGGAGAGAATCAGGCAATATGGAAGAGCTGCTCTTGGCAGCTGGAATGATAATGTCCAGTTCTTAAACAGAGAGAAGCAAATGACACAAATAATTTATATTGTTTGATTGTTGCTTAAATTTTTAGGTTAGCAGAACACAACAAAAGCATGTTGAAGTATATTAAAGAAGCATGAGATGGCTAATAGGAATAAAATGGAATAAAATCTGAGAAAGAAGCAAAGACTAATGGGCCGGGGCTTGCTAGTCTGTAGTAGGAAGCAGACTGCCTGTCTGTAGGGGAGATGTGCCTGTGTACATGGAAGCTATGGAAGGAGAGACTCAGGAGCAAGGATATACAATCGAACTGTGTTCAGAAGATCATTTGGGCCGGGCGGTGGTGGCACACGCCTTTGATCCCAGCACTTGGGAGGCAGAGGCAAGCGGATTTCTGAGATGGAGGCCAACCTGGTCTACAAAGTAAGTTCCAGGACAGCTAGGGCTACACAGAGAACCCTGTCTTGAAAAAACAAAACAAAACAAAACAAAACAAAAAATACAAACCAAACCAAAACAAAACAAAAGATCATTTGGCAGCCTAAAAAGAAGGCTTAACAGTTAAGAGAGCTAGAGTCAGGAGAACTGTGTTGCAGGTCCCTGGATCCAATGTACCAAGACGGCCAGGGAGTCAGTGCCTCCTACCTGTATAAGAAGGAAGACTGCTGGGAGGTTTGGGCTTTTATCTTATATGAAAAGACACGCGCTCCAGAGTCAGGGAGAAACACTGCCCCAAATGAAGAGGTGAACAGTAGCAGTGATAAGCAGCTAATGGGTATGTGTTAAAACAAGGCGGAGTAATAAATAATGTCGACCCGCCACACTGGAGAAGAGGCTCGCTGGTGCGTTCCAGGCTAATGCTAGACTTTGTATCATGAAGCAAAGTGAATGAAGCTTGAGGAACTGTAGCCGAGTTGTGCTTCTAGCCTCTGTGAACATGCACACACGCATGTCACGTCCATTACCAAACACACACACACATACTGCACATACAGAGGAGTGAGAGAGAGAGAGAGAGAGAGAGAGAGAGAGAGAGAGAGAGAGCAAGACAGAGACAGGCAATTAAGATTATTAAACATTCGAAATCTTTACCTATGTTTATTTTCTTTTTCCAATTTAAGCATATATCTCCATGAAGAGAAAAACATTTAAATGTACCATAGATGCAAGTGAGGATATATATACATAATTCTAATATTTTATGGGTCACCATGCCTTGAAATCTGACACCACAGACATTCAGACATATATTGTGGTTCACCTCTTTGGCAAGCCTAATAACCTAATACAGCTTTCAAATTTGAAAGTTGTTTTCTCCAATTACAGTGCCAAATCTACTGTGTCTCTAACCCATGCTTTCTGTTACCCAGAAAGACTTGTTAAAAACCTGTTGCTGCCTTGTTTCTTCATCTGAAACTCCTTACATCTCCTAGTAGACATAGTGATTTTTATTTATTGCACCTACCAAATTGTTTTGTCTGGCTACTTAATTCCTGTATCAGGGAAAGCACGGACACTGTCAACTGTTAAACTGATAGTTACATACACATTGATATAACTTACATTTTATGCAATGAAGCCATACATTTTCAATGGCTCCTGTCCTTCATGCATCAGTTGATGACCTGCTGACAAGAGGAATCACCCATTTTCTCAAGAATGGCATTGCTATACTTAGAAAGTTGTAATTCTTTTCAGTTTTGATATAAATGATTTTTTCTCTCACAAAGTAAGACAATTCTGGCCATCTCTTGTGTGTGTGGCTTTTTTTTTCTAACTCTCTTCATTTTCCAGGTTGGCTATCATCATGTTTAAGCTCACTGTTGACACATACAATTGATTGTGGAACATTTAAAATGCCAATAGAGTCAATAAAAATCATGGTAGACACACAGTATGTAATGAAAAATAACGATGACCTGCCATTAAAGGCAAAGCACCTCAAATTCCCCTGAGAATAGACAATGGAGAATGGCTTTCCTCCACGGAGAAAATGGACAGAGTTTGGAAAGAGAATGCTGATAGGAAAACCAAGTCTTTAGGGCTTTAGAGCAGGGCTTATAGCACACATGTCACAAGAAAGAAAACAATTATATCCTCTGTATTAGAGAACAAGCATCTTACATGACTGCACTTTCCCCACACCCAAGATGGTGTCTTCTGGGAAATCATTCTCTTACGGCTTGCAGTAGGCCAATTTAAATGTCACTTTCTGCCATTTCTGAGAACAGTTTGTAGTAGCAATCATCACAGCCATGGTTAAGACATTATTAATGCATTTTTTCCTTGAATACTAAAACTACCAGAAAAGCCAAGAGAATTCCCAAGTGTATTCACCATAAAACGTGACCCATCACAAAATGTTTGATAAATTGTAGAATAAAAAAACTGAACAACAGCCCTCACAGGTAAGTCAATGAAGAGTATAAACTCTAATACTTTCTGTTCTTCTAATACTCATTTTAATTTCATGAGCTCAGTTGAAACTTATAAATCAGCTCAAGCATCAAGGTTAGGCATTGAAGATACATGATTAGTTTACTGCAGGAAACATTTCACAATGGGCATTTCTCCATCAGGAGGCACAAAATTCAAAGTGTCGCACAGAGTAATATTTAATGTTTTACTGGGGAATTTCAGGAGACACTCAGCATTAGGATGAAGTACATATATAGCATAAATATGTCCTAAATATTTTCTTTTATTCTCATAGGTTATACACTATAGCTGTATCTTCAGTGAAGCTATTTAGGGACATTATTTTGTAAATAAATTTAAATATTTAAATACGTTCATTGCATGTACTAATACTTATATAATTATTTAAGAATAAATATTTGTTGAAATAAGTAATGGATATATTAGTGAATAACTCAATACATTTGCAAGCCAACCATGTAGGTGATTTTTTTAACTTAAATGTTAAAATAGATACTCATAAGCTTAACAGAAGTGGGACTGATTCTTATGTAATTGAAAATTGCATTCCTACCATGGTTCAAATTTCTGCAGTAGAATGTGTTCTTGTATAAGGTATTCCTAATAAAGAAAATCACTATATGCTTTCTTCATTTGATTGTACATCATATAAATAACATGACAGATGTTTGGTTTAAAAATCCATTTTTACTTATTATAATTATGAGCTACTCCTGTAAAGAAAATTTACATGTCAATGGAAGAACCTTGATTATGTTATAAAACATAGTCATTTTAATACAGTGTTATTGCTACTTTGAGAAAAATCATTCAAAATCCAAATACATTTACATAGCAACTTAAAGTTCCTATCAAAGGCAGAATTATTAATATTCTGTAACAGAAATGATTATGTCATACTTAGAGATTGGTGATACACCTTTGCTCTATTGTGACGCTATGCATAGAGGGTAAAACACAACCACCTCACGCAACAAAGCCAGGGTTGTAACCATAGGTACCCACTCATTGTTCAATATAACTGAAGCTGCATCTGGAATTCTCAACTATCAACACAGGCAGTATGCTCCAGAAATGTCCACTCGGTGCCAAACAATAAGAATAGGAACACTGCTAGGCTAATATCCACTTATCAGTGACTGTATACCATGGGTATTCTATTGAGACTGGGTCACCTCACTTAGTATGACGTTCTCTAGCTCCATCAATTTCTCTAAGAATTTCATGAATTCATTGTTTCTAATGGCTGAATAGTACTCCATTGTGTATATATACCACATTTTTTGTATCCATTCCTCTGTTGAGGGACATCTGGGTTCTTTCCAGCTTCTGGCTATTATGTACAAGGCTGCTATTAACATAGTGGAGCATGTATCCTTATTGCATGCTGGGGAATCTTCTGGGTATATTCCCAGGAGTGGTATGGCTGGGTCCTCCGGAAGTATCTCGTCCAGTTTTCTGAGGAACCGCCAGACTGATTTCCAGAGTGGTTGTACCAGCTTGCATTCCCACCAGCAGTGGAGGAGTGTTCCTCTAGCTTGGAACACCAAAGACATAAATCACATATCAAGTGATGTCTCACAAGAAGAAAGGAGTGGACACTGGTGCTAGAATGGACCAAAACATCATTGTGGGGGAGTACAAGAACAGTGAGGTGGGAGGGGGTGGATGAGGGAGCAGGGGGAGGGAAAAGGGCATGTGGGACCTTTGGGGGTGGGGAACCAGAAAAAGGGAAATGAATTGTAAATATAGAATATATCCAATAAAAAAAAAAAAGAATAGGAACACTGCTAGACTCTCCTCCCGTATTTCAACTTTTAGTGGCTGTTTAATGGACAGAAGCACAGTGACAAAGCCACCATTGCACAAGCCAGTCTCCTTCTTTCCAACCCACCGGAGGCTGTACATGGGTTACTCTCACCTGACCTGTTCTCAGAACTCAAACAACAGAGCTACAGACAGGGCGGCCTATGTGCGCTAACCTCTTAAGTCTTATTTTAAAAGTTTACCTAGCTTTCTACCTGAAATCGAGGTGGTTTTTATAAAATGGTCCTTAGAAATGAGTTTGAAACAAGATCGTTATGAACAAATAATAATAAAATATTTTAGTTATTTATGCCATTAGATTGATCCTATATCCAGAATTAATCACTTAGAATTACATTTTTCATGCAGCAGTGTATCATTTCGCATCACATGTACACATACACATAACATAATAATCATTTAAACTTGGCAGTCAAGAATCAGGTATGTTTTTCTTGAAATAAGGAAGTAAGAGGTAAATGAAGACTACCTATTAGATCGGCGATTATATATTGTTAGATACAATTAATGTGTTTAATAAGGTTCATGTCTTTTTATAGAATGAAGTGTGTTCTCATTAGGTGTTTCGAGCAGTTTTTGCAGCATTATCACTATGGAGATTTTAGCAATTGCGTGGCTTATTGTTATTTTCCTTCATTGATCCCTAGCAAAGAGGACTGGGGAGAAAAGAGTTAGCAATAAGACAAGCTGGTAGACGAAGAGAATGCAGCTGCCCTACAGCTAGTTTACAATTATATCAAATGAGCCCTGCGGCATGCACTCCTCAAACAGATGGCCTCCTTCAAGAACACTTACTCGTGAAGAGGAAAAAAAACGATTAGTCAAAGTGCTCCATTCAAGAAGCTTCACAGTCTAGATCACGTCACGGAATGCTAAGCAGGTATACTGAGATGAAGGGAACTGAATGTTATAGAAATTTTAATATCCCTTTCAGTATTTAGGTACATGTCTCAACCAGTAATCCAATATGTAGCTAAAATAATAGGACCAACAGCACATATCAATGTCATTAATAAATAAAGGATCTTTTCTTTAAAATTAATTCTTAGGACCAGTAGACATACTTCTGTTTTACATGAAATAAGATTTTGTATCTGTAGTAGTAGTAACAACAACAACAACAACAACAACAATAATCATAATAACAGTAACAAATACTTAATAGCAAAACAATAATAATTACTTAATTTTGAACCTATTTTTGTTCATCTAACACAGCAATTCACTTTTCAAATAAAAGCCTTCTCTGAGCGTTTAAGGATTCCACAGTCTGCTATTTAAAAAAAAAAAAATGAAAGAAAGAAAGGCCAACTATACACACATTTGGTTCAGATTTTCTGCAGTTTACACTACCACAAAGCAAGTTGGCTACATACAGAGGAATCCACAAGTAGTATTGATGGAGTTCTAAAGACACTTAATAGTGAACTCCGCAGCGCTCCTCCCCAGCCCGAGGCACAAAGAGTGATGGATTCTATCCTTCCTTAAAATGTTAATTCACACTCAGTTTGGACCATTTCTCCTGGGAAATTAAGCCAATTCTCTCAGGCAGTGGGCCTAGTCATCAGACACGCTCTAGCTTCTGAGCTAACAGCTTATAGAGTGAACCTGAAATCAGATTTATCAAGATCTGAAAATAGTAGCAAAGCCTCTACTTCACTTCATCTGAATTGTGTGTGTGTGTGTGTGTGTGTGTGTGTCCGAGGTTTTGGTTATTGAGTAATGGCGAGAGGGATTTCGAGTCCTCCCCAAGTAGGACTTTGCTCAGGGAGCCCACAGATGACAAGGTATGGAAGCCCACAAGCTCTCTGGAATGTCCCCCTGCTGGGTCTGCACATGACATTCCGCTCAGCCTATGAAACACTGGCTTGTTTCACAGCAGCAGACGGTGAGGACAGGGGGTCCCTGCACCGCGAACGTTCTCATTTAATGAAGTTAGTAAACTAATCATACTCCATGAGTCTTCCTGACAGCTTGATTTCCCCACCTGGAAGAACCCGGCTTCTCCGGCTTCAACCACCTACAGGGCAGAGACCTGACTCTCTCGGAGGCGCTCTTGTGGCAAAATGCAGGCTGCCTCCACACAACTGAGGCCCAGCGAACCCGATACTCTGTCTGAATAATGTTCCAATATGCGTGGGATTAAGAATAAATCTTTTAAAATGAAAAGGAAAGCAGGAAATATATATAACATACTAGCCTTCGGGGTGAAGTCCTTCCAAAGGAAAAGCATTTTGACTCCATTTTAAAGGACTGCTGGGGAATTATACATGTTTTTAGAACGGCATCTTGTAAAAAGTATAAACCCATCATAAAGCTTGTAAAAGCAAAGTTCGTTGTCAAAACTAAAATATATTTGAGACAAACCTCATGAACCTTTTCAGGAAAGCAGCTGTAGCCAGCGTCCTGGCCTTGGTATGAGGTGTAAGAGTTAAACACCCCATTGAAACTATATTCAGCTTCTAGGGAGGGTCCAATAGAGAATCATTGTGTAAAAGATTCTTTTAAAGGAGAAGGAAAAAGAAAAAAACACGCTTTAAATCATCTTAGCTAGCGCGCTGGAAATTTTTATAAAAATGAAAATGAATAGTCTTGCAGAATAAAAAGGCTTAGGAAATTTTAGAGTAAAAGCCACAGAACACTGGGCACCGTATTTTGACAACAAAGAAGACTACACACTGAAATCATTCTTCCCCTCAGAAATGGGTGGTTTCAAGTTTGTAAGACTATTAAAATAAATGGATGCATTCCGTGGTGTGCTGTATCCACATCCCTCTAGTAACATGTTTCCGAATGCAGAAATTAAAAAAAAAATGCATGCTTTATTAAAAGTACAAGTTGTACTTGGTGATTCAGGAAGGTTCTACCATGTGGCTCTCCACTAACTTTCATGGCAGAAATTTTCATGAGTGTTGACTTCCCGACTGCTATGCTAATCTAGATTTTTTTTAAAAAAATTAACATATCTAATCAATTGATCAACTATGCAGCTATAATAATACTTGAGTAAGTGGTATGCCCATTAGAGTGTTTACCACACATGCATTCGCAAGCTTACAGATTCATTCCACTCATATTCCATTACATAGCTGGATGTGGGATATTGCTACTCCGTTAAATGTATGTGTAATTATTTCCCTTAAAAATTCTGAAGTAAAATGTATGTTTAACACAGTATTACTTGAAAGAAGAGAGGGGCATCTATTACAAGAAAACATCCAGCTATTGCTACAGAAACTGCATTTTTTTAGATTCTTTTTTAAATTTATTTATTTATTTATTTTCTATATTCTTTGTTTACATTCCAAAGGCTTTCCCCTTTCCCAGTTCCCCCCCCACCATATGTCCCATAAGTCCTCTTCCCCCCCCCCCCCCGCCCATTCCCCAGTCACCCCCCTCCCAACCATTTCTCTGTTCTGGTAGTCTCCAACAAAACTGGATTTAGTCTTTTCCAGACCAGGGTCCTCTCCTTCCTTCTTCTTGGGAATCTTTTGCTTAGCTAATTGTGTCTTGAGTATTCAGAGCTTCTGGGCTCATTAATATCCACTTATCAGTGATTGCAATTCATGTGTATTCTTTTGTGATTGGGTTAGCTCACTTAGGGTGATAGTTTCCAGATCCTGCATTTTAAGATTACCCTCCGATAGGACCACTCGCTAGTTAGAATTAGAGTATCAAACAGGGAAACAGTTCAGCCTGTGAAGTTTGGTTCTCTTCACACGTTTGCCCTCTTTTTTTTTTTTTTTCTTTTTTTTTTTTTGCTTGAGGAGGTGTCTAATCTGACAGGTGCTTGCACTTCGTATGTGTAGGAGGAGTCCTAAGCTTCCTACGATGAGAGCCTTAAAAAGCATTGCACTTGCTCAAAAGTGTTAAATGACACATAAAACCTTGAAAGCATAAAGGTTGCTATGATCTCTTTAGGCTAATAGTGCAGCTGGATAGCTTCAAAATGGACTGACTTTTAGTTATCCTCTTTAATACATAATGTGTCCTTTAGAGCTGTAGGGAAAAATGTATCATTTCCTGTATTCTGTGGGAACCTGGGCTTCCTGAGAGGCCCGGTTCGATTAGAATCATAAATCTTTCTCCTGAGTAAGGAAAGCCTGCTAGGAATTACTTTCTCATTCAGTCAAACCTGATACATGTTTTCCTTCAGATAGCATCTAAGGAGGAGAAGGGACACTATTATCAATGCCGGGTACTTTTGACTCCTGACTTCTTAATTTTTTTTATTAGATATATACTATATTTACATTTCATTTCCCTTTTTCTGGTTCCCTGCCCCGCAAAGGTCCCACATTCCCTTTTCCCTCCCCGTGTTCTTAATTTTAAAATCAAAGTATTAAACACAGAAGGGAGCAAATAATCTTGTAGTATCAGAATTTTTTTTATGGGAGCACAGTAGGAAAACTCCCCCCAGATTCACTCATCCATTTAAGCATTTTATCCTACTCCATCAGAATGTACCCAGTTTAGGTACTTGCTACAGACAGTTTGCTCAGTAATTTGAGCACCCAGGCAGAGACGCTGAAGGCATCACAGTGCTCTATCAAGGGAGAGACAACACAAAAGGGTGTTGGGAACCTTTTTATTCTTTACATGATCTTCAAAAAGATCTGTCCCAGGGATAAAACAGTAACAGCAGACTCTGGAGTAGAGATTTCCTAGCTTCAGTTTGAGGACACACATCGAAGATTCATGAACATTTGGACAGCTGTTTTATAAATGAAAACACAACCACTTTAGCGCTTTTGAGGCTGCACCATTTATGGACATCCTGAATTTTGTCTATGCTACCTTTATTTCCTACCCTGTTCCAGGGCCCACTGGTGGTTACTCACCCTGAGATACAGTTTTAATTGAGTCATTTACTTGCTATTTGACCTAATGAGGAATAACTTCTCTTACCTTTGGTTTACCCTTAGTAAGACTCTATGGGTACTAATGGCCCTAGCACAAGATGTCAAGAGAACTAGAAAAAGAATGTAAATTTAAATTTCCTGACATACATGAAGCTAGAATATGGGAGTGTGAAATCTGATTGACACTTGGGAAGGGGAATGATTATATTACGATTCATTTTATTATTTCCTGGGTACAAGTGTCTTGAAAAATATTGTGTTCTTATCACCCTCTATTATTTTAAAATAACCTAGTCTACCTTTTCCTGGTCATCACTGTAAATCATTATTCAGTCTTCAAAACTGCAGAAAGTATTGTTTCATGGAGGTGCCAGAAAGATATTTGAATATGTAAAAAGGATAGCTGTAGCACGCATAATGACTTTAACCAGTACATAAGCAATTTCAGGTTACAATATAGCATTCTCTACTAGTTCACAGAGAGTATGGTTTCCTAACTAGCATATTCTATATTATCTTATTATATTCTTTATTCAATAAAAACTCTTAGAGTTTAGTACGAAATTTTAGAGTTTGATGATTCCATTGAAAGTAGTTGACCTTACTTCTCTTTACCGGTGTATGGAGCAGAGCAGAAATAACTAGTCAGTTAATGCCTAAGTACCTGTAGTATTCATAAGCTACTACGTAACACTCAAATAAAACAAGAAGTAGAACCTCCGCTTGATAAAGATGGATGGTTTTTCTTCTCAAGGGTTTTAAAGGAAAACACATTTTAAAACACATCATTAGCTTTCAATGGAATACAAAAATCCCATAATCTCAGCCAGTCTGGACCTAACTGTGAAACTTGTCTCACTTGAAGTATGTCTGAAAAGAATCAGAGGAAGGAGCAAGGCACAGAGGAAAGCAAATACGGAAGACATAGCAAACAAAATGCACTTATTTTGTAGATTCTGTATTTAGAAATTCATCTTCTCCCTAACATTTATTTGGGACCCCAAAGCCAATGTGTCATACTGCTTCCGCTTGCTGACATGTGCTGTCCACACAGGCAGCTGATAGCCAGCAGGCCTTACTCCATTTCTCTCAAGTCTCATAAATAACTGGCTATCAGATGCCACAGTAATGATATCCCATGCTATTTTTAGTGGTTTCCCTTATAAATGGCCTCAATGTTTACAGCATTAGTGTAAGGTCACGATCTTGAATGCAAAAAAAAAAAATGAGACAAAAAAAGCTTATAGAGAAAATACGTGTATCAGAAACATCACGCCTTTGGGTGGTAAAGGGAAGCTGGAACAAGGTGAAGTTATTACCCTTAGTTGGCAGAGAGGCTCTGGTGTGCTAGTTAACAGCATGGAGGCTGGAGATAGCAGGAACTCACTTCACAACTCAACAGAAAGAGGAGACTCCTGGATTCCTTCAGAGTGAAGAAATGGAAAATGTTTTGGGAGAACGGACGAAAATCTGATTTAAGCAATATGGGTGTGATCGTTTGTATATGCTTTTCCCAGGGAGTGGCACTATTAGGAGGTGTGGCCTTGTTGGAGTAGGTGTGTCACTGTGGGTGTGGGGTTAAGACCTTCACCCTAGTTGCCTGGAAGTCAGTCTTCTACTAGCAGCCTTCAGATGAAGATGTAGAACTTTCAGCTCCTCCTGCACCATATCTGCCTGGATGCTGCCATGTTTCTGCCTTGATGACAATGGACTGAACCTCTGAGCCTATAAGCCAACCCCAATTAAATGTTGTCTTTTATAAAACTTGCATTGGTCATGGTGTCTTTTCACAGCAGTAAAACCCTAACTAAGACAATGGGCAAATACTAAAGTAGCAAACAGAACATACAATGCACCAAATATTTGTGTTTAATGTAAAGATAAAATTTTAACATAAATTTTTATATTTAAAAAGTTTAAAAATAGTTTAAATTTCATTTTGGGACCACTTTTCTCAGGGAGTGATTTTTTTTAATATATGAGTTATGATATAGTTTAGTATTATGGAATCAATTATTTATTATAAAAGCCGTCTGAACAGAGACATACAATAATCAAAGTTATATAACCAATTGGCCTGAAATCTCAACGATGTGACTAATTAAACAGGATGTGAATGATGATGATGCTAATTAATATGTCAATGAGAGTGGCAGAAATTCCACAGGGCCCCCATCCTTAGAGGAAGAGCTACAGGTAATAAATGGCTGGTGAGAGAAGGGGAATTTGTTTACTCCAGGAAAAATACTCCTAGTTAGTGATTTAATGCTGAGATGTGAACCCTAAAAAAAAATATGCAAACAAACAATACTAAACAGACATATATAAATATGAGACATATATAAATATGATGTATTTTTATATTTGTTATGTGTGTAACTGTATGTATGTATGTATTATGTATGTATGTACATATGTATGTATATTTATAACAATAGTGGCTATAGAAAAAAGGCCATGTATTTGAGAGTGTGATCATGTCATGGTTTACAGGGTAAACCATGGGTAATGATATCGACTACATATATAGTGAGAGAAAAACAATGAATTTAATTTAATAAAAAATGTGATCAGTGTCTTCACGAACTTCACCTCACTACTTACGTGAAGTGTTTTAAATGATATTTACCGGAAATAATGGCAATCAGCTGTTGGGAATCAAGAGTTATTTCAAACTCTGAGCATATTTGTTGATATTCTAGCTTTGTTCATGTAGAACACATGTGTATCTGTTGCACTGATGAAAGCTTTCTTCTAAGTTAGAGTGATACTGATAATTTCTTAATGAGAAGGAACAAGAAGAGGCCTATGGCATTGGTAACCATAAGTCTCATTTAAAATGAGTGGCCCTAGGTGGGCCACAGAAATATCTAGCTTAGAGGAAAGTACTATGAGCTCTGGGTGAGTCCTAGGCTTCTGTCACATGATTTAACTCATTTGAACCTTTGTTTGGTATTTATACGATTGGTATCTTCAATTAACAAAGAAAACAGAGAGGCTTCCAAAGATAAAGTAGTATCTTTAAAAGACCTTGGGTAGGGCTAGAGGAGTTGGAATGAAGAGGCAAACCTTTTGGCTCCTAGTATTTACAAACATTAACAAATTACTTGGAAATGTATCCAACCATGAAACCGCGTATTTTTGATCTATAAATGACTAGCTGGATAAATAAAACACTGACTTCTTTTAATGAATGCATAACCAAGATCATAGAGACTATGGTTTTATAAGGAGTCATAAAGTCAGACTGTGTTTCAAGACAGGGATGGGGATACTTTGGAACTTAGAAATTTTATAGTGACCATCAGAGAACATTAATTCTATAAAATACCTCCCAGATTTGTATGTTTACTTAAAAACCTCTTTGTGACTCCAAGTTATAAAAAGTAAGTTCTTTCATTCTCTTTAGAGTGTTCCAATTTCCAAGTATCCCATGGTTACCTTTAAACATAAAGCAGTCTGAATAATAAGAACTTCGACCAAGGGAAACTCAGTAAATACAAATATTGATCAGATATGCAATTCAGGACCTATTAGACCTTAACGTGTTTGATGTGTGATTCCCCCTTACAACTAGACAAAGGACAGAGATTAATTTTCTTAACATCACATCCTGTACAACTGCCAACCTGGCATGGTGTGTGGCTTCTTGTTACTTTTAAAACTCTGTGTATTTATTTTATGGCCCTGGGTACAGATTCCAGGCTTTCCTGCATGTTAGGCAAGGACTCTTCCACATATTTCTCATTTATTTTAGCAGATGTTAACGGATATTACTTGAGGCTTCCAACCAGGAGAATTCAGAGATTTTTTTTTTAAATTTGTAACAATGAGTCTTGGGTTAAAGGTCATGATATTTTGTATGGTCTTTCAATAGAACCACAGATGTGAGGTATATTAGCTAAACCATATGAGTGATTGAATATTTTATTTTTGTTTTCACTAAAACTATAGAAATTTTATTTTGAAAGATAGTACATGAAATTCTTAATACTAAGTACAACAAAACTCACTCAATGGCCTTTCTTTTCATGTATTATTTCTGGCAGTTTATCATGTTTCTGGGGATTTATTTTGGCTGCTCCCTCAGTTTTCCTCCTTTCTCCCTATCTCCTTCTCTTTCTGTTTTTCTTTTCTTTGTCTTTTACTTCAACCTGGTTCAGTCAACTCGTCTATCAAGACAAATGAAGGGACATGGACGAAGATAAAACAGAATACAGTTTGTTTTGACTATGTTACCAGCTGACTAGAGGATTAGATCATAAATTCAGAGATCTGAAGCATGGGTTTTTTTTGTCAAATAATCACATTACTTAACATTGAAGACAAGATGTTGCAAAGCTTGCACGTGTATCTGGACTGGTACAAGAGAAGTCATAGTTTGTAGCCTTTCACCATAAAAAAATTAAGAGGGCATTTTCTACAAAAACATTCAAGAATGAGACTGTTTTGGTTGCAAGACATGAAGAAAAAAATCTTTCTATAGATGTCTGTTAAACATTGCATGGGGTTAGTACGTTTAACTATGTATTCTTTTCTTTAACTTAAGTTATGCACACTTGGAGACACCAAAGATGTCAGAATGCGTTAACAGTAAAACTTTCTCACAGTTTTGGGACTTAAATTTATCCTTAAAAAGTAAATGAAATTCATGGATTTTGTTATTGTTTGTGGTGATGGTGATGGTATTTTTTGTTTTATTTGTTTGTGTTTTGTTTTTTTTCTCATAACTCAAAAAACATATATAGATGTCAACAAAAAAGAATTATGAAATAAGTATAATGTATATTTTATGTGCATAGCAAGTAGAAAATACAGAAGGAGGACCTAACTTTTCCATTACTTTTTACACTCAATCAACAAGGGAAAATATTATTGATACACTGAACTATGCCAGACATTATTTCTAGCTTTCAATTAACACATAAGTTTTGTGGAAAAGAACCAAAACAATGACATTCAAGAAATCTTTTTCAGAAATAGTTCTTGAGAGTTGACAAAAATCTTAAAACAATGTTAAACAAATATAATTTGGTCACATTTATATTCTTAGTTTTATTCACTTAACCTAGAAGTCTTTATTTTATGTCTTCTTGAGGAACTCAGACAGACATGGTTATCACATTGACTATACTGCATGAAAAGTTTTACCCAGGGTTAATACTATTATTTATAAGAACAGGTGGACCAACAGCTGTCCTGAACCACACAGACACAAGTGAGAAGGTATCAGGAGATTGGCGAGGGACTTCTAAGGATAATAACTTAGGTAAATTGATAATCTAATCCTGCACAAGTCAAATCATGGCTGATACTGAAAATGATGGATAACAATCTCATTAACAACAACAATTATAACATTTCAATTAATGGCCACTTCCTAATAGGCAGCAAGAGAATGCTTGAATCCAACCAATTAATGTCGTTCCTCCTAACAGCAACCATCCAACACTTTCTGTTAATTGGTAGACACACCCCAGAATGCAGCACACACTTTGGAGAATGTTGTTGACTTTAAATCATCCCCTTGACAGATAAGAGTCTGATGACTCTAACCTGGTGAGTGTATGTTTAGTATGGGTGATCTATATCCACAGCCCAGAGACAGATGAGATTACAGGGAAAAACAAAACCACAGCGTAGTAACTGAAGGTTGCAGCTACAGCAGAGTTTCAAGACAACATGACAGCAGTGTGAATATTCAACGATAACTGAGATAACCCAAACCACCTAGAAGCAACACGCCCCACAAAGGTGATGTCTAATCATCCTCTGCCTTATTGTAATGCCATGGGTATATCATTAGCAGAAAAACATTCTGTAATCCCATAATGGTTTAATACTTTATCTGAAATCTTGGCAGGACAGGAAAGGAGATAAATGCTACCTTCATTCTCGTCATCTTTCATCCTCTCCTTCATTGCCATGACCATAAAATATAGGGCCCAAAAATCTAGAAACTGAACTCAGTTTGAGGAGAAATGGAACTCCCGCCTTCTCTGGGTAAGAAAATCAGGTCCTTATTTAGACCCTCAGAAGTCATGCTCTGATGCTGAGAAGATGCTAGTCAGTGAATAGAAGTCATCTCACTCCGTGTGTCTCCCAGGATCTCCTACTCCCTATCACAGGCACTTGTTAGACTGCAGCATACAAAGATCATGTGTTAAAACACATAGTGCCTGCCCATATGCTTTGGATGTCTCAGTGAGTAGAAGGTGACAGTCAAGCATATGTAACTCTGATGTATTCCCATATGACACCAAAGAAACAAAGGCTCCCAATTACCACCTCTAGTATGTTCTATGGTTATATCACATGCATTCTCTGTGCCTTGAGTTTTCTTTGTGAAATGAATAAAATAAATCTTCTTACACTATTGCTTTGTGGAAGAAGTAACCCTGTGAAAGCCATTTAACACTGGATTCAGCACGTGATAATTTAAATACTTAAGAGACTTTTAGTATTGGATCTGGTAGACTCACAAAAGCCCTCCTTTAATTAGAATATGATGTTTATAACAGTAGAAAACTGGATCCTCATCTTACAAGCCCGTGTTATTTATAAAAATTTCTAGTGCTCATGGGTTTGTCCTGTAACATTGTGTAAGCAAAGCGTTTGTGCTCTGACCTCACCTTGGCTTTCTTTTTTTCTAACTTGAATATAGGAAGAATTACATCGCTCACTATAACACGGGAAGGTGAAAAAATCTTGTAAAATTATTTAATAGCACTTTGTGAAAATAATGGAGTTTATAAAAGCTAATAATAAATTTCCCGTTTCTCAAGGAACATTGTAAACTTCTAATACACTGGATGATTTACTGCTATGACTAAAGTGGTGAAAGTATTGAGAGATTGCTTTTTATGAGAACCAGCCATTAGGTTTTCTCTTTTAATGTATCATAGAAATAACTTGTAATAGTCTAATCATCTACAATGTAGAAAATACAATTTTACCAAATAAAGACTTTAACAGCTTTAAAAATTTTAAAAACTTAAAATAAACAGCACAGAAAACCCAGATAGACCACACACATGAAGAAATTAAGAAAAGACAAAGAAAAACTAAAGAAAAATGGGAATTTATAGAAACTAGGTTTGTTTGTTTGTTTGTTTAATTTAGAGATTCTCCGAACTCCTTAAAGTTCACTGACCTTGACCCTCTCTTATGTTTCATTTGATGCAATAAACACTATCCCTAAGACCAGATCATTTTTATCTCAGAAATAGTGACAGGAAGCACACATTTCCAAAATGGAAATGGTATACCAGCAAGGGACCCCTTTGGACTGATTTTGATTAGAATTACAGGAGTCATGGTTGTTTTGTTTTAAATCTTTCTCTAACACCAACCCATGATACTTGTGTGCCTGGTGCCAGTGAGTTATATCTTCTGGCACGCAAATGAATGCATCAGGAAAAAGTAAGTATGGACACTTTAGCCAACACCACCAATTAACTTCGCAATCCATCCTGACCTGCCCCAGTAATCACATCCCGACATGTGGGGATCACACTGATCCATTCCAGCACTGAGGCGACTTGATGAACTTGACTGACACATAATGTGAAAGAGACTATGGCAGAGAAGTTCACACCAGTTAAAATAAACAGTGGAACTTGTATGTAGCCCAATGAAACCAGACATTATAAACAAAACGCTAGCCTACGTCTTTTGGGGGATTCTGTTTTTGAACTTCAAATCAGAACCATGGAGAAACTGCATGCATCCTAGTAAAGTTTGAAATCATGCTTTGTCCCTATTTATTCACAATCATTTGTATTTTAGGTGTTTATACATTACAACTACATTCAGATAAAAACAATGGACTATGTAGGGAGACCCTTTTCTCCAAACAAAGGGATAACAAAACCAGAAAATTTTCACTAAGAACAGACAAGGATGGGCACTTGAGGCATGCTTTTTAATATTATTCTGAGATCTGCCAACCAGTTACATTTCCCTCCTCTGGTCTCTCTTTAATCCATCTCCCACAACACGATGGGCTTTCCTCCTTTCCTATTCAGCTTCCCTGTGTTCCAGAGACAAGCTGGGACTTGTTAAGTGTCAGTCAGGAGGTGTCAAACCATTTCTTCCCTAATGAGAATAGGACACCAGACTAAATAAATCAAGTTTCTCCTCATCTGCCTGAGAAAGTAACATCTAAATTAGCCACAGTGCAAAATAACCGGGGATAATTAATTATATGCTTTGAGACAACATTCATTCATTTCCAAGTCAAATATGCAAAAGTTATAAGAATGCTTACCAATTAAATATCTGGAAGTTTCTTTCATGATACTATACTTTTTTTTTCAAAAAAAAATATAGACTTTGACAAAACAATTATTTTGCTTACTGAATTTATTCTCACGCATGCCCCATTACATTTTGCCTTACTGAATCACTTTTGCTTTACAAAGCACAATGATTCTATGCTGTACGTTACCACTAAGTGTCAAACAGGCTCACAGAGAGGAACTCTTCGTGGAGGAAGCATTTCTTATAAATTTTTTACTTCCGGCAATCTCAGCTCCATGATTGTGAAACGGGTAAATCTCTATTTCTAAAGAAAGATGCGTTACAGAGCATGGAGCCAGTTTCAAGAAGAGTAGTTTGTACTTGAATAATGCTTTTTCATTATTCATATAGCCCTAGTTATCCCTTCTTGCTTATGAATTAATTTCTTTTCAATGATAGTTTTTTTTAATACAACAATTTCTTTGTAGCCAGATCAGCAATAAAACAAGAGTCATGCAGATTTTAAAAGGAAGTTAAAATATAAAGAAAGTTGAAGTCATCCACAGCGATCAATGTGATACTTAAGAAATATTGCACTGTCAGCGTTATAATAACATCGAGATAATATTCAAAACATTTGTAAACAAAAAAACATGAATTCTTTCCGTTAAAACCTACCGAGTCATCAAAAGTTCACTGATCCATATGGTGTACTATAGTGAACTGGTAATTCTCACTTTAACATTTACACTCTTAATGTGAAACAGAAAGTGTGTTTATGAGAGAGCTTATTTCAGTAGGAACCTCTCTGCTTTATAATACAAAAGTCATAACAATTACACTTGCACCGAAATGAAAAGGATTTTACTAAGACATAGTGTGAGGGCAAATTTGGGGAAGAAGAACTATGACATGGAAGATCAATGCCTCTGTGCACTGGGAGGGTTAAACTGGGATGCACCACGCTGCTGAGGGCTCATGGGCTTAAACAAGGACTCACAGAGCATTGTTAACATACTTTGAACCACTATAATATTTCTCTACTGGAGTTCAGATTGCTTGAGGACTATAAGCCCTTTATTCCTTTCATTTTCTCTCTAGGAGAGTGGGATGGCCTTATCTTATGGCTGTGCTGGTGCAGTATTGAGAAAAAAAAACAATAGATCTACTAAAGTTGTGATCTAGTGTTGAAGAGAAATTATTCGCAAATCTCAGCTGTAGGTGATTTAGATCATAAGCTACTTGGCTATTTTGTTTGATACCACATCAATCAATATTTGGGACTTGGGGCTGGTGCTTGGAAGGGTTAAGTGTTGACATCATTTGTAAGTGGGATATATATGAGCGTTTGGGTGTCATAAAACCCATGTGATTAGGCTAAGTCATGTTCCCTCACTTCATATCTAAACATAACTTAAAATGTAACTTTATTTGGCAATTGTGTTTGCCAGTATTATATGTTTAGGTAATGTTAGGTTAGGCTAGTTAGGTTAGGTTAGGTTAGGTTCATGTCAGGTTAGAACGGTGTTTAATCTAATGATAGATGTTCTTATAGCCTGGCCATGGCCATTGCTACACACTAGGAAGGAAGAACAACAAATAAAACTATGATTCTTGTACTAGAAGTTAAAAAAACTGTAACCACAGTTAGGTAGGAAGAGACAACCAAAGATTTTTAATAACTTCTGAGGATCCCTGGACTATAGGACTTTGATTTTAAACGTTTAGACTCTAAAACACTGGTGAATTGTCTAGTAATTCTTCAGCATCCCTGGGAAACTAATACTCTGTCTCAGCTCAACTAATTGAAGTAATCTGGGTGCAATTAGTGCAGACACTATTACAGGTATTGTAAACAGTTAGAATTCTCTTCCATAATTATATGAGCCACATGTTGTAAACTGAAAAGTGTATTTTCAGGTTAGCTACCTTGATTTAATTTTTATAATACAAAATTTCAACTGCATATTTTGCATGGCATATACTTGAAGTGTTATCACTTAGTATATATTTAATAAAGTAAACAAATCACATAATATCAACAGAATATTCATGATATTACAATGAATGTACATGTTTGTCTATATATGTGTTGATTCCTGTGTGTTTGCTAGTTAAAAACAATATATTTTTCTCTAGGAGTATATGAAAATATAAAATTACTGACAACTTTCCAAACACAATAAAATCCATTACTCTAAGAGTTATAAGTGAGCTATCAGCTGACATATGTCACTACTTTTTATTTGTATCATTAGGTTTATGCAGAATATACTATTTTAGCATTAGGAAAATAACTGTTTTCAAATATCTATTTATGTACAAAGCACTCATTTGAGTATATACCACATACACATCTAATGGCAGTTGCCAGGATGCAGAACAGAACCAGATAAAAGATTAATCAACCAAACAATCTCCACAGTTTAAAGAAAGCTTAAAATAATACCCTGTATGCCAAGGGAAGCCATAGGGAAGAGTGCAGTTTCAGATCAGCACACGGAGTTCAACACTCTCTACAGATGGTGTCTAACTGAAAGAGGAAGTTTCCAAACGCAAGGGCAAGGCAAGCGATTCGTATTTGAATAAAACAAAATATTTGAATAATACAAAGACAGTTGAGCCATGAATCACAGTTTTAAATATTTCAAGGACAGATGGTATAATGTTGTTAAAATAGGTCTACAAGCGTACTAACCGAACTCATCTTCCAAAGGGCTTCGACCTTCGAAGAGAGTTGCCCTGTCCTCGCCTTTGGACTGTGTGTGATGGTGAACACTGTAGCCAGCCTCCCTTGCCATCACGCTTTGCAGCAGTCAACTTTGCTGATAATTAAACGCCATGATAACAGGAAGCTCACCAGCACGGCCAAATCCTTTGTTGGACTGCAACGGTAGGGAAGGAAGCACAGAGCGAGCGAATGAAGGCCAGCGGGACACCTTAGTGACTGCAAGTCATTGGGCAGCGGCAAGAAAGCCTCAAAGAGAGCGGGATGCTGGCGCTGGGATCGAGCTCAGAAGGGAAACAGTGGGAAGCATCTGCCTTTCATGAAGGGACCTGGGATGGCAAGAGCCCACGTGGAGATTCCCACTGTGTGATGGAAAAAGGCAAAAGAAGAAGAAGGAATGGTATATCCTGTCAGCTGAAGAACAGTGTCTACATATTTATCTATTTCTTTCAGAGTTCTAACTCAATCAGACTCACTAAAGATCTTTTGTACAGCGAAGACAAACATGATCAACGAATTTTTTTTGTCTTACACAATTCTTCCCTTTGTTGCTAATTCCTAATCCACACAGTAAAGCTTAAAGTCCATGTGAATATTTTATCTCAGTCTAGTTGTTTACTTGTTAATATGTAATTTTCTTATTTTATTTGAATTTTGGCCAACATGAATTCTTTCAAACTATGTACCCTATCATTAGTCATTGGATGCCTTCCGGCTTTAGAATAATGGAGTATTTAATGATCATTTTAGACATTTCCCTGCTTCAGGTATGGTATCAACCATTTCTCTGAGAGCTCCTAGTTGTTTTAGGTAGGGAGCTGCACGAACACTTGGTCACAGGTTAAGAAGGGATCTAAAGAAGTGGTGCCTAGGAGGAAGCAGTTGGCAGAAGGAGTTGGGATGGGAGAAATCTTATTTATAACTTCATATAGAAGATTCACAAGCCCACAGCTTAAAACAGGAGAAGCCCATATGGTGTGAATGGTGAGCAGGTCTTTATACCACAAAGGTAGGCTCATCATAGATTACATGTGGATTCTACAAGATAGAGAAAAGCAAAGATGCTTAAAGTTTTAGAGATAAACAGCTAGGATGATAGAATTTACAGAATAAAGGGTAAGGGTGGTCAATCTGTGTTGCATGTTTGTGTCGGTTTGAGTAAGAACGACCTCCATAAGCACTTTTCTCCTTCTTAAGGCCCTGGTAAGGGACCACAGTTGTGGCAAGAATGGCAAAATATCAAAACATTTTTATATAAATTTGTTAGTTTCTTTTGTATAGCATAACATAGAAACATACATATACCATCAGTCACTTAAGGGAAAGAATTGTCAAAACTCATTTCTAAAATATCTATAAGATATACAATTTTCAAACTGTTTTGTGCAAAAATTTGCTAACCAGAGATACCATTTCCATACTGACAATGCTATATTCAAAACTTCCATTTCTCCAACATATGTATGAATTTTGTGCATCTTTAGTCAGCCTGAAGAACTGAATCAAATAAATTTTGGTGAAAAAAAATATCTTATGAATATAAAGCATGAAATGAGATAGGGAAATTGCCTCCCTCCCTTATAGATGCCAGACCACATGTTTCACCCTAAAGAAGCATGTAGTTCACTGATATCATGATGGATATTGAAGATAAGCATCCCCACAAGATGCCCTTTATCAGTGCTGAAGTGAAACTTTCTACAAATGTTAGGCATCAAAACCTCCAGTGTTTGGGCCGTGAGTAATTAAGGGGCAGGGATAAATGGGCTGAACAGCTTTGGAAATTGTCCCATAGCATATTAAATACTGCCAGTATGTAGATCAGAGAAATTATTTGTCTTACTTTTATAGAGTTGAGGCAATTAAAAAAATGAAACTATTAAGTCCTAGATAAGAATCCAATGATTCACTGGAAAAATAAAATAATCATTTTATGACACTTCACTTTGCTAAGAGTAAAAGTGAAATCAGTGAAGTTGAAGTTATGGTATTGGCAAAGTATTAACTCATAAAATTAAATAGTAAAGATGTTCTGTTTGGCAAACACGTAGAAAGTGAAATCAGACACACAATATTACAGGCTAGGATATCAGTAAAATTCCAAAATTCACTTCTAAAGCCTTTTAATAAGAGTTGACAAGGCCTTGTGTATTTTTCTCAAGTATCTTGGGCTAAATAGTAATTCGTCAGAAATTTTTAAAAGGAAAAAGCATGTATAAATTCAAATAGAACATAAAAGTGAAAATGTAATCAGTTTCTAGAAGACTTTTATTAAATCATAGTAATATTCAAGAAAGGGGAGGAATATTTGTTATTTTTGAGAGCTCAAAATTTAAAACATCAGTTTTCATTTCTCTGGTTTTGGCCAGAAAATGTAGTGTATATTTAAAATGCAGAAAAGAAGCAAGTGTTTTGGTTTCAACAGTCATTAAAATGTGATAATATAACATCACAATGCCCATTCTTCTGATCTCATAAATATCCTCTTGGTCTTTCTATTTTAGAAAAACTAACCACTAGTTGTAACTGCAAAACATATTTCATTCTTATGTTTTGAATTCTTCTTTAACTAAAAATTTCTCTATTAATTGTTTAAATTCAGTTTCTAAGTAAGTATAAATATGCTTCTGAAGAAGATTTGTGGATGTTACCAAATATCTAAATTGTGCCTGGGCCTTTAAAACGATCTTTTAAAGAACTTTTTAAAATGTTAACATTTCTTTCTACATCTTATGCAAGTATTTCTTTCTAATATATATCTATATATATTATATAGATATAGATAGAGAGAGATAGAGATAGAGATAGAGATATATGAATACATACAAGTTATAGAATATACATGTTCACAGAAGCCAAATGAATGGTGGATGCTCTTAACCAAGCGATATTTTCAGAATTTTAAAACTTTTGTCTTTTTAAAGAATTGTCACATCGAGGTGGAGAGATCTGGTTGCGCATTGTGTGTACATTTTAATATTTTAATATGATAATTCTAACTCATTCAAAGAAAATCTCAGGAGCTCACCACATCCAAATGTCTTCTTTGTATTGTATCCATCTTGTCTGTGCACTCGAGGGACTGATCTTACCCTTGAAGTAAGGTATCAATAGATGTAGGGAAAAGAAAAAAGGGATAAAATACTATGGCATATAATTTACAGTTATTAAGAGGGGAAACTGTGCTCTCCCGTTTTTTAATGTATGCCTATAACTCCTGCTGGGATCAGAAGTATCGTTTACACTGCTCTTTTAACCAGTGCTTCACCTCTCCACTTGTGAATGCATAAATCTTTTTCTATTGCTTGGAATAACTAACTGACATCTGGCAGTGAGGAAGGAATAAGTTGGGGGTAGAAGAAACTAGACTGTAGGTTTGCGCTAGAATAGCTAAATTCAATCAATATCTTTTTCTAACTGATTTTGAACAGCATTATATTAAATGAAAGCTCTGTCACATATAAATATAAATGTGTAAATAAGTCCTGCGCATACGATATCTAAAATGTTTTGTTTAAGATTTTTTAAAACTTTTCATTTAAAGGTTTGAAAAGCTTTTATTTAAAGGTTTTCATACTATATGGTTTGATCATGATTTTTTTCTCCTACTATTCTTCCCAGGGACTACCCACCTCCCTACCCAAATACCTCTTGTTTCTTATTTTTCTCTTTCTCCTTTCTTGCTCTCTCCTCTTTTCTCCTCTGTATTTTCATTTATCTTCTCTATGTCTCTGTCTCTGTCTGTCTCTCTCTTCTCTGTCTTTGTCTCTGTCTCTCTCCATCTCTGTCTCTGTCTGTCTCTGTCTCTGTCTCTGTCTCTGTCTGTCTCTGTCTCTGTCTGTCTCTGTCTCTGTCTCTGTCTCTGTCTCTGTCTCTGTCTCTGTCTCTGTCTCTCTCTCTCTCTCTCTCTCTCTCTCTCCCCTCCCTATCTAACTCTCTCTGTTACTCTCTCTCACACCACAAAGTTAATGATGACTTGAGAGTGCCCTCCCTCATCCTATTATACACATTTTAATATGCTGGTCACAGAATTGTGTTACAGTTAGCCTGGAGATGAAGTTACAGTGCTCTCTTGTATAGCAGAGTGACATACCTGAACAACACACTACCTCATAAACGTGTGCATTTAAGAAAAATATAAAAAGAAATAAAAATAACAAATAAATGATGGAGCATGCTAACCTGAAGAGATACAGGCTTTACACAATTTGATAAGGCTGATTTTAGAGATGTTTAATGTTTCAGTGTGTCTGGTTTTATGTGGAGGTCCTTGATCCACTTGGATTTGAACTTCGTACAAGGAGATATGGATCAGTTTGCATACTTTGCATGCTGACCTCCAGTTGGACTAGCACCATATGTTGGAAAGGCTATCTTTTTTCCACTGGATGGTTGTAGCTCCTTTGTCAAAGATCAAGTGACCAGAGGTATGTGGGTTCATTTCTGTGTCTTCAATTCTATTCCATTGATCTACCTGTCTGTCACTGTACCAATACCATGCAGTTTTTAACACAATTGCTCTGTAGTACTGCTTGAGGTCGGCGATACTGATTTCTTTTACTGTTGAGAATAGTTTTAGCTATCCTGGGTTTTTTGTTATTCCAGATGAATTTGAGAATTGCTCTTTCTAACTCTGAAGAATTGAGTTGGGATTTTGATGGGGATTGCCTTGAATCTGTATATTGCTTTGGGCAAGATAGCCATTTTTACTATGTTAATCCTGCCAATCCAAGAGCATGGAAGATTTTTCTATCTTCTGATAAATGTTCAACATCCTTAGTCATCAGGGAAATGCAAATCAAAACAACACTGAGATTTCACCTCACACCAGTCAGAATGGCTAAGATCAAAAACTCAGGAGAAAACAGGTGCTGGCGAGAATGTGGAGAAAGAGAAACACTCCTCCATTGCTGGTGGGATTGCAAGCTGGTAATCAGTTTGGCAGTTTCTCAGAAAACTGGGCATAATACTATTGGAGGACTCTGCTATACCACTCCTGGGCATTTACCCAGAAGATTCCCCAGCATGTAATAAGGATACATGCTCCATTATGTTCATAGCAGCCCTATTTATAATAGCCAGAAGCTAGAAAGAACCCACATGTCCCTCAATGGAGGAATGGATACAGAAAATGTGGTATGTTTACACATGTGGAATACTACTCAGCTATTACAAACAATGAATTCATGAAATTCTTAGGCAAGTGGTTGGAACTGGAGAATGTCATCCTGAGTGAGGTGACCCAATCACAAAAGAACACACATGGTATGCACTCCCTGATAAGTGGATATTAGCCCAGAAGCTTGGAATACCCAAGAAACAATTCACATATCAAATGATGCCCAAGAAGAAGGAAGGAGAGGCCCCTGGTCCTAGAAAGGCTCAGTGCAGCAGTGTAGGGGAATACCAACGCAGGTAAATGTGAAGGGGTGGATTGGGGAACAGGGGGAGGGAAGAGGGCTTATGGGACTTTTGGGGAGGGGGGATCCTGGAAAGGGGAAAGCATTTGAAATGTAAATAAAGAATATATCAAATAAAAATAATTTTTTAAAAGCGTATGCCTGTCAAGTTTGCTCTTTTTAAGTTATTTCTAGGGCTAGAGAGATGGGTTGGTTGGTAAAATGCTCTCCTTCAAAACCCCCAAATAGTCACAACAATGTGAAGAAGGAAGACTAGTGCTGGGAGTATTTTAAAAATTAGTCTCAGATTGTGACTACAGAGTCATAGGTAGCGAGAAAAGTCGCATGGCACTGGCACAAAAGCAGGCCAATGGGGGGGGAAGAGAAATGTTTAATGTTCACTGTTATGCAATCATACACTCTTTATCCCTTCAATATTCCTACATCATACTAAAGTCAAATTAGAAATATTTTATGCCTATATAGATCATGTACTTTATCTTTCTCTCTCTCTCAATTGATTATGTAAATATATCATTTCAAAGAGAAAAAAGATAAGATGGCAAAGTTGAACAAAATTAATAAAAATATGATTGAACAAACAATTCCGTGTTCTCTAGTTGTGCAGTCAACTAACCAGACTACCCAGAGCTCCCAGGGACTAAACCACCAACCAAAGAGTATTCATGGAGGGACCCATGGCTCCAGATAAATATGTAGCAGAGGATGGCCTTATCTGGCATCAGTGGGAAGCAAGGCCCTGGGCCCTGTGGAGGCTCTATGCCCCACTATAGGGGAATACTGGCGTGGTGAGGTGGGTGGGCGGGTGGAGGAGTATCCTTTAGGAGGCAAAGGGGAGGAGTGAGGGGTTAATGGATGGGGGTTCGACGAAGGGAAAGTGGGAAGGGAGCTATCACTTGAAATGTAAACAAGTAAAATGATTAATAAAAGATAAAAATAAAAACAAACTGGACATTTAAAAAAAGTATCCAAATGGGCAAATCTGTGTGTGTGTGTGAGTGTGTGTGTGTGTGTGTGTGTGTGTGTGTGTGTGTGTGTGCCTGAAAGAGTAACTTGTAAGTGCCATATGTTATTTTTTTAAACAAATGTATTTTGCATCTGCACTCCACTTGAGTATTTTTCTAAAATAAATAGTCAAAAATATAAAGTATTCTGTCTTTTTTTTTGGAATTTACTCTAGCATAATATATGTTTAAATATGGTCCTAACCAGTTCTGGAATTCAGCATTTCTCAAAGAATTCAATGAAACATTAATTATCATTGTTCTTGGCAAGCATATGTGGAAATTTGGAAATGGTTTGCAGTATGAGAAATATATGGAAACACATTTACTCCTCAAATATTTCCTATTTCTTTTGAAAAGAAATGTTCCTTTAACTATGACATGTTTTTCCTCCAGAATTTATTATTCCTGAAAAGGAGATCTATTTAACCTGTGACTGCAGTATAATTCATGATTTTCTTATTCTTAGGCTATATACAGCATAATTAATTTTACTCATATATGTTCCATTAAATGTCAACCCAAACTAAATATGTCATCTCATAAGGAGGAGTTCTATACCTGGAGATATTAGAAATAATAAAATGCCTCATTATTCTGTTAACTAGAATATATGCCTGCAATGCTATTTAATTTGTACTTTTCATCCATACCCCCCTTTTTTAAGTAAGACAAATTAGTGTAAATTCCATTGCTTAAAAATATAAACAGCATGTTTTTTTCTAACTCTTACTTGATTACATTATATACTTTATCTTTACAGGCATGCACTAGCTGAATGAGAATGGGTTCAGTTATCAGACTGATGGTGTTTAAATCAAAGTTGTACATCTTACTGATTTTGCTGCTTTAGAGATATTAACAGCTCCGAATTATGCTTTTTATCTTTATTAATGGGATTTGTGCCACCTATTTTTATTGCTGAAATATTATGTGCAGCATATCTAATACATAATATGCCTTCCTACATTTTCACAGCCTTCCTCACCCATCATTTCAATGTTTATATATGATACATTCATTTGTTTGCTGTTGATTGAAACATTTATCACTGTCTGTGAGCTGTTAAATAAATCACCTTCTTTAGAAACTAACTATATTGTATTGGAAAACTAATTTTTTTTTAACTTCTGAAGCGAAATTCTCAGCGATTGTAATCAAGAATACTTGAATAATTTTTTACTCAGGAAGGTTCTAAATCAAATGAAAAACAGTTTGACAGGAAGATAGTTATGAGTTTGCTTCTTGACATCATTAAGGTTTTTCAAGGTTCAAAGTCATGGTTCTCTTTGTGTAGATGCTTAAGTTTGAGGCTGAACTCTCAGTGTCAAGGTAGCATACAACCAATTCTCCATCTCATGTTCCTAGCATCTGTGCAAAAGATCCCTGTGAATTTTGTCCCCTGTGAGCCTCACATAAGCAGCTCTGAAGCAAATGGCATCACCAAGCAACTCCTGAGAGGAAGTTCTGCTCAGCTATGACAGTGTAAAGTCAGTGGGGTCTTCACATCGCAGTGCCATTAAGGTACTGAAACTATGTGACAGGAACTCAACATGAAGCCATCCCAAAGGTGGTACAGGGTGACCTGATGAACAGTGGTGATGTAAAGTCCAACGTGACTGACATATCCAGTTTGACAAATGCAGAAATGCCTGTCGTTCAGTTTATACTCAGCAGTACTCTATATTTGCAGAATCTACATCTATGGGTTTTGTTTCCTAGAGTTGAAAATAATCAATAAAGATACTACACCTTCAATGTGCGAATATGGAAGTTCTTTTTCTCCATTCTCTGAGCCATAGAGCAGAACAATCATTACATAGTAAATAATGGCACTGTTTTAGGTTTTATATATAATCTATAGATTCAAAGTATATGGGAGGATGCATATAAATTTGATGTGATTACTGGACCATTATATTTAAGGAACTTGTGCGCCAGTAGATCTTCATGAATAGAAGAACCCTAAATCCAGCACCATGCAAATACATAATAAGGTGTTTTAGGACAGGAGAGGATCACTTTGGGAATAAAAGCAGAGGTATCTGAGAACAGATTAATGTTTGTGCATCTCTCTCTCTCTCTCTCTCTCTCTCTCTCTCTCTCTCTCTGTGTGTGTGTGTGTGTGTGTGTGTGTGTGTGTGTGTGTGAGAGAGAGAGAGAGAGAGAGAGAGAGAGAGAGAGAGAGAAAGACTGTTTCAGCTATGACACTTGTTTTAGAAAAAAATATAAACCTGTCATTGTAGTTTATATAAGATATCTGACTTTTGTAGTTTTTCCTGGATAGATAGAGACAGTGAAATACAAGGGACAAAAAACATTTTAAATAGCAATATGTTGGTATTACATGTGAGACGTCTTGCTAAAAGCACAGCAAATTATTCTGGAGTATTTAACGGTACACGGGGGTGGTGATAATGTTGGGATAGCAGGAAGCAGCTAGCCAGTGTGAGGATGTAGTGAGGATAAAGCTCCAGCAAGTCTGGTTAAGAAGAAATGAGCTTCTGCTGATTTGGAAAAGTGGCCTGGAATAGGCGAGGAACAGGGATCTTGCTAACTCTGGTTTTAGTGGAGTTCTGCCAGTGTTTAGTTTTGAAACCAAGATGCCCATTCTTTTCCCAATAATGTATTTAAGAAAGTGGAACTTCAGTTTAAGTAACTGAAAACTGCTTGGTGCCGGGCTCCAGCATAGATTACAAAGACTTTGGTATTCCTGACAATCATGCTGATAATTAATTTAACTCATATTTCACGGATACTAAATGCATATCTACCAGGAATGTAGTCTCAGATATAATGAGTGTTGCCTAAGTCCCCCACTTTCTGAGATAGCAGTGACAATATTTTGTACATGAACTTAGCTGATTAATTAATGAATTAATTGATTTAACAGATTAAACCCATTGCACTGAAGATGTCAGGATAGGACTCTTATAGTGAACTATATTACCAGGCTTCATCATAATATTAAAGTCTGTTGAAATGTAGATAACCTATCAGAGGTAAGATATATCATCATAATGTAAAATGAGTCCTACATCAAAAGTTATCCAATTTTCATCATTTTAGAGGTACTTAAACTAATAAAAATAATCTTGAGCATAGCACAAAACAGAATATCATAGCCCAAATCTCAAAGCAGGAAATGACTGTTTTAATCAATTTTCATCATTCTGGCCAAACACTTGAGATAACAACTTATGGAAGGGAAGAAATATTTAGCCTGTGGATTCAGAGGTTTCCTTCCATCATTGTATGGGGGGTGTGATGGGAAGAAGTAGACTGCGTTTGTGCTTAAGAAGCAGAGAAAAGATTATCTAGGATGCTATTCTGTATTCTTTTGTTCTTCGCATGCAGAGCCCCAGCCTGGGCAATGGAACCATACACACCCAGTGCAGATCTTTTACTCCAAGTTAGTCCTCTCTGAAAATATGCTCACAGACACCAAAGGGTATGTGGTACCAATATCCCAGGGATCCATCAACCTAGTAAAGTAGGTAATCCAGATGGCCAATTCTAAGTGTACCCCTTAAAAAGTACTAACAGCGTTGTAAAAATCGAAGAAAAGGTCTCTTCTGAGACAGAAGACACATACTTATCTGTGAGGCCCTGTCAAAATTTTAGGAGCAATTTATGTAATTTTAATATGCGATGGCACAGATTAACTGTTCCCATTCCATACAAGGAGTGGTGGCATTGGAATGAGGCACAGAGGGGCTGGAGAGATGACTCAGTGTTTAAAAGCACTAACTGCTCTTCCAGAAGTCCTGAGTTCAATTCCCAGCAACCACATGGAGGCTCGCAACCATCTGTAATGAAAATCTGCCGCCATTCTGGTGTGTCTGAAGACAAGTGACCATGTGATTACATGAAGCAAAATTTTAAGTTAGAAAAAGAGAAAAGAAATAGGGCATAGAATGAGCACAGGGAAAACATTAAATATTTTTGCACCATGTCTAGAATTCAAGGCACACGATGACTTGATCTGTTACTCTGAAGGGCTTCTCCAGCCTTGCCCCTATATCTTTACATTTTGAAATCTATGGTGTCTCTGTCTAGGGCTGGCTATATTCACTGCTATTCAGAACAGATGGAAGAAATTCCATATCTGTGACATCTTCAACACCCTGGGGATTTGACTGCAGCATGACTTTATGCACCATCTTCTTAGAGGCTCGGGCCGTAGACTGATAAGCCTGTGCAGCACATTGCCTGTGCAGCTTTTCTTCAAAAATGGTCGGAAGCTTTTCTGACTCTATAACTATTGAAACAGCTGTGCGGACAGCAGTCTCTTTATAAACAAATCCCACGGAAACAACTTCCAAGATGTCCCTATGAGAAGAGGGTGATATAGAGATGAACCCGCTCCAGATTATTTTACCCTTTCATACCCTTGCAGCTGAAGGGTGTCCAGCCAGTTCTGGAACTACCCTCAAAGTGTTTTTTGTATTACCTAATACCAAACATTTGGTTTCATGTTACTGTTAATTATTTCTTCAAAAACTGGGTCTTCTGTTATCCCTATTCACACCACCTTTTCTAGCTAAACGTAAGATCCTTCTGATAATGCTTTTTGCTCTCCATTCTCACTGCAACCCTGGGATACAGTAGCTACCTAAAAGTATGCCACAACTGAAAATGCTGGGATGTCTTTAAATTGTACCAGGCAACTGTCCCCAGCGAACAGGGCAACTGTCCCCAGTGAACAGGACCATCAACTTCCAAATTTATATCCTTTATCCACCCTGCATAGATTGAATTTTCTGCAGTCTCAGCTGGTGATGTTGGTGCCGAAATTCCTTCGTTTACTTGTGTGCTGCCTGTTCTTGAACTAAGCACAGAGCTCTCTGTTCTCATACACATTTGCCATAATTCTGATTAACTGAATAAGTGCTGTCATAGAGTTAGAACTCCTCGGTGCGTTTTAACTGATTTGATACTTAATGATTTCTATTGAGAGGCGTTGTCAGTGATTCCCGGTCCCACAGAATATAAACTGACACCAGGATCATTGCTTATGTACTGTGTATTAGTACGCACGTGATACATACACATGCACACACACACACCCAAATGCACACAAAAATGCACACACACACATACACACATGGTTTTTTATATCAAGTATCAGCAGGCATCAGTATGATCTACTGGGATTAGAATTCGAATTGACATTTTGGAGGCAGAAAATAACATCCAGAGAATATTCAAACATCAATTCTGATGGCTCCAAATGTACTATAGAGCAGAGGAAGTATTAGATTGGAGTGACAGATCCTCTGAATGAATTTCTAAATAAGCCTGGACTTTTCATGCTAGCATTCACATTCACTTTCCCACCTGCCATACAAAATTCTTCCAAGAGCAGTGATTGAAAGCACGTCTAGTCCATCAAACACAGCTCAGAGCGGTGCCCATCACCCGCAGACGCACACAGAAAATAATTGAACTGCCATTGCCCATGGACTTGATGGCAACTTCATTGTGTTCCTCGTGTGCTCTTTGACATAGCTTTTTCAGAGAGTCAAAGAACTAAACCAACGGGGGACCAGATGTGTATTATATGGTCTGGACAGATATGTCCTGTGTCACATTAACGTGATCTGAGAGGCATCAAATGTCATGCCGACATTCCAAAAGACAGCCATATTAACTTTGCTTCATTTGAAAATAATTTCTCACTTAGCTTTCGAAAAAAAATTAAAGCACACCAAATAAACATCTTCTAATATAATTCAATGATGCATAGAGAGCTTTGCTTAATACTACACATATATCCATTAAGAATAAATATAAAGCTCTAGTTTTAATTACAGCATCAGAGTTTGGGATGTTTTTCAGTCATGTGAAAGTATGTAGAAATGCAGGGTTTACATCCAGAAGGCAGCATCAAGAGAACCTCACCTCTTCTGTCTCCATCGGCTTCCCTTTGAACAGTCAGCAATTCTGTGGATTCTCTGAGCTTATCAATGTAGTACAATATGAGAAAAAGTGAGATACCAGTATTCAGTGAAAGACTTGCCAGTGTGCAACTGTAGATACAACTGATTCTCCTGAGACTCTCTACAGCAGTGTTGCCAAATGTTCCTCCCTATTTCTAGATTTTAAGCAGCCTTATTACAGTGCACAGAATCAGAAAAGCTGTCCTTATACAATTTGAGCAACTTCCCTAAAGGCCTTTTTAAGGCGAAGCAAAATCTATTTAACTAATTTAAGCTAGCTCTCTAATAACAATAGCTCGCAGCAGGGTGGCCAGGCCTGTGATGCTCAAAGCTTCTACTTCTGGTCCAGATGATCTGAGGACATCAAGTTTAATTCACACTTCAGAGAAGGTGTGAAGGACTAATCTTGCTTCTTGCAGTAGGATTCCTCACAATTATGTGAGTGATGTTTCTATACTTGTTCCATTTAATCAGAGCGGTTGATACAAAGTCTGCTTTCTCTTTCATAAATTCAAGGTAAAAATAACCCCTATGGGAGTGGAGACTATTTTTTGGTACAGGTTTATATTAGCAGCCAATTACAGGTTACACAGAGCCACCTCAAAATTAAAAAGCACTGGGTTTACTCCTTCTGCCTTGGATTTTCTTCCCCAATATTCTTCAAATAATTATATCGATTCCTCAAAATTTTTATCATCACTAAAGCATTACCTTGCATTGTTTAAGAAGGGATACACAAGAAAGGTGTGTCCTGTTGTGCATAAACATGGCCAAAAGTCCAAGAGCACACTTGATGGTGAATAGTGTGCACACTCCGTGAGACATATAACACACACACCCACAGGATACATATTACCTGGACTCTTTAAGAAATGATCCAGGTGTGAATAACAACTGTTATATATGTGAATATTTTGGCTTGATTACTCATCACATTTAATGTATTTTTTAAAGAATGTCAACATACCCACCCTTTCTGCAGTCCCTGTTTATAGTTCATACAGGTCCAAAGGACGTGGCGAAGAGGAGCAGAAGTGTTTATTAAGAGGGTTACCTGCAGCCAAGCTGTGCCTACAGGAATCTGCTGAGCTTCAAAAAGTGCCATGATCTTCCAAAAGAATGCTTAACGGGAAAGCAAGATTTTTGACAAGTCATGACTTCTAAGGATATTACTAAGTGTTCAATATTCAGATAAAGAAACATTCATAATGTACACCATTACTATTCATAATAAATATATGAAATGAAGAAAATTTAAAATGTTTTTTGCACTTTTTCTTTTCTATACGTACTTGTGGAAACATTATACATCACCATTAGTAAAGAAGCACCTTTGTTAAAAGAAAAAGCTGAATAAAACCATAGTTGTTTGAAGAATTATTGGTTTATATAAAATGTTTTAACAACCTTTACTTTTAATTACATGGGATTTATAAAAATATGCAATCCTGTAGGAGTATTAACTCATAGTTTATTATATAATTGAAGACATGAGGATATATTCCAGTCTACATGAATAAAATATAGATACATCAATAAAAATATAAAATTCAATAAAGCTTGTAATTATTTCAGATTTTCAGAAAATGAACACACATGAAACTGTAGCCATATTGACATATATTCCTATTACATATCAGTTAGAATATTTGTTACTTCTCACAGTATGGGTTTTTTTCCTGAATGAGTCCAAAATGAAATATAAACTTACTACTGTAAGTAAAAATATTGTGAGATAACAATATTTTCATGTTTTCAAATGCAAAACTACAGCATTCCTAAGGTGCAAGCCTCCCCCCAAAACTGTTGAATTACATAGTGAGAAAATTTAAAAGTGGAACCTCTTTATTTTTATTTGCCTTGACTGGAAAATTTTATACTTACTAAATGAAACGTGTAGAAATCTGTGAATAACAATAAATTAGAGAAAACAGGAAAGAAAATAAATGGTTCCCTACTATCTATTCGGTAGTATACTCAAATAAAATGATTTGAAAACTATATTCAAATTAATTATGCACAAGAGTAGGGGTTGTAATGGAAACATCAAGATATCTTTCAGTCCTCCATTTGACATTGAAATCTCAGGCTTACGAAGCAACTCATACCTTCCTAGAAGCAGTGCTATTGCTATGGTGCTACTATCGCATTTAACAGGAATCCTGTATAGATTTTGCCCTGTAGCGGGAATGGCAGTCTCAGTAGAATTACAATCCTTGGCTTGCAATTGCTTTGACGATCATCAGCTCAGGTTGCAGCATTGGTAGCAATTAGACAAAGGCGGTCCTTTTAAGTCTTTGAGTTAGATTACCAGCTCTGCAGACTGTGCATTTTCCTTCACATCCTCATTGATTGGAAAGCACCTTCAGAAAATGAACCCATGTTGAAAATCAGCCTCCCATCGCACTAAAGAACAGCTTCATCTTGTTTTCTGCAGTAGAGAAGTGTTATTTTATTTACTGACTCCTCATCAATAAGTGACCAAGGCTTCAGGCTCATAAATCTGCTTACTGATGTCCTTAGTTTATCTCTAGGGAAGAAATACATTGAAATACTCAAGGGTTGCGGAAAATATTTAGCTAGTTTGTTGCAATAAATTTGTTCTTGCGCATGGCTTTGTAATCCAATCCAAAAATGAAATACACTATTATATTTTTCTTATTCTATTTTAATATAGGGGTGGCATATACATTAAAAATGAATAAAAAACAAGGTGCATAGTGTTTTGTCTGGAATATATAAGGGAAACCTTAAAAAGAGATGGACTATAAACCCCCAAGACTCCCTGGTTTCTCAGAGACTTGTGATGGTGACAAAATGAATATGGCTTGTATATATGTATATAGGTCTATATTGCTATGTGGTTGTAGTAAAATAATGTCTATTTTAAATAAGAAAACAAGTGCAAGCTGCTCCTAATCATGGTACATTAAATAACAATCCCAGGATTTTAATAAGATTCTAAGTGAGAGTTGCTGTTGAACTGTATACCAATACCAGGTATTTCAGGATTGTTAACTATGTGGAGAATGACCCCCACACAATAAATGTTATTGAATGCATGAACTGGGGGAAAATTCCCATTGATTTTCAATTAGCTGACATTTAGCTACAGGATGTCAGCAGTGACTGTCTGATTTGGCGATTAGCATATGGTATAAAAATTCCCACTAGAGATGTTGAGTCAATTGGTTTCCAGCGGAAAAGCTAATCACCTTTGCCTTCTTTCCCCAAGGGAAAGTGAGAAGAAAGCCAAGAGAGGGGTGCTATCTGAGGACTGTTTTAATTTATTTTTGGTTTTGATGTTTATATTAGATTAGACTTCTTTTAAGTCACAGCCTGACTACTACATTATGTGTAGAAAGCTACAAGATTTATACAATGTATTTCAAAAACGGAACAATTATTTCTAAAGGAAAATTACATTTTTTGTAGGAAAAAAATGATTTTAAAAAGATTTCTTATATACATGCTTAATTTTTAAGAAGCTTTCCATGTATTTAGGCTTTTCTAAATCTCATGTTTTATTTGTCAGAACTTTATAACACTGATGTTATTTTTATCAAATCAGCATTTCACTCTCTAAGGGACAAGTGGTGCTTCAGGGTGCCTCTGTCTAGTCAGTTGTCCGTGTTTGTTACCTGAGCATTAGTTATTATTTGCTTGGATGTCTGTGCAGACAATGATTGTGGAATACTCACTGAATGAAATATCATAAATTTTACTTATTTTTTTATTACTCTAAAATTCAGAAGAAAACACCTCACAGTACACAACTCTTTTGTGTGAGGGGGGGTGTGGATTTGGGGAGAGCCTAGAGGAAGTATAGGAGTGAAAAAGTTCAAAATACATCGCATGAAATTTTTAATATATTAATAAAATAGTAAATAAGCAAAATTTGATGAATCGGTATAATAGAGACCATAGTTAGGTGTGTGAGTTTTAATAGATATAAATATATTCTATACCAGTACATTGCAAATTGGATAGCGTATATATTCAGCTACCATGAGACAAGGAACATTAGTTTATGTGTCACAAACCTAATTACTTATTCAACAGTAATGCTACTTCCTAAAAGATTTGTGCATATTTTATCCCATTTATACAAGAATTGCAGAATACCACTTATTACGTATGTGTATTTCAAAATAACAATTGCTATATTTTGCTTATCCACAAATATTAATTGCATTAATCATACATTTTACAAATAAACTAGTGAGTCAAGCATTATAGTTTCTGAAAGCTTTTCAAGATTTGCTTGGGAAGTCTTTTTCTACAAAAAATGGAAAAAAAATTACAAGCTGACTAAATTACACTGCAAGACCGCGTCACTATTTATGTAGAGAGTGTCTCCCATACAGTCATACAAATACGTTATTCCAACCGGCTGACCCTCTTTTCACCCTCCACAAGAAGCTGGGGAAAGCAGCCCCTGCTTTGGCAGCTCTGGATGTAGAGGACAAACCCTTGACCTTGGCCCTTTCCTCCGAATGTGCTCTCTTGACAGTTTAGCCCACCACACACAGCTGCTGGATATTCCCGAGGATCAGATGGCCAGAGTAGGTCTGGAACAGACTTATTAGCATCTCAATGCAGCCCCTCAGTCCTCTTTATTACCAGGTCGCTCAAATTAATTAACTTTTAATTTTGCACTACCTCCAGGATTATAAATCAAGTCAGTCAGAAGACAGGAGAGCACCTGAAACCCGAGCCTGTCTGGGGTGTAAGTCACAAAGGCTCCACCTTTGCAATCTGTCACCCCGAAGATCAGAAAAAAAGGCAAACTGTTCCGTACAAAGATTATTGAAAAATACATGTTTGATGAATGATGCTCCTTTCAAAAGGCCACTGAAACGAGAAATGGTGATAAATGTCTTGGATGTGTTTAGGCCTATGAACAAAAGTAATATATTCAGAAAGGATAAAGTTATTTAAAAATGCTCCTCGAATTTCTGCCTACCTTACAGGAGACTAACGGGTTATTATGGTGTTAAGTAAAGTATCATTCTTTGATGCCCTGCCCTGGGATGGTATCAGGAATGAACCTCATATGAAAACAAGGTTACTGATCGCAGCAAAACTTCATGAGTGAACGCGAGGGCTTTCATTGTCTATACTCAAATGTGCACAGTGATAGATGGGGCAGGTAGAATTTCTAATGTATTTTGCCCTACAATGTCTGGAAAGTTCAAAGATTATATTTAAGCATTCTTAATACTTTATAACTTTTTTACATCATATTCTTAAAGAGAGAAATGCAGTCACATTTAAGATTTCATTAGCAAGTCGAATGATTCCCAAGAAGAAGAAAGGAGAGGACCCTGGGCCTGAAAAGATTGGATCCAGTTTTGTAGACCCAGAATAGAAAAATCGTGGGGGGGGCGCATGATTGGGGAATGTTTGGGGGGGAGAGGAATTATGGGACGTATGGTGGGGGGGAACTGGGAAAGGGGAAAGCCTTTGGAATGTAAACATAGAATATAGAAAATAAAAAATTAAAAAAAAGATTTCATAATATATATAATATATATAATCATGCTAGGTTTGAAATTATTGAAAATGTAAAATAAATCTAGCTTTTAAGGTCTAGCTTTCTGTTTCTGAGACAAAGAAAAAAAGAGAGTAGATTGTAGTTTATCTTTCCCCCCATAATCAGATTCTCTGGTGTAATTTATTCTATAAATCTTTATAAATCAGTTCTTTTAATTATTGCAACAACTTTAGGAGAAGTATGTGTATTTAAAGATGTAAAGTGAAAGTAAGACATTTGTTGGTATGATTTACTAACAACTCGCATACAATATGGTAAAGAACAAAAGATCAACTTCATGTTTTCTGCCGTGTCATGATATTTGCTGGAGGAAGTTGTAATGGTATGGCCTTCGGTGACAACCATCTGTAGATTTACACGCAGTATCCTGGAATGCTTCCCTATGCAAGAAATGTTTGATTTAGAGATATTTTCAGCTACACATATTTCTTAAAAACAATGCATATTCTTGATTCTGTGATGTACTTAACTATCCCATTGACCGAGGGCAGAAAACACAAATCTTTAGGGAAACATACTCTTGAAATCCAAACTTATAAATCTATGACAGGAAATTTAAATTATTAAGATAGTGAAAACTTTGCTTTCTCCTTCACTTAAACCCATCAAGTAAAATTTGTGCTGTCCATATATTGTGGGATATAAGTAAATTAATTGAGTTTTTCTTCTCATAGTTTTAATACAAACATTACATCTTTGCTACAATATTACACAGAAAACTAGAATGTTGGTTATGATTTAGTCTAATAGATTCAAGTCATCCTATTTTATAAATATTTCCTAGGCAACTAACTTCTCATCGCCATGAATTTTTCATAGAAGTCAACTGTAATCACAGGTAATGATGCTTTCAAAAGAGATATGGAAAAAGTCAGAATGTTATTACATCGTAGTAGCTATTTTACTGATTTTTTGGAACTGAGTTTCCAAATAAGGGTGAGCAAATTTTTTGTTAGGTAAAAAAATTGAACTAGTTAGAGCAGGTATTTCCAGTGCTTATGTATCTCCAGGCTTTGTTATCATTTTTCTTAAATTCTGATCATTTATTTGTCCACTTATTTGAATGAATCTCTGATAATAGTTCATTAAGCATCTATACAAACATCGTCTGAAATGGAGACAGCACTGGGTAAAAGTGGATGATGCCAGATGAGATTTGATTCCACAGCCCAATGGCCTGGTGTCAGTCCTGAGAACCGCCACAGCTCAAGGAGTCAGAACTGAAATATCACTATCATAACTATACCCTTCTAACCTGACTACACTCTCTTCCCTAGTCATGCACACACACACACACACACACACACACACACACATACACATACACCACACAAACACACACACACACACACACACACACACACACATACACACACACACACCACACACACCACACACACACATACACATACACACCACACACACACACACACACACACACATACACACACACACACACTACACACACACATACACACATACATACACACACCACACACCACACACATCACACACACATACACACACACCAAACACACACATACAACACACATACACACACACCACACATACAACACACACATACACACACACATACAACACACACACACACACCCCTACCTGGTAATAGAATAGCTTTTAATCCAGGTTTTATTGACAAACTTGTTCCCAAAGAAATTGGGAATTTCCCAAAGCAATTAAAACATTTAAATTCCTATAATTGTTATATTAAATTGATACTAGAAGATACAAATTCAAACATTTCTAAATATCCATATCTCTGATTTATTCTCTAGAACAAAAGTATCTCCAAGAAGTAGTTCAGATTAGCTCCTTCTTGTCTTCTTAGTTGTATGGCACTAAGCATTAATAATATTGAATATATTTCTGGAAATTTATCGAAAACATATTTGTTTAATATTTGAAGAAATGTCAATTTTCGTTCTTTGTTCATTTTTCATTGTATATTATCATGCATGCATTCTCTATATGTTACTACTGCACATATTTTTATTATATTTGATAAGAAATATTTGCTTTTCAATCATTAAAAATGTATTATGTAAAATGAAATAGAATTTAACATGAAACTTTTACCTATATTCAGGCCCCCAAGAGACAAAAAGGGACTGTAAAAAGTACAGAAGTAGTTTTAGCAGCTATATACTATGTCCACAGGCAAGAACAACATTTTGAAAATATACGCCTTTACCATGTTTACCTTCATATTGAAAACTGCCAATGAAAATCTCCAATTTTCTCAGACTTTAAAACCTGATTCTTAAATGTATGTGAATGGTGGAAGTAAAAATTGTTAGCAATTTTAAGGGCAAAAATTAGTCTTGTCTCTTGAAATATTATTATAAGCAATATATGAATTTTTATGTAAAATATGGACAAAATAGCAAATAAATGATATATTTTAGCTTTTTATCATTTTTGGTTTTAAATTATTAATTTTAAATTAATTAAATTATTAATTAATTATGTTAGTTATTTAAATTCCAAATGTTGGCCTCTTTCCCATCCTCTTTGCCCCTGAGAGTGAATATATTTGCAATTATACTTAGCTTTGTATATACAATGAAAAACCACAGAGCTTCATCTCTTGAATATTCATCTTGAGAGATAGAGAACCACATTGAAGTCTCACTGTTTCCTAACTCAAAATAATTACCAATGAAAGAAGTCCAAGTCTTATTGGTTCTTCCTGACTAAAATCATAATACACCAAATTATTTTGCCAAGTCGAAGAGTTAACAGAAAACAAATAAATATTTTTCTAGGTTGAACCATGGCATTTTATCACATTTAAACACTTACTTTTCAATTTGGCTTTATAGAACATCCTACAATTTCATTGATTATAATCATGAAAACAGCTGGCCTATGGAACGGGTTAACACACTAAATTTAATATAAACTCCAGTGTAAAGATTTTCCAGTATAAGATTTTATATAATTATGCTACTAAAGAAATTCTTCTTTTGTTTTTCTTTATATTTGTAGAACATCATTATTACTCTTCAAAATTATATTTTATTAATCTTTATTTAAAATGTTATTACTTTCTTTTGTTCTTCAAGGTATTGCTTGTTGAATGCCTTTATTTTATCTGAGCAAGGGAACTCAATGCTATAACTATGGAACATTTCCATTTAGACTCCTGCTGTCAATCAACACCTTTCTATATTCTTCCCGCCACCCTTAACTGAGGCTCAAAACCATCCTGTATATTTTTTAACCTTCATTAAATGTAAAAAAGTCTTAACCACTTGATTATAGCACTTAATTTGGTCTAAACACATGGTTTAAGTTTCTATAGGTGGCCTCCCCAGAGCTCCCAGGGACTAACCAACCAACGAAGGAGTATGCATTGAGGGACCCATGGCTCCAGCCGTATATGAAACAGAGGATGGCTTTGTGGTGGGAGGAGAGGCCATTGGTCCAGGGAAGGCTCAATGCCCTAATATAGGGGAATTCTAGGGCAAGGAGGCAGCAGTGGGTGGGAGACTGAGGGTACAACCTCATAGAAGCACGGAGAGTGGGGATAATGTTAGCCTTCTGTCTAAGCTCCTCCCCACAATTACCTACATCAGCCAGGTAGGCCTTGCCCACTATAAGATGGACGGCTTGCCCCCTTCTTACTCTCTTACTCCTCTTTCCTGCCTGCTTCTCTCTTGCCCTCTTGGGCTCTTCTCTCTCCCTGTTCCCTTCCCCGTCTCTCCACTTGGTCTTGGCCAGCTTCTGCTTTTCTATTTTCTACTTCTCTCTGCCTTTTTCTGCCTCTACTACCCTCTTAATCTTCCTCCCCATACCCTGAATAGGCCCACTGAAACACCCCCTTCCCTACACCTCACCACACCCCATAGAACATAGTCTTATATCCTTTTATCTTTTTATAATCACAGCAGATAGGATAGGGAGTTCCTGGGGAGGAGGAACCAGGAAAGGGGATAGCATTTGAAATGTAAATAAAGAAAATAACCAAAAAAAATTTTTTTTAAAAATTGTAATTCATCACTTTAAGATAAATTCAAGTGCTTCATACCACAAGGCTTCCTTTAAGAATACATGTATAAAAACACAGAGGGCTTTATTAAACTTCCAAAGATTAACAGGAGTTTGAGAACCTGGCATAACTATTATTTTTTTAATGTTTGTATATTTTAAGATGTATGTGTATTATCATCTTGCAGAAATATGGCCACTTGGATATTGAACTCAAAAACCTGTGGTCTCTGCCCCAAGTTACTCTAGAGTTAGAAATGGACTCACAGTAAAAAGGCAATGCTGTAAGTGTACCAGCAATACTGTTTTCTTTTCTCTCACATTGCAGCATCTATTGGATGAAGGAATAAGTCTCCAAGAATGCATGCTTCGAAGTATTGTGTGATCTAGTCACCTCAAGATACAGAAACAAACTCACGAAACAGGAAGCATTCGTATTATTTCAATTCTCAGGAATCTCAAGCAATCCTAGTATCATCTTTGCATGAACAAAAAGGTAAATCAAAGCCTATGAAAGAAACACATTGAATTTAACTTTTATCTCCTCTACCAAATAAAATTCTAATCACATTTATTAATAGCCATGCTAAATCCTGATTTCCTCAGAGAGGGGTGGGTAGGAGGATTACATTCTAGTCTATAAGTTAGAAACTATTAGTCATCCTTTGCCTAACTGGGAATCTGTGGATAATTTTTTCTCTCTGACTGAAGTCTGCAAGCAGGCAACAATTCAAGGCATGAGAAAAAACAATACTGGTGTGGCATTCTTAGGGTCTGGCTCAGCAGGGGTACAGAAGCAGAGTCCTGTCAACCGCAATAACAATGGAATGATTTTAGAATGCTTTGATCTTGTGAATAGCTGTAGTACTAAAGGCAGGGCCTGCTGTCCCTACCCTAACTATGGGGCAAACAGAGCAGACAACCTCATTTATACATGCTAGTTCAATGCCAAAGGCCGAACCTCTGGAAGGATACACTTGGACAGTATGATCGCTGTGTTTATGTCTCGAAAATGCTACCAGTAAGAAGGGCCTTCTGCTTTCTCCATTCTGAATATCTGTTTTATAAATAGTTCATTTCACATATTAGGCTCAAAGAAAATAGAAGACAAATACTACTAGTCAGAATCTGCTCCAAAATTCCAGCATTTTTTTGTAATATTTGGTATGATTTTATTGATGTATGATAAATATTTGGGTTTTTTTTTCTTTTTTTCCTTTGTCATCTTGGGGATAGGACCATCGTGAGCTGTATCTAGAACCAAAGGTCAGCATTATAGACATGGGAAGCCTGTGATATTGTATATTATACAAATTGCAATATTAGAGTTGTAACTTGATCACATGTGGAAATCAATTATACCTCTCAGTCTTTCACACCTTTAAAGACAGGGTGCCTTATACATAGTAGATCTAAATACTGGAACGAGCTGGTGAATTGCACAGTATCTGATTCTGATAACGGAGGGACTTTAATAAATGGCAACATTTGCATACAGCTAAAATTTTTGGGAACTAGAGTTTGGAGACCTTCCTCTTCTTTAAGGTGAAGGAAGGTTTGTTCTGGCTCAGGGTTCCAAAGGTCTCTACTCAACTTCATCTGCTTGAGTGCTGAGGATGTGAGAAAGGCTGATAGCAGGATGGGGCATATCCACTAAAGAAAGGCAGCTCACCTCATACGGACAGGAGGCAAGGAGAAAGGGACAGGAAGGGACGAGACACACCTTCCAATGGCACATCCATGCAGAGGCAGTTCCTTCAGCTCGGTTCCTGCCTCCTTGCTCGCTCTCATCCTAAAGATGTTCTCACACTCTGAACCTATCAGTGGATTTCTGCATTGATTATGTCACTCTCCAACAACAGTTATATGATTATTAATGCTACCACCCAAGGAACAAAGGCCAGCATTTGATTCTTGTGGTGGTAAGACTTCATATTTGAGAGCAGAAATGACCAAACAATCTCTCTTTTACCAAATTAAACATCCTGCTCTTTCCAATAAATGTATTTGAAGCACTTGTTATCCTACTTTTATTTGTAATATAAATGTGTGTTGTGTCTTCATACTCCTGCATGTCCTATTTAATGATACTCAAACGTCTAGGTACCCAGTGTCTGGACTCCTATTCTCCAAGTTTGTCATTCCCTAAATCTGGCCAGATATAGGTCTTCTTTGTCAAACTTTCAAATACTTTCTTTTAATATTTTGACACATAATCCTTAAACAACATATCTTATGAACACCTAGCACATTATTCTCTAACATCCTATTAAAGTGTATGCTTGGTGGGGATTCAACCATAAACTGAAGTGTCACTTTGGTATGAATAGAAGGGTCACTCTAAATTATTTGCCTCTTTTTAATCCTGACAAGAAAGTCTTCTTCTTTCCTATGAAGAGTTGAAGGTAATAGCTAGTCTGTCCTCTAGCAGAAAAAAAATGGAATGACACATAGATTAAACAACTAAAAGGTCTTGGAAGTGAAGCAGAGTGAGGACAAGTATTTTGGTGGGTTCAGAGAAGATAAGGAAGAGAGTAATGTAATTATGTTAATCTCAAGAATCAGAGGAGGCAGAGATGGAGGAGACAGATGTAGAAGAGGAAAAAAGAGGAGAAAGAGGAAGTGGAGGACAAGGGGCAAAAGAAGAAGAGGAGGAGGAAGAAGAAGAGGAGGAGGAGAGGAAGAAGGAGGAGAAGACAAAGGAAGGAGAAGGAGAAGAAAAAGATGATGATGATGAAGAAGGAGGAGGAGGAGGAGAAGAAAAAAGAAGAAGAAGAAGAAGAAGAAGAAGAAGAAGAAGAAGAAGAAGAAGAAGAAGAAGAGGAAGAAAATCTTATGTACACATTGAAGAAGATGAATAAGCAGCCCTTCTACTCGAGAGTTATTTTACCTGCAAAATATCACATTAATGTTTACCCCATTCAAGAAACCTGTCATTTTTCCTGAGATCCCACTCTCTAGATGGAATACACTACCTACTAGCTTTTGTATCTTGGGGTCATTTAACTAGTCTTCCTTGATGAAATAAGTGGATGGTCCAGATCTTTAAATGAGAAACGTTTATTTATCATACTCTGAACTAATTTTGAAACTGATATCTAAACTCACTCTTAGCATTTTAAATATTTCTTAAAAGAAAAATTATTGGAATTCATCATTTCAATGTGATTGATTATAAATGATGATATTCTAAAGCAATATGGGTCTCAATCAATAGATGTGCTCATCACTGAGGAAGACATTTTCTCTCACTTTCAGCATTTAATTGCCTCAAGTTCTTTGATTAGGTGTGAGGCTTGCTGTATTTTCCACCCTCCATGTTAACATGCCTACAATAACATTATAGTAACATTATAGAGACAGAACAGGTTGAAATTTTGTATGTAAGAACACAAACACACACACACACACACACACACACACACACACACAGAGAGAGAGAGAGAGAGAGAGAGAGAGAGAGAGAGAGAGAGAGAGAGAGAGATATGCATGGGTATGTAACAACAATTAATGGAAACAAGGCCATGAATTTAAAAGCAGAGGAGGGAGAGGTATATGGGAGTGTTTGCAGGATTACAAGGGAAGGGTAATGATGTAATTATATTATAATCAAGTAAAATTAATAAAATTGGTGTAATAGTCTTTAAAATCACCCAGCAAAATCTAAATTTATTATATATTAGATATCAGAAAGATTCATGCAAAAATAAGCCATCAGACCTTGGGCCTGTAAAGATTGGATCCAGTTTTGTAGACCCAGAACAGAGAAATCATGGGGGGCGGGGAATGATTGGGGAATAGTTGGGGGGGAGAGGAATTATGGGACATATGGTGGGGGGGAACTGGGAAAGGGGAAAGCCTTTGGAATGTAAACATAGAATATAGAAAATAAAAATTAAATAAAAAAAATAAAAAAGAAATAAATCTTACTCAAAATTCATATTAAAGAAAATTTAACAACAAAAAAAAATAAGCCATCAACTGTTTTGATGGGCACAAAGGTTACACAGTTTCTTCGTTTTCCTTCACATGGACCTTAAAATTTTACGTCAAAATATACTTTTGTAGTTGAAGATCTCAGGCTCAACAATCTGTGTCTAGTAGCTCAAATAAAATATGAAAAGAAAATTAGAAATGTATTTCTCTTAATTATTACTCTATAAAATTTCTTGTTGTTTTTTCCCCATAAGCCTTCATAAGCTGTGGTAATAAAACAACTGATTATACATGCACATATATGTTCCATATTTTAATTTTTAATTAAATTTATTATATTTACTTGATACATTAAAAATGCAAAAGTTATTCAAGTTTAATAGGCTACAATATGATGTTTTCATACATGGACCTGTTATGTTTTCTTTCTAGAATTTTCTTCTTTGACTCTTAAAGCTTTATTAAATTACACATCTCACCGAGATGTTCTAGGCACTCCCAAACATGAAGAATAGAATACTGTTATCCCCAAGACATGATTCATTTTTTAGTTAACCTTTACTGTAGATTTATATATGTAACTAGCTAGGAATAGAAACTTCTTTCTGAACTTGAATCATCAAAAAAAATAATAGAATGATTTCTATTACTTTATCCAATCCAACATTATTTCAGATTTCTTAAATTTGAATGAATGCAATGTATAAAACAAAGCTTGATTTGGAGTGTAATTTTATATTTATTTATTCACAAATTTTTAACTTCGGCCTTCTTAAGCACTTGTATCCTGAGGACACGCTACCTTTGTAATGTTTTCAGCAGGTCAGGGGGTTCAGCGAACTTATCTTCTTCAGGGAATAAGGCAAGGGGCAAATGTGAAAAAGAAGTGGAGAAGAAATACAAGCCTGAGAGCCCAGCTTTAAATAAAATACAATTTTCAGGCAGGTAAGCTGTGCCACATTGAAAATTGAGTATGTGAAAATTCTCTTCCTTAAGAATATACTCATGCCAGACCTCTTGGAAAGACTAAATCTCGAGACAACATGTTCCATGGATTTCAGTTTCAGGCATGCTCTTCTAGATTTTTGTGGAAATTGCTCAGTTTAAATGCCTGTGTTCTTAGTTATAAATATCAAAAATATGACTCTATTCACACCACATCATTTTATATCTTTGCATATGTATTGATTATTTAGAGTTTTACATATATATAAATATATATCATCACAGATATGATCACATATAGAATACATATATATATAAATATGTTCATCACATATAAAAAATATATATATATGTATATATATGTATATATAAAATGAATTTTAGAATTCTTCCCCCATTACTTAAGGTTTCTGCCTCTCTCTTCTATCCAAACTCACCATCTTTTAAATGTGTCACCTTCCTACTTTCATATTTTCTTTTTGTGTGTGAGTCACTGAGTGTAATTAGAAGTACCATCATGGTTATAGATAACTTATCACTAGCTATACCACAAACTTTTATGAATTAATCTTCCACTAGATTTTAAGTATCCTGAGAACCCAAACCACTCTTTACAAGCATTTCATCATGAACAATACTCTATTTAGTGTACTAAACTTGATAGATATTTTAAAAATATGTATAAAACCCAATTCCTAATCTTATGATGACATAAAGTATTTAGCTTGTCAACATTGGGACTCATTATTTTGCATACAATTTTTCATTTAAATCAACATAACATTGTTTTGCTTTGCACCATTTTTCCCTAAGATGATGAATGACAGATGCATTGTATTTGTCAAGATGTGTTTGTAGATGTGACACATAGTTAATTGTATAGGCAAGCTTTTAATTGCCTATATTATAAATTTGTTTTCCAAACATTCCAAGCAAGTCTGCACCTTCAATACTCTGCTTTCTTTTCCAATACAGTATACCACTAAGTACACATGTCCACATATACACACTATCCCTGAATGTCAACCAGCCACTGAAACTATTCTCTGCAGAAATGTCTTTGTTATTACTATTTAAGTTACTCTCAGTGGTCATTTTATCTGGGGAATATGTCTAAAAGAGCAGTCAATTCTAACTAAGAATAGCAAAATCAAAATCACAGCAAATCCACTCTGCAATGCTATCACACACGCCAAACATAATATTGAACTTTGAACAAAATGACTGTGCTATGCAGAATACACTATAATTAACCTTGTAAATTCACTTTGCTTACAGACCGAACATATTCATACTTTGTGAAAGGAACCACAGTGCTGAAAGCAAATGTGAAATTTGCTAAATAAATTGTTGGAAGCTTAAGTCATTTGACCTTTCAGCTTAAACAAGAGTTAGTCATTCTTGGACATGGGACATTAAAAATAAACTGCCCCAAAGAATAGCCGTCATGTTCTGGGATATCCCCACTATGAATTCCTATAGTAAATTTTCCTGAAGAGTTAAAATAAATAAGAATAACATTTAGGCTTCTTGAAATCACAGGGAAATGGATGAATCAAATTTTCCTACACAAATAAGATTCACAACTTATTCATGAACAGTCACTAGTCATGAGAAAAACTTTGATCCGAATTCCAGGGTTTAAATCAGTGTGATGACTTTACAAACTGAAGAGTGACTTTACAGTCATTATTTAGTGATGTATAAGTTCCTAACTACAACTTAATATTTACTTAAGAAACACATATGAAAGAAATTATGACTGATAAACGAGGAATCAGAGACCTAGAATTGATCCCTGAAGTTTATATCTTAACTCTCGAGGCAAGACTACCTCTAAAGCTAAGGTCATTTTCAGAATTCCTGAAAGAGGCTGTGACTGTTTTATCAAGAACAATTTGAAACAATTTATTTAAAACAAATTTAACATTAGTAGCCACACTGTGTATCCTAATGTGGGAACTAATGTTTCTCAATTCAAATAAGAATACTTAGAAATGATATTTAAAGTACTGCAAGTAGTAAATAACTGGACATGCAAAAAATTACATTAGAGAGTAGACAAAACACTGATATAAAAATATCATAAACTCCTGAGTATAGTGGTGGATTCTCTTAACTATGTTGAACCAAATCTATTATGTCATTATATAGATTCTTGTCTCTGCTTATCTCTCTGCTTCATTATATTCTTCTGTGTTTGTTATTCTTACTAGCTGCTTCTTGACCTACGCATGTGCACATTATCAAATACACACAGACTCACATACACATAAACACACAGATACACACACTTCCCAATATACTTACAGTCTTATACAATGAATGGGGGAATACTGAAATCTGATTGATTCTCAGCTATTGTGCATGAGTTTCAAGTTTATTGATATTTGTAGAATATGAGGTATCTGGTACTGTATATAAACTGATATTCTTCTATGTTACTTAAAAAAAAAATCAGAGCTTAGAAAAATAATTCTGGAAGTAGGAAGAACTCAGAATGGTATGATTTGCAATATTTTAAAATAAACAACCCTGAACTATGGTAGACAGACCATCAAAACCAATGACCATACCATGGAAAGAGATTTGATTTTGAAAAAACTTCAGTCGTGGGTCAGTAGAAGTTCTAAATATGTTTAAAATAGAAGATCTTTCAATTTATACTTAGTGTATAATATAAGATAAATTGTGTACAGTTTAGTTAGATGTATTTTAGTTTAGTATTGGAGGATAAAGTCCTTGACTGTTTATTTCTGGAAAATCTAGGGAAGATGATCTTTTGGGACAGCTGACTTTTCCCTATCAGAGAATTTATTCTTGTTATAACACAAGTCAATCCTCATTAGGCACTGTCTATGTGCCAGGATGTGTTATGCACCTTGTATGCATCTTGTTTTTGACTTCTTCCTCAGGAGGGAAAGTATGAAACAGACAGAATTTTTAGTGTTCTCTAATTTATGTGTAAGGCAATTAACCCAGAAAGAGATGTAATTTGTAAACTGTTAGGAAAAGTTCAGACTCATGACAAAATGTAGGTTCTTGGATTTACCAAACCTAATACTGACCATAGCACTGAAATAATTCATCTTCATTTTCTGTGATGAAAATAATGTAGAGTATAGCATATAGTAATTTTGTTGAGCAGGCCAGATATTCTTTAAGCATGTGCTAATAATTCAAAGTCACAGTAATGAATAATTTTACTTTGCTTTGCCCACTTTGCAATCCTGGGGAGCTTGTGGTTCACTCAGAGATAGAAGACTGTATGAAGAAATAAAAAAGCCACAACAACAAAGCCTAATTTATAATGGTGTTGGTGTCAATGAACAGTATCACCACTCTCATTGTGTTTTCAGAAATGAATACAAAAGTAATCCTTCGTCTCATCATTCCATTAATTTCTCTGTATAGACTTTCTACTTTTAAAAGATAAACTCCTGTAAGACAAAGTTTTCAATAATTTAGTAGAATCTGCTTAATCATTTTCTTGTTACTTCAAAATATCTGGTTTGAAGGTCTCAAATGTTTAAATTTCTGTTAAAAAGAATGACTCATAGCAGATTTTTCGTCTATTTTCTACAATTAGATTTTGAATAAATTTCAAGGGGGAATGACTTCTACATGAAAGAAAAATGCTATGTTTCTGAAATATCTAAAGGGGAGGTTGTAACCAGTGATAGGACCTACTATACCAACAGCATATACTTCCATAAAAATGATACTCATAATTCATGTTTTCTTTTAAATATTCATATAGTACACAAATTAGTAATAACACATTGATAATAAAAAGGTCTATGCATATTCACATGAGATATTTTCCAATTGTGTATAGATTTAGAGTTAACTTCTAAAACATGTATCATGTAATAGATATAACAGGCTTTTATCTTGAAACAGTGACATCTTTAACAGTAACAGATTGTGTTTTTATCCCTAAAAGCATTCATATTTAGAACCATATGTTGTTAACATATTTAATAGTTTCCTTTGGACTCTTACTGTTACAATATAGACAAGGTAAAGAAATGCAAAGGCAATAACATCAAATACATCTGTAGTTATAGATTATTTTAATTATTTATTGTAAACAATATAGAAAGAGTCCAATTCAGGGTACCTTTATTCTATGCTAAGGAATCTTCAGATTGCCTTTGTTTCATTTAAATATATGCTTTATACCACAAACAAGTGTTATACCATGGACCCTGCTGGGTAAGTCTTAAGCGTTTTACTGGAGAATGCACAGAAAGTGTCTTTCTCCACCAGTTCTGACAGTTCCTGGGAAACTGTGACCCTCACAGAGAGATTCCAGCATGACCTTGGCCACTAGCCAGTAAGAAGGATGTTTCAGTTTCGTGACGGCAGCTCAGTGAGCCTTCGAGTGTTCATCTGCTTTCCCTACTGTGCTTAATAAAGAGCAAGTCAATGGATGTTTTCATTTCCCTTTCATCACTAATAACTGTCAAGCTTATGAAGAGCAGAGTCAGCTTTTATTTCCAGCTTCTTTCTCTAAGCTGCTCTCCACTGAAGCACAAACACCTTGAGCCACCTGCCATTGCTACCCAGGGTCGCATGTGAAGCAGTAGGCTTCTCGTGAGCATCATAGAGAGTGAGATGCTTAATAACCCTATCCTTTCTTGGATATCAACATTTAAGAGAGTTTCACAAGCATAACCAAAAAGAATGTCAAATAATCTGCCTTCAACTTCTCGTGAGATCAAAAGTTTGGGACAGTTTTCATAGCAAGATAGAAGATTGTGATCCATCGTATTTTCAAAGAAACATAGCTACACGTGATCCTTCTGATGAACATCCCAACTATTTACTTGGGAAGTAAGTATGTGTGGAGCAACAGTGCTATATCCAAAACGTGAGATAATTATTAGCACATGCTATCCCAATAAATTTTAGAAGCTACATGCATTAGTATAACTGGAGTTGTATGTTGCCCCGCCCCAAACCAATAAAAAACAATGTAAAAATGAAAGAATCAGTTTAGTCTTATCTGAAGTTCACTTTAATATTTTAGTATAGATTTAAGCAATTTGTCAAAGAATGTAAAGTACGTTATAAGAACACATTTAATGACCTAATATGCATATATGCTAAGCATACAATGATAAGCAGTTTTATATATAGGGAACATATTTAATATGTAAGTAGAGTACATAAAACTATACATATACTTTGATACATATGCATATCATATATATGTATATATATATATATATATCCATGTGGACATCTGCCTTTGTATATATAGATATTCTTTAATAAAATAGCTTTTATGAGCTTTAAAAAACCAACAGTAACAACAGAGACTGTAACAGATATGTCAGCCATCTCCAGAACCCATTCCCAATCTGCCACTTGGAGATCTGTCAAGCTCATAATGAGGCATATTGTGCATGCGTAAACACTGGGCACATAGCAAGTGTCTTACTGAAGGCTGCTTCCCCATTCACCGTCATCTTCCATCAATCATGCCCTCAGCAACAGCAGGGGCAATGGAAACAGAAGCAGAGGTAATTAGAGGCGTGACTCAGTTCCACATGCCCAGAAACTAAAAGCCAGACTAGATCCTGTGAAATGATTTTTGTGTTGTTGTCTTACCTAATTACATATTAAAGAAAGGGGTTAGTGTTAATGACTATGAGGCTCTGGCCTCCTTAACAAACCATTAGCAATGGATTTTTGTTTCTCCATTCTTAGCGATCAAATTAGCTACTAAGCTTTTCTGATAGCAAGAACTTGGATATTTTCACACTATGGTGACTTGATTAAACTTCATTAAATTAAAAATATATATGAAATGACAGTGTAGGGTTTCAGAGCCATATATAAATACCCACTGTGACCCAAGACAAATTAGCAGGTCCTTTAAGTCCTACTCTGACAAATTATGGTTAATGATGTTTACCTTATAAGGCTTTTTGTTGAGGATCAATAGCATTTGTAATAGTGACACATAATCTAAATGGACATTTTTATGTTATTATACTTGTCATTTTTAAGACAGGCTTCCCACAGTCAAGGGTTGGATATGTTACTATAAAATATATTTTTAAAAGTTGAAGAGTAAAGGGAATATTTGAAGTAAAAAGATCAGGTGGTAGTCTGATGTACTGATGAGCTCATTACTTTCTTACATTATATATATATATAAATATATGTGTGTGTGTGTACGTGTATATGTGTGTATATTTGTATATGTATATGATTTATACGTATATGTATATGATGTATATGTGTATATGTATATGTAAAATATGGGATGGTCCATGTACACAAGTGTTTAGACACGCAAATTTGGAAGACAGAGGAAAACATTGGTTATTTTGGGAGTTTGAATAAGAATGGCTCTCCTAGAATGATGGACTTAGTCATCACTGGATGGCACTACTGGAAGGGATTAATATTTCTGGCCTTCTTGGAGTAAGTGTCACTGTAAGCTGGTCTTTGAGCTTTCAAAAGCCCATTCCAGGTAAGGGTCTCTCTCTTCCTGCTGGCTTCACATGTCGACCTTTTAGTAATTGTGTCTGTCTGTAAGCTGTCGTGTCATGCTGTCCACCAAGCTCCCTGCCATGAGGATTCAGAACTACAATTCTCAAACTGCAAGCAAGCCAGAATTAAATGCTTTCTTTTTATAAGAGTTGCCATGGTCATGGTGACTTTTCGCTGCAAGACAACACTGATTAAGACCGTTGTTTTTCCCCCATCTTCTTCTTATCTCTTTGAGAGAGTCTCCGGAGCTCTGATCTCCTGCTCTCATTCCCATAACACTAGGTTACAGGTACATTTGACTAGGTGAGGATTTGTGAGTGGGTGCTAGGAATTGAAGCCAGGTCCCAACATATTCAAAACAAGCACTCTTACACACTAAACCATCTCTGTATTTCTTGACTATCCTATGATACAAAAGTTTGTATCTGATATTGTAGTGGTTCTGAGTTCCATGGTTACTCTTTATTGAGATGCCCCGATCTCCTCTCACAAATATGTGTGATTAGAAACAGAATATGCGATTGTGTTTCTGATGGGAGATCAACAGTTCCACGCTGCTCTGCTGGCAATGAAAATATGATCAAATTTTATTTTTTAATGATATGTTACTAAATCATGCATTTATCATTGAATACAGTGCTGCCTGCAAACAGGATGTTTTGTCCACTTCCTGGAAGGTGAGTCATTACAGCAGAAGAGCATGCACACTGCCTTTCTTAGCATCTTGTACTTTCCAAGGGGCTCTTGCTTGAAAAACACCCTTACCAAATGCTACCAAAAGTTATCCTTCTGGTGACAATTGTTCTCTATTAATGTTCAGCGCCAGCTGCCACAGCTGTAAGGTTAACCCTCATTAGCTCTTATACGTGCTACCCTGTAACTAATGAGGGGTTGTCAAAACTCTAAACACATGCGGCATTGTGGAGGAGAAAGCACAGGAGCCAAGATGGAAAGAATTTGGAGAACCAGAATGGGCAAAAGCAGCCTTTGGGAAACACTTACCAACGCATTTCATGGAGCCCAAGAACCTGCAAGGGAGAAAAAGACAATGCTTCCCACGTCACTAGCACGTTGCTCGATTTCCCTTACTTTGGAAAAAGTTGATTTTTAAACCTCAACCAATTGGAACATGTATTTATCAACCTGTGTTTATAATTGTTGCATGAGTTTTCACAAGAGTATGCACTCTCTTTTTATGATTCACAATATTTGATCCTTCATAACCTTTGAATAGTTAGAAAAGGCAACAAATAAAATCCATATGTCTTTTACAGAAGCCAAGCAGGGCATTCATTTAACAAAACATACTTAGAAAAAATGACATTCAGCAACTTAGAACGAAGGAAGGCCGCTCATGTAAAGCAGATTCAGATAAAACAAAGAAATTTCAAGGCTTGCTGCCATTTGAGTGGGTTTAATGGTAAATTACTGTGGTACCTTCATGAACTATCAGATAACGCATTAATCAATAAGATACCTATTTTTATATACTTAACATAGCCACTATTTGACAACTCAATAAGATTTGATATATACTTTTTCTTGGAGAGGTCTAACACATAAGCGATGAGTTTATATCTGACAAATATACAGAAAGTGTTTTACAAAACAATATTTTGACCTCCTTGGGAAATAAATGGAATTTATGTAATGGAAAGAATTTATTTCAAGTACTTCTAAACTGAAGGGACGTTTCATCATTTAAGTTGCCCACAGAGAATTCTGTTCCTGCACGTTTGGTTCATGACTCAAATGAAATGCTTCCCAAAGGTCACACATTTGATAGTCAAGATTTATTTCAATTACTGTTTTTGCACCTTTGAATCCTGGAACAGAAAGAGCGTCTGAAAGCTATGAGAGTCTCACGTCTTAGTAATAGTAACCATCGTAGCAGCAATTATAATAAAAGAGAAGAAGACAATGGCAAAGGAAAAAAAAGACAAAAGAAGCTTGGTTTCCTCAAAGAGGTATTGTCGTACATTTATTTTATAAGGGATATCTGTGTTTTATGTTAGGCCTTAGGAAAATACTTATATGGTGACCTTTAAAATCATTTCCAGGTTGGAATAAAGAAGAGTCATGTTACCACTTTTATCTCTGAGTTTATAACATTGTGTAGTTAAAGCCAATCCATACACTGAGAAGAATCCATATTTTGCCTAAAATAACAAGTATTTCGTTTTGATGGTGAGTAAGAGTGTATTTGATGGCAGGCCTGAGGAGGCAGCTCACGGGAGACGGTGATTGCTGTCAAGCCTCGTGAACCAAGCGCCGTTGCTGGAACCCACGCAGTGGTCCGAGAGAAGCAATTTCTGTAGGGTTCTCTGGCCTCCGTGGGTACACCTTACACACTCCCACTCCCACACAGGCACACAGAAACACACACACACACACACACACACACACACATACACACACAGAGCTCACACACAAGCACGCAGAGAGACAGACAGACACACAGACACAGAGAGAAAGACTGAGAGAGACAGACTATAAAACTAAATGAAAACATTTCAAAAGCACCGTTTAATGTTCCTAACATCTGTAGAACTCCCAGAAAATTTTAAGGTTATTCCTAGTGTGTCTTGCTAATTCCTGATTAGTGTGAAGTATTTGAACAGCTAGGTCAAGATTCACTTTCACTGTCCCAAGTAAAACTATGGTTTTACCTCCTACATATGTTTGCAATTAAATTATCTCTGACTACTTTAAAACTATGATTTGTAGTCTATAAAGAAGAAAGAACGCACAGATCTATCTAATATCTTAGGCATACACCTATGTGAGTGAAATTTTTATTGTTTGTTGTTAGCCAGACTCAAAAAATAAATCATGATACCATAAGAAATCATAAATCAAATAGGCTCCCTTCTGCTAATACTCTCTATTGGACAAGTTTTTACCTTAATTACTTTCTAGGTAGCACCGAGTCATAATTTGATTGAATATTTCCTGTAATATCACATAGTTATTCATGTGATATCACCTGGTACATACTTCCCATAAATTTCAGTTTCTCCACTATTTTTACACTACTTAAGGGATTCCGACTGTGCATGAGAGTATACAAAACAAGGCAAGGTTTTCTCCCACAGTCAAGTCAACCCCTTCAATACATGTGTCCTTTCCTTCTTGATTTCTGAGTTGTATGATTCCTTCAAAGCAAGGACATCATGTCCAACCAAACATTTTAAAAGCACACGTTCTGACAGAAGCATGCTTTAAAAATAGAATTAGTGTTTTTGAACATTATCTTGCACAATATAACATATTTTAATCACATTTTTATACTCACTGGCTTGTTTTTAAAAATAATATTGTATTTTATCATTTCAAATCAGTTTCTAAATGGACAATAAATATGCCCATCTATAAATTTATGGAATATTTGGAATAAGTCATTGAAAAGACTCACGCTATGCAAAAATGGCAGTGGGTCAAATAATACATGGAAAAATTCCAGTGTGACTGATATTTACAAGAAGACAGAGAAAAACTAACAAAACTTATATGAAGATGGTAAAGAGATATGTGGGGTGGGCTGGAAGAATTAGGGAAGTGAAGATGGTTTAGATACATTGTGTGAAAGTTTAGGAAAATTTTCAAAAATACCTTTAAAAACTAACAGCAGAAAAAAATTTATCCAGGATTAAGTAGACTAATTTTTATAGGACTAAAAATGAGCTCTTTTTCTTTCTCTGTCGCTCTCTGTCTTTCTGTCTCTGACTCTGTCTCTTTCTGTCTCTCAGTCTCTCTCTCTCTCTCTCTCTCTCTCTCTCTCTCTCTCTCTCTCTCTCTCCCTACCTTCTCCTTCTCTCTGGGATGAACTCAGGACCCTCTGATTCCAGCAGAAGATCATGCTACTCATAAACTATACATTAAGCTACATCTCCAGGCAAAAATGAAATCTCTTCAAAAAGGAAAACCATGCTCTTTGATAGAAAATGGACAAAGATGGGATGATAATAAATGCTTAGCTAATTGGTAATGATTATCTGGTCAGGACCATTAAGAGCTAACAATAGGGGTTATCTTAATTCAAATCATTAAATGAGGAAAGCTAATGCATTTTAGAGATGGTGACAGGTGACTGTGATGAGGTGTATCTTTAACATACTTGCTAGTGAGAAAAGCAAGATGTTCACTTGTGGATAATGAATCAGATTATCAAACTGTTACGTTACAAAATTAGCAGGTTACACTTCTCACACACTTGCTGGTGACAAGAAGTTTCCAGGAACTACAACAATTAAATGCAAGCTGAACCACAAAGATTGTCTCACTGAAGTTAAAGCTTAAGTTAGTGTTCTGATAACTTTTTATATAAATTTGTACGAAGACATGTGATTCTAAATAAAATCAAGTTATAGCTATTACTGAGCTGTCATAAAACATGTTTAATTTGTTCTGCATTGAAAATTTATTTATATTATTGGTTACTAACAGCAAAAATAAATTCACTGACTTGAAAAATTATGGTTATGTAAATATTAAAGACAAAGTAAAAGCAGGGAGCTATCATCTTAAACAGAGGAATAATCTAATTAATTCAAGTTAAAACCATTAGTTCTAAATAAGTTAACTCCCATTTTAAAAATTAGGGAAGAATCAATTCTGTCCGTGGGAACTGTGTAAGCAAAATGAGTAAAAGTTTTAATTATTAAGAGTTTTCAAAAGATATTAGTTCTTCATTTTATGTAGACATAAATTTATCAGTGATCAATTTTTGTACAGAATAAAACACTCAACAAAATATACAAAAGAGAAAAATACTTGAAATACTATTATTCCTGCATATAATCTATCTGTTATTCTTTAGTAGGGTTTAGATGCCTCTATATTTTACTAATTGTGCATCTATCTGGCCTAATAAATAAAGTGGTCATTTCAAACTACATAAAACCCAGCTTTTATTGCTATAAGTTTATGAATATCCTAGAAGGCACGTGATAAATGATATGAACTAAGTTCTCTTGAGGACTTGCATGCTCACACTGTTCAGTTGACAGAAAACACAGTTATTTTCATCCTATCAGTTTGCAGTTGAGAATCTACTCAGGCTCTCCTAGATTCTGGGAACAAAGTGTCAAAAAATGTATTTATAGTCTTTCTCCTCAAGGATATTCCTCTCTGGAAATTATAGTAAGGCATTTTTTTCATAATTTTTTTCAAGTATCAAAGCATTTTGAAATTCTAGACAGTGCCTATGGCAGTGCACATAGACTCAAGAAGCACTAAAAATATTCCGGTGAAGTCTTTACTTTCGTGTTTCCTCTAATCAGCAAAATGAATCCTTAAATCACCCAGTTACTTGAAACCTGACAGCTGCTCTAAGAGTTTCCCGAGTTGGCATGGAAAAGAGTCAAGAGGGAAAGTTTGTATCTTAAGTCATCGGTAAAGAAAATAATTTTCAACCGTCATAAAAAAAAAGCCTAGCTGTCTTGGAATATTATATCAGACACACTTTTCTATTAAGCATCTAATGTAACAGATCATGGAACAAAGTTGACATTCTACAGTGACCTTGCAGGCAAAGCATAGAGCAACAGATGCTTCGGTGACATTAATAAGGTATTTGGTACACTAAGTCTAAACAAATTTTGTATGAGCAGCGGTATTTATAGTAACCTCCTGGTGTCTGCCTCAAATGCAATTAATTAACCATATAAAATCAGTCAGCATTCTCTCCTTTTTTTTTTTCAAAATAAAACAGAAGCAGATAACACAATTCATTAGCAGGGATTTTTTAAAATGGGCAAAAGGACCGTAGTGTTTCCTTGGAATCAATGCAAAATTGCAAAAATTCCCAAAAGCTGCTGAAAATATATTCTGATATATAATTGTAATGGGTAACTGAATGCTGCAAGAAAAAAGATGATATCGCTTTACAAAATTATTTTATAGTTAGGAACTTTAAATTCATTAATTTTACCCTTGTTTACTCATTTCCTTTAATTAATTTGTAGTGCCTGGGTTAAGCCAAGCCTTGTGCATAGTAGGACAACATTCTAGCACTGAGGTAGTACTTTACCTTACATACTAGAATATACTACAGACAATTTCTTCCATTGCAAATGAAAAGAGATGCAACAGTTTCTTCTTCTGTTAAAAGTAAGCCCTGGCTGACTTGAACAGAGCAGACACTATACTCTTGAAGACTTTCTGGGAAGCCAGTGGATGCATGAATTATTACCTTCCTTACTGAAATATTATGCTTCCTACTCCTTACCAGTTTATGCTGAGGCTGGTCCTTTGTATGGTCATCCACTCCTCTCATTAAATGTAATAAATGGTTGTTATTCTCTGGAATATAAATGTTCTGTTTTCATAATATACTTGGAATATGACTATTGAAAAGAGATTGGAGGCCCCAAGGAGTTTAGAGGTCTGGTTGGGTGGGGGTTTGGGTGGAGACAGGGGATGGGGAGAAGGTATGTGATGTGGAACAGTAGGAGGGTAGACTAGGGTGGGGGATAAAATTTGGAGTGTAAATAAATAAATAAATAAATAAAAGACAAAAAGAAAATGAAAGTTTCTTTTCTTTATTTTTATTTTCTTTTTTCTTTTTTATTAGATATTTCATTTATTTACATTTCAAAAGTTATCCCCTTTCCTCATTTCCCCTCCTAAAACCCCCAATCCTATCCCCCCTCCCCCTGCTCACTAACCCACCCACTCCTGCTTTCCTGTTCCCTGGCATTCCCCTACACTGGGGCATCGAGCCTTCACAGGACCAAGGCCCTCTCCTCTCATTGATGTCTGACCAGGCCATGCTCTGCTACCCATGCAGCTGAAGCCATGGGTCCCTCCACGTGTACTCTTCAGTTGGTGGTTAAGTCCCTAAAGTTTCTTTTATTGCCAATATTTTCTTCCTATCTTATGCTCTGCCTCTGAACGATCACTGAACTATAAAGGTGCACGATTTCCCCATCTTTCCCGGACTTTGTCTTTCAGACCTTCACAGGGGAACAAGGATAAGATAGGACACAAGAAAGTTCTTTTCAAAAGAAAGACTGAAAGGGAATTGATTCAAAGAGGAGATGTGATGGGGCGGAGCTGGGTGAAGTAGAGGGGGAGGGGGAACTCTAATCAGGATCTATTGTATGAGACAAAAATAGGTTTTCACATTTTCAATAAAAGGGAAAAAGAGAAGGAAGCTCAGCAACATAATATTGCATGCATGCATAATATTGTGTGTTACTGAAGAGAGTTTTAGTACCCTGGAACTTTTCTTCTTCACCAATACCTCTGTCTACAGTAGCACCAATAGATCACTTTCCAGAGTCTTTGTTGATTTTTTATTGTCTTCTTTAAAGTTTGAGACAAGATCTCATCCCACAGCCCAGCCTAACCTGAGACACACAGTAAGTCTGGTAGACCACATACTAACCTGAGACACACAGTAACTCTGGCAGACCACATACTCATTCCAGTAACCTGTCTTGAGCTCCTGGGATTAGGGATGTAAGGACTGCACTGAACTAGATTTAATTTATGTTTTTAATGTGTTCAAACTCTATTTTCTCACACAGGCAATGATGAACATTTTTAAAGACAGGGCAAATGTATATACATTTTAATTTTAAGAGTTAGAGAGTATGTGTGTGTGTCCCACATGCACATGCAGAGACAAGAAGAGAAACTGGAATGACCTGGTACTGTACTCATACATTCTGCAAATCATAGATACTGGAAACCAAACTCTGCAAGAGCAGCAAGCACTCTAAATTACCCAGCCATCTCTCTAGCCCCAACATATACATTTTGAAGTCCAAAATGATTATTTTATCAATAGCGATACTTGTCATTTGCTTTCTAACGTTCCACCTGCAAGTTGGCACATCTCGATGACTAATAAAGGTTGATTTAAATCCATGTTTAAATGATACTGTCTAATGATGTTTAATAGTACATAAAACTGTATCGTTGTAAAAATATAAACTACGTATACTAAACATCCCATATTCAGAATTTTGCCTCTGGAGATTGCTATTTTGCTTCTATTCAAAACTAATGGATGTGTTTGTGGAAACGTAACCTTTATATTGGTGTAATTGGCTGACACATTCTTGTCATTCAGATCACTTAACACTGAGTATCCTAATTAACTGTCTAGATTAGAAAAAATAATTGGCATATCACATTTGTTACATTAGGAAATTGACTAGAAATGAAATGTGAATCTTTCTGAAATCCATTCTGTGATGGGTATGAACATTAAACCATCCTTGTGTTTCTTTTGTAGATTTTGGTGATTATAGTATAATGATGTGGTAACAAGTGGGAACACTCTCTTTTGTAATATGTAAGATTCACTAGTTTGTAAGCAAATACAAATGAGTCTAAAAACAACACAAAGCCACAATTAACAAATTTGATGTTTAGTTCTGAAATCTTTAATATGAATGAATCTCCTCCTCTACAATATTGTCAAGGCTCATTGTATTCAGGACAGAAGATTTATTTGTCTGTCTTCTAGCAATATCATTAATTTTTGTATCTCTAAATATGAGTAGACTCCTGGTATGTAGATCTGATGACTTATTTCTTTTCTGTCTGACATATTAATATTTTTGCACTAATAAATAAAAGAAAAGAAAAATAAAGTAAGGTGAGGAATACGGAATTCCATTTCATAGTTTCCCAAGTGTAAGATTCTTGAAAATATGTAAACTGAGACTTTATTAGTTGCCACCCAGACATAACTGAACCCAAAAAATTATCTTTGAAGTAACAATTCATTCTTCAAATTCTGAAAACAAAAATGACATTAGAAATAAACAGATGCATATCTTAGTTATTTTTACATCAAATACAGATTTAAAAACAAAAAAAACCTCAAACTGATGACAAAATGTTATTGAGATAAATGAAACCAGTTAGTCACCATAATACCTAATTCTGTTATAATTAGATTAGTTGAGTGCCAAATAAGTTTTCATGCTCTATGTCAAAAAAAAAAGAGAAAAGAAAAAAGGAAAGGGCAGATGTATTTCATATCAACTGCTGCAGTTAGACCACTATCAAACCTCAAAAATAACACCATGGGGGGGGGGGAAGGCTCAGCCTGTAAAGTTGCCTGTTGTCAAAGCCTGGTAACCTGAGTTTGATACCCAGGATCCAAATCTTAACAGGAGATCTCATTTCCTTATACTTTAATACATTTAACACTAAAGTACTATGGTTTGTGACCATCCTCCAAACTCACTGAATAAATAAAAATACAATGAAAAACAAACCGCATATGACACCTCTACAGGGTGCAGCCTGGAACTCAAGAGTTATACCCATTAATATTTCACAACAGATCATGACCCAACACAACAATGGGGTAATTTAGCATATGAACTGACTACTCATTGAGAGCCATGTTGTGGTGTCAAGTAAGATCAGATCAGGTTAATTTATTCCCATTTCTTTACAATAAATCAACTCACAGGAGACAAACTCAACTACAAAGAAAAGAGAATGCTCTTACCTTGGCATATGAACCCTCGTTCTTCATATCCAGCATTGCATGTGCATTTGCCAATGGGGACCAGCCATTCACCTTCTGTGCTGCAGTACATCCTGGGAGGATCCTCCTCCTTAGAATTATTGACACAAGAGCCCCTAACCTCCACCAAAGACTGGGAGTCCATGGGCACTGTGTCTGGAAACATCGCCAGATTCTTCACTGTAAATGGGCACTTTTTGAAGTATACTCTCACAGACACCAAGGCAACACAAGCACCAACATCTTGAAAGGCCAAATAAAATCCCTTTTTATTGACTGGTCCTACTTCTCTAATCTCAGTGTTGAGTTTCAGAATGCGGTCCCCGAGGTCCATCTGAGTGAAACTTTCATCAGCGGCAATGGTGTCAATCTTGGTAAACTGATGTTCACGGAATTTGACGCCATGATCATCATCAGACTCCATGTAGTACAGGTTAAAGGTCTCCTTGCAAGTCCCCAAAACCAATGGAATGCTGTTACAGTCCCGCAGTGTGAACTTTAGCTCCACGTAGATCTTCTGAGCTGAGTTCCTAGGGACCCAGTTTGTCCTCAGCCAATTGTTTTGGCTGTGATCCATGACATTGCACACCTGGTAAGTCCTGATTGGTGTGTAGTGCTCATCCACGCCACTGATTTCTTCCCACTGGAGTGTCAAAGCAAAAGGGGAGAGGCAGAATTAGTGATGTAAGCGGAATGGTGCTCAACACAGGATGAGATCCAAAGCATCACAAGAGATACAGCATGAACAAGACAGGATTTCTAGGCTATTCATGTAGGGATCTATGGCTCTACTCCTAACCTTCTACAGTGTGTCTATTATTGGAAAGTATGGTGAATTCAGTAACATTTGCTTGGTACTGAAAGTTTTTAGAAATGTAGGAAAAGGCCAAGGGATAAGTAATGATTTGAAGTTGCACATATCAGCATTAAAACCTGGAATGAATGATGACCAGCCATTCCAATCATAGTTTTGTTACAATTTATTTATTTATAACTTTAGTTGATCAATTTTTCTAGGAAAATTTAGATTTTTATTCTAATATAGAATTACTAAATTTTGAACTATTCATATTTGCAATACTCCCTTAAAAAGACTACTGAGAAATGAATTATACATAAATTTTCATGTAATATATAAAGACATCATTCATGAGCATGAAACTGTAAGAATATGTTTACATGACAAAGTCTTGTCAACAATGCACATAATCCCTTATTTGATTTTCAGGATGAGAAAAAAAAGTTAAAGAATCATTTGAATTTTGGAGATCAATCCTAAATCCTAATGGTATTCATTATAATGTGTTCTTAAATTTCTCTCTCTGTCTCTTTCTCTCTCTCTCTCTCTCTCTCTCTCTCTCTCTCTCTCTCCTCTCTCTCTGTCTTTCACACACACACACACACACACACACACACACACACACACCAAAACAACACATTAAAAAAAACCTAAAAACCTGAAAAGATCAAGAGGTTATAAGGCAAGCAGCAAGCTATCTTTACTTTATTTTCAGATGATTCAATAGCATTAATAGGTGACTTGAAAAAAACAAGTGGAAACATCTACAGCTGAAAACACTCTCAACACCATAGCTGGATACAAAATTAACTCAAAACATTCAGTAGCCTTCCTATGTACAAAGGACAAATAAAGTGAGAACTAAATTGGTAAAAGAGCCTCTTTCACAATAGCCTCAAATACTATGAAATAACTTTGGATAACTTTATCTAAACATGTGAAAGCACGCATTTGCCCACAGACACTTTGATCAATGGTCAAACTGAAGACACAGATATGAATTCACTGATGGTAGCCAGAAATACATACCAGAAAGAAGACAGCATCTTCAACAAATGATGCTGGTCAAACAGAATGGCTACATGTTGAATAATCCATATATACATATACATATACATATACATATACATACACATACACATACACATACACATACACATACACATACACATACACATGCACACACATATATATACCACCCTGCCCAAAAGTCAATCCAAAAGGATCAAAGATTTCAATATAAAACCAGATACACTGAACCTAATAGAAGAGAAAGCAAATTCATAGGCACAGGAAAAGACTTTGTGAACAGAACAACATCAGTGTAGACATTAAGATCAATGTTTATTTAATGGGACTTTATGAATCTGTGAAACTTCTGTATGGCAAAGAACAATGTCATTTGGATAAAGCAGCAGCCTACCGAAGGGAAAAGTTCTAACTAACTACACATTCATTAGCAGACAAATATACAAAAATGTATAAACAACTAAAATACTAGACGTCAAGAAAACAAATAGCCCAATTTTAAAATGGGACACAGATATAAACAGAGAATGCTCATTAGGAGACTCAAGTTGCTGTGAATGACTTAAAAATGTTCAACACCTGGGAAATCCAAATAAAAACTACTTTGCAATATCATGTTACAACTATTAGAATGGCTAAGATCAATAAAACAAGTGACACCTCATCTTGGTAAGAATGGGGAGTAAGGGAAACACTCGTTCATTGCTGGTGAATTTCTATCTCCTTCAGCCTCTGTGGAAGTCAATAGTGTGGTTCCTCAGGAAGATGAGAATTGGTCTACCTCAAGATCCAGTTGTACTCCTCTTGGGCATATACCCAAAGGATCCTTGACTCTACCACAAGGACACTTGCTCAACTATATTCCCTTCTGCTCTATTCATAAAAGCCCAGAATTAGAAACAACCTAGTTTTTCCTCAAAAGAAAAAAATGAAGAAAATTGGGTAATTTGCAATCAGACATTAAAAGAATTTTAAATCTTGAAATTTGAAGGTAAATGAATAGAGCCAGAGAAAAATCAACCCGAGGGAGGTAACCTAGACCCAGGAAGAGAAAACTGGTATGCATTTTCTTACTTGTGGATATTAACTTAAGTCAATGCTAACCAAGCCACAATCTGTAGAACCACGGAAGTTAGGTATAAATGTCTGAGAGTAAACAGATAGGTCTCCACAGGGAAGGGAAATTGAACATACATTTGTGGATGGTCTTGGATAAGACCAAAATGAACAGATATAATGGAGAAGGGCAGGAAAGAAGAGATCAAGAAGTGAATGTGGGAGAACAGCTCCTGGTAAGGGTCGTTTGAGGGGTAGTATGAAAACCTAGGATAGTAGGTAAAATATATACATAAATGAGAGCTATCTAAAATCACCAAATGGGCCGGGCGTGGTGGCGCACGCCTGTAATCCCAGCGCTTGGAAGGCAGAGGCAGGTGGATTTCTGAGTTCAAGGCCAGCCTGGTCTACAGAATGAGTTCCAGGACAGCCAGGGCTACACAGGGAAACCCTTTCTCGAAAAACAAAACAAAACAAAACAAAACAACAAAACAAAACAGTTAAAATCACCAAATAGAGGAGATAGAGTCCCAGTTAGTCACCAAAGAATGCTTTGAATACAGGGACCTGATTTCATGTAATTGAGTTGTTAGCTAAAAGGAATCACTACAGCCTACTTTTCCATATACTAATGGCAAAGCTCCATTACTGATGAAAACACCTACACAACTCATGGAAAACAGAGAAGTTGAGGTGATTACCCACATAGAGCCTTTATCCCTATGTCCTATTGTTTGGTAGAGAAAAATTATCTGCATGATACCAAAGGAGAAACATCAACACCAAATGAGCCTCAAACCCTTTCTGTAGCTAAAAATAATCTCCAAGAACATTTCAAACATTCATTGTATGTATGGATTGTATAGGAATCTTTTCAGAGACTCTTGGTTCAAAGGAGTTCATGCCAAAGTATCTATAGCTATAAACTCAGAGCTAAAAGAAACTAAAAGCGTCAGATTAATTTTAGAAGGGAAAATGTCTGTATTAGGTGATCCAAAATTCTCTGGTGTCAGATACACGTGTTTTGTAGTAGTGTTCTACACAGAATAGTAATGCCACTCTGAATGCATTCTCTGTTTTATAGACAGTTAGATCATGCCATTGTGAATTGAGAAAAAAAATCAATTGGCTTCACATTTTTAAATCTAATGTTCCTCATAATAATACAGGAATGTTTACTTTGATCAATGAATCCCTTGCAAATCTCTTTTACGATAAGCCATATGTGGCTAAACTTCAAACAGCATATTCTGCAGAGATTTTCATAATTTGATGTAAAATATGACTTTAATTATGAAATTCTTATTGTAGTTTAATTTGGCAAGCTATCACAAGTTCTTGAATACGGAATTATGAAATGCCTGAAGATAATGCAAACAACACCAGCGTGCTTTTCGCTGGGAAGGTTGCAGGGAGCAATTACCACTTCATTAATTTGTAATGAAGACCTAATTGCCTGTAAGTGATGGTGGGTTGCCATTGCCAACCATTTACAAAGCCAGAGTCTCTAACTGGCGACTGGGGAGGAAAAGCAATGGCAGAAATATAACCTCTAAAGTAATATTTTTTCTTAACATCAGCAACGCCGGTATCATCAGCTAAAACTCTTTTGCAGGTATATGTTTTATCAATGTAAAGAATGTCCAGCTTTACTCATCCCCCTCACCTCAGAACTAATGGACATATCCACAAATAGCTAAAATCCTACAGCATATGGTAATTGTCCTAAGGCAAGCATAAAGTAAGCATACAGGTAACATATAGAAGTGATATATAGAATTTGCAGTATTAGGCATATTTTCTACCCCTTCATTATCTTAAAACAAATCTAAAGAAGGGAGTGAATCACCTTGCCTTATCCAGAACAACACATGAAAAAATTACTGTATTTTCTTATATTCTCTAAATGATCAATAAGGATGTTTAACCTGCTTTCCAAAACCATACTCAATATCTGTAGTGTTCAGTCGAAGAGCTCTGATTGAATTCCTTATTTTTCATGGTCCAGATCACTGTAACTGCAACACTCTTCGGAGTCCCTGTACTTGAGAAATCATTCTGCAATTTCTTCCATGGAGATTCCATTAACATTTTGTAGATAATAAAGTTCCTGAAATTCCACTGGAATCAACTGTGTACTCTTCAGAAAAGCAAACAACTTTAATAATTAATTGACAGTTAACCTAATAACCACCTTTCTTATATACCTCAATTATATTAATTAAAGGTTTATTTTATGGTTTATATTAATTCCTCTCATGGAGAACATTTTTAGGAGTTGAGAATAGGTAATAAGAACAAAGTGGAAATACATTTTATCTAAGGTGGAAAATATTCAATTCTTTAGCACATACAAAAACCACTATGTTGGAGGTAATTAATAAGAAAATAACTTCAAGCCTTAACTCTAAAAATATAATACTGGTTTGTCAAGAAATTTCAGATGACAAAAATTAAAATGTCACTGATAGCATTATTCTGTTTCAAATTACTTGTGGATTCACAGGAAGACATAGACACATACTTTCCCTAATCTGCTAATAACTAATCGTGATATTAGGTGCTTTTGAGTTTTTCCTTTCTTCAGCCACGCCTTTTACCCATATATTTCTCCTCTCTGTATAGCAATACCCAGTTCAGAAACCTCAATGTTTGTCCTAGAAATATTTGAGGACTCTCCCTAAAGCAGCATTTGAAGTGTGAATGGGTACGTTCTACTTTAAAAAATGCCACTGCTAATCTCACAACAGAGCTATGTCAACAGAATCATTGCATTTCTACTTATACATTAGGTTTTTTTAGCTGGCTCTCATCACAAAAGCATGTACATGTGTTTGAGCATACAGTCAGGCAAATATTTCTAAGAGTCTAATATAAAAGTTCAAGTAATGCCAGAGTGGAAACTAATGAATAGAATTATAAAATACATGCTTTTGAGCATGGGAGTCTGTATAGCATCATGCTTGGGCTCAGTGGATCAGGAGGAGAAAAGATAGGAAATCAGCACTGAAGACAAGACTTGGAACAAAGTTGAGGAGAGAAACGTCAAAAGGGTCATGGGGCTCTGGAGGTAGAGATGGGAATGCTGGTGGCAAGTTCTACATATACAACTCCTAACTCACTTTAACCTCTGGACATTTGATAATGATATTAGAGCAATCTCACTGAATATAGGAAACACAGCAGCCTCTTTTAGGTAAGACATAGAGATGGAAAGCGAGTAAGAAGGTGAGAAGACTAAGGACTGTTGGTTAGCAAAGGCAGCAAACACTCCCGCATGAGCACAGCAGTCAGGAATGAGTGACATGAGGTCTCTATTTAGGATTCCCAGGATATGGTGTAGGTCATGGTAATGTCTGTCCTTATAACAGGATGTTGTTAAAGACACCAGGCTACCAGATGGCTTGAGTAGATGGGATCCTTGGGTCCACTGTGAGCACCTGTCTTGGGTTCTGTCTTTACGTTTTATAGCACATCTGAGATGGATTCACAGGTCCATTTTCCTATTCAGTTCTTTAGTTTCATAAAATCCCAAGACTCACACTAGACCCACAGATGGCTCAGTTCCACTGTACCTATGTTTGCCATTTCAGACCTCTCCTACCAGCTGGGAATAAGCAGAACTATGTGGAGATCTTAGAACTGTTATCATACTCTGAGCCTTGTCTCTAACAACGATGTGTATAACTCTTGTTTTAGCGACTCTTGATTCTAGCCAGCTGTTAACCAGACAACTTCTAAAACACATTGCTTGGGGAGGCCCCTCCCCCGCTTGCTCTTATTTTGTTCTGATGCTCAAGGTCTTAGCTGAATGTAACACATATTTTTTTGAGAACTGAGGCATTTTCCTTGTTCCTCGGTTTTCACAAGTTCAGTGTCCTAGTGTCACTTGACAGCGTGCTCCAAAACCAGCTTTGATAACTTCTGGATCACGGTGAGACTATCTAACATGTCTTGTTTAGCACTCAGCCAAAGTACTCCAAATTCATTTTGTACTCCAAATGCACCAAGAAGCAGGTATGTTAATACAGAAACCCACCTGGATAGCCTTTTCTCCTCCCACAAGAGTCATAAGATCTTATTACAGATAACTAAGTAAATCTAATCACACAGTTGTATTTCTACCTAGTATAAATGTGAACTGTGCATTTTCAAAAAAAAAAAAAACCCTTCAGCAGCACACAGGAAGAAAATAGGCTATGTCCCCTACTATATTTGCCGTTATGAAGTAAAATTGATTTTAGATAGAATATTTTATAGTACGCTCATAGGATGATATTTGGTGGTGATTTCTAAAATAGCTTATTAATAGAATTTTTAATCAACTTCAAACACATGAATGAAATATTTCTGTAAGTAAAGTCTGGTCCAGAAACTTTTGGGGGTTATGAAGAGAAATGATTTGTGATAGTTTTGTTATTGCTGTTAACCAGAAGTTGGTCGTGGAAGACGCAGTTCTGGCAGAAGAAGCTGATGAAGGTACACGTGTTTGAGCTATGCAAAGACATCCTGAGAAAGAAAGATTACAAATGAAAAGAAAGTATTAAGGAAGTGATGGCTGAAACGTTCACAGTGCTGGTATGGGGTACACACAGCAGAAAGGAGATGCGGCCAGCTGATGGTCAAGAGCAAAATCTGTTTACATAGCTGAGTTGCAGTGTGGGGTGAGAGTGGGGGCAGCGATCAGAGACAGTCACCAACAGGAGAGCCTGGGGTCACTAGTGAACCTGAATTGGCCTGCACACTTCATTTGCTTCTGTAGGAAACATGTAAAGAGGGGCACATGGTGAGATCTGGAGGAGAGACAGGTACTTCTGAGGGAAGGCAAGAGTAGAGATTTGGAGGGAGTACTGCAAAGGTCTAGATAACAGTTTTAACATCAATGCTGATGAGTTAGTGCTTGCTCGTTGTATCCTAAAATAACATGAATTGCTGCTTTCATACCTGCTCTAAATGCCGAGTGTAAGACCTCATTTTAAAAAAAAATTTCAGGCAGACATTTCATCTTGAGAGTTGCAGTATCAGAAGAGAACAAGAGCTGGTGTGTCAGTAAGTGAAAATGTGTTCTCATTAGAAACCGTGTCCTTTCACTAGCAGTAAATATTGACCAACCATTACATGCCAAACATTACCCTAACATTTAGCAAGGACAGGTCACTGTCATTAAGGAACAAGTGTCTTCCAATTGTATTTCGTACTATTATATATAAAGCACACACACACACACACACACACACACACACACACGTGCAACTGTGGGGTCTCTATGGTATTTGGAAATGTGTGCATTCCCACATGTGGAGGTCAGAGGAGGAAGTTATTGGATGTTCTAATCTATCACCTTTGGGCTTTTTCCTTTGAGAGGGATATTCCTCACCAATATGGAGAGAGGTTGTCACAACACTGTTTTGTTTTTTTTTTTTTTCTATCTCTATCCCCACAGTGCTGATTTATGGATGGTCTCTTATTTGGATCAGTTTCCATTCTGAAGCATCTGTGCCAAAAACAGAGTGACTACCCCATAGAGAATAACTAAATTTAAATGGCATATGATGTGTCAAGTGCCAAACATATTGCAATTAACAAAGTACAGAAATGGAAATTTGGTTCCATCAGGCATTGGATTAAAAGCAATGAGTGCTTTAGTTATATCAGATATTGTCCTTAACTGACTTAATACCAGGCCTATGACAAGTTTATTTCAGAAGAGACATGGTGAGAAAGAAATCTTTAGCAATTGAGTGTCAACAAATTTATGGTACGTGGGTATTTTACGATTGGTGACATGAGTTTGGCAAGACAAAGAACCTGAAAGGACGGATACAGTATTAGGGAAAAGAAGACTACTTTTTAAACTATGTAAAAAGCACTTTAAAGACCGGTTAACATAAGGGATCTCCTAGCCAGACGAATTGATATTCAAGAAATAGGACACCAGGGCTAGAGAGCATTTATTCTTGCAGAGGACCAAAGTTGAGATTCCCAGGATCCACATTGTGGCTGAAGGACATCCTCTACAAATCCAGAGGATCCGATGCCCCTTTGTCCTCTGTAAACTCTGCATGCACAAGATGAATAGATATATATATGAAGGAAAATCATATATGCAGGCAAAATATCCACATACATAAAAATGAAATAGTCAATGAATTATAAGATTTAACTTAAGGTATCATACCAAGATGGAACAACGTTAAATATCTCCACCTCCATCTGCAATTTGAATTTAGTTTTCTTTTAAATGGCGATATGAAAGGATGGGTAGGAAAATCTTTATTTTCAGTATAGAACCTTCATATATACAATAAAATATTTCTATATTCAATTTAAAACTATAAATAAAAAGTTTTCTTTTTATTCCCCCCCTTTGTGTAGCCCTGGCTTCCTGGACTTGCTTTGTAGACCAGCCTGGCTCTAAACTCAGAGATATTAGTCTGCCTCTATCTCCCTAGTGCTGGAATTGAAGGCATGTGCCACCACAGTCAGAATTAAAAAAAGTTTATATTATTCAATAATCACACCTGAAAAGAGGTCAAGTAATTTGGGTAATGAATCATCACATAATCTATAAGAACTGAACAAAGAAAAATAATGCAATATGGGCATTTATCAGAGATTTTTCCCTACCTTTCCTTTCATATATTGCAAAGTGGCTGTAGTTTATGTAGAATAAATTTTCTCTTAATATTAGGGAACAGGACAATGAGGCTATCATATTTCCAACCCTTAGAAGAATGTTCAAGGTGAAATTGTCCAATAAAAAAAAGTAATTTTAGAATTGAGTGTAACTGCTTGAAATGATGGGAAGAAAATTCCATGCACATGGGCTTAACGTGTCTAGACTGAAAACTGCTAAGAAGAGCCTTTACAGAATTATTACAAATGGCCAACGACTTAGAAATTAATGCAGAGCACTGACGGCAGCACCCTGCACATCAGCTGGGAGACCCGAGTAATTTCCTGCTCTGATAATAGGTCACAGCCGCCGCAGTTCTTGGCAATTTGCAATATACCTGTACAGCTCTCACAGTGACGGAAATGAAATTAACTTGTGTGACATGGATCCTGCACCGGGTTTTATGGACCTTCAGATAGGAAGTTTAGAGTTTAACCAAGTCTGTGTCTCTATTGAGAACACGGCTCTGCAGCTGAAGCTGCTTCACGGGGCGAGGCTGAAAGTGCAGACACTTTCCTGAGTGATACTTTCTGAAAACTGGAGCAGCCATGTCGCAAGGAAATGCTTGCAGACTCCCATTCTTGAATAACCCTGTGGACTCCAGACTTACAGGCTTTAAGCTCTGAAGATAAACAGAATGTGGCTGAGATTGAGTTCTGCTGTTTAATCACTGGGATATTTTAAAAAAGCAATGATTTGATTTTTGCAACAGAAACCTGAAAAAAGACTATAGTAAAACTTTTAGATGTATCCTGGCATGAAGTAAATATGTATCTTTAACATGACTGTAGCTGTGTCGTACAGAGTAAGCACGCTACATTGTTATTCTGCTAAAGTACAGTTAGTCTGCATAAAATTTCTTATAATAAAAACAACACACTGATCAATTTTCTTATAAGATGAATGTACTTTTAATTTAAGTGTTCTACAGTTCTTTTTTAAAAAATTATCTAGAGTTGCTTTAATTTCACTTAGGGCCAGTACAATTCATGATAAATGTAAGATTGTCCTATTGTCTTAAGAGTCAGTGAGCATAATTCATAGTAAAAGGTAAGGGAGTCTTTGGGTACTTTGCATTTTATTATAAGTGAGCCAGTCATCTTTTCTTTTATAAGAATTTGCACAACTTCTAAGAATAGTAAAACCAGTGCTACCACTATCCCACACTATGACATGCTCCAAGATATCACAGTATCATTAGACATTTATTTCACTGTAGCAATCCTTATTTGAAAAATGAGAATATATAGACAATATAGCATGATGACGAATTTATTTGATAGTTTAGTAAAAATGGAAGTAAATTTTATTTTGCCAGTTGTTTTACACTGCCTAGTTTGTTGACATAGTAATTTAGTGTCTAAAATGGAGATAATAATAGTAAATCTTTTTTAGGGAGTCTTTATGTTAAAATAGGACATTGAGAGTGAGATCTTACATGTAATCATCTGCTAGTTTAACAAATACTTATTAAGTATTTGTAGTCTACTAAAGTAAGAGTAAATACTTAGATTATTATTATATACTAAGTAAGTACATGCTTATTAAGTAGTTTGCTTTTACCAAACTGAAAGTATGTGCTTACACAAGGATCATTTGTTACCTAAGTAAAGGAGTTACTTTTTACATAATTCTCCAAAATTTTATGACAGATGGAAAAAAATCTTAGCTTCTGAATTTTTAAAACTATAAGAGAAGAAAGAGGATATTAGTCACTTATGTATCCAAAAGAAATCCACTGTAGGCCAGAATGTCTGCTATATGCTAAAAATTCCTCCTCAGTACTATTTTCATGGAGTTAATGTTCAATAAGAGCAATATGATTACTAATTACACAATACACACACACACACACACACACACACACACACACACACTGCATACCTACCTTAGAAGAGATAAGGGTAGCAGTATGAAAGAGTAAAACAAAAATTCAAATAAGGAAGCAGAGAAAGTTGAAGAGAATTTTCCATATAATATACCTATACATTTCTGCAGATACTTGAATAAAATTCTAAGCTAGGATCAAAGTAAGTTTGTGAATAAAGCATCTAGGATTGAAGGAACAGAGAGCCTATTAACAGGAGAATGTTAGGTCTGGTACTCAGGGTGGGAGAGGGGGCAAGCACATGTACTAAAGGAGAACTAGAAGAGAAATGGATATTGATACAAATGTGGAAATCCTTTTAACTTACATACAAGAATTTTTAAAGTATTTTTACCCTGGAATTGAGTAAAGGTTTGGGGCAAAGGAATTGTATATCCTGAGTCATGACATAGGAAGCTAATGGGCTGACAGCTATAGGGAGCGAAGCCGAAGAAACTTTCAGAAAACAACACTTTTATAGAAATATAGAGTATATCCAATAAAGGGGGAAAAAGGAAGAAGAAGAAGCCAGGAAGTGATGGATTTGGGAGGGATGGGAGGTTGGTAGGGATCACAATATGGAAGTATCACTCAACTGTGGACAAGAATTTGGTAGAGATGAGTGTGGGACCCTAGAGAGGAGGCTGAATGTGTAATTACCAGAACTAGAGAGGAGGTTGGGAATGTGAGTTGCATCATCAAAGCCTGGCTTCTTTTGGTGTGAGAACTAGAGAAAAAGAATAAAAAGCATGTGTAACACTTAGGCATGGTATTCAAACTGAGTGGCAAAAGAGTAAAAATAGCTGAAAAAGAAGAGCCAAAGTAATGAATGCCAGTAAGGGAAGTCATATGGGAAAGACCTAACCAAAGAACAACCAACCTAGCATACCAGTAGACAGTTTACTGGAAGCCGAGGCTAGTTTTCAAATGACTAATTCTTCACATACTCGTCAAATACCTGCTCTCATCTAGTGGTCAATGCTGGAACTATAGTGGTCAGTGTAACCTTAATTCTGTCATATTTTCTTGTAGTCACCAAAAAGAAGGAGAAAATAAAAAGCTAAGGTTAAAGGTTGTCTTACACGGTGGTGTTTCATAAAGAGACAAAGAAGAATGTTAAGGAAAAAGATAAATTTGTGGCTCTCGAAAGGTGGAAAGGTTTTGTTTGTTTGTTTTTTACAATTATACAGGAAGATTTACTCAAAAGATGTTATATGAATAGAGGACCAAAAAGACAGCTCAAGGCAATGGATGAGTGCTTGTCAACTACTTTAATAAAGGATCTTGGGTATAAGAAAAAGGAAAGAAGTGAAGAAAGCCCGAACTAGGCGGTATCTGAGTGTTACTAGGAAGAGGGGGGAAATGCGAGAGAAGCAGATTTGTGTCCAATGCTGAGATCTGAGCAGACAATTCACAAAGGCTTGTTTTCCTCTATGGTCATTGCATAAAAAAGCTGTGACAAGCTGGAGAACTGAAAAGCGATTTTGTGCATGGTTTAGACTATGAGGATTATCAACTCATACATGACATGGAGAGCAAGTACAGAACAAGGGACATTATGATGAAACTGCTCGGGAGGCCCAAAGGAGCATTGAAGACAGAGTTATTGTCTTTATCTTATGGGGGAATAATCAGAATATTCTCATTTTTTAACCCTTACTGCAACCCAACAGCAAGAGCAATGGCACGTAATCCAACTATCTTTGACAAGATAATTTACCTAACCTTTAAAAATGTATTGGTTTTATTTTTTATTATATTTCAATTGCAGCATTTCATCCTTCCTTTTTCTCTTTCCAAACTTGCCCAAAAACCTATCATTGTTCTTCTTCAAATCCATCGCTTCTTTGCTCTCTAGTTGTTACTGGGTTCTCATATGTGGGTAGACATGTATATTTCTAATTATATCCTGTTCAGTCTGTATCCTGCTACCTGTATGCATGCCTTTAGGGTTGACTTGCGTGACCCTGTACATTAATTTGGTGCACTGGGAAATGTCTATTTGCAACAGATGGAGACCGCAGCAGAAAACCACAAACAATCCAAATGCAGGATTGTTTATCTTTTGAGCAAAAACATTTCAGAAGTGTGACTAAGACTTGGAAGCTTATATCTAATTTAAAAAAAAACTGAAAATCTTACAATAACCCCGGGGTTATAAGCTGACATTTGAGAATTCGGCTGTAGTTCTAGGCAATGGGCTTTGTCAGTACTGAACATTTTATCTTTGAAAAATCCCCTGGTTATCTCAATTATCAACTAATTCAATAGATTAGGGAAGTTTTATGCTTGAGGGCAGTGTAGGATCACTAAAGTGTCTCATAGCATTTTAAGTAAAGTTTAGAACAAGATTTAAAACACAAAATTATTTGATTGCAGAGGTTTATTATTTTCCCCTAAGTTGAATTAGTAATATGGAAATATCATTAGCAAAATCAACAGAATAAGAAGAAAAAGTTATGAGAAAAGGCCTCATTTTGCTTAATATCAGCATAATGTTACGTCAATATGAAAGACCAAATGGTGTTCTGACTGGTGTTTTGCTGGTTGAGCAGGAGTTTGGTAAAGCCCAGGGGAGCGGGGATGGCTGAGCATACTTGGCAAAGGGCACAACATGGGCCAGAGGCACAGGCTACTCAGGAGAAGTCATACTTGGGTCTCAGTCCTGTTGACACAGTCCCTTCTTCTCCCAGACCCTGTCACATTCGCTCAAGATGGCAGACCAGAACCTGGAGAAGCTGAAGCTGGAGTCGGAGCGGCTGGAGCAGCACGCACAGAAGTCTGTGAACTGGCTGCTGTGGGCCATGCTCATAAGTTATATAGGATAACCCTAATATAGTGCTGATAATTAACCCACAAATTAAGAATATTAATAAAATTGCAACGTGAGTTGCCAAAAGATAGAGGAGTTTGTTGTCATACAAGAGACTGAGAAAAGTTTGTTCACAGTCTAAACTTGAGCCTTCCTATATTATTGGCTTGACATTTCAGTTTTTCTTTTATTTCTTATTAGCCTATTCATTGGTGGATGTTACAACACATATTTTTCCATATTCCACTCATATAGCACCCAATTTCTCTTTACTGAGTAGGCCGCTTCTTGATACCTACTCTGTAGGGTGATGATATTCAAAACGTCCTTCCTCCACAGATGATGGCCATCTGCTCCCCAGCTGTGTGCTTCCACTGCACTCTAAACGATGCTACCATTGCACACAGTGTTTAGAACCGAATCGATAAATGAGTTAGATTTTTGGCATTGCCACAAAATACTCGAAATAACCAACTGCTGAAGATGAAGATTTCATTTGGCTTACAGTTTCAGAGTGTCTATTACCTGATTGGGCAGCTCTATGGTTTGGGACCACAGGAAGGCCCCATATTTCAGGAGGTGTACATGACAGAATAAAACCATGCACTGTGTGATCAGTGTGTGAAAGGGCTGAAGATAGCTTCGAAGAGAATGGGGAGAAAATGAACTTAATCATGATCAGATATGTTCAGACGAACATAGCAATTTTTTACTTATGGCTATCTTCCAGTAAGAGGTAGGAAGACAAGATAAGGAAGATCAGTGAAAGCTGTCAGTTTAGAAGTAAAACAAGCTGTTGTCAGGTTATGCTTCATGATGGAACTGCTACGGGTGTAGACCACTGACTACTGCAGGATGGGATGTGTATGAGGGTCCAAGTTTCTAGACAATGAGATAGCTGTTTTCAGCTCAATTATATGATTGAAATTATGATTTTAAATACGAAAAACTAAGTCTAAAATTTGTTTTCTATTAATAAATCTGAGTGGAAAATGACTAATCAGAAAAGAAGACACATTGAGAGTAAACTATAGAGTGTTTTACAGAGACCTTTTTGCCTGTTTTTACTATTCCATTTAAAACTAAATAATAATTTCATGAATTCATTGTTTCTAATGGCTGAATAGTATTCCATTGTGTATATATACCACATTTTTTGTATCCATTAAGAAATGGATGGAGCTGGAGAACGTCATACTAAGTGAGGTGACCCAGTCTCAAAAGAATACCCATGGTATACAGTCACTGATAAGTGGATATTGGCCTAGAAGCTTGGAACACCAAAGACATAAATCACATACCAAGTGATGTCTCACAAGAAGAAAGGAGTGGACACTGGTGCTAGAATGGACCAAAACATCATTGTGGGGGAGTACAAGAACAGTGAGGTGGGAGGGGGTGGATGAGGGAGCAGGGGGAGGGAAAAGGGCATGTGGGACGTTTGGGGGTGGGGAACCAGAAAAAGGAAAATGAATTGTAAATATAGAATATATCCAATAAATAAAAAAAGAACTATAGAACTAGAGAGCTTATAAAAGGAATTTGATCTTAAGGATTGTTAACTGTAAGTCTTCAAGGGTCTGTACTGAATGCAGAGTTAGAAATTTCCTAAAAAAAAAAAAAAACTAAATAATAAAAAAGCACCCAATAGTATCCCCTTTTTTAAAAAAAGAATTGCTGAGAGGGAAAATATTGCAAAATAAATCAGGGCTTGTTTTTAGAAGTGAAAGAAATTTTTTCAGGTGAAGTGAAATGGCCATTAATGAAAACATCAAGGAAACATGTTGAACATGCCTTTTCTAAGGAGAAGCTTGGCTCAGCTGGAGGGCACTCTGTATTTCTTTGTTGTATTGGTGGAGGGGCAGGGGGCCTTTCAAAGAGGCTCTTACTTTGAAGCCTGCCTGACCTGGACCAAATTATTCAGATCAGAATAGACTTGAACACAAGGGGCTCTACCTGCCTCTGCCTGCACTGGGAGAGCAGGCATGAGCACCTGTCACTACCACTATCTTTAGGTTTTTCAAGACTATATTGACTAAGAAGTGAGCATTTACACTACTGCTTGAAAGTCAGAAAATGGTCTCCAGCTCCATGCATTTCTCTAAGAATTTCATGAATTCATTGTTTCTAATGGCTGAATAGTATTCCATTGTGTATATATACCACATTTTCTGTATCCATTCCTTCGTTGAGGGACATCTGGGTTCTTTCCAGCTTCTGGCTATTATATATAAGGCTGCTATGAACATAGTGGAACATGTATCCTTATTGCATGCTGGGGAATCTTCTGGGTATATGCCCAGGAGTGGTATGGCTGGGTCCTCTGGAAGTATCATGGTATGCACTCACTGATAAGTAGATATTAGCCTAGAATCTTGGGACACCAAAGACACAATCCACATACCAAATGATATCCAACAAGAAGGAAGGAGTGGACCCTGGTGCTGGAAAGGATCAAAGCATCAGTGTAGGGGAATACCAGAACAGGGAAGTGGGAAAAGGTGGATGGAAGGAAAAGGGCATGTGGGACCTTTGGGGGGGTGGGAAACCAGAACAAGGGAAATGAAATATAAATACAGAATATATCAATAAAAAATTTAAAAAAAAAGAAAGTCAGAAAATGAATGGAAGGTTTTCACTTTATATCAGTTACCTACCCCTTACTTAGTTCCATCAATCTTTATCCCAAACTCATGCCTTTACTTTTGATTTATAAACCATTTAGGTAACTAGCACGATCTGTGCAACCTTAGGATTTAAAGTGTCTGTGGTAGTCATCAGTAACAAGGTTATTGACTCATGCATAACCTAAGGCACCAGATGTCAATCTTCCTGAAGAGGACAGTGCCAAAGTAGTGGGTAGGCCCTGAGCTTCCTCTTCTATACGTGCTCTACTACTGTGGACCCTACTCTTTTCCACCCACTATAGGGTTCTATAGGTTATGTGAGTTCACGAATGCACTGGCTTCGCCTTGTCTAGAAGGTGGCACTTCGCAGCCCTTCTTCCTACGTTTGGCTCTGGCATTCTTTGTCACTCCTCTTCCTCAACGTTCAAATTGTTATTAACACTTTGAAAGCAAACAAGAATCTTTGTGAAAATTACACTGTTGGTATAGGGAGATAGATGATCTGGGTAAGAGACAAAGGAAAATACAATAACTTTGTATTTAGTCAAACCAGAAGAACTTACTGAGCATTTACTATGAATTACTGTTAGTTAACATGTAGAGAAAAGAATGTAGAGAAAAACAAAGTGAGAAACAAAGAAAGTCCTCAGATTTATAGAACATGCTACTACATTGAACACTTGCTACCCAGAGTCTGGGAATAAGAAACAAGTCAAGACTTGTCATGTAAGAATTGTCAACAAAGGTGATGTTAACTAGAACCCAGTTGTAGAAGGAGGTCAAAGGAGTAGGAGGTATAATGAATGTTCTTCCATCAGAAATCAAGTAAATCATAGAACATGCTAAAAGAGTTTATGAAGAAAAACATAAGGGAAGCGACAGAATGATAGTGTGTTGGTACTGCAGGTACTTATCTGGATACTGCTTACTTTAGACTGCTGTACACACATGGAATAATACTCACGGGGAAGGAAGACATACATCACTGTACATGTACACATACCTACTACAGATATAAGGAAGTATTTTGCATTGTAGCTAGCAATTAGTTTTAGAGTAATACTCAGTGAATTAAAATAAAGGATTGATCAGGGCAGGGAGATTTCTCAGCAGACAAAGGTACTGTGAGCTACACATAATTGCCTTAACTTGAGTGCAACCACTCACATCCAAATACTGGTTTGTGTGCACACATGTGTACACACACACACACACACACACACACACACACAATTGTAATGCAGTAAGAAAATACTTTTAGGTTTGAGAGTGATATTTATCTGAGTAGATCTATTATTTAATTTAAATTAATAAGTTATCATTTATTATATTAGCAAATGTAGAATTCACTTCATATGCATTTATCTCTTTATCTTATCAGGTAAATAAAACACAAGTATATAAATTACAAGGAAATTGACTAAGTATAACATAAATACTTGACCTTTGGAAAACAATTTGGCACAATGACAAGTGCTTGTATGTATTAACTTATAAAAGGAAGGGCATAAATATCTATAACTATATAGAAGAGAAAAGGAAGTTCTACACTTTCTCCATAGTAAAATCCCATATAAAGTGAGAAAGTCAACTTCATGTTAGGGTAAATCCATTGTTAGGAACAATACACAGATGAGGAAAAGAATTAAAGTTTTATTATAGGACATAAACTAATCAAAGCAGAAATTTCCTTCACACAATGTAATGCAATACTCCTAAATATAAATGTACAAATAATAAACAATTAAAAACAGATCTCAGGTAACAATAAGCTTAACCAAGTTGTCTCATCAGACAGGTGCACAGCCTACCATTACCTTGCTTTAACAAGCCTTTGAATCGTTCTGGTCTACACAGTGGAATTTCCTATATAATTCCCCCACTCATACCATGTTTTTCTCTTGCCATGTACCTAAACACTGACTGCACTGTGGAATCACTATGCTAGGTTGAATGAAACTGTAAAAAGCACCAGCTGGCTGCTTTCAAAATGGCACTTGTCCAGGTCTCAAATGTCTTATTTATATACAGTGGAATTCTGCCAGCTGTTTAATACTCAAGGCTAATAAATGTAATTGGCAGTACTACATACACATGACTCACAAATATCAGAAAATGCATTGCTTTGTGAAGTTCAACTTATTCTCATTTTTTATAATTGAATTTGTGACAGTGGAAAAAATGGTTTGAACAGTTTTGATTTTGAAAGAAAAAACGTTTTTGTTTTTTTTTTTAAAGAAAGAGATGTAAACTAAGCTGTAGGTAAATTGTACTTTTACCATTTGATCTTCTTTTTGTAAGCCAGTAGTAGATATTGACAGGAAACCCTTAAAGCTTATGTAGAACAGAGACATTTAGTAAATTTAGACAAGGGGAAGAGATTAGAACCATGACAAGGTCATAATCTTGTGTCAGACAAGTTTACACATTTGTGAAAATGTGGCAGAATTTTACCAAAATAGGTTTATGGAAGGAGTAAGATCTAATCACTAGTGAACTGCACTGATCATTCTGATGCAATATTGGAATCTAGTTTTCATTTCTAAATACGACCTGTAGACACACAGTACTTCTTTACTGAATAGGAAAGAAGGGAGGGGGAGGGAGAAGGAAGTTGGGAAAGAATGAGTGAAGGAAAAGAAGAGTTGTTAAAATAATCTTAATACTTAAAAATAGGCAGAATGACGGTCTTCCTCATACTGACTGACTACTACATTTTAGGAGACAAGGGACATTCTGCAATTGAGACACCATTTCTTCTAAGTTGCACTTTTTTCAGCCCCGGGAAACAGTACATTTCTTAATGTAATCAGAAGACAGCTAAACCATCATTTGCGTAAGTGTTAATGTAGGATCTAAGAGTACTCTGATAGTTGGCACAGAGTAAGGGAGTAAGGGGAAGGTAGAGAAGTGATTGTGAGACCCACACAAAATGAAAACTTATGGGAAAAACTCATTCTTCACTTTCCGAATCCTCCTTTTCCTATCAGGCACCTTGGTATGATGAAATTATCCATTCTGATTTAGCTATTTTAGACCATTAAATCTGAAAGGAGTTTTTGTTGCATTTGACAATAGTATTTTGAGTGGAAAAGCTAGAATTCTGGTAAACTTTCCTATAACTGAATTATTGGTGCTTTAAAATATTATATTACCTGGGCACAACTTCTGAAGGTTTGTGTTTTCTAGACAGGATCATTGTTTCCCAGACCTGGCCTCAAACTCAATATATAGGAGAGGATGACTTTGAACTATGGCCTCTATCTCCTGGATGCTTGGATGTCTGCCACCAAGTCCAACATTAAGTTTGTTTTCCAATGACAAATCTATTTGAAATAAAAAGAAGCATGCTGATTTTTATGAATATATGGGTAGAGAAAGCATAAAGCATACCAGAGAAACAATCTAGAAATATGAGGAGAAACACAATACAGCTAGGTTTTCTATTTCAGACTAAGAGAAACCAAGGACACACTTTCCAAGTCATGAATGCTCATCTCTCTCTTGGGAATAGACAAAGGCTCGAGGGTTTGTAAGTGAGCTGCTGATACCGGGACAGTAGTTTTGAGATTGACATTTTTGTGTCACAGGCAGCAGTTCCGTTCCTTAGACCACTATCCATATGCCGAATTCTGAATCATCACCATTTCCCTGAAGCACTAGAAGCAGAAAAAACAGTAAAACTATTGGTTTTTATAGCTTTGTTTCATTTCTCTCCTACACTCACAATGGCTACTGGGAATTCTGGCATGAAAACATCTGTACTGTACCTTATGCTGATTTTGAAAGAGCATTTCAGCATGTGTTTATATTTTGGATTAACCTCCTGAAAAACACAAGGCTTTGGTTGTTCCTTGGCTTGTTTATTTGAAAAGTTCTCCGCTGACTGCTGCTTTGCAATCTCTGCTTGCTATTATTGAAAATAGAATCACTTATGGCATATCTAAACTAAATTCAAAACAACCGGGGTGTAATTAGATTAATGCCAATGTAAACTACCAACTCCATGAATGGAGGTCTTTTAAGCACAAACACAATGCAGAGGTTTTGATGCCAAAAAAATCTTTGCGGCCTGGAACTTCCTATAAGATGCCATTGCATATGGTGGGGCGGGGAGAGGGGGGCAGTCCCACTTGATGAAGTCACTCACACAAATCAACCAGGCTCACCTATTACTTCTCGAAGCTTGACCTCATGTTCCCTTCTCTGGTACAAAGGAAAATATTATTTTCCCATAGGGGAATGTTTCTTTTCAGTTTCTGACAAACTCTAAGTAACACAGGAATCACTATTACCTGTTGTCAGTGATGTTAATAACTACTGGGCATTTGAAACATTTGAAAATTAGCAACATACACAGTGTAAAACACTACTCTGAATGCAAAGCATGCATTAATAGAAAGGTATGACCTTTAACTACTGGCAAAGAAAGCAAAAAAAATTATGAAAAATAGTGAACTTGGTCCATTGTAAACCCAGAGAATCCTTAGTTGCTCCCTTAAATTCTATCAAATGTATTTATCCTGCAGATAGTAGAAAAAGACGGCTTTTTATATAGGTTATATAGGACCTAGAGGTTTGCAAGGGAATTTCTGATCAAACACCAGTAAAAGATGACTAAATCTATTTCCACATTCCTATTTCTTCAATTATTAAAAATTCAAATTTAAGTTTCTCTTCTTTAACTATAAAGAACAAATATTTTTTAAAGAAGCAATCAATTTAATAGAAAAGGCCTGAATTTACACATTAAAAAAATGGAATTGGGGGAAGTAGATTAACTGACCAAAGGGTAAAAAAATGATGTGTGTGTGTGTATATGTGTGCACATGCATGGTGTGTGTGTGTGTGTGTGTGTGTGTCTGTGTCTGTGTCTGTGTCTGTGTGTGTGTGCCTGTAGAAAATACTTAATGACCTAAGATGCAAGCAGAGGGGCTAACAAAATTAAAAAGTATTGAAGTCTTAACATTTTCCGCTTTGCATACTCTTTCATCAGTTAACAATAACAATCTTTGATAAATGGACAAAACAAGAAATATAGTTTCAAAAAGTTAAATGACCAAATCTTTCAAGTTTCATCCAAAGCTAGATTCAGGAATGTTTAAAATGGGGTCAGGACATTTCTAGATTTCAGTAGACTTTGGAGAGGTAAAGTATATTAGAAATTTAAAAGATGTTTATATGATCCTATTTTAAATTTGTTTAGTTTTGATTTTGTGTACTGTGAATTAAATGCACAAGAACATATTTAATAATTAGTAAATACAGAAACATAAAATAATAATAAAATTTAATTATTCAATTATCACGAATATTAATTCATGATAATTATCATGCAAATTTAATCATTCAATCATCAACAATTGGGAATAGTTTTAGATGGTTTTGAACCTCATTCAGATTCTGACTTTAAGGATCCTTACATTGAAATTGCATTTGTAATAACTGCTCTTTAGCACTCAAAATTTCTGATATTCTAACAAAGTTAGTTTCCTTCTTCATGTGTTCCAATATAAATAAAATTTACTACTGATATGAAATTATTATTTATCTCAAACCTTAGAAACCATAAATATATATGTTTATATTATATGTAATATATAATAGTACATATTATATTACATGTGACAGATTTATAATAAACACTTGCTCTTAATATTTAAACAAATCCCTATTCTTTTATCCTTTTGTAAGATTTCAGTGAATGTTCAAGCACTTATTTATATTTCATTTTTGAAATATATTTTAAATTTATATATATATATATACATATATATGTATATATATATATATACTATAGCTCTCTCATCGCTCTTGCCTCTCTGCACTCTCACTCTCACCTCTCTTCCCCTCTTGGGCTCTCCTCCCCTTCCCCCCTCCACGTGGTCATGGCCGGCCTCCACTCTTCTCTATTCTCTCTCTGCCTCTCTCTGCCTCCACTACACCATTAACTCCCATCCTCTTCCCTGAGTAAATTCTATTCTATACCAAAAAAGTATACTATCATGTAATTTGAATGTGTTTGTGCGTGTCCTGTAAATCAGTTATATGTGACTTCTCATATTACATGGAAATGCTCTGTCTTTCTAACATTCCTTAGAGTGGTAAAAGTATTGATTCTCTGTCATTTTATAGCCTTAATTTGCATTAAATTGTGTTCATGCTATCTCAACCTTAGCACACATTGATTCTTTGTCCAGCTAACACGAAAGGCTCATACATTCATTATCATTTACACACAATTGTAACAGCTAAGAAATTAGAATCTGCTTTTTCTTAAGCTGTACATTCTGTGATCAAAGGTCATGTATGCATAGATTCTTCATCTTAATTCAAGGAGCTTTAACTTCTTCCTGAAGATATAATGTAAACTAGACCTCTTTCAATATACTCACTAAAAATAAGTAGCTGTGCCTGTGGAATGCACAGAGTCAATGAAACACCTAGTTAAACTCTAAAACTTGCTGTACCAAACAGTCCATGGGTTCCTGGGTTTTCATTTAAAATGATAGTCGTGCACTTTAAGCTGCAGCAACCTGGCCATTCTTCATAGGGAACAGTCACATCTTTTGCAACAAACAGTATGAATCCCCAACAATTAGACACTCCCAGGCGGATCATTCAGATATCAAGAGAGGTGATGAAAAAGTATTCAGGATTGAGGTATGTTTGGGACAGCCAGTAGTCACCACAGAGTATAGCTTCTTCTGGTTAAAGAAACGGAGGGGCAGAGATGGGATCCATGCTTGCTGTTCAGAGGAAGGGAAAAGTCAGGAAAAGGAAGAGGACAAGAAAATCATGATACTGTGACCAAGTTAATATGAGAAGAACTTCAGTTCAGAGGCCCAATGGACAGGTGAGGTTGGGCATAATTTCCATGTATCTGTACACATTAAAGAACCCACCACTGCCCGAACAGTCTATATGGAGGTATATGCTAATCTTCAAGGCATCTCTTTGACTCTGTCCTCCAATTTGACATACAGTAGTTATTGAAATAACCAAAGACCACTTCTACTTTGTAGGACTTTTCTCCACAAACAGCTCCCATAGGTCTTGGATGGTAAGGCTCCCACCCGGGTCTCTGTCCCTCTGAAACACCTGCTCGGAAAGGGCTGCCTCTCGTTTACTATTTTGTACCTTCCATTTTGAAATTTCTAAATTTTGAAGAAGATCAATTTCTCTTTTACCCGTGTCTCAACCTACATACTTCAGCTTATCTTGGCACCTTTTAGTACAACCCTAGTGGACTGACTCAGGCATTATATTACTAAAAACTCAAAAGCACACAGGTTTGAAATATTAAAGCACAAACAATTCACCAGTTTCTCCAATACCATGTCCCCGATATGGACTTTCATTTAGTTACTGTGTTGACACGGTTGTGTCATTTTCTGAAGTCATAACTGATTGCCTACCAAATATAGCAGGTTGACTGTCTTTTCTACCATTTTAATCCAGATATTAAGATTCAAAGTGTATGTTATTACATAGCTACTTACTTGTTCTCTGTATTATATTTACTCATGTCAATGGTAAACACAGGCATTTTTTCACATTCGTTAAAACTCTACTAAATTTTTGAGAACAACACAGATATCCAATAAATGCTTGAACATTCATTGAAATCTTTAGAAAGAATACTGAGAATTTGTTTAGATAATAAGAGTTAGTGTTCATTATAAATTGGCCACAGATTAATTATCTATATACAATGTAGGAAGAGTTATACTTATATAAAAGATCTTTCCAAGGTATTTTGACAAATTTTAATGATTATGTACTAAGAAATATAGAAAATAGTCTTTTGAAAGTATTTAATCTCTTATGTGGTTTTAAGCATCTTGGTCAAAGGCTATGAGAAACATCTCTTTGATCTTATTTTACTCAATTCTCTGGAAACTATATTAACTCCTGTAATCTAAGTTTGCCTTATGGATTATTCCTACAACTTGCTAGAGTTATTTCCACATGCAATTCAGTTACATTTGTTTTTACTTTCATGCAAAGTGCAGGTTTGCCACATTACAATTCTGTGGAGATAGTTTTTTCCCTGACTGGGAAAGACGTGACAGAGAAAAATAAATGACAAAGCTGGAGTTGAGGGATCTTGGAAACCGGTCAGTTGTTTGATCAGCTGCTGCACAAGGCAAGCTAAGCCTCACCTCACTCGGCCCTAAGACACAAGGATGCTGGTGCCCGCACACTGCGCTGCGCATATATGAAAAGCACTGCTTAGTTTAATATGCTGATTACCATAGAGTAAGCTTCAAGTCAAAACAACACTGGACCCAAAGCATCAGAAAGCGGTGGCTTTCCAACCAATGCTTCCATCATATGCCAGTCAGTAAACGTGCACACCATAAATCTAAGGCTTTGCTTGGGGGAACTGAGAGTATGTACACAGACTTAGAAATCAAGAAAAAGTGACTTCTGCATATATATTTGGGATTGGAAAATAAAAAACAAAGAAAGCTTAAACATTTTTATATCCAATCCTACCTAAAATAGTTAAGGTACTTACACATCACAATGGAAATCTTTTCTTAAATAAAGTAGGTTTTCTTACAATAATTATTGGTCAAGTATGTGTCTACATGTTTTTAATAAAGGAATGATTTTGTTTCTGTACTAGGAAAGTATGAAAACAAAGGAAACTGGTTTTGAAAATATCCCTAAGCAAAGACCACAGACATCATTTTTACTCTACATTTTCTATTCCTTGATAAACTGAATTGATCGGGACATACCACTCGAACTATATTTCTTTCTGCATAAGCAGACATTTAAATTACTTAACCTCTAAATCACAGTGAGATACCGATTTCATGCTGTGACAAGCTCAGGAACGAAACCAGCTACACACGTGAGAGAGACTCGCAGCAAGCCAGAGCACTCTGCACAAATGAAACCCTGCTGGGAACATGTGGCTACATGTGTGTGTTTGACTCGATCTCACGCATCTGTGCCTCTGCAATAATAGGAACAAGTGTAAACAGTGCTGGACAAGGGGTCCATTGTCCACATTTTTCAAGAATTTTTTAATATTTTATAGGTAGAGCTTAAAAACACAGGCAACTTCTGAGCATAACATTTGGCCTAGGCCCAGGGCTGTCTTCTTGGACATTATCAATATAGCTCCCTACTGTGCCTGTCATTTATCTCAGTGCTAGCAAAACAGAGAGAAGATTCAAGTTTTATGTTGGACTAGTATGAAACTTCAGTTATGAGGAATCACACTGTGGGTCATATAGCATTTCTGGTTATATGGTGGAGGATATGTGTGGGGGTAGGGGATAAGGATCAGTTCGGTGATATTAAAAATAAAGTCAGATTGTGGTACTTTGTTCCTAAAGTTTGTGTGTGTGTGTGTGTGTGTGTGTGTGTGTGTGTGTGTGTGTGTTTGTATGTGTGTGTACACATGTGTGTTTAATTACACATATTTAAAACCCTTTCTATGACTGTTTCTCATCAGTCCATCCATAATGTGATAACTAGGTCAGTAGGACAATTGGAAGTCAGTGTTACAGTTAAAAGGACACACAGGAAGTGTGTTAATTAAACTTCCAAGGCAATTACCTTTCCAGCATTATAGTGTCTGGGTCTTTTTGAAAGTACCTAAAATGAACCTGGAACAATCCAACACTGCAGTGATTTATAAGTAACATTTCTAAAATGGCTAGGTGCTCCAAAAACAGTCATCTCAATTTTTAAAAGAAAAAAGGAAAACAATGCTTATAACAAAATGTATGGTGCCATATATTGCTTGAGATAGACTTCATGATTAGGAAGATATCACGTTGTCTAGGTTTTGTGCTGTAAAAATATGCAGAATTTGATTATCTTGTTGAATATAATCTATCACAGCTTAAAACACAATTTTATGACTAAATTAACTAAACAGAAAAAAATGTGAAGCTATGTTTAAAGGCAGCTATCAATATTAAATGTTTGTTTTATTTTATTTATCCATAAAATTTAGTATAAACTTCTATCTATATCAGGAGACTGAAGACAGGTCAACAAGTCATTGGTATGCTTTAAAAATATATGACTAAATGACAACAATATGTACTAGCATTCATGCTATCAGAAAAGTGCTTATATTTTCCAAAGAAACTAAACAGAACCTCAGTCTTCACAGAACAATGTATCATCACCTGATACCTCACAGATAATGTTACATTCTAGTAATGAATAGTGGCTCTGAGGAGGAACTACTTCCAGGGTTGAAAAGTTCAGAACAAGAATTTCTTTTTAAAAATTTTTGGTACCTTTTGCAATGATGTATGACTCCATGGCCAGACTTCCCTTTCTAATTCCTTTATTTCTACAGTGTATGTGTTATTATAGGCTCTCTGATATCATTCATCTACATCAACCAAATGGCTCTTAAGAATTTAGAGCCATATGAATATGAATTTAATTTTAATATGACAAAATATGAACATATAATGTGTTTATATATTCATTTCAAATGCTGTATCTTATATACATACTAATATGTTATACAAACTATGTGTATCTTAATTATAAGCCTTCAAAATATAATTTGTTCCTAATTTATAGTAGTTCAAGGCTCATAGTGGTAGATGGACTGTACCTACAGTGATTTGGGAAGAGGATGATACTCAGTATTTTGAGAAAACTCACAAAGGAGACATGACATTTCAGCGGAAAGATGAAAAAACCTGAAATGTGTACCCTTGGGTATTTATTTTTGGTTCCTTAGAAGCATTCCTTTTCAGTCTCTTTAGGCTTAAGTTTTTGTTTTGTAGAAAATTCTAGGTGTGGTAATAAATGTGTCCGCCGATAACCATTCAAATAGAATGCAATCTGAATAAAAGATGCCTTTAAATAAGGGATAGATGGCGGAATGAGAGGAACAGAACAAGAACCAGCAAGTAGGAATGTCAGATGCCTGAGCTGGTGGCAGGTGATTAACAGTGCATTTAATTAGCAATCACTCAGAAATATTTGTTGCTTTTTTTTTTCTTGTACTGTCAGCCTGAGTGGGTTTACAATATTCATTTACAGCAAACTAAATCTTAGGCATAATAATTGATCATTTGAAACAAAGTTTCTGATAAAAGATAAAAAAAAAAAATCTACCAAAGAGGAGAAACCCAACTCTTCACATCTCTGTTCGCTGTCAGATTGTGTCAGTCTTTGGGGTTGTTTACTGCAGCTGTACAGTGGGGGTGGAGAAGCATCAAACCAGAAGAGAGAAGGCAGATGTAGGGGAGATAAATCTTTTTTTATTGCTAGAGGTCCAAACGTGGACAGGCGCGCCAGGGCATCCGGCCCGAGGTTGCTGCTAGAAGCCCCTAGAGGTTTCAGCACTCAGTTGTCAGCGCACACCAAGGAATGAGCGACACCCAGACAAGTGTCTTTGCAGACTTGAAGCATGGAGTTGCTGTCAGGTAGCTGACCAGAATTCTGATTCTGCACATGCTTGAATATAAAATGAATTGGAAGTATTTAGACAAAAAAAATTAATGTTTTGAGTAGTCTCTCTCTCTCTCTCTCTCTCTCTCTCTCTCTCTCTCTCTCTGTGTGTGTGTGTGTCTCATACACACACACACACACACACACACACACACACACACACCCCTTTAGCTTATGATACTTGCCATCCAATACTCTAGTTTTTCAAATTAGTCATTCTTCCATATATGACTGGTGGTCATCACTGTTTCTTCCTTATAAACAGAACAGTATGAGTGCATATGTGTTATGCGAGTTGTACATGTTGGTTAATGTATTTGTTGCTGCACACCTGGCTGAAACCTAAAGGAAATGGTCTGAATAGACTTAATTTTCTGAAAGCCCATTTAAAGTATTTATTCATCTTCTGGACTCACTTTCCTAGAGCATCCTCCATATTCAGTCCAAGAACTTTACACAAGTGCTAAAAGTGGTGAGTATTTTATCAGTTATCGAATGGCATATGTACAGTGGATATGCTTGATGTAAGATAGCCAATATTCCTAACACTAAGGTATAGTTGTAAACAATTCTGGTAAACATAGATCACTGCACTCAATCTCCAGATGGGCTCACAGAGTCAGAAATGCTATGTTAAACACATACAAATAACGGTGAAGAGAAAGGTGATGGGCAAGGACCGTGTTTCTGTATGTCTCACCTCTGCTCTGCTACGGCACAGATGTAGCTGATCCGGAAAGAATTGAAGTTTGTGTCATTAGAACATCTGCCGACTAAGTTCAATCATTCTAATTAGAAGGTGAAGTAAAATTATAGAATTAAAAGAACATGTTGTCCTTAATCTCTTCTTTTTATCTTCCTTCCTTTTCTTTTTCTTCTTTAGATTAAGACTATAGGGCAGTATGAATACTGGGAATCCTTCAGAAGTCAAGAGAAATGTTACAAGAGAGATATTCCCTGGAAAATATTTATTTATTTACATAGATCAATGATTGAAAATGGAACAGTTTTGTTAAATACTATTTAGGAGTACTTGACTAAAAAGCCTATACAATGAAAACAGAGTTTTATTAATTCAGTAAAAAGAAGAAATCCAAATACGCTAACCTATCAACAAAGTTCAAAAAATGTTTAATCAGTTCTTAAAAATGGGGGGATGCTTTCAAATTACCCATGCATACTGCAACTATGCTCAAAAAACAAAACGGACTAGCGCTTAAAAGATGGCCTTCGCAACCTAGATGGCCGATATAAAATACATGCTTAAACACTGACGTTTTTCCAACTTAAAGTGCTTCCAAATTTTCCTGGAGCAAATTATACTTGTAAACACCAATTATTTCTACGCTTCAAATTACGCAGCATTGGCACGTGAAACCCAGTTTGTTCAAGTATTATTTTAGAACTCGTCAAAAGAAGAAGTGTATTTTCAAAGACAACATTCTACTGCCAAACATAACCAACACATGTTTATTTCCTCAGGTGAAAGGTTCAGGGCCAAACTGGGGGATAGCGGTGTGGGGTGTGGGGGGTGGTGATCACTGTTTCTTCCTTATAAAACCTTATGCCATCAAATTTTTGGATCTTTACTCAATTTAAAACTATTTGATGGGGGTGTAGAAATGTTTTCATAAGGAAAAACACCTGCTGGTCAAGCATGGGACCTGACCGGCAATCCTCTGCACTGTGTCCAGTGCTGTCTTAAAGTCAAGCTTCAGGTTTAATGAAACCCTGACTTGGGGAATAAGTTGGGGGAGCAACAGGTGATAACTGTTATCTTCCTTTGACTTCTTAATTGCGTAAGGCTACACACACATACACACCACACACCTTTTAAGCAGAAAACATTTTTGACAATGCCTGAGCAGGCAATGTAATTTTTACATACCTCTCATCAAACTGATATAATATTAGTGTTGGTTTCAGCATTAGAATCTACTGAATTGGGAGCATCCTGATAGTTGTGGGAGGTGCCTAACACATCAAAATGTGGGCGGCACATTTTGGTAGGAGCCCAGATAAAATGGTCTATTTTAGAAAGAGGCTGATTCATGCCTTTTGCTCTACAGGCCTTCTTGCTATGACAGACACAGCCCTCTTGTTTTGAAGAGAATTGTGGTGACATTTGAAATTCGGGCTAAAAAAGGCATTGAGAGCTTCATAATGGTCTGTTCATTGGAGACCTGGAAATAAGAATGCTGAGAGCAAGTCCCTAAGCAGCATTCCTCCGTGGTTTGTGTATCCGTTCCTGTCTCCAGATCCCTGCCTTGATCTCCTTCCCATATAGACAGTAATAAGGAAGTGGAAGAAGCCCTTTCATCTCCAAGGCTCTTTTAGTTATGGTATTTCATCTACAACAGTAGAAGCTCTAATTAAGATCCATCCTGAAACTGTACATGATTGGGAAATTCATCATGTTAGGAGGCCAAGACTAATAACATAAGTCTGTCTGAAACATGCACATGATTGAAGAAGATGGCGGAGTCCGACAGTTGTCCTCTGACCTCTTCTCCTGTGTTGAGGTACAGTCGCACAAATATGTCATACACACACACACACACACACACACACACACACACACCGAGAGAGAGAGAGAGAGAGAGAGAGAGAGAGAGAGAGAGAGAATGATGTAAAAAAAAACAAATAAAACAAATCAAAATCCATAAATTTCTATAATTACAGGTACTTTATAAAATTAACTAGTCTATGTGATTTTTGCTTTTGTAATGATTTACCTCTGCTGACATGGCATTCCATCTTTATAATTTAACTTGATACTTAGTAAATGTAGAAGGAAAAGCATTCCATGAGCACATGAGAGGCCATCCTCTGCTACATATGTATCTAGTACCCGGGTCCCTCCATGTGTACTCTTTGGTTGTGGTTTTAGTCCCTGGGAGCTCTGGGAGGTCCTGTTAATTGATACTGTTCTTCCTATGGGGTTGCAATCCCCTTTAGCTCCTTCAGTCCTTCCCCTGGCTCTCCTATTGGGGTCCCTGAGAACTGGTTTTTTTTTTTTTTAAGAAGAATGATGGACTGGAATCACTAAATCTTAATGGAATTTACAATCTAAAATGATATTCAAATTATTTACATGCATATGCTCTTTAAAACTTGATTTTAAAATTGGGCTTAAAGGCAATCTGACAACAGTGAGGTCCTACTATGGAGCTGTGAATGCTCTCACTTTGTTATTAAACATAACAATGTGATACTTACAATACACTTGTCCACATATTCTTCTCAATCAGCATTGCTCTAGCTGCCTGTCAATTAGGATGGAGACCCACGTACCTCTGGACAAATGTTACTATATTTATTAAAATGTTGTGTTCATTTTAAGACAGCTGTGACTGAGAAAAATCTATTTTACTAGAGCCTAAGATCCACTGATTTATTTAATGCAGAATATTCACATAGTTCTTGAATACTTAAGTAAATAAAACATATTTTAAAATAAAATTGATTGCAATGTCAATAATAACTGCCCAGTGATTAAATTTTCTACAAAGAGAAAGCAAGGGGATAGGGGTGGGATGAGACAGGCAATCTAGTAACACACGCTGTTCAAAACTGGAAAAATGTGCTATTTTGTATGCTCATTAAAAAATAAAGAGAAATGGGAACAGAGCACAGTCTCAAGATCTGCAAGGAATTTTTTCTCTCTTGCAATGAATTTTTAAAAGATTAAAAACTTAATTTGCTTTAGTGTAATTCATGTTTTAAAACTACACAACTAAGATATTGCTCTTATAAACTTTATCTTTTACGACACTGAGCCAAATACCACTAGAACATAAAATTGTTTCAGCAGACGTATCACTAGATATAAGATAATAGAGTAAGACTGAAACTGCTGTCATGATAGACATGACATCTGAGTAGCCTGGAGAGAGGTGAGAAGTATTGTCTCGGGATCTATTTAATCACTGACAGTGGACACATAGAATGTGTTATTTTCATTCTTTAGTGTTTCCTAAACTACTTTCTTCTCTGGACAAATCTCTGCCAAGATATATTCCATAAGCAAAAGATCTAAACTGGGTTTATCATCACTAAATTCAGTACTTGCTACATCTATAGTCATCGTTTACATGATACAACTCTTGATTGCTAAATATGAAATAATAAAGAATTTTAAAAATCTTACTCTAACTTTAGATGCACACACATAAAAATCTTAAATACAAATTTAAAACTTAAATACAAGTTGTGCTCTAATGAAACGTACATTCTTAATGTTTTGACCTTCCTTCACTTTTAAAAGCATACGCTATATCTCACCTTTAGCATTTTTGAATTTCTAAAATTTACTTGAAATGCTGAATTAATTTCTAATCCCAATATTAGGTTGTTTTGTTCCATGGGGAGAACCTTAAAAGTTTAAAAATCTGTCCTGGAGTATTTTGCTGTATTGTTGATGTGACATAAGGAAAGAGGGCCACTCCTCCTGGCCAAGCATCCACTTGAAATGCCCTATTTTTATTAGCAATATAGGAAAAATTACCATTTGTGTCACGTATGAAAGCCACTTATGTCCCTTTTATCATTCAAGTTTCATATGAAATCATTTCAGTGAGCGATCATTTTCTTCCTCTTCCAATCATATATTTTCCAGAGATTTTTTTTTGCATACACGCTATTCCAATAGTTCTCAGTGGATCCACTTGAATTGAGTGACCAACGGAAAGGTAAAGTTGGAGCAAGAGAAAGCATCGCAACTAATTAATATGTCAGAGGAGTGTAGCTGCAGCCAAAAGACTTAATGAAGCTTGCTGAGGACACATGTGGGTCTTTTGTAACGCAGGCCTGACTGTACAGGCTAGTTAGGTTAAATCGTCTGTCAGTTACTGGCCAGTTGGCCACCACCTGGCTGCCGGGCCAGTCTTTCCCTCATCCCGACAGCTCTCCCGCCAGCACTCAAAGGCAAGCTGCTGCCACTGAACAGCTCCCAGCCTCTGACAAGGTTTGTGCACACAATGGGCTCCTGACACTTGAATGAAGGGCTAGGGCCGTGTGCTGAATGGGGAAGATTTTCCTCATTTAAACTCATAATGTTCACGACAACACCCATGAAAGAAAAGGCCCATCCTTGGTGTCAGGCCATTAACATTTATAACAATATGCTAATAACCTTCTAGATTACTTTCAGTTTCCACGGATATTTAAATACGCGGATTGATGGCTTTAGACTTGAAGGAGGTGGTGAGGGAAGAGAAAGGAGGGGGAGGTTTGATTAGAAGGAGGAAGAGACCAATAGCAAACGGAAGAAACTGAAGTTTGTCTGGGAGGATGCCACTTTTCAAACATTCAGACACTCAGAAGTAGCAAGGTTTTACTGTCAGATATACATGATACCCAGGGAAGCTTTGTCAATATCAAGCCTCTTCCTAGGAGGTGTGCATTTAAACATGAGTCTACCATCCTAAGGCGGATTCCAAAGTCAGACAAACCTTTGTTTTTTGGTTATATGGTGGTTTTCATTCATTCTTCTCCTACAAAAGGATTCCTACTGAAGCCCAGACAGCCCCTAGGAACCTAAAAATAAATAAAGGTAGTGGGGAAAAAATCACATTCTAATAAATAAATAAATAAATAAATAAATAAATAAATAAAGGCATTTAGAAAACACAATCCATGGATATATTCTGAAGTAATTTGGCCAGGAATAAACAAGCCCCACTGAACTGTAGAATGTGCTTACCTCTTCATTCATATCTTATTCGTCAATTCCTTAAAAATTATGCCAATCGAAAACCGAGAGTGCCACATTATCTCCCACCGTATTCATTAACATGAAGATCAAAAGTAAGCATTGGTTTCTGTCAGCATAGGAAGAAACCTGTCTCGCTCTCTGCCTGTCTGTCACATTGTTCCTCAGAACACATAGCTGCTGAGAACAGTTCAGACTTCAGTGCTGTCTAGTGATGATTACACCATTTGAGGACTAATTTGTACTGTGGCTATCAATCTTGGCCTCTTGATCCAGAACTGCAAAAGTTGGCTTCCAATGGAAAGAGGAATTTCCAAACCATGGTGTACAAATTTTATACGTTACTAAAAGGAACAGAAGGTGTACCGCTGAGGTAGGTAAAGCTCCCAGAATTCAGTTTGCTTCACTCTCCGGCTGCGAAAAGCTTTTGAAACAACCTTCATAGCATTAACGCTTCAACGTTTTCAAGTATTATCAAGGCTAACATGGACCAATATGCAGATGCATGCCCTTGGCATGATTCATTCCTTTCATATCAAATTTCTTCAAACTGTCATTCCTATATCTAGGCTGAGCAAAAGTATCAGAACATACTGGTTGAAAAACTGTTATGAAGAGTAAAAAACTTGCTTTTCAAAATGTCAACATCCTGAAATTCCAGAAAATGTGGTTCATTTGAATGACCCTGAAGGCAAGCAGTCAACCACATAACTTAACCTTAGGCTAAGGTTATTATTATAAGTATGAATACACATAATATATTCATAATATAATCATATTACATATGTATTATATACATAAGTTTATTATAGATATACATATGTATAAGAATATATTTATGTATAAGAATATACATAAGTTTATTATAAGTATGAATACACATAATGCTCTTCATAAATATTTTTATAATTTACAAACTACCTTTAGGTGAATTATTCCTTTCGATTTCTTACTTGAGGGTGTAAAGACTCCCAAGTGATTTTTTTTTCTATGACACTATGTAGAAAGTCATCTTTTATTATAACTTTCATTTAGGATTAAGTATTACTTATTGAGAGTGCATATTTCTTGTTCTGTCTTCAATAGAAAGAGATATTTTTCACAGAAGAAAATCATAGAAAACATCAGTTCATATGTTAACTCTGTGAATCCACTTTACACCAAAATTTTGTTCACGTTAGACACCAGTAAAATCTCCTGAAGTTTTAGTCCATTTTAGTGTGGACAGAGGGTAAGAAGGGTTCTTGATGGGCTGAGTCTAATTGTAATCTGCTATGACAAGTCACTGTGAAATGAATTGAGAATTCAGGTGTTGCCAAGGATCTCTAAGATTAATCTTTATTAATGTTACAACTCCAAAGACAGCTTAAAATTATAAGTTAGCCTAAGACTGAAAAGCAAACATCACTTAAACGATAATTATCATTAAAATTATTGAAGGAAGTTATTTAAAATCAGGTTAGTTCCAGTATTTCAAAAGTAAAACCAAACCCAAATACTGTCCACAAGTGTAAGATAATTATATTAAATTATATTGAGTGTCATATCTATTTATATATTATATAAGTTATATAATATTTCTGTTATTTATGCTATATTTGTGTTATATAATATATATAATTTATCACTGTGAGAATCTGGATACCTTAACAAGTGATTAAAAATATAATGTGATAAAATTTTCCTAGTGTATATTTCAAAGCTTTTCTGAAATGTCCAAACTTACATATCTATATTATTTTTTTAATAAAAGAAAGTTTAATTTTGTAGTCAGGTGACCTAAAAGGAGGGCTGGAATTTACAAAACAAAGACTGGTTGTCCTAAAATCCAGTCAAGACACAACTGAATGTAGACAGAAACCATTGTTGGTGCTTATTCAGCTGAGAAATGAGAATACACTGTGTCTCTGACTACTAATGTAATTAAGAAATGAGCTTCATACAGTTTGTTGACATTGAATTATAAAGACATCGCTAGGAGTGATTTCACAAGTTTTTATTCCTTCTAGTTTTATCAGTGATAATGTGTTAGAATTATATCTCTACTTATGTTTTAAATTCTTCATAAATTAGTGTGTTTAATGATTATTTTATAGACTAATATATTTAAATGTAAGGTGTTAAGAATAAGAATTCAACATATATCTAGGTTTTTTGTATTTATTATTTAGAAATCAAATGCTGATAAATGTATTTAGTTTTCTCAAATATTGTATTACTGTATTACTTATGTGTAATGTACAATGCATACAATTATATTACCTAAAATCTTTAAAAACTGAATTTAGTTCATTATCATATTTTAAATGCAATTTTGATCTGATTGAGTAAACTATTAAAAACTTTCAGTGAAACTAAAATGCAAGGAGAGTTTTTTTTCCTAATTACTATGAAGTTATATTTGGTAAACCAGAGCTCCAACTCAATAGTAAATTGTAGAAAAATTAAGTACAAGCAGATAAGGAATTTAAAAGATTTCAGACAACAAATACTTTCACAATTATTTAAAATTATACTACTAAGAAACAACAAAGAAAAACAACAAAAACTTTACATTTCTAGAGGTCCAATCACAAAATACTACCATCACCAAAGTTATCTGCTTCACATCAAGACCTGTGTTTGCCACAAGAAGTACTCACTTCATTCATCATTGTCAATGAGCTCGTACACTAATTATTTCAAATCGTTTCCTCAGCCAGAGGTCTAGGACAAATCAGGCAAGCCAAAAATAGCAGTTATGAATAATTATGCATAATTTAGCTCAAGGCCTGGGCCAGTCTATCATTAAAACTTTTAGTTGCCACTCTGTGATCTGTGCTAATTGCAAACTTTAAAATTAGTTCAAGGCTGCCCTTTCAGCCAGCGCCAACGTCACGACTCTCTTTAGTGACTTTCATTTAGGTTGAACTTTTTTTTTAAATAAAATGCCTGTTAAATATTTTGTACATATATAATATACAGCATACGCATGCATACATTGAATGAGGGGATAGCAATTAGTGGAGTTACTTAGTGTGTTTGTGATTGTTAACCATGTTTATACATGGGGTACATATGTGATATTAGCATTGAAAATACAGTGATAATCTGTAGGATAATGGGAATTATATTGCATTCCAGTTGAATAAAATACAGGCTTAAGCAGTCTGCTAGTGTTTGTATTCAGCATGAGATTAGTTCTTAGATAGCCCCTCTACCTTCTAAATGAAGCCTTTCTTCACGTTCTACTATCCATTAGGGTGGTCAGGAATACTATTTTGGCCTTCATTTAAGACAACCCATGAAGTTTACCACTGATGCCAAAACTTCAAAGAACTGCCAATTTCAAACCAGGCAGTAAACTCAACAGTCAATCAGAGATAGTAGACTGTAATTTCTAGTCATTCTTCATAATGTCCTTTATTCACATCTGGGAATGTTATAGCTCCCCTCCACCTTCACCCATTCATCCATCCACCCCAACTCATGTTGTATGTCCTCATTTCTCATCTCATATTACAAAAAAGAAAACACCGTAAAAAGTAATAGAAACATGTTTTTGGGGGGTTTTGTTCCTTTTCCAGTTTGTTCAAGATAAGTTTTATTGTACTTTATGTTATTATTTAGATGCCTGCTTATTTTCAAAGGAGGGAGAGAAAGAGAGGAGATTCAAATGGGAAGGAAGGGGATCTTGGAAGATTTTTGGGAGGGAAAACCATAATTAGAATATACTACACGAACAAAATCTATGCAAACATGTTATTTAAAACTATCTCATCTTCAAGTCTCCAAGTTAGTACATATTTTCACCTCTATTCAGGTGCTCAGCTTTTAAGTCATAAAGATATAACAAAAAGCTGCCATTCTCTTGAATTATTTTCTTTGTATGAAGCACAGGATGCCCCATTGCACACCAGACACATTTCAAAGAGAAATGGGCCAATAAATAAGAATTCTGGCTATAGCCTGTTATGAATGTCTACTCTTCTTCCCTTAAATATTAAACTTGCTGTGCTTTTGAGTGCATGTGTTAGGCTGGAAACTTCCATTCAAAACACCTGGGCGGTCTTGTCCACCAGATCCACCCACAGGCTTCCCTGTGTCCATCCTCCATCAACACCACCACAAAAAGTTTTCAAAGTGTGAATTTTCTGACGAAAGTTTCCTGAGGGAGCTAGTAAGAGGGAGATAGTCTGAAGGACTGGATGAAGAAAGAATGAGTCAGAGCAAAAGGTGATCCTTAGACAGCAAGACAGAGGCTAAAGTGAAGACTGCTTAGCTGGTAAAGTGGCGGCCTTGAAGGGCTGAAGTCCTGAGTTCACTCCTCAGAGGAGGGGAAACAGGAAAGGGGATAGCATTTGAAATGTAAATAAAGAAAGTATCCAATTAAAAAAACAACAAGAACAAAAACAACATTGTTGTTGGTCACATTGTTACACATTTGGGAAAACAGGGGTTAGAAAGATACTTGGGCTTTGATAGTCTGATTTATGAGCTCCAGAGAATTGTGAGACATCATCTAAAATGAGTAAATAAACACATAAATAAATAACCTTCCCTCTTTTGTATATACCCATATACACAGGGATGTGTGCATATATGTGATGGAGATATTTTTGCATAAAAAGGAGAATTGTAATGTGGTGATTCCAGAAGTAAGACAAGAAATTGAGAGAAAAGCAAGAGTCAAAAAGGGATAGGAAGGGAAAGGAGTCTTTTACTCCAGTGTCCTGTAGACGTCTCTTGCCAGCTATAAGCAAAGAACTGATTCATAATCTGTACTGACTGCGAATATTACTGGGATAGATGTAATATTTCTTTCACAGAGATCATTTTCAAATAAAAATATTAATATAATGATGAGCTGTTCCTCTGACCGAAGCATATATGGACTTTAAATTTTGCCTTACTCCTTTGGCAGATATAAATTGGGAATTTACTGAAAATTCTCATGAAGAAAACTGTAAATGTCTATTTACTAGAACAATTAACTTCTCAGCAACCCCTGGGACTCAGCATTTTACACTGTCATCTGCAGTCCCGCCTACACACCTCAGGAGATTCCCTGTGATTCCATTTACATTCCTTAGCAACTTGTGAAATGAAAGTTCAGAATCCACAGAAACTATGTATAGACCTTTTGTAAAGACACTAAAGTGACTTTCTCTGTCTAACCCCACATTCATACTTGGCTGTTCCATATCTTTTCCCTGTTTGTTCTTCATCTTGTTATGTGTATAATAAATGCTCTTCCTAGAATGAAAATATTTACTGTTTATAAGAAATACAAACATTGAAAACATTCAACAAAATTTTAACTGTTTAGTATACAATAACCCAATAGGACAGAGATGAGGTGCCAATAGTAGAGCCTCATTATTTGAGGTCTATGGAGCTTTAGAATGGAATACAAATTTTCACTGAGGTAGAAAAGTTGGTGTCTTCCTTTGAACAATTTGTGGATAAAATTTCAAGAAGAGATGGGTTATATAGGGAGAATATTGGTATATTAATGTTTCCTCATTTTTTTGAGTAGTAATAGCATTGAAACAGAAGAGGAAGATTAACATGAAGTGTGACATTGAATCTATCTCTACACTCCAACCTGTGAATGTTGAAGAGGCAGAGAGAGGAGAAGAGAGGAGATACTCTCATTCCATTCACTGAGCAAAAGAAAGGTTTCTGGACTGTGGAGCAGCTCGGAGACTGGAAAGTGTTTGAAGGATTTGAGAAGCACTTCTGCCTACAGTATCACCACCTATAGTATTTATTGATGTTTTCTGACATAATAATTCTTCGTGATGATTTTCTATATGTTAAATCTTCACGTATGTGACCAGCAATAAAAACAATGTTTTTTACTGCTGAGGCCAAAACTTTAGAAAATCAAGTAAAAGGAAATTAATTTTTTCTCTTTATAACATTTTTAGTGTAGAGATATCTATTGGATTGAAATAAAAACTATACTAAAAGCTTGTGAGACAACCACAAAAGTCAACTCTTCACTCTTTTCACCAAAAATAAACACCCTGTTGAGCAGTTGAGTAAGAGGAATTAAATTTGTATTCAGACTAAAGAAAGGTTTTATTTAATATAGATTCATGAAATTTTGCTATATAACATGATCCCAACTAGGTTAAGATGAATGTAAAAAAGGGGGAGAAAAATATAGATCCAGAATTAATGTTGTTATGGCTGGTAACATACAGTTATTATTTATTAATGGGCATCTTATAATTATTTATTTATGGACATTGATAGTTTTTAAAATCATTTACTGAGGCTCCTTCGTGCTCTTAATGACCTGGAGAGTTACTCCATGATGGAAGTAACAGGTAGTGGTCTTTTCTTTCTCTATTTTTCCATACAACTTATTAAATTTTAACATACTAGAAAATTGAACTATTTATACCTACAAAATATGTTGAAGCTTAAAATCTCATATTCGTATGAGAGTAGAAATCCCTAAAAGTTTGAATTTCCACAATTATGGAGCTATAAAATGGTCAGTTTCTAATGCGCCATTTTTACGTGATAAATTTTAATTCTGATTATGATTATTTTCTTGTTCAAACTTCTATAGTATACAATTTTTAGTTAAGAATATTTTAAGACAAGTTTTATCTGTCTTAAAGGTACGGCTAAAGATATCCTTGAACTTCTGATTCTTACATTTTACTTCCTTATTATGGAAACTCTAGGTCTGTACCTGGAGGACTTGGGATTGGGGCAGGGCTTCTTGCCTGCTAAATAGGCCCAATACCAACCAAGCTGCAGTCTTTACTCAGGCTAAAATATCAGAGTTTTATATATATATATATATATATATAGATAGATAGATAGATAGATAGATATAGATATAGATACATGAAGGAAGGAAGCAAGAGGAGGGAAGGAGGGAAAGAGGAAGGGAGGGAAGAAAGAGGAGAGAGACAGAGAGATGGGGAAAGGAATAGGAAGAGAAAAGAAAGGTAGGGAAGAAAGAAGGGAAGGTAGGAAGTAAGGGAGGGAAGAGGGGAGTGAGGAAAGAGGGAGAATGAAAGCAGAGAGGGAGGAGGAAGGCAAGAAGGAGGAAGGAATAAAGGGAGGGGAAAGGGAAGAAAGACAAAAAGACAATAGGAGGGAGGAGGGAGGGGACTTCGCAGCTTGTCTAGTCCTTGTAGTGGTCATCTTTCCTAGGCAGTCATGCTCTTCTTTCAAGACTTCAGCACTGAATCTCACAAATTCCTAAGTGACAGTGATGGCTCATTTCTATATTCTTCAGTGACCATTACAAAAATATTGACCATAAATAGTTAGTAGATGTAAAGACTATGCCTTCTTTGTAATCGAGGTATTTAATCACTACTTTTCTGTTTTGCACACTCACTCATGACATGTTTCTCCACTGGCCTTATGGTTGCATTACGCATTTAGGATGGCTGCTTGTTCAGTACACCTACTTCTAGCTTTTTCATGGAAAAAAAATAATCAGTGAGCAATTTGCATGGGGATGCAGGATTCAGCATTGCCAAGCAGGTTCAACATTAGCCTTCTTAGGCAAGGCAGTGATCATAGGCAGGGACGAAAGATGTGGGAAGTCATGAGGATTTGAGCAGAAGAGACTGCTGGCACATATTCTGGTCCTGCCCAATTTTACTTTTTCATTTTCCTACATATGATTTTGTTCATTTAGTTAAATTCCTTTCCCGATTAAACCGGAAGTCAATGGGTTTCTGATGCATGACACTAATTATTCTGATTCTTAAAGTCAGATATTGATGTTGGTGCATGGCTTGGTATGGCATAGCCAGAGCAATAAAACGACACTAAAATGTACATCCTCACAATATCTGATAAAACAGTGGATAAATGCTGCTTATTAAGCCCACAAAGCATATTAGAAATACTTGAATGCATACCAGCCACAACAGTACAAAATGAATTAATACATCAAAAAATAAATAAATAATGCACGTACTTTTTTTGAGATATGGGTAAAATTATTTGTGATCTATTGTGATCAGAATAAATTATTTAGTTTAATAACAAAAATGGTTATTTTCTTCTTTCATTCCATATTGCACGCATGGAAGTCTTTATGGTAAAAAATTAACAAGAACAAATATATTTATACTCTTCTATTTGCAATGGCCCACTAGATTTTCACTCCTTTCAAATAACACTGTTTCAAACAGGGCACTTGATTCAGATTTCTTAGCTGATCATTAGAGGGAGCTATCTGGGATGCTAATTGCTCAGGGTAAGACATAGTTTCTGGAAAGGAGATTATATTTATTTTAAACATTTATTGTTGATGTAAAAGAAGAGACCTAGTACATAACATCTCAGGAATCCATTTTGTCTTGTATGAAACATTAACGTTAACAGTTTTAGGAGCAATATACACAGGGTCTCATGTTGGAGAAGTTGATTTCTTGAAATGTTCAATGAAAGACAAATGGCGGGTTTTCTTATCCACCATTGTTTAATAACAAGAAAGAAATACTAGCAATGTATCAATATATAGTTATAACCTAATTGAGAAATGAGCAAAAAAGGCCAGGTAAATAACCAATAAAATAACATCATATATATTAGTTTTTTTCATATATATTATGAATATTTTCTATGGTCTATACCATTCAACCCAAAAATTAATTTTTTTTATTTATCACCATATCTCCAGAGACAGGTAAAGACAAAATCCTGGAATTAATACCTGCAGGATACTTGCGAAATCAATATAAGTACATTATGAGCCCCAGAGGGTTTCATCTCTGTGGCTTGGTTCCTGGCCCTGTTTTTTTTTTTTTTTTTTTATTCTCCCCAAGATTATCCTTTACGACAGTCATCTGTGAGGAATAGCCTGGCTGCTGAGATAACTATGACTTTAAGCACATGTTCCAGAACACAGAGGAAATCAGAAAAATCACCACAAGAAGTGTGACAGCCTATACTTCTCGTTCTTCTGTTTTTCTCGACACCTTTTTTTTTTTTCAGGGGATCTGGTTTTGTGACAGAACACCCCAGACCATGATACAGGTGTTGAAGACTGCGGCTAAGGGTGAGAGAGCCAACCTAGTAATACAGGCTGAATGGAATTCATTTGCATTCAGCAGTTTTAGACAATTATGTGGAAGTTTTTATGGATTATCTGACAATTGCTTCGAAAGTGTATGTTTTAGTTTCAACATTTCTGAACAAAATCTCAATCAGAAAAGGTAGGTATTTAGCCTAAACTAGTAAAATACTGGTTTACTTATGTCCTGTTGCTAAATTTTATTTATTTATTTGTGAATTTATTTATTTATTATCTTTTAAACCCTTCACTTTCTCATGATTTCACTCTTGTTTATCTGCAAACCCGAGATGTCCATGAAAGTTTATCCCGTCCTCTCAGCTTGGCTCTCTACACTCTAAGAGTTTGACAGTGCCTCTGCCACACTGTCTCTGTTATGTTGGGAATTGGTGTGGTGTCAATTTTGAAATGTGTCCAAGCAACGAGAGGTGTTCTGCTTTCTGTCCTGGGCCATCTGGCTGCCTTGGTGACAATTTGTTCAGGAAAAAAAAAAGACTATGTAGTAGACATGAGTCAATACAGAGAGAAAAGGACAGAAATGCTTACAAACAGAAATGTATGCAGATGAATTCAGCTCTGCTGAGTTCTGAAAAGAAGATGTCCTTTGCCACCCATCACCATAATCTAATTTTAGATTTACAGAATGACTTGCTTCAATAATGTACAACTAATTAACCAATTATCATTATTCCCCCTTTGCTCTTATAAGAAAAACAATTGCATTTTTTCTCACTAAGAAAAAAATAGGAAAAGTGCAGATACTGGCAATCCAGGTCTTAAAGTCTTACCTCACAGTTGAACAAAACCCAAAAATACTAGATATTTTTCTGCCTGTTTCCCAGATATCTGAGCCTGGCACTTAGGCGTCCTCTTGCCCAAAGCATACCAAATCTCCCTCCACACATGTAACGAGAGAAGCATCATGATACACTAAACGAATTGCTTTAAAAATAAACAACTTACTGGAGACCGGTTCCGTGCTCACTTTATAACGTGTTCTCAACCTTTTCCAATTTCATCTATTTTCTTCTTGTTTAGTATGGGGGAAGTCCTAGATCTTTAACATCCAAATAAACCAGATGTGAGGAACACCCACTTACACAGGAAATGCTTTCACAGAAACGAACCCACATGAAAGAATTGGCTCCAAGTCTCTTTGTATGCAGCCTCTCTCTTCCCTGGAAAGCTGTCTAGCCAGTGGCTTCTTCTTGATAAGATTCTTCTTTATATTTATGCTTTGCATTCATAAAATACTCTGAACGCTCGCCTATAAACTCTGCTGTCTTCCCCCCAGACTGTAAAGAGCATGCTCTGAAAGGCCAAGTTTACCAGTTAACAATCACCATGCTGTTCAGCCCGTGGACTGTTATTTCTTCGCCTTTGGATTCTTACAATCTGTTTCTTGTAACATGGAAACGAGGTTGTTTTGTCATGTTGAAAGAACTGACAGCTGTAATTACTCCTACCGCTGCTGTAGACTCGTTCCCAGCATTCAGTACACATTACAGAAGGCATGAATCTGCTCAATGTTTTCAAAGATGAGAAGGGCAATCTCATAAAAGAGACCATGAAAACCATATTTTACTCTTTCAAGAAAATGCACTCCTCAGCTCACAAGTGTACGAGACTTCTTTAAACCTATTAACAGGGCAGAAATATAAATTAGAAAATAGAGATGAATTTATTTAGTTTTATTTATCCTGGTTATGATTGTAGGTTTTATAATATTTGTAAAGTTCAGCTTTTGTGTTGACCATCTAATGTATTTGAAAATTGTATTATTTTTAAATATGTGCCATGTATGAGGACATGGGTACATGTGCTTATAGAGGTAAAAGGCTTTGGATTTTTGAAAGTTAGACTTATAGATGGTTTTGAGCCATAGATGTGAGTATTGAAAACTAAACTCAGGTCCTCTACAAGATCTATAACCTCTAAGCCATCTCTCAAGTCATCCCATCCTTTCTTTAATCACAGTTTTCATGAACAAAGCCACCCTAAATAATATCAAAGCAGATCGCAGTGTGATATAAAATATTCCTTTTAAGTGTTTTTCCTCTCTCATTTATAATAGTATGTATTGTTTGTAGGGGAATTTTAATCCAGGAACATGGCTGTTCTGGCTAGTGATCACAACCAAAGACATTCTAAATCTGTATGACCCTGGCGTACTGCAGACGTGCACTAGATCATGGTCTGATCTGGTTAGAACACAGAAGCATCCTTACTACACTCCTATCATCTTAAACGATGAAAATGAAGTTAGCTTGTTCGTTTTAGAAGGAGACAGGCATGTTTGTAAGTGAAGTCTAACTGAGGGGCAGACAGAGTGACCAATCAGAGCAAGATTTGACAGAATTAGTCAGCGGTAGGATGCTCTTACCACTCAGGAGAATAGCACAGAGAGTAGAGAGAGTGAATGAGAGAGAGAGAGAGAGAGAGAGAGAGAGAGAGAGAGAGAGAGAGAGAGAGACGGAGAGACAGAGAGACAGAGAGACAGAGACAGAGACAGGGGGAGAGAGAAACTGAGAGAAGAGTTTTACTAAGACAGTTTTACAAGTACATGTTGAAAGATAGAGAGCTAGGGAATGAGAAGGAGCCAGGAAACTGGGAGATTAGAACAAATTGTTTGATGTCAAGCATTGTGATTCAAGGAGAAGCTGAGAGAAGTCAGATTGAATCAGTCAGCTTGGAGAGAACTTTAGGCCAGAGCAGCTGAGCCCAACCAGCCAGTGAGAGTTCACAAAGAACTGAAAGAGTGAGCTTTTCCAGCAGTAAGTCTTAGAGTCAACAATGACATCAGAGGAATAAAAGTTTTACAATTGATAACTAAAAGAATTCAATATCTGGGGAAATTAAATAAAGCAATATATTGGATTTTATATATTTTATATATATATTTTAAATGTTTTATCTGACACACAGTGAAGATTTACTAAATGCTACATCATAACCATTCATAACTAGGAAATTGCACTCTAGATGTTTCCTAAACGTTGAAGATATTGCTTTAAATAACACATTATATTTGCTTTAAAAATAAGTCCCACTTATGAAATATTCCTAAAATATTACAGTTAAAAGAGGCACAAGATGGCAAACCACACCTTAGAACAGTACACACACTACTGTTGACTTGATACTCTCTGAAAGGCCTCCCAGCGTGGTTCTCGAGTCCTGTGCTAATTTTCCATTATTTAGCACATACCACAATGAGACATTTGCACAGTAGGTGATTAATAATGCATGCTATTTTAAACTTACTTCGATTATAGTTAATATTTTTTGAAACCACAAAAACCTTCCCACCATTTAAACACGATTTAACACATTTTATGTAATTTAATACAATTTTTCCTATTGGAAAATTCCCTGTCACATACTAGATAGATCTAAGAACAGTCATGAACTGATGAAAATTACACTTAGCTCTTTTTGTAAGGGCATGATCAGAGGCACACTTATTCTTTGTTTCGCTCTGTTAGTGAGTTTGCTTTCATTTCCAAGATGTAATTTTACTTATTTTAATTACATTTCAAATCAAAAATATCTTAGGAACTGAAAAGAAAGTGTAAGGTGATTTATGATAAAAGATTCTAAGAAATAACTTTTCTTCTAAGCAATAAACAGAACCTGAATATGTAATCAAGCTATTCTGAAGCTCTTGAGATCTTCAAGCTTATACCAATGGGGTGTAGATAAAGCCAGCCACAATGTACAATTGCCAAGGCTCCCCTACCACAACCATTGTATGTGTGTGCCTTTGGATATTTGATGTGGCCCACAGGAGGAACAACAATATGAACCAACCCGAACCCCCAGAGCTCCCAGGAACTAAACCACCAACCAAAGAGTACACATGGAGGGACCCATGGCTCCAGCCACACATATTTGTAGAGGATGGCTTTGTTGAACATCAATGAGAGGAGAGGCCCTTGGAACTGTGAAGGCTAGATGCCCCAGTGTAGGGGAATGCCAAAAGAGGGAAGTGGGAGTGGGTGGGTTGGTGAGCAGGGGAAGGTGGGATGGGATAGGAGGTTTTCAGAGGGAAAATTGGGAAAGGGGATAACATTTGAAATATAAATAAATATCTAATAAAAAATTCAAAAATATCAGAATAGCATTACCAAAACCAAACTGAAATCACTAGCCTAAAGCAAATAGATGTAAAGGATCAAGTTTTAGATATTACAATTTTGTAACAGAGTTACAGTGGGCTAACAGGAATATTCAAACAGAAGTTGGATTTCTTTTCCTTTTTGATACAGTTGCATTCATCTCAGATGGGTTTTTTCTTAATGAAATGAACTGTGGTACATATTAAACATAAGTGCGAACATTTAAAAAACAAAACAAGCCGGGCATGGTGGCGCATGCCTGTAATCCCAGCACTTGGGAGGCAGAGGCAGGCGGATTTCTGAGTTCGAGGCCAGCCTGGTCTACAGAGTGAGTTCCAGGACAGCCAGGACTACACAGAGAAACCCTGTCTCGGAAGAAGAAAAAAAAAAAAGAAAAGAAAAAATGAAAAAGAAAAAAAATTAAAAAACAAAACAAAACAAAAAGAGAAGCTGGCTGAGTCTGTAATCTATATTGGGGTAAATAAATCGATAATTGATTAGACTATCAAATAAAGTGCTGCTTTCATTTCATAATTCCAGTGTTCTCAATTTTGATTTATCTGATTCTGAAAACTTTGCCTTAAAAAAAAATCACAAAATTTATGGAATTGGCCAGGTGGATCAGATAATTTAATCAGTTAATCAGATAATATTTTTTATCAATATTAAACAAAGAATTGCAGGAACCGAGTCCCAAACAGTGCTTTCAAAATCGATGTTCTAATGTGTTTTCCTGCGCTGTGTTGTCTCATGCTCGCTGGAGACATGTAAGTACTAGACGGTCATTGGTCATTGAAACTCCTTACAGATCCTCACAGATTGGGCAAAGAAACTTTTCTCTGTATGCATTATTTAATTATTCGTGTATTTAACAACTACTTACTGAGCACTTACTTTCTTCTGCACCTTTGGGATAAATCAGGACATAGATCCGAAATGTGGGGAAAGGGATACGCAATCATAGATTAAATACACCGCGGGGAATGTCGGAAATGCTAAGTGCTAATGAGACAACAGCAGTCAGTGGTGCAGGCGATCCTGGGAGCTCAATGCAGTTTGGACCAGCGCTCAGCACCTGCCCACTGAGAGGCTGGAGTTCAAGAGGAACTATAATGAAGGATGGGGAAGGGGTGGGAGTCTCACTGCAGCAAGATGGTGGGGGATACATTCCCAGGGACAGAGCTGATGCTAATGCTGCCAACAAGAACTGGCTCCTTCCGAGGTCAAGATTGAGGGTAGCTAGGATTGAACTCTGTGAGGCTTGAGAGAAGACAAGGTCACTGTTCTCAGAGAGGAGCAGAACAGGCTGCACCCCAATGGTGATCGTGACAACTTTGGCTTTTACCCAGAGACAGAAGATCATTAGAAACCTTTTTTTAAAAAAAATTTATTTACATTTCAAGTGTTATCCCCTTATCGGGTTTCCCACCCTTCCCGGAAACCCTCTATCCCATCCTCCCTCCCCCTGCTTCTTTGAGGGTGTTCCTCCACCCACCCACCCACCCACCCACCCACTCTTGCCTCCCTGCCCTCAAATCCCCTACGGAGAGGCATCTATTGAACCTTCAGAGAACCAAGGACCTCTCCTCCCACTGATGCCTGACAAGGCTGCCCTCTACTACATATGCAGCCAGAGCACCCGCACTCCTTGGTTGGTGGCTTAGTCCCTGGGAGCTATGGGGGTGGGGGGGTTGGTTAGTTGACACTGTTGTTCTTCCTATGGGGTTGTCATCCCCTTCAGCTCCTTCAGTCCTTTCTCTAACTCCTCCATTGGGGTTCCCACACATAGAAATCATTTTTGAAGCATGAGCAGAGGTTGATTTAATTAAAAAAAATAGTGTATTCCTGTTGTCTGAATATGTTCATGTAACAAGACACTGGTACAGAGGTCAGAGGACTATCTCATGTGTTGCTTCTCGCCGTCTACCTTGCCACATCATTTGTGACAGGCCATTTTTACTTCTGGTCCGTGAGCCTCTGGGACTTCTCTTCATCCCTCTTATCTCACCTTACCATAGAACTGTGTTGTAGGTGGTTGTGACCACGTCCAATTTTTCTCGATTCTGGGGGTGGATGATCTCAATCTTGAACACTTCACCTACTGAACCCTCTTCATTGCTCTCTGACTTGGTAGCTTTACCATGATCGGTTTTTATGGAATACAGACTATCACTATACCAGTGCGGAGGGTTGAGGCTATTTAGCAACTATTTAGAAGAAAATACGATGATTTAAAAAAAACATTAATTTTTAGATGTATTTTGAAAATCAAAACAGCAAGAATTTTTTTGTACCATCAAGGTAAAATGGGAGCATAATCAAAGAGTTAAATAGGGCTTTAGAGACTTTAGCCCAATCCCTTGGAGGAAGGTGTGCACATATTATAGGAGGAGGCTCTAAGGAAAGTATAGTTCATGGGACAAAAGTGGGAAGATGAGATGGTGAGGATTCTGTTTGTCTTTTGGATATGTCTATCAGCAGAGCCAAGAGGCAACAGCAACGACCCCAGGAAAGAGGCCAGAGCTGTGAGAGCAATATTGTAGGAGACTGTAGCATCCTAGGAACATGAGGAGTAGCTAGGCTGCAGTCTCCGCTCCCACATGCATACACACCCCTCAAAGCTCTTTATAGTTTAACCATCCAGTTTCATTACTCTGTTCACGTTCTACATGTAGGTATCTTCTCTTGCACAGACCAATTATTACTCGTGAAGCAGTTAATATGTAGCACAGTGTTTTACTCTAGCTCTGCTTACATGACTATGCTTTCTCATACCATGTATACTTAGATTTTAGTCACTGTCTAGTTACTAGAACCCATAAATATACCACATACATTAAAATATAACGATCTTGTGAGCACCATATTGGTATATTTCTATAACCACAAAAATGTTGTAAATTTTTTTAACACGTCACCTTTCATTATGGGGAAAACAGACTGAATAGTAAAGGTATGCTTATGATCCTTCCAAACAATGTAAATGTGACTCTAAGGGTTGCAGAGTCATTGAGAGGAGAGTGGTGCAGGTTGCAGAACTTTTATGACTATAGAATAGTGTGCATTTTATTAGTCCTTCCTGACATTTTCAAACCGTGAGCATGCCGAGCCTGAGAGTTATTCCTAAAAACACAGATGAATACAATCACCTTGACACCCCCTAACGGCTGTGACCTCAAGTTAAAACATCCATGTGGGGAAGAGACAGAGGACAGAGGAGGAAGGCCTGTGCAGTTGGGAGCCTTTCATCATAACTAGCACCAGCAGAACGAGGGTGTCTGAGGTTTGCCAGAGTAGGCAGCTGCAAGCATGTCCATTATCCGGATGTCTAAGTGAAAGTTCCACATGCTGGACTCTCATCATCATTTTGTCTCCCATCACTCGTGGGCTGTGCATGGAGTTGGTGTTGCAAATAGATACATGGAGAACACATACAATCAGATTCCCCAAAATACCGTAATGGTGATGATGATTGCTTCCACAATGTAGAGAGAAACAGAGGACTAGCTATCTTCTCTCCTGCTTTCAGGAATCATTAACTACTCTTACTGCGTGTAATTTACTCACAGTATATATCTCTTTGACAAAATTCAAAGCACCAGGCATGTGTTTGACAGGGTCTGCCCCTGAATAACATTGGAAAAGTGTCAGAACTCATCGAAATTCTCCAGAAGCTAACAAACCAAAAATGTCAAATTTAAATGGGTTCTGACGCAAATAATGCTCTAATTTCTTTTTTTTACTCTATCATTTTAGTGTAATATGAAGTGAGTAATTCTAAGAGGTAAAAAGACATTAAATTCAAATTCATCTTTACTATGTATGAGCAACAAAAAATTATGAATATAATTTGTATAAAAGAGATTTTTTCTCCCAGTTACAAATGAAGTTTAAATTCTGAGACTGACGACTTGCCATAAAACCTTAATATATGGTATATACCTCCAAAATGAAGTACATAGGACCCGCCTATGTTGCTCTTTACTATAATAGCTATAATACCTAGTTTAGCCTCTTTAATTTCTATTTTTTCAATACTCAATATGCTTTGCTTCCTATAGTATAAATGAAAATAGCATGTATCCTAGAATTTCAATCACAGACTGCTTTAAAAAAACACTGATACACTGATTATTTTATATCTAGTTTAAAATTCAAGGCATCTGTTAAATATATATATATATATATATATATATACTGCAGTATATATACATATATATATGTGTGTGTATATATACTGCAGAAGCCTCCAACTGTTTGTTCTTGCTTTGACATACACATCTGTGGTGTCTGTTGTGTAACTGCCTATCATTTGACTAGGTGGGAACTTAAATAATTAATCACAGAAACATAAACATGCCACTAATGTCTTTTAAGAATCACCTTTCCCGTGTCATTCGTATCACTGAAAACACCCAGTGTTTATAATAAAATGGAGACGTGGCCAGCAGCCACAGGACTTCTGAGATCATTTCTTGCAAACGACAGGTTGCACTAATGCCTCAGGTTAAGTCTGTTCTCACTACATCCTCTACAATGTCAATTCTTTTATTGTAAGAGTAAAATGGTAGAAGGATATGCATCTAGGGTTAGAAAGAAGGCTCAGAGGTTAAGAACACTTTCTGCTCTTACAGAGGATTAGGTTCAGCTTCTAACAAACATGCCAGGCGGCTTACAAACACTATGGAGAGATCGATGGAGTGAACCTGATGCCCTCATCCAGCCGCTATAGGTGGGACAATACATACAAAGATATCCACACTCATAAAAATTAATAATAAATAAAAAATACTCAATGTTTGCTGTTACTTAGTATAACAAACATTTTTGCTTAATGTAGGTTTTCACACAGTTAAATCTGCTTTACATGTCAAGTTTCTTATGGTATTTCTTAGTATAAATTTATATTCCTACTAGATAGTTATAGATTTTATGAAGATCTCTATGCTTTTACAGGGCATTTGTCAGTGTGTTTTTATAGTTTTCTATACAATTAATGTAGGCAGTTTATAAATAAGTGCAGTCAATCATTCAAAGTACCTAGATTCTGACTGATTACATACCACTTCTTTGTGTCTGATTTAAATGTGACTTTGTAATTGTCTTATATTTCAGAAAAGGAACTCCCTAAAATTACTGATGTTCAAAGGTATCGATTGTTCTATGCTCATGCAGTAGTTTTCTTTTTTTTTCTTTTTTTATTTAATTTTTATTTTCTATATTCTATGTTTACATTCCAAAGGCTTTCCCCTTTCCCAGTTCCCCCCCCACCATATGTCCCATAATTCCTCTCCCCCCACTATTCCCCAATCATTCCCCCCCCCCGATTTCTCTGTTCTGGGTCTACAAAACTGGATCCAATCTTTACAGGCCCAGGGTCCTCTCCTTTCTTCTTCTTGGGAGTCGTTTGACTTGTTAATTGTGCCTTGAGCAATTAGGGCTTCTGGGCTCATTAATATCCACTTATCAGTGATTGCATTTCATGTGTATTCTTTTGTGATTGGGTTAGCTCACTTAGGATGATATTTTCCAGATCTAACCATTTACCTACAAATTGCATGAGTTCATAATTTTTAATTGCTGAGTAGTACTCCATTGTATAAATATACCACATTTTCTGTATCCATTCCTCTTTTGAGGGATATCTGGGCTCCTTCCAATTTCTGGCTATTATAAACAAGGTTGCTATAAACATAGTGGAGCATGTGTCTTTCCAGAATAAATTCAGATGGCCGAGAAACACCTTAAGAGATGTTCAACATCATTAGTTATCAGGGAAATGCAAATCAAAACAACCCTGAGATTCCACCTCACACCAGTCAGAATGGCTAAGATTAAAAACTCAAGAGACAACAAGTACTGGCGAGGATGTGGAGAAAGAGGAACACTCCTCCACTGTTGGTGGGATTGCGAAATGGTAAAACCGCTCTGGAAATCAGTGTGGCGGTTCCTCAGAAAATTGGGCATGTCACTTTCATGCAGTAGTTTTCAATGCCTCGCTCTGCTTCAGTATGCGGAGACTTTAAGTAAATGTTTATAAAATGAGCTAAGAGCTCTGAAAAAAGATCTGCATACAGCCTTCTCATCTGAATGTTCCAAATCACACCAGACATCCTTGGTTTCAGAAAAAAATCAATATTCCATGAAATTCCTGGAAGTATGGAAACTTTGATGATCATTTTGGCATATTTCAACAGACTCTTGAAGTACCATTCGTTTTGCCACTGAATGTCTGTCTTCTTTCAAAGAACCACGATCTTTGATTACTGTCTACCAAATTCACAACTCATATTATCATCTGCTACCTCTCTCTAACTCAGTACCTTCATCTCTTGAGATTGATTCCATTATAACAGTTGCTTTATAATACATTTTCACTCTAATGAAATATTATTTTTGGTTTACAATGTTTTTGGACAAACTTCTCTCTCTCTCTCTCTCTCTCTCTCTCTCTCTCTCTCTCTCTCTCTCTCTTAATCTCAGTGTCTGTGGCATAGTGGTAATTTTTCATATAGTCAATCTAAATGGTAACAAATATTCTCTTTAAGAAACTAACATTTACTCTTACATGTGGATGTTAGGTCTTACATTAGATATGCTTATTTCATCCGCAATGTGCAGAGGTTGAGAGGAGACTGGTAGGGTGGGAATCTTTCAGGGAAAGGAAAATACATCATAGTACAAGGATAAAGGAGCAAGTAGAATAGAAAGATTGAATGAGGACAATGAAGAGAGGGCTTAGAAGAGGTGGGAATCTGACAGAGATAGATAACATCAAAGGCATTTGTTTGTTTGATTGATTGATTGATTGATTGTTTTTCTGAAAATCCTTACCAAAGCCTACTAACATAGAAGTTTCTAAAATACCTTCATATGTTAAAAGGAATTTACTTGGACTTATCATACAGTGAGGGAGACACTTGTTCAAATTTGACATCATATGCTACCTAATCAAACCTCCAGCACGAGGAAAAGGTTACATCTTTATGATTCATTGCCCAAAAGGGTTCCACAGGTACCCCCTAATTACAGGCTACTGCCAGTGCTATTTGATACATTCCTACAATCTGACTATAAGAACTTATTGTTAAATATACTCTATACCATGTCCCTGAATATTGAGAAATCAAGCTGGTAGTCAACTATAAAATACACCTGTCCTTAGCAATTCTCAGAGTGCTGGAAACATTCAAGACAAAAATAATTGTAACCAGTAATCCCACCCAGTTAGGAATACTGAAAGCTACAGTAGTGGCCAGCCTGAAAGATACAGGTGCAATAGTGGCACAAGGGTTATAGGGGTAACCAGCCACTTTTTAAAAATGTCTTCAAGGGCAGTTCCATAAAATGGAACCCATACCTGACAGTGTTAGCAAGGATAAGAAGCTGAGACTAGATAGAACATGGGCTATATAACAATTATTCTAAAATGAACATCAATAAGATGATTCTGAAGGACAGATTACTATACCATAGAGCACTGCATCACTCAAACCTCATAAAAATTTTATCTAATAGGGAACAGTTAACAGAGAGACTCACAGCTGAACAATCACCGAGAGTGACTTGTTTTGGCGTACTCACTCTTTTTTTCACTATTTCTTTTTTTATTTAAATTTTTATTTTCTATATTCTATGTTTATATTCCAAAGGCTTTTCGCTTTCCCAGTTCCCCCCCACCATATGTCCCATAATTCCTCTCCCCCCCCAACTATTCCCCAATCATTCCCCCTCCCCCCACGGTTTCTCTCTTCTGGGTCTACAAAACTGGATCCAATCTTTTCAGGCCCAGGGTCCTCTCCTTTCTTCTTCTTGGGAATCATTTGACTTGCTAATTGTGCCTTGAGTATTTGGGGCTTTTAGGCTCATTAATATCCACTTATCAGTGATTGCATTTCATGTGTATTCTTTTGTGATTGGGTTAACTCACTTAGGATGATATTTTCCAGATCTAACCATTTACCTACAAATTGCATGAATTCATTATTTTTAATTGCTGAGTAGTATTCCATTGTATAAATATACTACATTTTCTGTATCCATTCCTCCTTTGAGAGATATCTGGGCTCCTTCCAATTTCTGGCTATTATAAACAATGCTGCTATAAACATAGTGGAGCATGTGTCTTTATTGTATGCAGGGGAATCCTCTGGGTAAGGCTATGCCTGTGTCATGTTCACTCCCCTCAAGACGGAAGGATCCACACAGAGGGGAAACAGACAGATTGTCAGAACCAGTGGGTAGTAGGCGGCTCCAAAGACAATGTTTTACAAATGCAACATGGTTTGTGTACCTATGAACTCTCAGAGGTTGTGACAGTATGCCCTAAACCTTCATAAGCCCAAAAAGACCCAAAATTTCAAAACAGAAAAGAGGAAGTGGACATGAATTCCCACCCCTATCCAAGAAGCTATTTGTAATTGACACCTGCTGGGAGAAGGAAAATCACTTTTCTCCAGTGGAGTCACACTATGTATATTAATCACAATCAAGGGCAGACCTCATGCTCAAGAGAAGTTAGCCAACAAAAGAAACATACTGTGTGTGTGTGTGTGTGTGTGTGTGTGTGTGTGTGTATAAGAATAGTAAAGAGTTAATAAATTTGAGAGGGCATCAGGGGACATGGCAAGAGTTGAATCTGGGTGATGATCTATAAGAAAAAAAGTATAAACAATAATCGAGCTAGATGGAGTGGTGCACACCTCTAACTCTCACTTCAAAAAACAAAGTGAAACAAAAGAACACACCAATTACACAACACAAAACAGAAACATTTTTCTTTTCAAACTATGTAGGAAACCTATGGAATTTAACGAATATTTTCCTAAACACAATGCCAGATAATGCCAATGTTCCTCTTTTACTATTTGTTTGCTTGTTCATTTATGGATTTCCTGTATAGAGACAACTAGGCTTTTCATTTTTCAGTTACATTGTCTTCAAATTTTTGTTAATAACACTTGTACTCTCCCATAATCAAACACTTGCTAATCAATTAAATGATTGTATAATCAGCTGACATTTTATACTCACATGTTATAGGTGATTAACTCTTTAGTGCTTTAATTTCAAAATGTAACTTTTACTGAGCATTATGCAATGTCTATCCTTTATTTTAAAAATACTTAAATGGAATTTTGGTTAGGGTGGGTAGGAGGGCCACACAATAACTTTATGGGTCAGTGACCATCACAGATAATTATAAGAGTAAAAATCATTTATGAACATTTCCATGAACCAGTTTTCCTTTCGATGAAATGTATTGAGAAACGCTCATGCTGTTCTTCCAGGACGAAAGTATAATTTCCATCATGGATCATTATAACTTCTATACATTTTATTACTGATGTTCCTGTGTCTTTTAAAGGGAAAAATATTGAAAACAGCAATGTAAACATGGAGTGGAGGAACACACAGCATTTGGGCAGTTCTACTCAATGTTTAATTGCTTTCTAATTGACTATTTGTCTATAATTCATTACTTTGTTTTTGCTTGCTTTTTAAGCAGCTACAATTTTTATAATGCAAATACAATATAAAAATCAATATTGGGAGAAAAGCTTTAACTTTTAGTTTAGTTTAGACTATATATATATATATATATATATGTGTGTGTGTGTGTGTGTGTGTGTGTGTACACATATATATATATATATATATATGTGTGTATATATGTATATGTATATAGAGTCTGCGGCTAAAATACTCATGGTTTGATTTACTGACTTTTTGTTTGTTTACTTCATGATAATGTTCAAATTCTTTTGGCCATATGTATAAAATTACCCATGTTACTCTGGGTCTTAGGAATTATCCTTCGCCCTGGCTCATATGGCTTAGATGATCAGACCATGCCCAAGATGACCCGCTGATACAAATGGCCTCCAGACTACAGCAATGTGGTCTGAGTAGACAGCCCATGCCTGAGATGACCCCTGCTTTGTGCTACACACTGGAGAGGGATAGCACTGCTCAGACAACTTCAGACACCCGGAAGCCTCAGGCACCACTAAGAGGAGCAAGTAAGTAGTAGAAAGACGGAAGGGAGAATGTAGGAGAAGGATGTATGCACACTGAAGAGAGGTAGGACTGGAGACTCAAGGTTAGTACAGAACAGCCTGATGTGAGTAGCTATGATGTCAACTAAAACTATGGTAAGGTACTAGTCCTTGCTGACACGGAGGGTCATGTCTGGGTCCCTGGTCCTGCAGGAGCAAGGCTCTGTTACCACCAAAGTCCAGGCAGCCTTCGCTGTTCTGGGCTATTGACTGGGGCCATGTTGGAGTGTGAGAACTATGCAGAGCTACCCCACCCTTTTCCTGGGCATCATGGGACCATTGGCTCCATCTCTCTCCGGATGAAGTAGTTGGGTAAATGGCCTGAACCTCATCCAGGAGCCATAGTAAAGCTTGCCCTGGTTTAAGGAGCTGGCAGGAGAGCCTATGCAGTGAGGGTGTAAGCTCAGGAGAGTTGGCCCTATCACTTTGTCTGCTGTACTTGCACAAGGGAGAGATGCTCTCCCACCCCTTGCCCCTTGCCACCTGTGGCAAGCGGGAGAGCTGGCTCTGGAGGAATGGGAACAAGAGAGTTGGCTCTGCAGGAAATACAGCAGAAGAGCTGGTACTGCCCCTTACCAGGCGCAGCACTCTGGAGAGCAGGGACTGCACCTTGTCTGGGTGGCACAGTAAAGATGGCCCTGCTTGCATGGCTTGCAGGTGAGACAGACAGAGGTCATGAGAGCAGGAAAGGGTGGCTTAGCTCCTTCCCTGTGGATGACATGGAGTGAGCTAGCCAGAGCAGGGCTGGAGAATGGGTGGACTGACCAGCTCAGCAACCACCCAGGCCCTGGTCCGGGGCTTTGAGTTAGCCCACCCCAAGATCTACTCCATCCGTGAACTGCTGGAGTGCATAAAGGTACAAGTCCCACAGATACAAACGCTGCAAGAACTCCATGACACGGAGCAACACCAAGATAGCTGAGAAGAGACCTGGTGAGGATCCAGTATTGATAGTGTAGCAGAAGCCAGAGGCCTCTAACCAGACCAATGACTCATTGCAATGAACATTTGCAGAAAAAGAAGGGTGGACGGAAGGTTATTCTGTGAGACACACTCTCACAGATTATAACTTCCACAATTAAATTATTTTTTTTCTTTTGGTTGGGAGGTTGCAAGGGAAGAGGGCAGGTAGGAAGGGAGAGGAAGATGAGAGGGATTAGGGTGGCTGATGGGAAATTTGCAATCAATAAAATGTAAGAAAATTATCCATAAAATATTAACAAACTATAATTTCAAATACTGAAATAGCATTTAACTAGTTACCTCTTTGTGTTATGAGTTACAGATGCAGGTATGTGTATATTTGTGGATATGGGTGTGTGTGTGTGTGCACCTGCATGTGCACATGTGCACAGGCAACTAAGAGTATTTCAAACACTGTTATCTAACTTTCTTGAATATCTGTGATGTGGCAGGATATCATATGTTTAAGGTCATTTAACGTGTGCCCTTTTCATTTCTTAAGACCAAACTTTTCAAATTGATTTTCAGGATCAGTTCTCTTAATATTGGTCTTGTGTTTTCATTCCAAATATGTTTCAAAGGCAAGTACTACTACCAATGCATTTCCTATATAGGGCTGACATGCCACAGTTCTGATGCACTGCAGTTTGAGAAACTGTCCAATAAAGGATCAAGTGCCATTTATCATCTATTACCCACAATATCACGGAACTTATCTCAGAGTCCTAAGCACTGAACAGTTCAAACCCTCCTTTGATACCTGTCTTAGGGTTTCTATTCCTGCACAAACATCATGACCAAGAAGCAAGTTGGGGAGGAAAGGGTTTATTGAGATCACACTTCCACACAGCTGTTCATCACTAAAGGAAGTCAGGACTGGAACTCAAGCTGGTCAGGAAGCAGGAGCTGATGCAGAGGCCATGGGGGCATGTTTCTTACTGGCTTGCTTCCCCTGGCTTGCTCAGCCTGCTCTCTTATAGAACCCAAGAATACCAGCCCAGAGATGGTACCACCCACAAGGGGCCCTCCCCCCTTGATCACTAATTGAGAAAATGCCCCACAGCTGGATCTCATGGAGGCACTTCTCCAACTGAAGCACCTTTCTCTGTGATAACTCCAGCCTGGGTCAAGTTGACACACCAAACCAACCAGTACAATACCCATGGCTCTGAGCTCTGACTGATTCTGGATAAGTCTCTCTCTGTCTCTGTCTCTGTCTCTGTCTCTGTCTCCCTCCCTTCCTCCCTCCCTCCTTCCCTCTCTCTCCCTTCCCTTCCCCTCCCCCTGTCTCTCCCCTTCCCCTCCCCCTCTCCTGCTTCTTCTCCCTTTCCTTTCCCCTTCTCCCCCCTTCTCTCACTTACCTCTCTGCCTTCTTCCGTCAGAACTGTTACCACTTATCTCTCCTCTATATTTAAATGGCCTGTGCAGTTTCTTCTGTCAATGCACAGTGTTACTGCGTCCACACATTTCATGTGTAACTGATAAATTCTCATTCTTCTTCCAAGTTTCATCACTGCTGAATACAATTTTCCTTGGCTCCAATCAAGCAGAATTGACAACCTTATCAACGTAATAGCACTGTACCTATGCTACAGCACTACAGTTGAGTGAATTGCTACATTACACTGCACTTACTATCATACCTAGTGGTTTCTTCCACGAAGACTGAAGTTTCCAAGAAATAGGTTATACACCTCCCTAAAATTAGTGTGGAGCAATAACCACAGGTGTGGTGGGGGAATCCAATGGCCTATTTGCTATTTTTGGCCATTTTACCTACTATATACATATCATCTTTGAGTCATTAAATTCGGGATGGTTCCCTTTTTTCTTCTTCAAAGTGAGAGCAAAATTGTATGGTACTTTTTATGAAACTGAGCAGTAGATATGTAGAAAATACTAGGAACAATATATGACACACAGTTATTGGCATCCTAATGCCTCGGATAGTACCTGCCTCACAGCAGGAAGAACAGCAGGTGCATAAATTGTTACAGCTTGGTCTAATCTTAATTGTAGTCATGTAAAAGGACATGAAATTTTTAAAGAATATATATCTAAACTTATTTATTAATGTTTTTTTTTTTTTGGTTTTTTGAGACAGGGTTTCTCTGTGTAGCCCTGGCTGTCCTGGCACTCACTCTGTAGACCAGGCTGGCCTCAAACTCAGAAATCCACGTGCTTCTGCCTCCCAAGTGCTGGGATTACAGGTATGTGCCACCAACGCCCGGCTATTAATGTTTTTAAGAATCAAAAATATATAAAGCTTCTTTGGCAATTGAGTGAACATATTTACATTGATTGGTATTTCTACTAGATCTAAGCTAAAAATCAATTTCTAATTCTCAGAGAAGGAGTTAAGTATCTTTACCACCAATTGAAAGCTTCATCTATGGTTTATAAATTCAGTTGTGAGAATGAGACCTATAAGCAGAAGAATACAGAGCTGACTGTGAGCAGAGTCCTTCCAAATAGGCTTGGCTTATGAAATACCAGCATTGTTAGCAGCTAAGGTGAATGGCTCCTGATGACTGCCATATCCCGAAGAGAGGCTACTCTTTTGGGTGATATAAGACATGGAATTCAGGGATTCTAAGAAGTGTATTCTTCCTTAACCTAAGTCACACAATCTTAAATTCTTCCTGTAAAAAAAAATTTCCACGGTAGGAAAGACGGGAGAATGAGGAGTATAGAATTGACGGAGAAAGCAATGGATGACACCAGGAAAGTCACTCTGTCATCTGAGGCCCCACTGTTCCATGATGACATAATCAGAGAATAGATACACATGCTTTAGTCTTCTGCCTCTGCTGCCTTTGGAAGAGATTTCCTCACTCAAGCAAGATTTCCTTTCAAATACAGTAAAATTCTGTTGGATTTAGTGATATGCAATATTTTTATCAATGAACTTTATCACAAATTACCACAGAGAAGGGTTTCTATACTTTACACTGTATAGTTTTCCTGGATTCACAACACTCATGGACTAGGGCATTCTTTATTGGCTTAATGCCTATTCTGCTACAATAAATCACCAGCCAATACACCAGGGATGATGCAATAAGACCATACAGGAATCTGTGAATGAGGAAATGTTTACCAAGACAATTCACAACACCCACAAGATGTCATATGTTAAGACATTTGACTCTAAGTCCATGTTGTTTGTGGCTGTCAGTTTTATTGAGATAACAAATACAAACTTGGGATGAAATTGGTCTTAAGTTCTTTGGAAGTATGGGCATGGTTACTTAGCGAACAGTCCCCTAGTACCACGGTCTTGGGCTCTGGTTTCTGGTTCCTCTCAACTCTCTTCTCATGCTTAAGTAACATCAGCCATTTTAGCATTATTGTTTACATCTTCTCACTGGTCTTAGCGGAATCAAAAGATTTAACATTTCCTTGTCTTCCCCTAATTCTGGATGAGAAGGCTGTTAGACTCGTTTATTATCTGAGATATTTTCTTTTAGTGAGACTCATTGTAATGAAATGGCACATTTCTATCTAAAAGGAAAAGGAGAAAGAGGAGGAGCAAGAATAGAACTGGAAGGATGGAAAGGAAGGAAGATGAAGAGAAGAAGAGAGGCAGAAGGGGAAGAGGTGATGGATGGCAGGAAAGGTAAAGAGAGGGGAGGAAGAGAAGAAGAGGAAATTCTGCTTTTTTATTAGATGCTTTCTTTATTTACATGTCAAATATTATCCCCTTTCTGGCTTCCCCTCTGAAAACACCCTATCCTCCCCCTTTCCCCTGCACAGCAATCTACACACTCCCACTTCCCTGTCCTGGTATCCGCCTATACTGGGGCACCAAGCCTTCACAGGACCAAGGGCCTCTCTTCCCTTTGATGTCCAACAAGGCCATCCTCTGCTGCATAAGCGTCTGGATCCATGGGTCCCTCCATGTGTACTCTTTGCTTTTAAACAATATATTGTATTTCCCCTGCCGCCTGCATTTTCTTGTCTCCGAGTAGTATCTTCATGGTATTGTCATTAATGTTGTGAAGAAAAGCCACAGTGACGTTCATTTGAAATTAAGCTTATTCTTAAATTAGGATGAAAAAACATTGTAATATTCTTATAAGGAAAGGAAAGTCATTCTTACATCAGCTTACAGTTTACCTCTCTTAGTTTATTAGATGATATTTGTTTCTACTGACCCTAGTAAATGTCTTTCATCTTTTCTAGTTTTCAAATCTGCGTTCTCCTTGTTTTACATCTTTATTATAAAAGCGACTTGACTGACAAAAAGAAGGGGGAGAGGAAATGAGCACCTGGAAGAATAAAAGGAAATTTAAGGATATTCCTCAATACCATAAATAAAATCTCATTGTATACGAAAGTCACTGAGATATGTGATGGCTCAAATGCAGACTATGTTCTACAAATGTGAAACACACCCAAGTGCCTTTCACAGCTGCTTTTCTGATTCATAACCTTTCTTCAACTACTCCATAATCACCTATTTAGGATATCTTTGGCTAATGTGTTATATCTTAGCACACCAAAAAAGTCCACTCCAATCTGATTCTGAAATAGGTTATAGTCATTCTGCAGGCAAGCTTGTACGTTAGTGACTAATGGAGGATTCCATAGTTGTTTCCTGTTCCAATTCCCTGTCACTTGATTCATGGCATTTCTTGCCTTTTGATTTTCAATTCCATCTACATTATCGTGAGCAATGGATGCCAGATGTACACATCATAAATATTGATGAATACTGAAAATACTAGAGTTCAAACACTTTATACTGTTCAGACTGAACTCCATGATTGCATAAGACTATTTATGATTCTAAAAGCAAACTCTTCAATTGCAAATATACTCCACGAGTTACTCAAGAAACACTTCCTCCTCTTGTGATGTGTTTGTTATAAAATTACCTTTCTATCTATGTGTTTGTTATAAAATTACCTTTCTATCCATGTATCTATGTATATCTATCTATCATCTATCCATACATACATATGTGTATATATATGTATGTATATACATCCTTTTTTGTTTGTGTTTTTAGTTTTTAGTTTAGTTTTCTTTTTGAGTTAGGATTTCCCATGTAACTCTGGCTGTTGTGGAACTCACTCTGTAGAGCAGCCTGACCTAGAACTCAGATATCACTCTGCTTCTGCCTCCCAGGTACTGGAATTTAAGCCATACATTACCACTACCCAGCATTTAATCATATATACATAAATATAATATATCACATATTATATAACATGTTATATACTATATCAATATAGCACATATTAATTAATACATCAATTATCTATAATTATAGATAGTGTATGCATATAAAGAGAGGGATTAATATGTAAATGAATCATGAACTTTGTATTGTGTTAAATTTATTTGGAAATTCAGGTCAACTAGACCCCAAATTAAAATCCTGATGGAAAGCTGAGTAGAGTGCAGGTGGACCCCATCATGCTGGATGATATTCCAGCACTGTGATTCAAAAATGTGGGCAACAGCAGAATCACATTAAAAGCACAATCCAAATGCAGCTGCTGCACCCCAGCCCTAACTTCTTAAGGTTGTAAGTTAGCTAGCAATTGATGGCTACAATAAATAAAATGCATTTATCTTACTTCATTGTATTATTATACTTGCAGGGCACTGTTTGAATTCTAATGATAGAGGAGTCTGGGAAGGTAGGGGGTCTACTAAAGGAGCTGCAGAAGGAGAACTCATAGTCAGAATTTATTGTATAAAAATCCATTTTCAAGGAGATAAGAATGGATCAATTTGCATTCTTGCATGCTGACCTCCAGTTGAGCCAGCACCATCTGTTGAAAAGGCTATCTTTTTTCCACTGGATGTTTTCAGCTCCTTTGTCGAAGATCAAGTGACCATAGGTGTGTGGGCTCACTTCTGGGTCTTCAATCCTATTCCATTGATCTACCTGCCTGTCACTATACCAATATTATGCAGTTTTTAACACTATTGCTCTGTAGTATTGCTTGAAGTCTGATACTGATTCCCCCAGAAGTTCTTTTACTGTTGAGAATAGTTTTAGCTATCCTGGGTTTTTTGTTATTCCAGATGAATTTCAGAATTGCTCTTTCTAACACTATGAAGAACTGAGTTGGGATTTTGATGGATATTGCACTGAATCTGTATATTGCTTTTGGCACTGTGGCCATTTTAACTATATTAATCCTGCCAATCCATGAGCATGGAAGATTTTTCCATTTTCTGAGGTCTTCTTCGATTTCCTTCTCCAGAGACCTGATGTTCTTGTCATATAGGTCTTTCACTTGTTTGGTTAGAGTCACACCAAGATACTTTATATTATTTGTGCCTATTGTGAAGGGTGTCATTTCCATAATTTCTTTCTCAGCCTACTTATCCTTTGAGTATAGGAAGGCTACTGATTTGCTTGAGTTGATTTTATAACCAGCCACTTTGCTGAAGTTGTTTATCAGCTGTAGGAGTTCTCTGGGGGATATTTTTTTGGTCATTTAAGTATACTATCATATCATCTGCAAATAGTGATAGTTTTAGGTCAGCATGCAGAAAAATGAGAATTGATCCATTCTTATCTACTTGTACTAAGCTCAACTCCAAGTGAATCAAGGACCTCTACATAAAACCAGACACACTGAAACTAATAGAAAAGAAACTGGGGAAGACCCTTGAGGACATGGGCACAGGGGAAAATTTCCTGAATAGAACACCAATAGTTTATGCTCTAAGATCAAGAATTGACAAATGGGACCTCATTAAATTACAAAGTTTCAAAAAGGCAAAGGACACATTCAAAAGGACAAAATGGCAGCCAAGAAATTGGGAAAAGATCTTCACCAACCCCACATCTGACAGAGGCTAATAACCAATATATACAATGAACTCAAGAATTTAGACCCCAGAGAACCAAATAACCCTGTTAAAAAACGGGGTACAGAGCTAAACAAAGACTTTTCACATGAAGAAATTCGGATGGCTGAGAAGAACCTTAAGAAATGTTCAACATCATTAGTCATTAGGGAAATGCAAATCAAAACAACCCTGAGATTTTACATCACACCTGTCAAAATGGCTAAGATTAAAAACTCAGGAAACAGCAGGTGTTGGCGAGGATGTGGAGAAAAAGGAACACTCCTCCACTGCTGGTAGGATTGCAAGATGGTACACCCACTCTAGAAGTCAGTCTGGCGGTTCCTCAGAAAACTGGGAATGAGACTTCTGGAGGACCCTGTTATACCACTCCTGGGCCTATACCCAGAGAATTCCTCCGCATGCAATAAAGACACATGCTCCACTACGTTCATAGCAGCCTTATTTATAATAGCCAGAAGTTGGAGAGAACCCAGATGTCCCTCAAAGGAGGAATGGATACAGAAAATGTGCTATATTTACACAATAAAATACTACTCAACAATAAAAAACAATGAATTCAGGAAATTCTTATGGAAATGTTTGGAACTGGAAAATCCTAAGTGAGGTAACTCATTCACAAAAGAACACATATGGAATGCAGTCACTGATACGTGGATATTAGCCCAGAAGCTCTGTATACCCAAGACATAACTCACATATCAAATCATACCCAAGAAGAAGAAAGGAGAGGTCCCTGGTTCTGGAAAGGCTTGATGCAACATTGTAGGGGATTGCCAGGACAGAGAAATGGGAGGGCGTTGATTGGGGAATGAGCAGAGGGAAGAGGGCTTATGGGACTTAAGGGTAGGGGGGAACCAGAAAAGGGAAAATCATTTGGAATGTAAACAAAGAATATAAAATAGAATAAAAAATCCATATTCAATACAACAAAGATTATGGGGGAAAGTAAGAGGCTAGAGAAATAGTGCAGTGTATAAAGGCACTGACTGCTCTTGCAGAACTCCTAGGTTTTACTCCCAGCACCAACATCAAAGCTCAGAACCTCTAGCTAGTGTTTACCTCTAGCTCCACAGGATCCAATGCCTTCTTCTGGCATCTGCAGACACTACATGTGTGCAGTGCACAGACTTACACAGGCAAAGCACCCATAAAATAATGAGACAAAATAAATCAAAAACACATTTTAAGTTATAGCATAAAACTTATTACTATGAAATATGTGGCATTTTTCATAAAGTCCAGTATATTATGTCTTGTGGACTCTTTTCCTCTTATATGGCATGCAATGGAAATATTGCTGCAATTACCAATAGAAGCTCAGCTGTTTTTTGGATCAGGTACCTATATCATGACAGAAGACATGAATAGTCATAGAAGAACAATGGATGGTAATGGGTTATATGAACACATGAGCTGCTGAGTAGGCATCATAGCCCTACATGTTTTCACTTTCAGAGGCCATCAATTGAGGCCTAAATTTTTATTAAAAGTGTTTCACATTACTTTTCTACAAGAAAAATTTAATTACTTTTAAAATATTTCAAAATAAATAACAGCAGGGATTATTAAAACTAATGGAAAGATCCATGAAATTTAAAAACAAAGAAAAATTATTTCAACACATAATATTTTGGGATGAATTACTTTTTATAAATATTCAAAGTTCTCTTTTGAAATTCAGTGTAACAGTGGAATTGAAGCCTCTACTTTCTGCATGTGTATAATGAATGTATCTGTATGCTATTTTTGTCATACATGCATTGATTATTCTATATACATGCTCCATAAAATAGCAAAGGAAAAGATCATTAATAAATAATAAGGCAACCCATCTAGTAAAATACAATGCTCTTACATGTATTTCAACAAATTAGAATTGGAGAGTTTATAAGAAATTACGCTATAATAAATCAAATATGAATATTTTGATTTTATTTAATTTTATTTGTTTTGGTGTGTGTGTGTGTGTGTGTGTGTGTGTGTGTGTGTAAATTGTGTGTGCCAAAGTACTTGAGTAAAGGCCAGAAGACAGCATGAGAAGGAGGCGTGTCTCCACCTACGTTATTGGAGTTTCAGAGACTGAACTCAGGTTGCCAGGTTTGGCAACAAGGGTTATTAACTGACAAATAACTCAGAGCCCAACACATGTCATTTTAACTCATTATAGGAGAGAGAGAGAGATGAGAGAGAGACAGAGAGACACAGAGAGACTGTGTGGTGTGATTGTATTGTGTTTGTAATGAAGTCTCTGTGATCGTAACATAAACTTTTGATTTTGCACACGGGGACCAAGCTCAAAGTCAAAATAGTTACTGCTGTTAAAGACAAAGATTATCAACAAGAGGATCCAGAAAAGCAAAAGTCTGTCCCTGATATAATTTTTTAAGCCACTTAAAACTCCATGGAGTGATCACAATGATCATATTAAAAATAGATCGGGAAGTTTTTCAAATTCATTTGGGTTTTCACCATTATTATTGATGAATACAAGGTAAGCACGTCACAACGCAAATTATTTTAAGTGAGATTAAGTAAAAGCTGCGCCAATCAGTTACAGGTCAGCGTCACGCGAAACCCTACTGCTGTATACCCACGTAGACAAACACCCACCAAACTATTCCATGATAAAGCAAGTTATGTCTTACAAATTCTAATCCAGTCTCCTCAGGCGTAAATGGATTGGATACAGGGAGGATGGCTCATGTGGAAATGCGTAGGTGTAGCAACAGGTGGAAGAAGCCACTCTATCCTTAAAGCACTAAAAATGGGACATTTTAATTTGCAGAGAGCAAATGTCTCTAGGGTGCAGCTCTGATCATTACTAACACTGTCTATAGTCTCCCTCATTTCATGGTGCCTTTTGTTTCACGGAAAGTTTTCCATACTATGAAACTCTGTCATGGTTTTAATGTGATCAGCACACGAGGAGGTGAAAGTGACAGATCTGAAGAGGAGGCAGCACAGAAGTCTTCCAAGTCACCAACAATCCTGTATCACATGTGTCACAAATGTGATTTTCCCGGATCGACTCTTGAACTGTGATTCACAAAGGCAACTCCCAGGTGGTTGCTGCTGACACTCCAGTGTCAAAATATTTTTTTCCTGCATTTCAAACCTCACACACAATGTGAAAGTAAGAAATTCAGAAGACGTTTAGTTACTCTGAATTCACAAATTCACCGATACCATAATTCTACAAAAAAGCCTAATTCCCCTGTCCTAGGAATTAGGAAAACAATTGTTTGTCTTATATGTACTTGTTTTTATTTTTTTACAGTATCTTTTTTATTTTAAACTTGTTCATTTCCTTTGCAAAAATGAATTTCCTTGTAGCAGTCTAATTTTTTTATTACTAGAGTATGATCATTATAAACTGCAATATAAGGCCAACTTTATCTAATTTTGTTTCCAATTGTCTTGCAATACATAGGCTTAAATTTTTTAATTAAATATATCTTCCAATAAAGAAGTTATTGTAACTGAGGAAGATACAATAAACTGAGATTATACAAAGATTATGGAGAGCAGAATGCTTGATGAGAGATAAAGGTATCTCTGCTGTTAGAATGCCTTCGATTTGAAAGTAGAAGAAAATACCAACACACAAGTACACATGGAGGGACCCAGGGCTCCAGCTGCATATGCAGCAGAGGATGGCCTTGTTGAACATCAATGAGAGGAGAGGCCCTTGGTCCTGTGAAGGCTCGATGCCCTAGTGTAAGGGAATGCCAGGACAGGGAAGTGGGTGGGTTAGTGAGCAGGGGAAAGGGGGGATAGGATAGGCTGTTTTCAGAGGGGAAACCAGACAGGGGATAACATTTGACATGCAAATAAAGAAAACATTTAATAAAAAAAAAAAAGAAGCCAGGCCTTGGTGGCACACACCTGTAATCCCAGCACTCTGGGAGACAAAGGCAGGCGAATTTCTTAGCTCCAGGCCAGCCTCTTCTACAGAGTGAGTTCCAGGACAGCCAGAGTTACACAGAGAAAATGCTGTTTCAAAAAACTAAATGGGGGGGGGGAGAAAGGAAAGAAGGAAACAGCTTACACAAAGGTATCTCCTTGAAATTCAGTGGGTCAGGGATGTTGGTTTCCAGGCTGGTTATGTGAATCTCATTTGACTCTGAAGCTGTTCCCTGGCTTTACAGGGATCCTAAACACAATTGTTTCTCCAGTACCATTGGCCTAAATTCTTCCTCTTTAAATCAGCCTATCAAGATGATTATAATTTCCATGAAAAGCTCTCAGAGAGGTCATCATAGATCTATGGAGTGGCCAGTTACTGGCAGTGCACAAGAGTGTGAAAACTCTAACAGCTATGCTCTACAGGGCAGAAGAACTCAGGCAACAGGTATCAGGTGGTCAACAGGAAGAACTATTTGCCAAAGATTCACATATTTAAGTGGATTGTCACTAGCACTATGTCACTGATAAAACTAAGAAAATCATAATTCTGTAGTTAGCAGCATTAATAGGTCTTCACTGCTGCAAACCATACCTTACTTGTTTCCAGAATATGCTCTTTCTCTCTGCCTAGACCCTGGCAATGCACACTCTACACACGCAAGCTTCTTTCAGGCATAGGTCATGATTATCAGCATATAAAGTCAATACTCAGAGAAAACAATAGAGTTTCCCTTGCCTTGAATGTTCCCTCTGTTGTGATACAGAATTTGAGCATGCTTGCTGAGCAGATGGGCTTTTGCATCAGTCACTTTTAACTATGGATTCACTGGTATAGGGAAAGCTTTGGAGTTTGTAAAATGCATATGCATGCATATATACATATGTAAAAATATATGAATATATGTGCATCGATGTGTGTTAAGATCTCTCTAATGGACAGACTTAGAAAACTATAGAATTACTTTTTAATGTTCTAGCTATGATTAAAACCCAGGATTCAAATATGATAGTTCATGGACTTAAAGTCTAGGAACAGTAATTGCTTGTATCTAGCTTATAAAACTAAACAGATTCAGTCTCAGGCAATATGTCAAGCAAAACATTTCATTGAAAAGTGAATTACAATTCATAATCTTGAGAATAATTTCAAATATTAACTTCATAACCAGTTTTATGAATTTTATGTAGAGTATGCTTTGGTATGCCCCCATATAGGTCTTTGAAAAGAATTATTCCAAACTCTTATAATATAGATAACATTTCTTTTTGTGTTTTTAAATATTTATTTTGTTTTTTGATGATGTATGTAAGTCTCTCTCTCTCTCTGTCTCTCTCTCTCTGTGTGTCTCTGTGTGTGTGTGTGTGTGTGTGTGTGTGTGTGTTTGTGTTTGTGTATGTATGTGTGCTATGCGTGTGGCTATAGTTAGAGGCAAGAGGCATTAGATCCCCAAGAGCTGGAGTTGCAGGCAATTGTGTGCTTCCTGGCTTAGGTACTAAGACTCTAGCTTGGATTCCCCCAGAAGAATAACATGCGTTCTTAACCACTCGAGCCTTTTATCAACCCTCCAAATCTTCTCTGTTTTAAGCATTTTTTTTTAATGATGATAGAGGTTGATGTCAAAGTTTTAGCATGACTACATCTTTGGTAGAATGAAAGGCAAGAAACTGAAATAAGATACATAAAGTAATGAACTGCATATGGATGCTCTCCCAGAAAATCCTAAACAAACTTTAGAGAGCTCTGGTGATGCACACATACCACAAAAAAAAAAAAAAAAAAAAAAGTAATTTCAAGTTTAAAATGAGTTATTTGCTTTTTAAATTTTGCATTTCAGAACACTTGGTGTTTGTGACTGTGGTGCAGTTGTATGTAAGGAACAGCTGGTATGCCCTCTCTCTTTCTTTAGTAACCACAGATCACTCTAGAGAGAATGTCATTGCTAATTCCCTAGGCACAGACTTCCCAACTTTGGAGCTGCCATTCTTTGTTATGAGGGCTACCATGGTCATTACAAGATGTACCGCAGGACTCCTGGCTTCTTCCACATATGCCAGTGCTGCTGTCCCTTACTTCCAAAATGGCGGCATCTGCAAATATTGCCACATGATCTTATGAGTGAAAACCAAACTTACCTCCCTTCCTCATCTCCTCATCCATTGCATTAATAAAGAATGGTTTACAAGGATTCCTTATGCCAAAGGAGTTTAATCTTAGTGTTTTTTTCTCTAAAGGTTAGACTCATATTTTGGTTAACTTAAGCATTCCAATGAGATTCACCCCTTTTGAGAAGTGTTACTTAGTTAATAAGACATTCTGAGTTATTTCAAGTTCAGTTACTAAATGCTTTATTTTATACAAAGGTTTTCAATAATTTTTGAGAGTTGTTTTCTTAATAAGCAATTGCAAACACAAAATGTTCCTATCTTTATTGTATTGAAGAAGAAGGGAAAGTATTAAAAAAAAACACACACAAATAAATTGATCCAGGCATAGTGCTAAGTACCAGTCATTTCTACATTGGAAGATGTTGCTACTTTGTTTCCAACCCAATTTCCCCAGTAAAAGAAAGCTCAACTCAACAGTCAACAAAACAAGCTACAAGCCTAGATTGGGCGACCTCCCACTCCACTCCTCTATTTCCATCTATATTATCCCATACAACTTGCAGTTTCTCCAGGTCCCCAGCTTCTCTGCTGCATCTCTCGTAGCTCCTCCCCTTCCTGCCGCCCCACCCCCTCTTTCCTCCCCTAGACTCTCAGCTCCTCCCCCTTCCTCCTGCCCAATCATTGGCTCAAGCCTTTATTTGAAAAGTTAAGGTGGGGAGAAGGTTCACAAGGCAACTCCTCATCTGCAGCCTCACCGTGGAGTAGAATTAGCATCAAAATACAAGCCCAGGGCTATCCACAACAGGAAGATGAAGCAAGAAGACTGTGAGTTCAAGATCAAAGTGGACTAGACAGTGAGTTGCAGACTGATGCAGGGCTCGTAGAGGGACCTGCTCTTAAAACAATAGTGGGGCAGAAAACGCCTAAAAGGGAGCCAGAGGTTCAGTGAGAGACCCTGTCTCAAAACTAACATTGGGCTGAATAGAGTAAGACACCTGTTATTGCTCTCTCTCTCTCTCTCTCTCTCTCTCTCTCTCTCACACACACACACACACACACACACACACACACACACGAACACTACATAAAAACACAAACAGCAACAACATTTTTTTTCTTTTTGCCTGAAAATTATATGATAAACTTCAAGTCACTTGCCTGCAGAGAGACGTCTGAAAACGGGAATTCTCCCACACTAAGACAAGGAAGTTACTGAAAACTGTGTACACTGAGGGAAACAGCAAGACTGAAGCACAACAGGCAGACAGCTTCTTGCCCATGTCTGTGCTTAACAACCAAACGAGGAGAAAGCATGCTGAGAAGCAGTTTCTGATTCAGGAAGTCGAGGCAACGTTAACAGTTCCCGTTTTCAATCATCCTTACTTGCTGATATTATTGACTGACATATATGTCACACTGTTTATTAGAAGATTTATTCACTCTACCCTCAATGCCCAACCTATGTCTGAATATAGAAACACTTAACTTATTTTCTCATAAAGTCGAGATTAAAAATGGGAAATTCTTAAATTGTGCAAATAATGAAAAAAATCTATTTATCCTAATTCCTAATATGTGGGAAATTGTTTTCTTTAGGTCTTTTTAAAAGGAAAATATGTGGTAGAGTGTTGTTTCAGTATATAAATTAATTTTCTGTGTTTAAAAACTGTAGCCATGGGCTGTAGAGAAGGCTCAGTCCCAGAAGACTGCTGACTGCTCTTCCAGAGGTCCTGAGTTCGATTCCCAGCAACCACAGCGTGGCTCACAGCCATCTGTAATGGAATCTGGTGCCCTCTTCTGGTGTCTGAAGACAGCGACAGTATGCTCATAAATAAAATAAATAAATAAAATTTCTTAGAAAAAAATAGCCACATATGTGCATATACATGTCAGCAAATTGCTAGTATGGAATTCATATTTCTCGTATATTTAAATAGTAGATTTCTGTAATATATTATCAGTGAGATAATGAAAAAGATATAAGTGGAAAAGATAAAAAGACATAAAAGTTCAAAGATATAAAAGTAAATGTAGGCATATCTTTTAGTTAAGTAGTATTATGTGAGTTTTTCAGTTCAATCCTGCATTTGGATATATTTTTCTGACAGTCCAAGCTGTGTTTTATCCCAATTATTTAATTCTTTTACACCTACGGGGAAAGCAAATCCTGGCTTATTTCAGTTTCTCTCTTCCAATGCAACATGGAAGCCCTGATGATGGGTTTTGGCATGTTGTCAACGTCAAGGTGCACCAGAAAGAAAAGCAGATACAAGGATGACAGATGGATGAAGTACTCTTGACAGAAAACATCCCTTTGTGAAGGAGTGGCTGATAGTTCTGTGTGACTAAGTCAGGATGTTTAGGCATCCAAATCTAAAGATGGATTCCAAGAGTAAATTATAGTAATTAAACTCATTTTGAAAAGAATACAAAAAGAAAAAGAACACATAAAGTTGTTGCTATGAGAAATATTTTATACTGTTTGCATTTCACTCATGCTATGCTCACAAATAAAGTAAGCTTAAATAACTATTACCTTTTTAAGACACATGAGAATTTTCTAAATGATCCTGCTTTTGCCCAAATAAATAAATAAATAGATAGATAGATAGATAAATAGATAGATAAATAAATAAATATATTTTTCATAAATAAAAGGCTCATTATAAGTATGCAACTCACCAAAGTGCCATACAGCTTGTTAGACTATGCCTGATTTGGTAAAGTCTAAAATTTATATAAAAACTTCAAAAGTTAAGGCAGTACTGGTTTTAGCATCTAAATAAAATCCAGTTTTAGAATATTCTGGGTAAGTGGAAGATATTAAAAAATAACTGAAGGGAACATATGCTTCTGTAATTGAATAATAAATTCTGTTGTACTTAAGCTTACCATCCTACATGACTGTTTAAGGCTGTAACTTGGGAAAATGTTACCAAAGATAAACTTTGAAAATAATGTCCAATTTTGAAGTCATGTCAAGATATTTATCTTGATCCTATCACATTTTGATTATGTATAAAATGCCAATTACAATTAAAATGTTTAAGCATCCCAGTGCAGCAAGTAAGTTTCGGGAGTAAAGAACCCTGAAATTTTCAGAGGCTGCAAAGGACATCAACACTAGATTGTACTTGTACACGGTCTGACACATCACTATAGCCTTCACCCTAATTACAGAGCTTTCCTCAGAAAATACACTGACCATTCCTTACTATCTGAGAGAGGCAAAGACATTGTCACACTCGGGATTTCAGGGGTCTGTTAAACTCACCCCGTGGGACGGGTAGGAGATCCAGCCCAGCTCTCCTTGAATCGTTTTTGAATCGAGTAGATTAACTGCAAGAAAACAAAAGTACACAAAGAACATGAAATACGGGTTACTTCTATTTGCTTCTTTTAGCAACGCCTGACTTGAATATCGCTGTCTAATAAGCAGTGCTGCCCTCTTTCATTATAAATGCACAGCAAGTACAACAGGAAAGCCACAAATAGCTGGAGAGAAAGTTAGTGGATCAAAAGTTGTTATGGTCTTTTAAATGTGTACGAGTAGGACACATTAACTATCACATAGCTATACATTCTGACAGGGTGATACCCTTACAAGGGAAATAATGAAAATGCAAAATAGGTAAGACATTCATTCTAACATAAAGTAACTATAAAGACAACTAAATTGAATTACCATATGATTCCCCTAGGAGTTGTCTCAAATATGTATTATGTAATTAATATCCCTTATCCACATGTCATCTTCTTACTGGCACATAAGACTATCAAACACATTATACAATTATGTTCTTAATGTTTAAATTATTAGCACATTAAATTAACTAAGTAGTTGGCTGTACATCTAAGGAGAAACCAAAGCAAAAGAAAGCAGTATCTTGATTACTTATGCAGATACACCAGCGATTTTGCTCATAACATTTATTAGGCACTACTCTGACTTCTAATCTATATTTATAAAGTAAAAGGTGATATGCATGTACCTGCACTAAGTATAAATGAAAATCACTTGTCAACACCAACTTCTTTTACTTGGTTATAGGTTAAAAAATAGGGTTAAAGAGTGTTTTGAATACAATCACCGAGAAAAGCTCACTTTGTTGATGTGATGCATTATTGTTGTCAGTGCGACCTGTTAAATAATAGCAAGTGTGGTTTTATCCCATTCTTCTACATTAGAAACCAACCTCATGGTTGACTAATGGAAAGTGTAAAGGAAGATTACATAAACTAAACATCTATTTTTAATGTGAACCAGTGTAGGAAATCAATAAAATGAGAATTTCATTATTAAACTAAAATATTCTCATGTCAAAAGAAAATGAAAATACTCAGACTGTACACCATATATACATGTGGTTGCAGATTATTGCACACTTATAAAAATTCAAATTAACTTTTTTCTTTTTTTAATCTTTCAGCAAATTTATTCTTTTTTTATTTTCTATAGTCTTTGTTTACATTCCAAAGGCTTTCCCCTTTCCCAGTTCCCCCCTCACCATATGTCCCATAAGTCCTCTTTCCCCCCCACACCCATTCCCCAATCACCCCCCCCCCCATTTCTCTGTCCTGGTACTCTCTTACAAATCTGGATCCAGTCTTTTCAGGACCAGGGTCCTCTCCTTCCTTCTTCTTGGGAATCTTTTGACTTGCTAATTGTGCCTTGAGTATTCAGAGCTTTTTACAAGGAAACTAAAACAGTATAAAATGATAAGAAATAAAACATATGTGATAGGGTCTTAAATATGAAAAATTTCTTAAAATTTCCTGTTTGGCTTCCTAGACAATAAATACATTAAATGAGTCTAAAACAGTTGAGCATTCCAACTCACATGATAAAACTTGAAATTGAATTATCTCCTTTGCTTTGAGGAAAAGAAAATTGTAATAATTAAAAATAAAGAGTGTCTGAAAAAGTCATAATTTACTACTGTCTACCTAAAAATGTTCTCAATATATGTAAGTTGGTAGGAAAATGTGCAAATATAGTGTAAAAAGAACTTTCCTTCTGAGATGTCAATGTACCCCCAAGGAAATCTAGACCATCAAACAAAACCTCCAGCAACAGGCATGAGAAGCCCTCTTTTGAGTTGTTGAGTTTTCCAAGGAACTCCTAAAATATTACAGGCTATTGTATTGGTGTTTGTTGCCCTCATAGCTAGATGGATAGTAATCCCTCTTGCTGAAGATTCCACACATAGTGGCTTAAATAGGTTTGGCCCCTAAAGACTCATGTATTTGAATGCTTGGCTCAGAGGGAATGGTGCTATTAGAAGGTACCCTCTTGTTGGAATAAGTGTGGTCTTGTTGAATGAAGTGGGTTACTTTGGGAGCAGGCTTTGAAGTTTCCTCCTGTGTGTGAAAGAAGAGCTTCATCCTGACCACTTTTAAAGCAAGATGTAGAACTCTTGGCCTCTCCAGCGCCATGTCTGTCTGTGCTGCCATGCTTCCCATCATGATGACAATGGACTGAACCTCTGACACTGTAGGCCAGCCCCAATTAAATATGTGTCTTTATAAGAGTTGTTTTGGACATGGTGTCTCTTCACAGCAATGAAACTCTAAAATACCATACTTACGAAACAGGGTCCAGATGCCCCTGAATTAGACCTCACGTGAAAGCACCATCTTTAAATTTTTTTTGTTTTTTCTTTTGTTTTGTTTTTTGTTTGTTTGTTTGTTTGTTTGTTTTTTATGGTAACAAATGGAGACAGGGAAAGATTCTAAAGAACAGAAACAACCTACAACTCTACCCAGCTGTGATCCTAAGAAAACCATTGATGAAGCACAATAACCCTAAAGGTGTGGCAGTGGCAATCACACCTTGGTGATACCCACCAGCGCTCCAATTAAACCTCACTCAACACAAGAAAATAATGTATCTGGTACAGGAAACCTAGCCAACTATCCAGGGGCTTGTGAACTCACGGGTTTTGGAGAAGAATCTACCTCCATTTATTAAACCAGTGCAATTTATAGCAACATTCTAAATATCTGTCCTCCTACAGACAGATGAGTGTAGTCTTCACTCCTCATCTAGGAAACAACTCCGCAAAACCACAGCCACTCAAAATACAGAGTGACGAAGTCCAGTATTAGCTTATACATCTACAACACAACTCCTGCACCCGGGGCTCAACCATAGTTGCTGGTGTTAATGAGGAGGGAAAAAGACCAGACTAATTGCATTTGAATTTGGATTATGCTCAATGAATAACTAATCTAGAATACATAATCATACCAGATACGTCACATTTTTAGTGTGCTTAATTTATGGTCAGTAAAGAAAATAACACCATCACCCACCATTTTGATGATGTTATCTATCAGACATTTAATTTCGCCAAGTACGATTATCTTACAATATCACAGTACTAATCCAATCATATAAATATACTTTGGACCACCACGAGTTTATAACAGGCTATGGAGCCAGTGTTCTTGTAAAATTACTACATGAAACAACAGTTCCACTTTGCCTTCTGAATTGTATTTATGATCAACCGTCAACACATGATCTAATGGTGGAGACTGGCTGACATCAAAAAACTTTTCCAAAGTTCTTAATTTAGGTTTATAAGGTGTCCTTTGTTTGTACCAGAATGAGAACAACACAGTCTAAGAATCGTAAACACTTTAAAGTTATTTGGAGTTGGTAATTCTATAACAAATCTCTAGTTACATGCTAGTGGTACTTTTATAGTGAATACTCCCTGCGTACAGAACACAGTCTTCCTGAGATAAGTAAATAAAGTTGGGTAGATTTGAGTAAACCTGAGTGTGGGTTTTCTGGCACATCTTGACTACACTGTAATTGAAACACATTGTTTGAATTGGCGTATTGCTTTAGGTAAGAAGGTTAGGTATTGATGCTTTCTCCTCTGGAAATGTATGAAGGTCCTACAATTTCTTCTCCAGTGTTACCAATGTTCAAATTCCAGAAGGAGGGGTTGACTATCTAAATTGTCTAAATATCTAAATACTGTAGTCTGAGCTTTAAACCCAAGTTGTTAATAGGAAGGGATTGTTTTCATTTCTAGAAACATTGAAATTCCAACTTGAATTTTAACGAAAAATTAGGTAGTTGCTCCTGAAAGTTGTTAGGTTCCTGTGAATTGCTTAACTCTCATGTCTGCCTCATGCTACTTTAGCATATTTCCAATTCTAATGAATGGATTTCTAAATATTTTCTACCCAAGGAGCTATGCGACCCATATTAACTTTTTAAGCTAAGGTATTTTTAAGTTGGAAACATTTCTTAATATTAAGATTCTATTTTAGTGGGGTTTGGCAATAAAGTTTTATTTGGAATTCACTCGTCTAAGTCTAGCAGTACATGGTTTTGTATCTTAACATATTTGCTGTGTGTAGTTTTACCACTTTTAAATACAGGTGCATGGCTAGGCAAGAGGCTTACATTCCTAAGATGGGGAATCCATCTTCACTTAGACATGACAGTTTGGCGTTAGTGTAAGACCAGGTAGACCCAGGAAAGTGTGGTATTTAATGGAAATTCCCATGTTAGAATTGACTGAATTAGCAAGAAATTCGTCCAGAGTAAATTAACTCATTGGTTTTGAGAGATTCTGGAAGGGGGAGGAGCCACCTGTCACCCCTGTCTCTAGTTTTACTGTCACACATCCACTGCATTGCACAGTTGACTTGGGACTCCTGGTGGCCACCATTCTTTTTCTTTTCCTGTCCTCTGTCACAAAGGAGAGATTCAATCCACATTTTCTTCCTGACCAGAGATGTTTCTCCACGGTGGCTCCAGGAGGCCCAAGATTTGATCCTCAGCACCACGAATGAGTTCATTTATGACAAAGAAAGAATTGGCTCTATCTTCTCTTATTAATAGAAATGCATTAAACTTCCCATCAAAAGACCTTATTTTTCCATTCTTTTTCTTTTGTAGAGTTTAGATTGCAAGGTCTCACACAAGCTATGGAAGTATTCTACCACTGGGCTACACTTCCAGGCTGTAAAATACAGGTATTAGAATCAAAAGTTAAAATAGATAATGTTAGATATGTGGATGATTAATATCTCATGGCATAAATCTCCAGAGTTTTCACGCTTAAGAGTCTATGAATACATTAACATTGTTTTCAAGGACAATCTAAAATCTGATTCAGAATGACTTCTTGCCCACCTACAAAGATCCAACAGTTAGACTACTATTCACAGCTGGGCACAATGAGTGCTGCTCTGTACAAACTGTTAAAAGTTGCAAAAATTAAATAACACACTCTCTTCTTGAGGAAGATCTTCCCAATTGTCTAGAAGTGCATCAATACACTTTGTGGTGACATAAGGGTTTCATTTCATGAAAATATTGAGTTATTTATAATTATCAAATAATCATTTCAAAGTGGGCATGCAACTATAATAGATAAAGGATTTCAGATTCTCATAATAATAGACATTTTCTTGTAAAGCCTTCACTTATAAGCAGCCTTTATAGCCAACACAAATACCTACAAAATCATGACAACCGAAGACAAGGCCATCTTTTCATTCCCTTGTGCTTTAACTAAAGAATGATGACTTTCTCAATGTTCACATCAACACCCCTGTTACACAAGCCACATTTCTTACACACTTATCTTTATCGTTTTCATCACTTTGTTTCATGATAAAGAACATACGCTTGGTTTAGGTTACAGAGACCAGAAGGACCCTATAATCTGCTTCTAAATGATAGTGAGGCAGCCCAAACAGAACAAAGTGATACGGAAAGGGACACATTTAATTCTTGGTGTTATAAATCTCCATGTAGCTCTATGTCATAAATAATATGGAATTAAAAATTCAAGATTTATATTTTGAGCAAAAGCTAACTATAGCTCAGCTTACCCCCCCTGCTTATTTTATTTGTGCATTTTGCAATAATCCATTGAGAAGAAATTTGGAAAAGTCTGTTTTGATATACCTCAACCTGAATTTTATCTATTATTTTTATATTTTAATTTAAATGGTACTTTGGGGATACTGGGTAGAAATTTTATATTTTTTTTTTACACAATGGACTATTTTAATATCGATGCTGTGCTTCAATTAGTGACCCTATAACATATTTTAAATATTATATATCAAATATTTAGCATGCAAACTTCTCAGAAACTTACATTAAACTTAACGTGTATACTGTCATATAAATATTCAGTTAAGACTAATTCTCAGATTTCTAGATATAGCGTTTATTTAAAAACCAACAATTCTTAAAATGTCTGGTTTTTCTTTTCTTTTTCTTAAGTTACCTTTCATTACATGTTACCTTTGCAGATTTTTGTATGTAATACAGAATTCTGGACAAGACAGTATATGAGAAATTTACTGTTCTTAGGGAATTTCCTCTTAAGGAAAGAAATCTGGCTTTACCTCTGTACAGAGCTTAATTGTTAAAGGAATTGCAATTATGTGCCTAGTCTAAACCTCAACAAATAGCAGGGAGGATGCCTGTAAATGAAAACAGCAGTCACACCCCAAGATTTCCTATTTACCTGGTTACATAGTTCCAGGAGGCAACAGCCCAAACTGCACTGGCAACAATTACACAGGTGTAAACTATACTAATTTTAAGTGTAGAGGATTTTCCCCTTTTCCTTTCCTAATCACAACAACAACAAAAAAAAAAAAAAGAAAAGAAAAGAAAAGAAAAGAAAAGAAAAAGAAAAAAGAAAGAAAGAAAGAAAGAAAGAAAGAAAGAAAGAAAGAAGGAAAGTCCCAAAGGATATACACTGGCAACACTGTACAACCAGGAAGCTTTCAAAAACTCAGCTGGGGCAATTAGTTCTAGCAAATAATCTTTCCATATAAAACTATTGGAATCTTCTGTCCGTGAAGTAGCAGTAAAGGAGCAGCCCCAAATGTTGAAACTGTCACAGAATACTAGGTTTCTTTTTCTGCACACTGGCAACTTATTTGTAAGTAAGTATGAGTAATTTAGATACATTTTGCAGTTTAGAACTACTTTCTAAAATATGTCTAACAGTCTAATTTCAATCCTTAAGCATAAATGCCATATTTCCAATGCACATGTTTGGACTGTTCTAAAAACAAAACAACTTATTTCCTTTTTAACTCAGAAAGGGGCTTTGAAAGATTAGAATGTGAAAAACAGAAACATGATTCAATCATGTTATAAAAACAATATTTAAGGAAAATAGCATTTTTTAAATCAAAGTTCTGTTGAGTCAGAGTCTCACAGATGGCTGGGAGATTAAGATAGAACAATGTCTAATATAACTTTAGAACTAATAAAAAGTTCTCGGAAATCCCTTGGACATAAGGAATCTAAACTTTACCAACAGAAGTAAAACTGCAGTGAGAAAAGAAATTACATTTCAACTTAGGAATAACCTCTGAACATTGTAATGTTTCCATATATATTACTTTTTGCAAAAGAATTTAATTTTATTAAAAATATAGGGTTTTATATATCTAGAAAACCTAGAGACAAGTACAGATTTGGCTTCCTGGTATTCGGGAATGTATTTAAAAGTCATGTGTTATAGATTTTGCTAAAGATGATACAAATTTGAGTGACAGCTATAGAATAGCTCACATAAACAGGTTTTTTATGGAATACGTTTGGATATTTATAACAGTCTACAGAAGACCCATCGATTTCAAAACTGCAACCATTTTCTTCAAATTTGGGGATTACGGTGTCCATGGAATATCTCAAACTGACTGCCGGGGACAGTCAGAAAACATTTAATTTGCTGATGAAAGAGAAGGTAGAGTTCAAACGGATTTGCGTGTGGTTTTTCTTGGTAGTGTAATTACACTGTGAAGCGGGCCTGCAGAAGCTTCTAGTTTGGGATGGTCCCTTTGTGTCAGTCCCATGTGTTTCCAATATTCTCACATGCACACATGCATGCATGCCTAGCCAACACAGAACTCACATTCACCTTACATCTGTGCTTGCTGGGAATTGTTCTCAATACCCAGCTTTTCAAATGCACTTTTTTAAATAAGGAATTTGTTTAAATTAGTAAAGTCTAGAAACGTGCAATAGAACCTAAAATGTTTAGTTATACTCATCTCTGTCAAATGACATGCAGCAAGTAATTTATCTTTTCTAGATGCTGAATTTGCAACAGTGATGCATCCTCTGAGGATCTGTATCACGATTTTCACTGTTTCATATTACATATGTCATTGCATAATTTTTATCTAAGATCATTCCAGGCTCATCTTTCCCACCAGAACTAATGTTTACACAGGCACGAAGCATGTCAAAGCTTATATTTCCAAAATCTAGTCTGAAACCATTTATTATTTGCATAATATTGCTGAAGAGATATAAACAAGGCATTGTAACTATGAAAGATGAATTTGTGCATAATAAGAAAATCAGTGTATCTCACTTTTCTTCAATCTTCTTAACAGTTTCCAAAACTGCAAGTTTGAAATTGAGTTTATGATTCCAGACTCTTATTAATTAATTAATTAATTAATTAATTAATTTATGTGTTTGTGTGTCTGTGTGATCATATGTGTCCCACATGTGTGAAGTATATGGAGTATTCTAGGAGAGACAATCAGATTCCCTGGAACTAGAGTTATGTACCATGTGATTGTGAGCCACCCTGAGTGTCCTGAGAACTGAACTTTAACCTGGACCTGGAGATCTCTCAGACACTGGACTACCAACCAGGCAGTATATGCCAGCTTATATGAGGCCCCCCAACACTATACAGCAGAGGACTGGCAGGTCTGGGTTCTGACCTGCAGTTAGAGAAGATGCACCTAACCCTCAAGAGACTGGAGGCCCCAGGTAGCTTAGAGGTCTAGTGGAGTAGAGGTGTGGAGGGTGGGATCATCCCCATGGAGACAGGGGCATGGGGAGGAGGTATGGGATGGAGAACAGTCAGGGGGTGGGCCTGGAGGGGGATAAAATCTGGAGTGTAAAAAAATAGATTAAATACAATTAAAAAAAGAAAAGAGAGTGAAGTATTTTTAACCACTGAAGTATCTCTCCAGTTGAAGGACTCTGAACCTTTGATGATTAACATTAATTATAATAAATCTACAATAAATACAAGCCTAGCCATATAGCAAAATATTCATAACTTCCAAAGGTGGTCATTTGCAGAGAAAAACAATTTAAATACTAGACATTTTATATTTTGTCTTTTTTCTGAGCTATAAAAGTCTTTTCACACTTAAAATAATTTTAAATATCACTTTCAAGAATGAGAAAATGCTATAGTTTACAATGTACAAATGTTTAAGACAGGTAATTATATGTCAGATTATAGGGAAACTATTATTGTCATTATAGATTAAATTAGCCAGGTCAGTCACCTGAAATACACATAATTACCCAACACGTGGAAGAATTTGTTTTTCATAAAACAAGGACATTAAAAGGGTAATCTAGGCCAGAAATGTTGATAACACACAGTAAAATTCTTGGGTTTTTCCTTTGAGTTACCAAATGTAAATGAGTCTTATCTATGGTAACACAGACAGAGAAAATAAACCAAGAGAAAAATAGTAGGCTTTAAAAAAGTATTTCTAGTATTTCACAGTAGTTAAGTTTAATAGGATTTTCATATTCAATAAAGAAGCAGAATTTTAATTTGTTGTTATACTTTGGGTAAAAATTTTAGTTCTCGACAGTCTTAAAAAGCAAAACCTACCTTAAATTGCTTTGGCACATTTGTGGGAATATTGTCATTATTATAGACAGTAACAGGGGGAAAAAGATCAAGATTGACTATGACCAACAATGTTTTTTTTTTTTAATTTTTAATCTCACTGGCAATTTGTTTCCCAGAATAAATTTACAACATCCCGTGTCTATAAGGAACACACTCCTCTATAACATTTTAGTCACAGTATGGGAACAGTTCAGTTTGGTAAGAGAACCCTCTGATTGGCAGCACACACACACACACACACACACACACACACAGCTTGTGCTGCAAACAGACTTTGCCTCAGAGCAGTGTTTTGCCTATCCTAAGGATTAGTAAAATGAGCCACATGGAAGCCATTGCAAATTACCTCCTCAGCCTGACTCCTCTGTGGGAACCTTGGCCGCCATCTTTTGCATTAAGATCTACCTTTATAAAAGAATATGACATAACTTTACCACTCTAAGGATATTATCAATAGCTAAACCTGTTCTGCAAATCAGAAACAAGTGAGGCGAACTCCGGTATGTATTCTGAGGGAGACTTGAGATGTTAAGTTTTCTAGGGATTAGAAATCAGACAACTTTGTCAGCAAAGTACAAATTGGGAACCTTATAGTTTTAATAAAACAGGGAAAGTTTCACTGTCACTAGGGCCCAGTGGACTTATTTGTGTACCATTCTTAATTCTTATTGGAGAAAAGTTTGTTTAACCTCTTCATAATTTCTGCACCAAATAATTCTGATGTTAACCAAATGTACCTCTTAGCAACCGAACTGAATGAAACCAAGGTAACTTGTTTTCCCAAGTTACCTCAGTACTTTATAAGTTTCAGCGACATAATTGGTCAAGATTGTTGTTTTGAGAGCAAATAAAATGATAAAACTCATTTTAGGAATTTTTATGTATTTAATTTTAAGTCTTAGACCTCTAAAGGGACATATGTTTCAGAGGTACTGTAGGCCATATTTCCACAAGTATTGATTTCACATGTTATTAAATACTTAATAACAGAATGCAAGGGTTTATAAACTCACATTAAGGACTGTATTTTTAAGTCAAGTTTACATTTCCTTTGGTTTGGAAGTGTTATCCAAATCCATACATGAATTTTTTTTTTTTAAAAAAAAAGCCACACATTTAAGAAAAAAAAATCTGTTATTTTCCAGATGTAGGAGTGAAGAAGAGAGTTATATGGTAAGGTTTTCTCATTTGCCAGGACTGAGTGGCTGGGCCCTCTTCAAGAACACAGTGTATAACAGACAACACATTCGAAGTTTTATGTAAAAGCAAGAGGTAGCTACCCACTTCTACAATTCCATCACTTGTTAAAAAGGTCAACAGTTCAAAGCCAGCCTGGGCTACATGAGACCATGTTTCAAAAAATACCAATAACTAACATGTTGAAAAGCGAAACACTGCTATTACAATAGAGGAAAGATGCAAGGTGGCTTGCTCTCTTACTTAGAAGCATGATGTCATCAATCGGCTGTTTTTGCTCTTTGGCAGGTAAAGGGAATTTATTGCATCAATTAATGCTAAACATGTGTGTTGAAATTCCCCATGAAAAACATAATTGCTTCATACTAAATTTGCCACTTTACAAAGTACGCTGTTAGCTACCAGTTTAACTCTCTTAAACAAGCTACAAGTATTTTTTTAAATGTAAATAAAGATAAATCACTTAATTTTATTTTTTCATCTTAAGTATTATTTAAAAAAAAAAAGAAAAACTCTCTCAATCAGCGGGGTTTCCACGGGGAGCTCTACCTGCATTTTGGAGCATGCTCTGTTTTTCCCTCTTCCTGCTTTTCTGTGACAATTCCCAGAGTCAAGTCGCACTCCATTCTTGGGAGGCAAAAACAAAGCCCCTCAATAATCACACCCTGGTTATGGTGACAATCTTTTCACATTTTTCCTTTCTTTCTTTCCTTTTTTTTTTTTTTTTGTTTCTATCTGTAGAATCTGGAGAAATCTTTATAGTGGGGTGAGGCATGTGGTATTTGAATGTTAAGAAAGCAGAGGTCAAGATACGTGAAGAAAAAAGGCTCCACAGGCCATGTAGACTACTGTCTGCATCAACTTCCACTAACTTACAGATCGTCATAAGCATAACTAACATACAGATAATCGTGACTTGTGTGTGTCCCGGCTTAGGAAGTTCAAAGTCCTCTTACTGACTTAACTTAACATCTTGAAGTTAATTTTGCAAAGTCACAAAACAAATTAGTTCGGCCACAGAGAGCGGGGCCGACAATCTAGTACTGTTCTGGACTGAACGGACACTTCACAGATACGCAGGATTTGTAGAGAGGAGAAATTAGTCAACGCGAAGACCCAGAAACAAGTCAATGCGATGTTTCCCCAGTTGTATCTAAGAAATGCCCCAATACGTATGTTAGGTGTGGTGGATGTACTGAGAGGGACCAAGAGTTTGCAACCCTAGTGAAGAGCAGTCCATTTAAAACACACTTAGCTACTGGATCCAGCCATTATTTAAGAGGAATATTGAGGGCACATAGTCACAAAACGGATATAAGCAGCAGTAGACCATGAATCTACTCGGATTGCTCCACTTTGAAGAAGTTTATTTTCAAACGATGAAGGAAACAAAAATATGGTACCAATCTGAGAGAGGGGTGTTTGGGGGGGGGGCACCAGGACACTGTAGGAGGAATAAGGCTTATGGAACACTCCTTTGGCGACCGATGAGGCGAGGATTTATAGGTGGATGTCATCTGCAGGTAACTTTAAAGAACACTGGGAAAGCAAAACAATTCCCTTAGTTAGAAACGGGAGGGGCAAGAGCACACTGTGGCAAGAACGAGACACAGCAAGGAGGGTCAGAGAGCGGCCAACGGGACAGTCGGGTAAGCAGAGGTCTCTGCTTTCAGCAAATGAGGAAAAGCTTTTCCAACATTGCAGGAAACTCCGCTGGATCCTTCCCCTCCACCTCCCTTCTCCCTTAAGTCATCGGGTGGGCAGAAGAAGGTAGATGGAATTGACCATACCGCGCCACCTCCAGACGCCAGATTGAAAGGTCTGGTTGACAGCCACCACCGGAGGAAGCCGCAAGGCAATCTGAGATCTGTGGTCTCCTGCGATGATCGGGACTTGCTGGGGTACATGGCGGGTTGGGAGATGGGAGTGGGGGTGGGGGTGGGGTCGCATTCTCTCTGTGCCTGATCCTGTGCAGGTGGCGGCCAGGTGGGGTGGAGCGGCGCGGCGCGGCGCTGCGGCGGCAGCCCGGAGGCTGCAGGCAGAGGGCGCGCGTTCGTTGCAGGACGCTTGCTAGCTTCTTTCCCTAAGGAAACAAGTCAGAGGAGTTGTGCGTCCAGGAGCTCTTAGGGCTGCTGTGGGCGCAGGTCGTCCAGAGGAGCGGGCGCCGCGGGAGCCACGGGATGCCAGGTGCCCAGAGCAGCCAGCATCCCCCCCTCCCCACCATCGTTCCATGCCCAACCCGGCTCCGCGCTGCGCTCCGGGCACTGACATCCGTACCGGATTGAGGGAAAGCTGCTGGAAGAGCCTCCCCGGCCCTGGAGGGTTTTCAGCTGGCCGCTTCACTCCCTGGCTGGGTTCTGATGAGAAAACAGTGAACCGGGTTGGGGAACGAAGCACCATGCTTCCTTGGCTCTACCAGTCCCTCTTCAAGTAGATAGGGAGGGGTTAAGACACTCTGGCGCGGGCGTGATGGCAGCGAGGGTGCCTGATTCCTCCTTGCAAAGAGCCCTAGTGCTACAATTCTACTAGAGCACACACTTTTACAACTTAATCGGCAGCGTCTTATCAACTGTGGGCGGCAGGACGAGAAGGGGCGCGCACTCACCCCCTCCTTCGGCCACCCCTGTCCCGGAGGAAGACCGTTCACAGCAGTTTGTTTGTACAGTGCTGCGATTTGTTTCCCCGCGACTCCTTCCTCACCTATTATTCTCAGTTCGCCATGTTGGTTTGGATTATGTGGATTTTCACCCTTTGCTTTGACTAGAACAGCGGGACGTGGTTTAGAAAATGAAGGGGTGGGGGTGTGTGTGGGGGGGCGCTGTGCGCATTCAGGCCTTCCAGTTTAATAACGTCACTTCAAGTTTGAAGCTTTATTTGCTGAACTGGTTTTGATTCCATCCACCCTCCACGTGCATGAGCCCAGGCTTTCAAAGCGGGGGGTGGGGGTGGAGGGTAGGGGGGGTGGGGGGAGTAAGCTTTGCCTCACACTCTTAAAACTTTTCAGGGCAAGGCATTCCCTTCTAGACAAAAAAAAAAAAAAAAGTAAAAGTAAGCCTGCAAACTTGAAAGGAGAAATAAACAAAGCTACACACCATTTTTTTTAACTGTAGCTTTTAAAGATTTAATGAAAAATTTCCCAGATGAGTTAAGTGTTAAGTGATAAAGATATTTTATGTTATTATATTATAGCTGGCTTTAGAATCTCTGTGTTCCTCTCTATTTTTGTCATCAACTCATTTATTTTTGCTTGCATGAGCCTTCTTTATAGTGAACTACCTTTTAAAATGCATTCCAAAGAACACCTCGTAGAATAAAACTTCCTGATGTTCATATTTTTTTTCCTTGGGGGGACAGGGGGGGAGGTGTTCAAACAACTACCTGACACTAGACAGCCTGGAACAGAGCTGCAGAGTTGGAAATCAAGGGCACACAACCCTCCAGTCCTTTGAACACAGGAGCCACAGCTTCCAAGAGTGATGGATTAATGGTTTGGAAACTGTTGTGTTTTATTAATATCACAACACTGTTTTTATTCTTGAAGCCATTGCAGCAAAATTCTTTCTTTCCTTTTTTTTTTTCTGAAGAGTAAATATTTAATCCCAGCTTTCTATATACCTAGAAGAATAATATAACAAACCTTTCACACCAATCAACCCTTTATTTGAAAAATGTGTGAAAAGCTACTTGCACACTTGGTAAAAGCCCCTTACTGACCCTCAGTGGTGATAAAATCCAGATCTCTTAAAATAACCAGAGGGAGGCACCCGAATCTGCTCTCGGCCTCTCTGAACCAAGAACGGAAGAGCAAAGTGTATTAGTTTATTGAATATTTTACAGACAAATGTGCATGTTAAAAAATAAAGATGGAGATCTTGACAAAAAATACTCTTAGAAGCTAGTATTCTTCCAAGAAATACATATTTCTCTGTACATCTAGTATTTATGCCAAACAAAACCAGTGGAAAATGACTCGAATCAAAGGTAACCCACATCACAGAATCCTAAGTCAGTGCTGTCCGTAAGAACTTATCGAGTTCTGATGATTTGTGGAAAGTTTTATTAATACTTTCTTGAAGATTTTATGACTTGGAAAATGTAACTTTCGAGAACATTTCTTGCTGCTTCCATTTCTACTGAAGTCACTAAATCAAATATATTGTAGAAATATGCTTTGCCTTAAAATCCATTGCATATGTAACTAATTATTTGATATTTAAACGTGTATATTTTAGTTCTGGGGAAAAAAAAATCCAAAAAGTTTCCCTAAAAATTGAGCGTTTAGGGATCTTTTATAAGGAAGAAATAGTTTGAAATAGTATTAAAAGTGATTTGACCATTAAAGAAATTACAGGAATTTGAATGTTCAAATGGGGGTAATACACATTTAAGATAAAGAATTTCATTGACTCATTACTTTAAATTTACATAAATATCAAGTTTAAACCACCACATGTTATATGAGCCAACTATGATTGGATTCAAGGAGCAGAAAACTTCATGTGAAACTTTCTCAAGTGCGAAAACACTGGCAAGCTAGTAAACACTGGTAAATACTTTTAAAATATGATTGCATAATACTTTGTTTTAAGAGTACATATTAGTTTTAGGTTTTTTTTCATGGAAACTTTCAGTTTCTATTAATTTGGGGAGAAGATAAATTTCTGTACAGGATAAGTGACTTAGCATGTGGCACTGGTGTTTTCATTTTATAGGTATAGTCACTTCTGACTTATACTCATAACTTTTTACTGTGAGGGGAGAAGAAAAACTGTATCTATCACAGAATCATTATAAAAGAGCATAAGGCTGAAAATGCTGATAGCTCCGCCAAGGCTGCTTTGTCTGTCTAAGTTCACTGTACTGGCCAGAAAACTTATATTTTAAAGGGATTACTAATTTTTCACTGTTGACCAGAACTGATGTCAAAACTGAGATGAGTTGGGTCTTAAAGTGAATATTTCCCCCCCCCCGCCCCCCCGCACTGGAATTTAAGGATATCAATATTATTCTTTAGTAAGATATAAAATTCAAAATGAATTAATTTCATGATCAATGTTGAGAGGTTGCAAGAAGTTTCTTTTTGGGCGCAATCAAAATATTATCATAGCAATTCAGATTGTCAGTAAAAGCTTAAACAAATTTGCTGATAATCCTGCTAATGACCTAGGTCAAGTGTTAACTGTTGTGGGTTATAAAGCAGTGAAATTAAGGGTTCTTCTACCTTCGGGCAAACAGCACAGTTATAACTGTTGGGGGGTGGGTGGAGGGGCAAGCTATTAGGAGAACTATTAAATTACAGAAATGTATAATGCATTCAATTATTTAGTCTAGCATGAAGAAATGCTATTAAAAGCAAATGTAAGCTCTTTTTTTAAAAAGCCTATAAAGATGACATGATAGCTTAGCCCTCCGTTAATGTTTCAATCACAGGGAGGTTTTATTTGCGAGTGAGAGTTTATATACATTGAAGGTGATGTCAATTCAGAACAATTTTTCAAAGAGAAAATTTGTGATTTAAATATTTATTGTGTCAACTTCTGCCTACTGCTCCAAGAGAAGTATATAGCATACTTATGCAATTTTTACTTTTATCCACCAAACAATCCCATAGTCTTTCTTGTACCTAGCAGAGATTTATGTTAAAGGGAGAACATTTCAGAGACAGTGTCTCAGACATGGCAAAAAAGAGTATCTCAGTAAGAAGTATGTAGGTGTGGAGACTGAATTTATTGAACTGTATTTTTAAAACTCTCATTTTTTTTTAGTGTAAATAATGCAAAGGGTAAATGTGAATCCAATTTGTGAGGACTTTTCGATGGGTTATATTGCATATAATATTGAATAAGCAATCCATTTGCTTCAGACAGCTACAAGTATTTAGTATGTATAGAGAGTACTTCATGCAGTTCTAAAGTTGGCTGAACTAATGAAGGTTGATCACTTCACTCTGCTTCAAGCTTTAATCTCTTTCAAAACGTACTGCTTGCCATTATCTGAGTCCCTGCAAGAAAGGAACAGAGTGGGCAGAGGCTGCTCCTGATAGAACTGTGAGGTACTGATTTGACTTTGAGAAGTAACTGATTTCCCAGTGGGATTTTCTTCTTGTGCCCCATGAGTGGAAAGAACAGATCGTTGTTAACAAAGTCTTTACTACCTTCTGTGTGGGTCTTCAGGCAAGGTTCTAAGTGATCCTCAGAAGCATACATCTCTGTATTATCCACAAGACCATGGAGACAAAGTAGCAGTTGGAATTGCTTTATCAAAATCACATTAGAAAAAATCACATAATTAACTGATGGACTGGAAAACTCACATCAAACTCTTAAGTTATTTTTCCTTATTTTGGACTCATTTAATTTCAATAGTTTTATTTAGTCGTCTCTTTTTTTGTTAAAACTCTTCTCATAAAGACCAGTTTCTTAGCAATCAGCTCAATGGCCTGGTTTTGTTCTCCCAATTTTGTCATGTCCATCCCATGATAGATAGGAGAATATACGTGAGTTGTTGCGGGTGTTGTGATGTTTTAAAACATGTTAGGCATAATATTTTAAGTATAATTTATTTTCTTATCTAGAGAGAGCTGCCTACATAGCTTCTTATATAGTTTCTTCTTATATAGCTTCAGTTTTCAAAATACTGATAAAAAAAAGAAAGCTGCATGAACCGGTTCACTTTATCTTAGCTCTATAGGAAAGCTCCATTGACTGGTTCTCTTTCTCTTAACTCATCTATGAGTCCAGCTTTCTTAGTTCGAGGATTGCATGGAAATTGTGGCACAGATCAGAAATTTTCACTCCCCATATGACTCAACTCCTTAGTGCCAAGATATTTGATAAATATTTAAAGTATCATTGAAGCATTATCTAACTTAAACTAATCATTTTAACTTTAGTTTTATCCTCATAAAGATAGTGAGACAGTTATCCATATGATAGTGTCTGGATGGACTATTCCTGTGAACAATAGATACATAAAACTTCCATCTAAGCAACTTAAATATTATATTAGTTTTATAAGTATTTTTGCCATTATAGCTCTATGGTGTTAATTTATACATGACTCTTTACATTCACAATTCAATTTTACATATATAAAGTGGTTTAAGGGCAATTAAGATTTAATTACATTTATTGCATTAAATTAATATGCATTGCTTTTATAGAGTGTGAATAAAATTAAAGGTACTACTACTAATGATTATTATTATTTGCAATTTAAAGTGAGGTTAAGTTGACCCTAAAGGTAATTTCATTTCTATCCTGCACATCACTAATTCAGTAAGATCATTGTCTGGATAGTCCATCCATATTCTATTTGGAAAAAAGACAATTCAGAAAAAAAATGTGCCAGTTATATTATTTTCTAGTTATTGTTAGTATTTTAATATATTGGGAAAATATTTAAGACAATTTAACATATTGCTCTGTTATTCATGCACAGATGACCATTCAAGATGACCATTCTTTCAAGAAGAAAGACTGATGATTATTTTTAAGTGAACATTTTAATTTGTATTACTAAATAAGTGACTTGTGGAAAAGATGAGTTTTCCCATCTCCAATGATGGGGGAAAAAAAAAACAACTACTACTTCTCTACTGAAAAACAAACCAAAATTAATAAAACCAGCCAGGCTGATAAAGGCAGCCAAGACGCTAAGGAAAGAAAATTAAACTGTCCCATTAGCGTGAAAGTGGGTCACCAAACATGTGAAGCAGTCTTTGTACTAATGGGTTTACATACATCTTTTTCACATGGGCATAAGCATAATATATGCAACACTGGCTCTACAAAATATTTTTGAGTGTTGTACTGCTTCTGTGCCCCCTGAAACGTCAGCTGTTCTCTATTGTTAACTTGCTCGGTACAATTCTGAATGTTCAAAATCATTAAGAGGAAATTAAAGTTGTAAGCGTTGCCGCAAGGCAATCAATTATTCAGAGAAGTTGTCTTTAAGAGTTTTTGCATTCACAAATCATTAGAACTAGATAAAGAAAAGTCTGCAGCAGAAAGGACGATGAGTCTGCTCAATACACACGAAAACAAATAGTCTCAATACTAGGTTTACACTTTGATCCATTGAGAAAGCAGGGATGCCCGTTACACAGGACAATACTTAATCCATCATCAAGGAAATGCCGTTAGCTCCCCAGGAGTGTTCTTTCTAATTTGCTATTCTGTTATTTACTGTATCTACCCAGGAGCTAGTCATCAGTCAATCATTAAATGCATTCTCCTATGTGTATGAAAGGCCTTTTTTTTTTTTAAAGAACCCAACATAAGCTCACTGTATATCCCTTCAAACATCACTGCTGTTAATGTGGCATGCATATGCTGCCCATGAGAACCTGTATCGCTGAGCACAGCCTCGCCTCGCTCGCTCGGCAGGATCCACACCACTTCAATAAGGCGGTTGTAACACAAACATACGCGCACACGCGCGCACTCCAACACCTCGCTCCAACGAGCCCCTTTCCCTCTAGTCCACTCATAAATGCCAAAAGGGTCTAGGCAGCAACAATCTGTCATTATCTTTAAAACACACCGCGGGATCTCAAGTGAGGCTAGTCTTTTCTTTGAAACTTCTCAAAGAACCACATGGCCATAATTAGAAAATAAAATACTGCCTTGACTATTTGGCAATTAACAGTCTGGGTTGTAAAGAAAAAAGAAAAAAAAAAAACCGGAGGGTTTTCTTTCTTTCTGCTTCAAATTGGCAAATCACTTAAATCGCTATCAGATTAAAAACAGATTTTTCTTTTTGAAGGGCTCTCTACAACCCCAAATCATCTCCCAAAAGTGTTTTGGGATTGCTACTGGGCAAAGACAATCTTTTCGCTGCCACCCCTTTCTGGGCATCTCCGGGGACAGCACGGGTCCGAAGGCTGCGGGCTCTGCTCCGGAGCGGCGCGGCGGTACCTGGCTTACCTTCGTTGGAAGGCTGTGGGCTTAGTTCCCCTGTGCAGCTGAGGACGCAGCAGCCGAGCAGGACGAGGATGGAGAGGTGACAATCCATGTTGCTGGTGCACCGGGCAGTGAGAGGACCATATCTCCACGAAGCATGCCACTGATGTGAGAGGGAGCGCTCTGATTGCTGGAGAAGTTACCATGCTCCGCTCGCAGTCTGATGTCAAGTTTGACACTGGAGATAAGGAGGAGTCTGGCTGCCTTTCTGCGAACCCCGCTCGGGGACTTCGCTGGGTCCTAGTGCCGTCTCAAGCGAGCTCTGAAGAAGAGCAGGGAAGCCCATGGCTGGCAGCCAGCTCGGTTCCACCGAGCCGCGGAAGAACGCAGTGAGGTGGAGGTCGAAGATGCTGCCAGTGGGGTAGGAAAGCCAGAAGTTGTGCTGGGACAGCGACGGAGAGTCTTGGGAGCCATTCGGTTTGCACTAAAAGGCAGCTGTTTGTTTGCTATACTTGATCAGTTGTCTATTTCTGAAAGATCCCTATTAGAGGTTCTGTGAGTTAAAAAAAAAAAAGTAGTATTGTTTTAAAAAGTGGAAGACATTCGTTTAATTATTGTAGAATTACAAGGACCATTACAATTATCCCTTTAGCGTGTTTGTGTGTTCCGTGTGGTCACAATTCCTTTAGAGATTCAGCAAAAGTAGACATCCTAGATCAGAAAGCCTACTCAGTCCACCACAGGGTATCAGCGCTGTTAAAGGTATTTGATAGAGCAATTTCAGCTCAAACAGAGCAAACCCAGGCAGGATCCGGAGACTGGCAAAAAAAAACTGTTGCCCTTCCAGGACAGTAGCAATCCTAACCAAAGCAGTAGTTTTCGGGTCACCACTCACTCCATCGGGCACTGGGTTTGCAATATAAATCAAACTTCAAGTCCTGAACGGGGACTGCTCCTGCCTCCAACCAGCCATAGGTCTGACCTGTTTTGCAAGAGGCTCAGAGCCTAAGTCACAGCTCCCCGGTTCAGTCTTCCAGCTGCCACTAAACCGATACTGTTTGAATCGTCCAATCGTACAATGTCCTTGGACTTTCTAAATTACTTTGCTCTACTTCAGCCATGTAATGTTGGCAATTTCCACTTTAAGACCTCTTCTGAATTATCTTTGAAAGAGGTCTCAGGAAGTAATCCCGCACCAACCCTCTCACCACCCACCCATCTCAGCCAATCCTGAGAAAGAAACAAGATGATTTCCTTACGCCACACCACTTCAAAACCCAAAACTAGGTTGACAAGGTTAACACCAGTGATCGGTGTCAGAGCTCCGAGAAGGGAAACTGAGTGGGGTTTTAAGGATCCGGATAATACGACATGTATTCCACAAGCACTACACTTTCCACGACAGTCCAATGTAGGCTAATGGCTTCTGATACTGTTTGTTGACTGTTTGGGAAAGAAGGGTTGGGTTGAAGAAGCCAGATGGGAGAGACTGATCCTGCTCAGTCTCCCATGAGAGACACATTTGACTCCCTAACTCCTTCTCACACTTGGCCACCAGAGGCTGGAGAGCCCACCAGGGCTAAATCTGCTCTACTGAAACTAAGGGTTGCTGACCAGAAAACAGGGATGTAGTGGGAATCTCCTCACAATGTTTGCAGTTCCACCACAAGAGGTATATTGCTTCATAGCCGGATATGATTTTTTTTTCTGGGAGATTGAAAGAAATGACACTTATTTTTAAGATTGCAATTTAAAAGCATTTTGAAAGGTCACGACGATGTGCTGGTCTTTATGAATGTGGACTTCCTTTCTTCTCACCATCCCATTATTTCTCTTCCACATCTAACATCTAACAACCACCTAGGATGGCGAAAAGGGGCACTCATGTTTGAACAACTTTACAAGTGTGCAAAAATGGAGATAAAAGCCACTGTCTGGGCCAGGCACAGGATGTAGGCAACCTAGGATTTCCCAACTGTAGACTCCTTAATCCAAGAGACACCAGATAAAGAGAAGTCCCAGAGCTGAGAATGTAGCCCAGTTGATAGAGCGCTTGCATGAGGACCTGGGTTCTCTCCCTAGCATTACAAAGAAAGGGTGTGTTAACACAGCCCACAGAGTATGGAGGAAGAAAAAGGAGAAGTTTAACTTCTCATTACACAATGCATTAGATGACATCCTGGGCTACATGAAACCTTGGCTGTAAAACCCAAAGAAGGAATGAATAAAAGAAGAAAGGAAGGAAGGGAGGAAGGAAGAAAGAAAATGAATGAACAAAAGAAAGAAAGAATGAACAAATGAAAGAAAGAATGAAAGAACAAAAGAGGAAAATTAATGAACAAAATAAGAAAGAGAATGAACAAACAAAAGAGAGATAATGAACAAACAAAAGAAAGAAGAAAAGAAAGAAAGAAAGAAAGATCCAGAATCTCAGTACTATTTTGGATAGAGGTGGAAAAAAAATTCAGGCCAACAGACAAACAAGCAAATAAGATTGGGAGAACAGACATGATCACAGTGGATTCTTGTCCAAAAAGTGGTGTTGAAATGTAGGGAGAGGTAAAAGTTTAATAGTTAAAGAAGAGTTCAGAAGACACTGTTAGTAGGCGGAAGGTGAATATACAAAATCAGAATGATGTCCAATTGAAGGGGAAATACTTTTAAAATCCCGACAGGCATGGAACACAGAGAACTTTCGTCCGGAAGAGCGATAGCATCAGAGGACTCCCAGGAAAGCCGGAGTGGATGGTGGCTGTTGGGGAAATATTCTCCATGGGGCAGACAGAAAATGGCACAGAAGTTCCCATGCCACAAGTCAAAGTGTTTGCGAACTATTCTAGTCTAAAGAGAAAGAGAGAGAGAGAGAGAGAGAGAGAGAGAGAAACCAACAGAGGAATAAACTGATCCTGTCTGAGGTTTAGGAAATTATTATAGTCCTAGGATAAGCCCGGCTGTATCACATGGTGTGGAAAGGCTGAGAATCCTCATTGGAAGCCACCTCTTTTTTCCACCGCAGACATAGTTGACACTATAGCTCTGATGATGTACGAAAGAGATTCGGGAAAGAAGAGAGAGGACAGCTTGAAAGAATCCTAGCAGAGCTTCTCATTGAAGCCAGGCTATAAACAGTTGATTTGGTTCTGCAAGCTTTTGGTGTGGTTTTGACACTGATATATGCTGTTATTTAGGGAGAGTGTAAATGTAGTATAATAGTTGAGATACCCTTATGTTTGACATATTAAACCATTTTAGTATACTTTATTAAAAAAAAAACACAAATCACTAGCCACAGTGCAGTCTAGACTGTATGATCTTGAGCAGTAATAGAACTTTAAGCCACACAAACATAAAAGTGAAAAAACTGGCCAAACTTTACAAACTTTACAATAGTTTCATTTTAAGAAATGGGAGATACTGGTGTCTATGAAGCCTTTTAAATTCTTATGTGAATGCAAAAAAAAAAAAAAGATTTGAGGAGAGAAAATGGTGGGGAGAAGGGAGCTTGGAAGAATCCTATCATATGTCATGTCTAGTTGGAATAACCAGGGAGCAAGTCAAGGGAAATGAGCTATCAGGAGACAATTATGTGTTTCTAAAGATAGTCAGGCATATACATTTAAGGAACGTTTAGGCAGGAAGGCCAGTTGGCAGAAGATAAAACTGTAGCACATACCAATCTTTAACATCTCATGGCAGAAATGGGAACAAGGAGCTAGATGAGATAAACTGGTTAGAAGACTATTGATAGTCTTCCACAGGCAAGCAAGATCCTGATAAATGAGTGACCACTGGCTGTGGCAAATGTTATGATAAACTCTTGCCTCTGTCCTGCATTTTGCTACTGTGGCCAGAGTCACAGTTGTCCTCTGATTGCTGGCCTCTTCTTTCTGGATATAAGCAGAATGATCCTGAGTGTGGTGACTCCTATTGGCTGAGGACTCTTAGCCTATCAGATGGACAGTTGAAAATTCTGTGTTGGACACATTCTGGTTACAGGGCTTGTACTGCTTTTTACTTGTCTTGACACTTGTAACATTGTACAGACACACATCTCAACTCTACTCATTTTTTTTGATGATCTTAAATATTTCATTTGCTCTTAGTGTTCACACACTGACACACACATGCACATACATGTGTGCACACACAGGGACACACATGCAGACACGTACATACACATATACATACACACAGAGACACACAGGTGCACACACAGACACACAGGTGCACACACACAAACACACATGCACACACAGTTTGTGGACTACAATATTATATTCAACAAATGTACAATAACCAATGTATGCCATTTATAATTTCTATCTTTTCGTATATCATCAGTTCTGTGTGGGAAATGGTCTCTCTCTTCTCTGCTTATCTTGAAAGAGACAATTAGCTGCATGTGCTGTACTTGCAATGTTGTATATTAAAATCCCTTCACCCCTTCTTCTGGGTCCCCTTGTATTTCTTTTCAGTCTGTCTTATTACTCCCTTCCTTTGCCAGCCTCCTTACTTTCAACTTCTATGTAACCACCTTGTTGTTTTCACAAAAGGGTAGCAATTTGGTCCCTGTCTTTTTTTACTTAGCAGAATGTCTTTTTTTTTCTGTCCACATCATCACAAATAACACCATCTAAGCCTCTTTTGGATCCAAATATTATCCTCTTGTGTGTATCTAACACATTTTTTAAAAATGCATTGGTTCATTAAATAACATCTCAGTTGAGTCTATGTCATGGCTACTGTGAATAATCCTGTACTGAGCATGAACGTGCAGATATCCTTTAACATAGAGATTTATTTCCTTCCAATGCATTCCTAGTAACAGCATTGTTGAGTGGCGCCATTGTTGATGATGGTGGTGGTTGAAATGTTGGATCTTGGTAAGGCAGTGACTAGACAGAGAGGCAGGAGAAGCAGTGTTATATGCTTACCAGACCAGTGCTGCAACGAACGGATGGGAATCAGAGTGGACTCGAGGGTTGAGAACCGTGGGTTCAGTTTAGGACACGTTAAGATCGAGCCAGAAGTTTTGAGGGAAGTAAGAGCGTGAACTGAAATTTAGGAGGTGAGTGGTAATTATGACTAGCTTAATTTCAAGAAAGAAATTTAATTTCCCCAGAAGATCATATCCAGTGAGGGGGAAATGAGGCCTCTGAATTGAATTCTGATAAAATGAAATTATTCAAAATGCTAAAGGAGGCTGAATTTATTATGGTAAACCGGAATGTATATATATCATAAAGGAGTGGTAAGGAGAAGTGAGTCAGAGGAGTCAAGAGAGATGCAGACTGACTCCAGGAAGGGTGCAGCCAACCAAAAGTAAGGGGAAGGTTCCACAAGGCTGAAAGGAAAATCGCTTTTGTAGTTAATGGACAGAACAGAAGACCGGGAATCTCTTCCTAGATTAGGTTTTGAGATGCAAAACACCTCGCAGACTCTGTTTTCTTAAAGAAGGATAAGACACCAGGGACCCCATTATGCTGTGGGGTCTCTGCTATGCTTAAGGGGTGCAAAGCAAATGCAGAGAAAGGATTTCAAAGAATGTGTGGTTTTGCAAGTAAAATATAGAAAATGGTACTTGCTGCAGCTTTTACAAGAAGTGTTGGGAGAAAGGCTTGATGGAAGAATGCTTTCTGAAAGACAGTGTTTTATATATCTTTTTTTTTTCTTTTCAGAAAGATGCGAGGTTTGGTTTGGTTTTTAGGAAGTCAGCCTATGTGGTACAAATTAATTCACTTTATTGTAACCTTGATATCCATTGGATTGATGCATCTTGAATATAAACATCAGAGTTTATGCTATTAGTGTAAAAAAAAAATAACCTGTCTGGATTAATTGAAAAAACAAATACAACTATAACTTAGAACTGCTTCACACTAAACATCTCAAAAAATCGTGACTATGATTTGCTTGGTAGAAGTCACAGGGTATTCTTATATTCTCTCACTTTTTAAATTACCTCTGAAATATGCTTTCACTTTTTGAAAAAAGCTTTATTTTCACAATTACTGCTCGGTCTTCAGTTCCTCTGCTCAAAATACCACCCAAATAATACAGGAGCTCAAAGCTGAAGAAGAAGGAAGACCAAAGTGTGGATACTTTGATCCTTCTTAGAAGGGGAATCAAAATATCCATGGCTCTCAGCCAACCAATGAACTAAGCACAGGGTCCTTAATGGAGGAGCTAGAGAAAGGACCCAAGGAGCTGAAGGGATTTGCAGCACCACAAGAGGAACAATAATATGAACCAACCAGGATGCCCAGAGCTCCCAGGGACTAAACCACCAACCAAAGAGTACACATGGAGGGACCCATGGCTCCAGCTACATATGTAGCAGAGGATGGCCTTGTTGGACATCAATGAGAGGAGAGGCCTTTGGTCTTATGAAGGCTCGATGCCCCAGTGTAGGGGAATTCCAGGTCAGGAAAATGGGGAAGTGGGTGTTGGTGAGCTGAGGGAGGGAGGATGGCATAGGGGGTTATCAGGTTATCAGAAGGGTAACAAGGAAAGGAGATACCATTTGAAATGTAAATAAAGAAAAATCTAATAATAATAATAAAAAAACCCTGAGGGACTTATCCCAGCCTCAAAGGAAATTGTGAGCTACCATGTGGTGAGAGTAACAGAGGTTGGTGTGGGGCGTATGTACAGTCTTCATCCAGGTCTGTTTGTGAGAAGTGATCCTTGCAAACAGACGTGTGAGTCCATACACAGCCATTTGTCAATCATGTCCCCATTGGTCATTCATGTCCGTCTTACATCATCGGACTGGACGCTGCAGGATTGGCTGTACTAGATAGAGCAGGACTGGGTTTCCTGCTTTGCTCAAAAGCTCCTTCTGATGTCTGCTACAAGCGTGACACCCCTGGCAAAGTTCTCGCTTACTTCTTGTCATCTTTACAAGCAAGTATGTCTGGCGTGATAAAAATGGGGGAAAAGATGAGACGCAGTTTGATAAATTAAAAACGTATCTCCACATAAGCCTGGAGATCAGCCTGTTGCTGCAGTAAAAGTAAAAAAAAAAAAAAACAAAAAAAACAAAAAAAAAAAAAAAAAAAAAAAAAAAAAAAAAAAAAAAAAACCACAATGCTATTCCATAATCCTCTCATTTTGAAGGTATGTAACTAGGACCACACCATCCTTATTGTGAGTCAGTATTATTATTGCCAAAATCATTCTATATGTTTTTTCACTAAATCTGTATTATCACAATTGTTTCTGATTTCTAACGTATGAGTTATCTTTTGAGTATTACGCGTCCTTTAATGAGAAAATGAATACCTACCTTTTCTGTAAGAGAGAAACATTATGTGGCACAGCCATATATGAAAATCTGTTTTATTACAGATGTAATAAACGTGATCAGAAATGTTTGACAGTTTCTTCAAAAATAAACTATACATACATTTAAGTGGTCAAATTTCAATGGCACAAGGAGATTTTTTCAGGGTTAATAGAAATGAGAACACCACTGTTAAAACAAGGTGATGGCCAAGACAAAATGACCTTGAATTTTTAAGTAATAGAACTTTTTTCTAAAGCTGGGGAAAAAAAAATCCCGTGCTTCTTGTCAATTTATTTTAGGTATAAAATGGCATTTCCATTTTCTCCGTGTACTAATATTATGATTCAGCAAAGAAATAGTAATACTTTGTTTCTGAGTGCTACAACAGGGGATGCATTAATAGCCCAGGTTAAAATTTGAGGTGCGGCCTGGCGTGGTGGTGCACGCCTGTAATCCCAGCACTTAGGAGGCAGAGGCAAGTGGATTTCTGAGTTCGAGGCCAGCCTGGTCTACAGAGTGAGTTCCAGGACAGCCAGGGCTACACAGAGAAACCCTGTCTCAAAAAACAAAAACAAAAAAAATCAAAAAACAAAAAAAAAAAATTGAGGTGCGTTCAAAGAACGTCCTCACGTCAAAAGATGGGAAAGCCGTCCTGTGAAATGCTCTGTCGTGGTGGAGCAGTAAGGTTGCTCTACACGTGAAGGACACATCCCTTCGATTTTGTCTTCTAAGTATCTGGTAAGCCTGAACGTAAAATAGCATTACTCTGTGCAGAATAATTAACCGATTATGTGCCTGTCTACTACCACAGCCGTTAATTCGCCTGGGAAGCAGAGAAGCAATCCAGAGCTAGCTATAGAGTTCTCATTTCAACTGTGTTAAACGTTTGTGATTTTTCACGGGTGTCCGGTTTCCACAAGTGCCCATGCAACCTCACCTGCTTTTCCAATTTGTCTCCTGGACTCTTCTCTGGGTCAGTGATCCCTATTATGTCATGTCAATACAGTGGCTAAATGATGATAAATAATTGAATATGTGACAGGAAGTCCACATCTGAATGTCAATCATCGTAGGCACCATTCCCCCAATTGAAGACTTTTGCCTCAAATAGAGGTATTCATACCTCTAACATTTTATACCCCCTTAAATAGAAGAATATATGTATTTTCAGAGATTATTGTATTTCAAAGAAAAATTTGAATTTGAAAAATAAGTTGATGTATAAAGTGTTTGTTTTTAGAAAAAAATATTATTATGCCATTTTAAGGATAGTAATGAAAGAATTGGAAATGTGTATTTTATACTTTTAGCAATTCAAATTGTAGGACTTGATATTTATATTATTTATTTAATCTATACATTTCAGACAGGCTGTTGTTTGCAAGTACATGCTTGATTAAGCCCCAAGAAAATGAGTTTTAAATTTATCATCCTAGCGTTCAAAAACTATACCACCTTTACAAGTTAAGCACCCACACTCTGCTGTCTCTGTGTTAAAGGTACCAGTTAACCAAATGAAAGAGTAGCCCTTCCTCAAAGATTTTTTATTGTCAAAGCCTTAACTTGGGAAACTGCGATGAAGCACGCCTTCCACTAGAGGGCGACGGAGAGGCAGCAGCCACTGCAGCTGAAGACTCAGGTGTTCGGACCCATACAAAATCATAACTCAATGAGAGGCTATTGGAGAAAATAGCAAAAATATACTTGTTGGTTCATTTTAACTAATTTTGAGTTATGTAAAAACTTTAAACGTATCCAAATATCAATGCAAATCTATGAGTTCTGTCTAATCATCTAATTTTGTTCTAATCGGGCCTAGATACTAGTTTGATATCATCATGGTTACCAAATTAAGAAAGTCAAAGTCACCTTTGAGTCTTGGTCCAGGGAAATCTAATGCTTTCCACACTAAAGAGTGCCTATATTGGTGGTACATTGTCTTGGTTCTCAATTTCCTTGAGAGATAATGTTTTCTTCCAATAAAATATTTGATCAGAATGGCATGCATGTAAATTTATAGTCTACTACAGTTAGCATCAAAAAATAAAATAAAACAAAACAAAACTGTGGTTTTGGTAAAAGGGAATGGAATGAGATAAAACTAAGAATGAAATACATAGGAACCAAAAGGAATCATTACTTAAGTTCTCTCCACGCGCAGACAACAGGAAGACTAGAGCACTTACAAAGACCAAATCCTTGGAAGCAACAGCTGCAGAGATGTAAGAGAATCTTACCTTTGTCCTTTATGTTACAGCGGTACAGACACCTTTCGTGAAGAAACAACAACAACAATAACAACAAAAACAAAACAAATAGAAACTTGCCATTTTTGTGACTTGACTTGGTTCTATCAATAAAAAAAATTACTCTCGCATGATTTTCAACCATGACATGGAACATGTTTTGGGTAGATATAGAAAAGTCCCTCTCAGAATGATTTTAAAAGAAAATCAAGCCACCTAAGAATATTAATGACTAGTTTAAATCAATCAATTGATAAACAAAATACATGAAACTATTTCAACTTACCGTAAAAATCTCCACTAATCTACCCTGTGGAGCTTCAGATAACATGTTTGCTCATGGTTTATACCATTTAAGGGTTTTTGTTTAGCAGTATTCTAAATCGAGATTTCGTGTGGCGGGGCGCTAGTCTTCACTTATGAAATACTATGTCAGACTTCACATGTTACACAGTGTCAGGATAAACCCAGTGAAATCCAGAGTTCTTTGCTGTCAAAAATATAAGAGCCTCACAGGAACACAAAGGAAATTCCCTGATCACCTGTGACCAAAATCTCTGCCAAAAAAACCATTTCATCCAGGACACCATACAATTAAGGAGCTGAAGCATATGTTCCAAGGACCCAGTTTAGTCTGGTTTTGTTTACCATTTTACATACGGCCTCCACGGCAGTGTCTGACACATAGTCAATCTACAATCCAGCTCTCGGGGGTAAATGAAGATATAATTCAAATTCATGATAATATATTTAGAGTATATTTGTATTGTTTTGTCACTTTCCAGGGTATTTTATTTTTCAATTAGTTAGTTATCTCTGTGAATGTCTGGTTTTGGTTTTGTGCATATGAGCACACTACCTGCAGAAGCCAGAAGAAGGTGGCGTGAATTCTGAGATCTCAACTCTTGTCCTAGACAAGAACAGCACACATTCTTATATGCTGAGCCATCTCTCCAGCCCTGGGTTTTGTTACTTTGAGAATTCATTTAATGCTTGACTTCAGTCCTGTGCTTATTTGCTTAGCTTTTAGTTTTCCTTTTTAAACACTTTAACATAGTCCAGAAATGTAGGCAAAAGAAGACAATAGGATAGCCATAAGAAATTTAATCTTATTCCATAGTATTTGAATAAATGAACAAATTACTTCAACTCTGAAAACTTTGTCAGTAATTTTATATCTCTCCTTTAAAAAGAGATAATTTTTTTCTGTATACACGTTTAATTTATTTAACATTCTTTATGCTAATGTGTTATTACATATGACACATTGATTTTTCATATGTGGGAAGCAAAATTGCCATTTAACAAAATTATGCAAATATTTTCCACTTGCACCCTTGTTCTGGCTCTTATTTTTAAATCCTTGAAAGTAATAAGTTATAATTTCTTCCCAAACAGAACGAAGGGTATTTTACATTGCTAAGCCTCCATCAATCAAGTCCGACCTCAGACAGAGAATTCTAGGCCACATGTAAATAATAAGAGACTAACTATTACGTATGGATATGCTAAGTATATGCAAGCATAATCATTACATCATCTAATTTCAACTTTTGACTTTCTTTAAAAATTTAAAAGGAGTGCAGGGGTGGGGTGGGGTGGGGGAGAATAAGAAGAGTACAAAGTTTCTGTCAGTCAGTGAACTCCTTTGTAGGATATTGTAACAAAGGATGTGTGTGTGTGTGTGTGTGTGTGTGTGTGTGTGTGTGTGTGTCAAGGTAAATTGCATATGGCAAATAGCATATGAAGAACTTCAAACTGTTGGCTCTGGGTGATCAAATCAGACAGTGGGATCCACCAGTGATGACCAGTGATCCCTTCTTTTATTGAATGTGGATGAGAGACAGGCTAGGAATGTGTGAAAGCAATGCATGTATGAGAAATCTCTGTCATACTTCTGAGATTTGCTGTGAACCTCAACCAGTTCTAGAAACGACTTTATAAAATTATTTTAATGCCTATGAGGTCTTGTCTGTAGTTTTATATTACCACAGGTGACATTCATCAAAGAGGCATAGATAACTACATTTCAAAATAAATGCGAAACATTTTTTCTCCCCAGGGTCAGCGTGTAACATGGAAACGAGTCCCCTTCATGGGTCCTTGATTCTCCCCAGGGTCAGCGTGTAACATGGAAATGGGTCCCCTTCATGTTACCTTCCGTGCTCATGAGTTAGCTGGTTTCCGTTAACACTAGTTCACATGTTTTTCCTCAACAATTCTACAGTTTTCACTTTTACACTCTTTCATAACCATTTGCAATTCATTAATCTTAAAACTATCTACACGGAAGAACACTGAGGCCGCAAACCTTGCATTCCTTATAAGTAGAAAGTTGATCAATTTCATCTCTATGTATTTATTTAGGAATTCAAGAATCAACAAGATGAAGAAAAGCTTTTTGAGATTCCATCCTCAGAAGAGGCAACAAAGCACAATTTAGGACACCAATAAATAAATAGCAAAATCTATCTGAATACCCATTTTAGTTGCTTTAACAATCTATATGTACAATAGTACCATTTATGATAAATAGTATTTTCATATAACAGGAAGTAAAGTTGCCACTTAACAACATATTTCCAACTATTATAGATTTTCAATTAGGCGAAATAAGGGCTTAAATATTCCCTTGGAAATTTTTATGCTTTGAAAAAAATTATATCAGAAGCCTTATCTTTTGTGCATTTTCAAGGGTTTGTTTGACTTTACTGTTGATTGTATTTTTAATTTGAATCATAAATTATATCTTACAAAATTAAATTATTTGAAATATGTGTAGTCTCTTTACATTTCTTCCCACCCATTTTTCAACCTTTGTGTTGGCTTGATATTTGATTGAAATTTAAAACAAATACAATTTTACTTTTAAAGTTAACGTATTTTAAGTGAAAAAATTAAATTTGACAAACTCTTGTGCATGTATGTTGTATTGATCATGCTTTTAATTCTAATCTAAGTAATCTTTGTGTATTTTAAGTGGATATTTTTCTTTTTCTTTTTCTTTTTTCTTTTAGAAAACTTACTAGTCTAAATATTTAAGCTCATCATTGATTTATAGCTAGTTTTGTGAATGGGATGAGGAAGCATTGAGATGATTACCCTTTCTGACTGATGTCCAGTTCCACTGCAATTGTTAAACTGCATTTCTGTAGTCACTTAATTATTATTGTGTGATTCTTGTTATAAAACCTCTTTATAAACATAATTTTTCAATGTTTTCTTTTCTTTCTTTTTGGGAGGGCGGGGTCTTCAGCTCCATTCTTTCACTAATACTACTCTAGCTTAATAAAAATATTTTTCAAACTTTCATCTTCCATTTAAAAGTTAGTGATTCTAGATCATCGTAGCTCTATAATTTATTTAAATTATGTTTGTATTTTCAAAAAATTATGTTCATGGAATTTTATTGCAATACCTGGAATTTTAAGCACCCACAGAGGAGTTGCTTCCCAGTAATGCACATCTTTCCAGTCTGTGAACATGGAATTCTTGACTGGTGTCCTCAGTGATACCCATTTCAATGTTGTGCTTATCAACTTCAGGGTAAATAACTTTTCTCAACTTGGGCCAAGTTTCTTTTGGTAATTTTGGTTTCTAGCGCTAATATACATCTCTTTCGCAATTGTCATAGAAGACTTAATTCTTTGTTTCTCTTGGCTTTGTATCTTTCAGCCTTGAAAAATTCATTAAGTGGTTCAAGTAGTTTTCTATGCTCCTTATGGTTTTCTGTGTACACAGCCCCATTATCTGTGAAGACAGATGCTTTGCCTTCCTTTTCATTTGTGCTGTGTTTAGTCTTAATCTTCCTTCTTCAGTAACTACAAACTCTAGCATAATGTTGAACGGAATTAACGAAAGTGCTCAATTTGTTCTTAGTTGGTTACTTTTCAAGGAAAATACTTATTATATCACAGAAGAGAGTTTTCCAAAGAAATAGAACAAATAAAATACATACGCGGGATGGTAATGAACAAAATATGAATCTTCCATGTATAATTATATGATTTGTGAAATGTCTAATTTTTATGATGATAATATTAACGAAGTTATCGTGCATGCAAATAACACATTGGCTGAAGAGACCATGGAGAAATAGTAACGTATATCTGACTGATACTGTGAGAGAATTTACGACTCACCTGGAACCCTGTCATAGACAATGATGTTGTTGTCTATGAGTAAGATATGTCTAAGAGTAAGACATCCCTGCCTGATACTGGACTTCTGCAGATGCAGAGAAGCTGGTTTTCCACACTTCAAAGGCAGTTTGTATTAGAGCAAGGGAGAGATGATACTGATGATGGAGTCTCAAGATTTTTTTCTGCAGAATCCTCTTTTGCTTGATGGGAAAGGGCTGGTACTTGTGTTCTATTCAGTCTCTCCACTAGATAACCCATGTGGAAAAGAATTAGCATAACTCAATCAATATCCACCAATTTAAATGTTAATCACTTCCTAAGCCCACCCAACAGCACTGTAACACAGCTGAACACCTTCTTGCTTAGCTGATTTAATAAATAAAATTATTTTCCATACTACTGATAATGATGTTAACTGGAGACCTTTGGAGTTGCCTTTCCTGAGATCAAATCACTTCTTTTTACTCCTGGAAGGGAAAAAGCTTTTACTGTGAATGGATGTTGAAAGTTGTCACATGCCTTTTCTTCTCTGGAAATGATTACGTGATTTTCATCTCTCATTCCAGCATGAATTAGCCTGATTGATTTTCGCATGTTAAAAATCTCAGCATGGCCATGGTTTATCATTTTTTAATACAGCTTTGTAGTCCATTTGTTAAAGTTTTATATTGACTCCTATCTACTATACATTCGGAATCATATTGACACTTTTTTTTATTACCTTTGTTTCAGGCTATGACATTAGACATTAAGACAATCAAAAGAGCTCTTTCTCTTTTTATAATGCTTAGACATAATGTGATGAAGGTTTAGCAACTTTGATCAAGTAAATATTTGCCCCCAAAACTTCTTTCTGGGTAAATTTCTAAGAAGTTACGTTTATACAATTGCCTACTTCATATTTTATTTTATTCCCATTATGTTTTATTTACTTAGTTCTGAAAGAGGATTTCACTGTGTTTCCCCAGCTGGCCCGAAACTTTCTATATTGAGTTCAGCAGCCCCATAAAGACCTGCCTGCCTCTGACTTCCAAGTGCTGGATTAAAGGCAGGCTCAGTCAGGCTGGGCTCCATTCACCATGCCTAACATTTCTTCAGCATCCACTTTATCTCTTTCAGCAGTATGTTTAAATTCTTATTTCAAGTATCTATTATTTTTATGTTAATTACTTCACAAAATATCGCTTCAATTTTTCCGTTTATTCACGTGTGCACGCAAACACACACACACACACACACACACACTCACATATATAATTTATCACACACATTGTTAGTCTTCGAGCAGCAATAATTTTTCTGAATTATTTCTTTTCAAACTTATTAGAGCTGTTAACGTTTTACAGCGTGCTCCACTGAGAAATTTCTAATGGCCTCATCGAGATTTAAAAAAAATCCCTAAAAGCCACTTTCCTTATACGACTTTTATGAACATTTAAAAAAATTACACAATGTGAATAGCAATATTATATGACTGTTTTTATCATCATTTCTATAATTCTGTAAGTTAGTTGATCACAAGCACAAGCACAAAAGATTTAGAAACCAAAAAGGAGATGTGCAAGTATTTTGACATAAACTTAGACTATTGTTGTTCTCATTAGAACTTTACTCTGGTCTTGTCAAATAAATTTTAAGTCTAATTGATAGAACAATAAGTTTTTGTTTATAAATATTTGCTATGATTGCTTAAAAATGACCTTGGAGTTGGGGTATGGAGAAGACGGTAGTTCACAATAAATTTGTGTAAAACACAGAAATTAATATTAGTTAATGAACAAGCATGAAATTATTTGTATTTATGCAGGTTGTAGTTGCTTTCATGCTGCTGCTGGTTCCCTCTGTTGTCATTGAGAGTGGTTCACTTTCCACTGCTGTAGAAGAGCATGACAGGCTAGCTGGGTAATACGGATCAAGGTTTTACTTATGGCTTGTGGTTTCAGAAGGTGGCAAGTCCAGGAATCTAGCACCAGCTTCACGGGGATCGTTCCTTTTAGCCTTGCTTTTGGGAAACACATGAGTGTCTGAGGCAGAGAAAGGGGAACTGAAAACCATTTTGTCAGTAGTACACTCCCATGAGAGTGGGATTGATCTATGTTCAAGAGGATGGCTCTCATGAGTTAAAGAGTTGGACCACTCTACACTGTGACAAGGACAAGAGAGTTTAACAAGAGTTCAGAGGGAATAGACACAGGCCTGGTGAGCTTTCAAGTTTCTTCCATGGAACACTTACATGTATATAGATCTTCCTTTACACATGAATAGTATAAAAATCGAGAAAGATATTATGTGCACACGTCGCATTTGAAGCAAAATTTAATAAAGACCCTTGTCTTAGATAGGGTTTCTATGACTGTGAAGGGACACCATGAGTCAGGCAACTCTTATTAGTGTAATTTTAAAAGTTATATCTATATGTATATAATGTATGTGATGTATGTGAGGTATATGATGTGTATGATATATATGTGTATGTGTATATGTAAAATTTATATAAAATATATATAAAATTTATTCTTACTAGCTCCCAAATGAGATAGACTATAAGATTTATTTAATCAAGCTTTATAGCACAATAACTGAGAAGTATTAATTTATTTTAGTACTCTAAAATAAACTGGCTACTTCCCAGTAAAAAGAAACCCTTGATATACTTGCATTTTAGTACTGATCTGGCTTTCTCTGCTTCAGGAGTGTTCTCATGGTGGCTTCTGGACCCACTCCTCATGGTGAATTCTCTCTCCCCTTCCCCTGGCAGGAATCAGGAGTCTAGACCTATTCTCTCCTCTAGTCAGCCATTGGCTGATCAGCTTTTATTGACAAATCATAGGATAAATGGGGAGCAATGTTTATATAGCATTGAGACAGGAGATATGTGGAGTAAACATGACAATGCCTTGTCCAGATTGCAGCCAGATATAAGGGCAGAAAAATCAGCATTTGAGTAATACAAGGATGCACAGAGAAAAATAATAGTATGCTTACAACTCTTAACAAGGAAAGCATTTAATTGTCATTGTCTTACAGTTTTAGTGGTTTAGTTCATAGTGTGATGGCTTGAGCATTTGAAACCTCAAGCCTGCCCTGTATGATGCATACTCTCTACCAGAGCAATATTTCCTAATAATGCCACTCCCTGGGAATCTATGGGGGCCATTTTCATTCAAAGTATCACAACCTTTTTACACTACAGCGTACTCAGAAGTTACTCAGAAAAGACATTTCCACTTTTAGGCTCACAAAATATAAGTGTTATTATCATGGTATTTGCATGATTAAGGATGAGTTTTGGCTTCAGACATTATCTCATTTACTTATGAAAACAAACAAAAAATAAGCCCTAATAATCTTGTGTTTCCTTTCTCTTTATCAAGAAATGAATGTAATCATGCTTCCTGTTCATGCAGGAGAGGAAGACTGTACAACTTTCCTAGGAAAATGCCTAGACACTGACTATCTTTTTACTGAAAGGCTCAAAGAATCCAGCCATTGTATAACAGGCATGGGATTGGATCTTCAAGCTCTGAAGGCTTTTGCAGACAACCTAATCAAAATGACAATTCCATCTTGAAGCTCCTCGGTCTCTTGGAATTGAAAGTAGAACTACATGCTCTGAATTGCACTTGAGCTGTATTTAGAAAGTTATGGCCAATTCTCTTAGATACTTTATTTTACAATTAATAAATTTAAATTTATAAGCAAAATTATTGAGAAATTTAATACTTATATTAAACACAGTCAACGTAAAAACTAAAAACTCAGTTTATTGTAGCATGTTCACAGAATTGAACAACTGTCACTACAGTCTTAATGTAGAACATATTAACAACCTCAAAACCCACTCTATACCCAGTCAATATTGAATGAGCCTTCTTGCTTTGACTCAATTCATTTCCATACAGCCATTGGTCTGATTTCTCTATATATTTTCATATTCTGAAAATCATATAAAATAAAATCATATAATGAATGGTCTTTTGTGAGATGAATCATTCACTCAGTATAACAATTTTATTATTCATCTGTGTTGTAAAACATAGATGGTTCTTTTAAATTGACAAACAATATCCATTACGTGGCTATGATCTATTTGATTTATTTAATTTGTTGTTATTTCCTCTCTCCCAGCCATCCTTCTTTCTCCACCTTCCATTTGGACAAAAATCTTGCTGTGTATCATAGGCAATCTATATTCCCTTTGCGCCCCCCAGTCCTTCCTGAGTGCTAATATAATAGATATGCACCATTATTCTTTACTTGCTTATAATTATAGCAAGTATGGACGCTACAGAAAAAAAAATTGAATGCATTTGCATCCAGAGTTTCCATGTTTATGTCTTTTCATTTTTCTTGAATACTCAAATAGAAATGAAACTGCTAGGGCCTACTCAAAATCTATGGTTAGCTTTATAAGGAATTGAAACACATTTATCAAAGAGCGTGTTCTATTCCGCCCCACCACCAGCAGTACCATCTGAATTTCTCACATTTTCCTTGGGTCCTGATATTGTTCATATTTTTATTCTAGCTATTCCAGCACATGTGAGATAGCACTTCATTGTAAGTTTGAGTTATGACTTTTTAAATATATGATGGTATCCCTGGGTAGACAAAAACAAACTTCTGCTCCCCTCATATGAAGAATCAAGAGAAACTTAAGTACCAAACACTGATACAACTGAAGTAAAAGTTGGTGAATGCATGAGTACATTGGGTTCACATCTAAGTATGTAAAAATGGTTATTAACAGGTGCACGGGTGACTCGCAGGCCACTGCATCACCAAAAGTTCATCCTACAGGTGGCATCTCCTAAAAACTGAAGCTCTGATACTCTCTGTAGGAACAAAGTGTAGCTTGACCAATCAAAGCAATGCCTATGGGCTGCTTGACGGTAGGAAGCTGTTAGATGCTTCTGTAGCTTCGAGTATGCAGGAGGGGGGCAGGCATGAGTCATGATCCAGCTCTCTAGCTTGCAAGTGTGTTTATTTTCCGAGTGTCAGGAGCTTCTCTCCAAGATGGAATATTTCAACTTAGAGGCAATAGCCACAAAACAGTTAATGGCGTAGAAGACCTTTTCACATGCATTTAATTCCCTTGAACATTTTCTATGAGAGAGATATTAAATATGCTGATCACTTTTAAGGGAATTACTAACATTTTTGTTCTTAAGTACTATTAAGTACATATATACTTTGAACACTAATCAATACCATGTATTTCAATATTGTACTATAAAGGCTTTTTTCATTTTTCATTATATCGTTAGTAGTAAATCAACTAAAATATTAATTCCAAATTACCGTTCATTTTGTTTTACTATTCTTACATTTCATATGATATTCCATACCTAAGAGATCAGAAATATTATTGTTTAGCAAAGATTGAATCCTTTGTTTTCTTCTAATTTATTTATAGTTATTGATCTTACATTTAAGGTCTATGATTATTTCAATTAGTTTTAAGCATCATGTGAGAAGATCTACAAAGCATCCATCTTAATTCTCTTACAAATGGGTATCTACTGTGGCAGCCTTTTTTGAAAAGGACAGACTTTCCTCGTTCTCTTGTCTTGACACTCTTTCCTAAACCGTGGAATTTTGCTTCTTTGTTATAATCATTTGATTAAATCAGTCAAGATAATGGCTGATATCATATTCTCTCAAATGTAATCCCAAAATTCACTTACATAAAAGCAGGATTTTAATACGATTTTTAAAAAAGCAGATAAAGTAGACAAAATGTAAAGAGGTTTCAGGACAAATCCATTCTCTCTCTCTCTCTCTCTCTCTCTCCCTCCCTCTCTCTCTCTCTCTCCCCCTCCCTCCCTCCCTCCCTCCCCCTCCCTCCCTCCCTCTCTCCCCCTCCCCCTCTTCCTCTCCCTCTCCCTCTTCCTCTCTCTTCCTCTTCCTCTTCCTCTTCCTCTCCCTCTCCCTCTCCCTCTCCCTCTCCCTCTCCCTCTCCCTCTCCCTCTCCCTCTCCCTCTCCCTCTCCCTCTCCCTCTCCCCCACTCTCTCTGATAGTGTCTGGAACATCTGAAATTTAGTTGTTTTTACATTGTGCTCAGTACACATATAACAAATTGTACCTTTTCTGGTCCACACTCTGAGCTGCTCTTCAGTTACCTCACACTTTCTCCAAGACTTGGGCTCTCCTGTGAGTGGGAGTATTTTCCAGGCCCTTTTCAACATTCTCAACTCTTCCTGTATTTTATCACTGAGATAATATTTTGCCTGTGGGAGATGTTGGTGGTTTCCAGGAATAAAGTCTCTGAAAGAAAAGATAGGACTTAATAAACTTTCTTCCTGGTCCTTCAGCAAATATATGTAAGATCAAAGGGCCATATATATTTTTTAAGCACTTCTAGGCATTCCCCAGGACACTTTAAAAAAGAAAGAAAGGAAAAGCATTTACGTTCCTATAGCAAACACACACAGCAGCGGAAGACAACTCTGCGCGTGGCGTCTCTGGTGACTCTGCAGAGGAGCTGGTAAGAGGGATCTGCACGCCCCTCTCGTTTCTTACTGTTATATTAGAAACAAATTCCAGTTTGTTTTATGCAGATCGTAATCTTAGAAATACGGTTGCCATGTTCATTGAAACGGTCCAGTCCCTAAAAGCTGGCCATTTATCACCTAAGGAATGTAGGAAGATTTACAGTAAAATCAGCTTTTAAAGTATGAAAGCTGTGCGGTATCGATTGTGGTGGGAACGGCAGAAAAGGCTGCATTATAAGCGACTTTGTCTGCCTTGGACATCAGCGGATGCCACTGACGAATCCCAAACAGTTCCATGTGAGATTTATCCTCGGCTATGCTCTTTTCTCAGCCAACATTATCCATTCATTCGCTCAGGAGCACTTATGCTCTGGAACAAGCACAACAAGAAGAAAGGGCACTTGAAATGCATCAGGGAAGAATATTTCTTCTATTCAGGGGAAAAAAAAGCTATCGCATAGCTGTGTGCCATTTATAAGGTATATGCCAGTGGACTTACAATGCTGTCTCTAATGCTAGCAAAGAATATTTTGGGAGAAAAATCCTACTTCTGGTAAAATAAAACAATTTCCGAAGTGGCTCTCAATATTCAAATATTCGTCTTGACCTCGGCGGTTACCTTTTGTAAAGAACCTACAATAGCACCCCTTTCTGTTGAAAATTATAAAACATATGATCCAAATACTATAGTGCTTTGTCTTGTGTGTGTTTTGGTGTGGTATGTGTGGTCATGTCTATCTGCATGTGTGGATATCGGACTGCATGTGTCTGGACACATATTTCGAAGCCTGAAGTGAAAATTGCCTGGCTTTATGGAAGCTTTATCCATATTTATATTTTTCAGAAGAGGGCTGTCACTGAGCCAGCAGATCACTCATTTGTCAGTAAAGGCTAATAAGACACGTCCAGACATCCTACGATTAGCTCCACCCACCCAGTGCTAAACTGACTGTCACTTACGTCACCGCCAACTCTGGATTTTCATAGGTCCCAGGGATCCAAACTGAGGTTTTCCAGCTTGTCCATGTCCATTACCCACTGGAAGACATCCCTGGCCTCTATTAATTTCTGTCTGATATAGTATGGTCAATGATACAGATAGTGTACTTAATTCCCACATTACAACTAAGTTTAACAAACACACAGCAGCTTTTGTCTTACAGCATGAAGTCCCGCATTGGCCGTGTAAAAGAAATCAAATCGAAATGCACTTACCTGGATTTTGTAGAGAATAGGTGTGAAAAGCAAATTTTGGAATTAAACACCTTATTAGATGATGCAATTATAATTAAATACACGCAGAGGAACAGATTAGAAAGAAACAAGCACAATAAATAAGAGATGATTATAATGAGCAGGAAATCAGGAGGAATTTTAATGCTCACTGTTGCATAGCCTTCATTTTTAATTCTGATATTTTTGTATTATAATACATTACAGATTTTTAAAAAGTCACCTTTTGGTTTATAATGGCAGAATCTTTAAAAAGAAATAGCAATATACAGTAAAGCAGATGGATCATCATAGAAGGTTAAATATTCTGTGGTCTTTCCCATTAAAACTTAAATATCAGTGATTATTCTCAGCAAATGATGGTGATTTTTGCCAGGAATCAACCAAAACTATCAGTCTCAAGAGAGAAAACTTCTAGATATTTGTAAATCCATGAGACAATTATAAGAATAACAAACCCACGTAATTTTATTTAATATTTTGAATATGTATAAATTTACATATGTATTTGAATTGTATGTATACAGCCAAAATGTATATGACTATAGGAATCATCTCTCATATTTTGAGGTTTTTGTAACCAGACACAACCAACAATAAATGGAAATTACTTCAAAACGTAATTGTATCAAAACTGAAAATAAATGATAAGAAAGAAAATTTTCGTGTTATTATTATTTAAATGATAGTAGGATAACTATTTACATTGCATTTTGCTATTTATTATAACTGGAGGTGGTTTAAAGTATATAATAGTATGTGTGTTGGTCATATGAAGGTACCCCAGGATTTAATCAAAGAGTTGCAGCATTCATATGTTGGTACAATATGGGTCTGTTATAGCTATAGGTTTCTGGAACACTGCATGTTTTAAATGTTTTGTCTAGCTTGTGGCAACTGTTGTAACTGCCATGGAACCATTAGAAGGTGAAGTCTGGCAGGCGATGATTATAAGGAATAGGCCTTTGGAGGCTACACCTGCCTCCGACGCTTAACTGAATGCAGCCATGTAAATAAGACATGTGTGCCTTCTAATCACCACTGATGGACTACTGTACCCTGCTATCTCTTCTATGATGCACTGAAAATTCTCTGGAACACACACACACACACACACACACACACACACACACATACACACATACACACACACACACACACACACACACACACACACGCTCATATTTTGAGTGAGGATACTCATAAATGCACAGGAGTCACAGTGAAGTGTGATGTTCCTGCCATAGATTGACTTTCAGAAAACATGGATATTTTCCCCCACAATACAAAGCAGAGCCAAAGTTCCTTCCTGTATCTCTACTCAAGCACTTGACTTACTTCTCACTCTATTCTGCCCTGATATTTTTTAATTAGAACTGATATCTTAAAAAATGATGATTCTGGTTTCTATCACAGATTTAATTTCAGTCTGTCACTATTTCCTCTTAACTTTGAGATGCAGAAGTTCTAGTCTTTTCTGAGATTTTTCTGAGAAATGCCAACTTGATCTTTCCCATATGCAGAATAGTACTTTTATCTGTTTATGTACTTTTATTCCTTCCAAGGGGCCACCGCAGCCTCCTGAGGGTCTTGAACTAATATATATATATATATATATATATATATATATATATACATAACAAATATATATATATATATATATATATCCACATAACAAATATATATATATATTTTTTTTCTATAACTGTTTATTCATTCTCAATATTGCACCATGGACACATTTCATTATTCATATACTTAATCAATCCTTATTAAGTAGCTTTTATTCTAGGGATTATTCCCAAGACTTTGTACACAGCACAAACAACAACAGAGGAAATTCATCCTGTACTGTATCACGCCTTCTGAGCATTGTGTAAGAGGAAGCAGTCATTATGGAAAAATGTTGCCTTTTTATCATGTTGCAATAAGTGTTAAAATTCAGAATATGTACATGATAGAGGCAGGATATTTTTATTAGTCATTTTTCCATTGCAGTGACAAACAACATGTGCAAGAAAAATTATAAAACTAAATTCTCATTTGGAATTTCAGTTTCAAAGTATGAGAGTCAATGAGGGTCAAGAAGAGTCATGGTGGCAGGAAAAGTTGAGAGCTCGGTCTTAATTGGGAAACAGAGGACAGAAAGAGCACACTGGAAAAGACAAGAGTCTTTTGAATTATCAAATCCCCCTTCCAGTCACACATGTCCTCCAACAAGACCACACCTCCTAACTCTTCCCAAACAGTTCCACCAACTGGAGACAAAGGATGTAAAGGTAGGATGGGACCATTCTCATTCAAAACACCACACTATTTAAATCAGGTGGCCTTGAAGAAGTCACAGAGTACCACTAGACTACATCAGTAAAGTTTCAGAACTTGCAAATGGAAATGTATATTTTGTCCAACGTGTCCAGGACACTCTTATGCCAATAGCAGTGCTAGCAATGGGGAGTGGAGAGTTGTGCAAGGGTTTGGTGGACTAGACCAGAGAGATACCACAATGAAACCGGTGCTCCCAGCCTGTGATCTAAACTCTGTTTCATTCACAGGAGATGAGATGTGAGTAGACACTATAGGGAAAGAAAGTATTATATCCCCTCTATTTCATTTTTTGAATCTATATTCTACTTCAATTTACTTATTTATTTTAATCGTACCATCACGCGGTTTCTGCCCATTTTGTTTAAAAGTCATAAGCAAACAGTGAAAAAATCCACGCAGGTTTTTTGATTGCCTTGTGGCTCACATATTTGCTCAATTATCCATCCAAGTCTGCAGGCAAACAATGTCTGAATTCTCTGTTTCATGGTTCTCTTCACAGTAATATCTATATGCCAGTATCTCTACCTCATTATAAAACAGTTCCATACGAATCTTCCACAGTCTTCTCCAAGTCAAATTTGGAAATTGAAGCCTATTTTTTTTAATGAACATTTTGTTGTTTTTGCTATTGTTGAATGGCCCTCAATTGATATTTCTAACTTATATAATATTTATTGTGTGTCAGTTCTATTAATAGTTCTATTAATACTCTTTAAATGACATTCTTATATGGTTAACCATTAAACTATCTTCTCAATTTACCTCTGTGATCACTCCTTTTAAATTACAATTTTGGTAAGTCATGTCTTTTGAGAAAATTCATCTATGCTCCTGCATCTAGAAACAGCTCATATTCCTTTGAGAAAAAAATAAATCACAATTAGATACTTATATCTATAAATTTTAAAAGAAATGTCATCACATTTTGATGTCTGATCAAAAATTGTTTCTTCAGTTCAGATAAAATTAAATGTTATCTTTACTATTGGATTCGTTGTGTGAAATGGTCAAGTCTTATCTTCCACAGATTCTATATCACAGGTTAAAATGAACTCAGGGTTTGAGGCCCTTTTCTGCTATTCTGTGGGATTTTTTTTGTTTTTACCATTTGTTTTTATTTTGTTGTTGTTATTGTTGTTGTTATTGCTGTTTTCCCTAGTATTCAGTTGAGGCTTAGCTATGCAAAGGATGGTATGGCATGGTCCCTGCCCCTGGAACAGAGGCAGCAGGGCATGGGCCTCTGTGAGTTTTGATGGTTAGGGTGAGCATAAGGCTTCTCTGTGTAACAATGTATAATTTATCACTTCCTTCTTTGGGTAATGGTCTGCCTGCTAAGGTTAATGTCTTCATGATAATCAGATAGCACAAGTCTGGGAGGTGAGGGCTTGTCTCTGTCCTTAGCAAGAATGTTAAACACTATGACCTGCAGGACACCTTTAAGGGTGTGGAAAGAACTCTGGAAACATGAATCCAAAAATATATAATTTCTCAAATATACAAAATATAAGGATGTAATATAGATTATATGAGGAACTTCACAAACCTAAAATAGAGGGAACAGCACTATGAGCCAGCTTCTCAGAAAGATACAAAGGCAGGCAGATTCCTCCGTTCTAGGTCAGCTGGGACAGCACTCGTTTGAGCTCCCACCCAGCTAGCTTATTGTCAGTGCTTACAAAGTCAGGCAAATCTCTGAATTCATATGCAACATTAAAAAAAATGTGCTTGCTGGCTCTAGGAATCAAACGACTAGGGTCATGGAATATTGATCCATGAGATGATTAAAAGAAAACCTGGAGTAAACGACTAAATTGATATATAATTATAAGAGTGGGATTTTGGTTTACAAGAGATGAGTCGTTCAGAGACCTTTTAGAATTTTTTTTCAGACAGGAGAGAGCTACCCTGAGCAGAGGGCTCTCTGGATAGCACAACACAGGCCATCAGCTTGTACCCCACAATTTGACTTCAAGTCATTTTTTTTCACTGCTTTCAAACACCCCTTCTCTCACGAATCCCACTCCAAGGAGAGGCTTGGCAGATTGATCCTTCCCTATCTTGTCTTTTTCTAGTCTACACTCACCACTTAATCTGCTTTTATAAGATATGCTTTGTGAAGGTATGTTCTTAGTTATTCAGCTAGAAGTTTTTACAGTATTTTCTGACTTGACATTATTTCGTTTAAAAGGATCTATTATGTAAACAATATAAAATTTAAATATATGTCTTCATCATTTCATGATAAGCGTTAGGAGCATTGCAACTCTGCCTCTCACTAAGATAATCATTGTTCCTCATACACCGAGTGACCCAAAAACTTCATTCAAACTTTTACTGGAAATAGTACATATTTCTTTTTGTTTGTTGTTTGGTTGGTTACTATGACTGATATTGTACTTTCTAGACAGGGTTTCTTTTTGTGTATTCCTGGTGGTCCTGGAACTAGCTCTATAATCCAGGCTGATCAATGAGATCTGCATGCCTTTGTCTCTTGATTGCTGGTATTAAAGGAATGTGTGACAAGTACCCAGCAAGAGTATATATTTCTTCCATATTTTTATTAGATTTATTCACATTTCAATTGTTGTTCCCTTTCCTGGTCCCCCCTCAAATCCCCTAACCCATCCTCCCTCACCCTGTTCACCAACCCACCTACTCCCACTTCCATGTCCTGACATTCACTATGCTGGGGTATCTAGCCTTCTCAGTACCAAGGGCCTCTCCTTCCTTTGATGTCCAACAAGGCCATCCTCTGCTGCATATGCATCTGGAAATATGGATCCCTCCATGTGTTCTCTTTGATTGATGGTTTAGTCCCTGGGAGTTCTGGGAGCACTGGGCAGCTCATGTTGTTCCTCCTATGGCGCTGCAAATCCCTTCAACTTCTTGATTCCTTTCTTTAGCTCCTCCAATGGAGACCCTGTGCTCAGACCAATGGTTGGCTGAGAGTGTCCCCCTCTGTGTTTGTCATGCACTGGCAAAGACTCCCAGATGTCATCTATATCGGGCCCCTGTCAGCAAGCACTTGCTGGCATCCACAATATTGTCCGGGTTTTGTAACTGTATATGGGATGGATCCCTAGAGTTTAAATAGGATAGTTACTCAAATACCCATAGGCAGACATTGGATGAATGTCGGGGACTCATACTGAAGAGTTGGGGGAAGGAATGAAATCTCTGAAGGGAATGGGGAGCCCTACAGGGCAATCAACAGGGTCTACTGATGTGGATATCTGGTTGCTATTAGAAACGGAGGCACAAGACAAAGAACACACACATGTTGGAGGTCCCTGGCACATATGCTGCAGATGTGTACCGCAGTCTCCATGTGGGTCACCCAACGACTGGAGCAGAGGCTTTCTCTAAAGCTGCAACCTGAAGACAGTGTCTGTTCCCCAACAGGGCTGCCTTGTCTGGCCCCAGTGAGACAATACACCTAATCTAACAGAGAATTAATGTGCCAGGGTGGGAAATACTTAAGGGGGTACTCACCCTCTCAGAGGAGATGTGGAGAGAGCATGGAGTGAGGGTCACCATGGGGGGACAAGGAGTAGGGCAGAATTTGAGATGGAAATTAATTAATTAATTAATTATTAATTGAAATGTTGATGATATAGCTTTACTATGTGAATTTGTGAACCTTCCTATTATTTTATAATTGTAATTATTTAAACAATTTAAAAATTGGTTTTCTGAAATTAATTTCAGAAATTGAAATTCTAAAAAATAAAAGCCTGCTGAAAAACAACACCAAAAAAAAATCCAGAAAGAAACAAAAGCCAAAAAATCAACAACAAAAAAATATGATAGTCACAACAAAAACAAAACAGTAACCCTATGAAAGTAGTGTAATAACTAATAATAATTTACACTTTCATGGACAAAGTGCAGGGTATAATCATGGCCTACTCAACTTTTTTTTTTTTTGAGTAGGAATTTTTTTTATTGGATATATTCTATATTTACATTTCATTTCCCTTTTTTTTGTTTCCCCACCCCGCTAAGTTCCCACATGCCCTTTTCCCTCCCCCTGCTCCCTCATCCACCCCTTCCCACTTCCCTATTCTGGTATTCCCCTACACTGATGCTTTGATTTAACAGATTTAGACATGTGGAAAAATATGTAACTGTTAGAATACCAATATTTAAAAGATATTCTATAATTCTTCATTATCTCTCTTCTCTTGCTGATGCATAATAATAACATGCTTAGTAAGAAGTTCTATCAGCCTTGATTACACTAAATTCAACACAATGATGAATTTATGTATTGAATACGAAATAGAAATTCTCACTTTCAGCAATTGACATGTTTATGTTTTTAACACTGAATAAACTGATCTGAAAGGATAGCTTTTGATCACACATCTTTAAATAGATGTTGATAATAGGTGATTCGTGCTTGTAAATATGATATACTTATGGAATTCAACTCATTACCTCTAATAGAGGGTGAGCCACTTATCTATAAACAAACAAGAAAGGTAAAACAGTTACAGAAAACGAGATAACATACACAATATATTTGTTTATTATTGATCTACATATTTATTAATGTTCAAAGTATCTGAGTTGTTGGAAAAATTGGGTCCTAGTAAATTTATGTATTAACTTATTCTAAAATTACAATGAAATTTGCAATTTAATAATTCTGGTGTTAGTCTGGATAGAAATGTCTATTTATTTCCTGTGAACTGACTTTATGTGAGAATGATTTATTCTTTCTAGATCTTTCTTTTCTCATGTGTAGTATGGAGAGACAAATAGCACATACTTCATGGAGCTATTGGGGAGGGGGAAAGCATATAGCCTGGTATTCAGTATATTTAGATATTATTCTCTGCACTTGCTCCAGATACTGAGATTAAAGTGCAATGACATTAAGTGGGTCATAGTCCTTGCTCTTAATGAGAGGCCAAGGAGTAAACCAATAATTGTTAACTAGCATAACATTATGCAAGGGTGATAAAGCTAGAGCATTCTTCTCTCCATATACAATGCATGGTCCCTCCTACACGGTGTCTCCCATCAGATCTGTCAAGTCAACATTGAAGTATTCCTCATGGCAATGGTGAATTGTCTTTTGAGGCATGTGAGGAGCAGATGATGTGACATATAGAATACATAAATGGTAACTATTTGGAAAACAAGTTTTAAAATTACTGTAGGCATCAGAATGTCAGGGAAATAGGCTGCAAAACAGTCTGGTAGGAACCAGCTGATGTGTCTACTCTGAATAGGCCTAGTCTTAACTAAATACAACCTGGGATTTACTGAACATTGGGCAGGGGAGGGTGAGAATGAAGGTTACAAGACATGTTGGAAAGCCCATTACTTATTCTAGGATCAATGTGAGAAGCTAATTGAGTAAATAACTCTTTATTGAATAAATATTTACCAAGCATGTACTATGTCTACTCTTCAAGTGTTGCAAAGGAATTATTAAAAAAGATTAGATATGGATTCTTGTCAATCTCAAATCCTAGTGGGAAAAAAAATCTCACAGGAAAATAAATAAAACAGAACGTAGAAATGATTTGGAGTATAGAAAGTATTGCAAAGTCAAAATAAGGTCTTGGGTAAACAGTGACAAGGGGTCAATGTGATTGAGTGACTCTTTTCTCAGGTATGAGTTTCTAAGCTGATACCTGAAAGGTAAAGGTCATGGAAATATGGAAAGACATGTAGGAAGAGTCTTTGGGTACAGGTTTGGAATGCTGATATTACAAGGAGAGTAAACTCAGACAATAGGAAGCAATAAGAGGTTCAAAGAGTTGAAACAGGGTTCTTGGAGGAAGTTGAAAGAGATCTGCTCTACCTGGTGGATGGAGATATTATAACTTTACGGTTTATTTGTAGTATTAAACGCCTAGAAAAAGAGTCTGGAATCTATCCTAGGAGAATGAGAAGCATATTAAGTGAGAATTAGTTATTCTTCCTTTACGTTAGGACTGATAAATCAATATTGTTTTCTTTTTAACAGTTACTTCAGTATAAAATCTGCATATCATATACTCTTGCATCTTATAATATTCTTAACAATAGTTTTAGTAAATTAACAAGTTTATTAAACCACTGCTTTGATCTAATTTTAGAGAAATGGCATCATGCACAAAGAGGGACCTTTGGTTACTTAGGCCCTTCTTATTTTTCCCACTCATTACCCCCCAAATATACATATACACATGTGCATGGGAGTACACATGTATACACACACACATACACACACACAGTCTCATAGAAAATTCCAATCTATGTCCTATATCCTCATTCTGTCTGCTTTGACCATCTTTGAACAATAGCCTCAGCCACAGTGGGAAATTTAGAAGACATTGTGGTCCACAATGAAGTATATACATTGACAGGCTAATGTGTTGAAGGCTTCATTCATATTACTGTAATAGTCAGAGGGGAAGCTTTGGAAATACTTGGATAAAGAAGGTCATGACTTCATTAGTGAAACAATGCATCTGCTGTTGGATTCATAAGTACATGGTATTATTGCGATATGGTGGAAATTCTAGGTGCATGGGCCTAGTTAGAAGTAGGTTTTTGAGGAGATATGGTTTTGAATGATATCTTTATCCTGTCCATATATCTGCCTTATGTTTGTCATGTCCATAAAGCCCTTCAGCCATAATTCTCTATGTGATGACATATGAGAAAATATACCCAGGTGGCTATAAACTAAAACCCTTGAAACCATGGATAAAACTAAATATTTTCTTCTGATAAGATTTTTATGCTTATTTTTTAACTACACATGGATTCTGTTTGGCACTAACAGGAAAGGAACTATAAAGCAATGGGACAGAGAGATGTATACCATGATTCATATCCGTTCTTTCATCAATCTGAAAAGCCTATACATGGTATATTTCAAATATATAGTATTTTCAATACATATCCAGTGAAAGGATTTAATGATTGAAAGACGTTAAGAAAAGGAAAACTGAGTGTGGAACAGACAGAGCTTCTAGGGAGTTAAATATACTGTCATAAACCATAAGGGTGAGTATGTGGCATGAGGCATTTATCTGGACCCACAAATTATAAAATATACCAAGGGTGAACCTAAATAACGCTGGTCCACTTTGTCTAAACAGGGCACATACATGTCTTCCAGTAGAGACACTGATAAAAGAGAAGACTACTCATTGATATCTTCAACACATAAATGAAATTTTCACACAGTTGACTCATTTTTCTTCAGTGACTATAAAACATCTAAAAAAGAAAGCAGTAAATCTCAGCATGGATAGGCCTGTGTGGTAGTTCATACCTCTATGCCCAGCACTTGGGAAAGTGAAGCAGGAGGACCACCATGATTTGTTTTGAGGCAAAGCAAAACAACACATACACAAACAAATGCACATGGCAAATGTATGTCATGACATCACACTAGGAAGCCCCTTGTTGGAACAATGAAAAAGTAGGTAGTTTCAAAAATAAGACTTCCATATGTAAATGATAGAATAGGTGGTAAAATCAGACCTTCTCCAGAGCTTTAGTTAGGAACAGATTCGAGCCCAAGACTTAAGATCAGCCAGATCGATGTAATAAGATCTCCAAAGAAAAATAAACAAATTGAAATAAAAACTCTAGCATGCAGTGGGCTGGGAATGTGAGAAGGTTAAGAGAGAGGAAAAGGAAAGAAAAGTTAAACCCGAGTTTAACGCCTGAAAAACTGTGATAATTGGTTAATCATTATTACGGATCCAAAAAATTATAGAGGTTATACTCTTTTGTATTTTAGTTTTTGTTAATGTATACAAATACATGGCAGCAATCAGGTTTGATATTTCTCATATTTGGTATAATGTGCCGTTTTACATTCGTGAACATTCACATAAGTGCTTAAATGAGTTTCTGAAGTTCAGGAGGAAAGCGATAGGACACAGAAGTTTGAAGAATGTGCTGTCTTTTGCGCTCTCAGATCTACTCATGCTTCCCTTGTCTGCTGTGCATCACCAGTGGGCAGGCAATGCTGGCCAGACTTTATGGGGTTAAACAATGAAAAGCACTAGTGAAGACTGCAAGATAAAATGGTGGAGATTCAGAGTATTTCCTCATTTTTTTTCCTCTTTGCTATCTATGACATGTTATCTTCCAGAACTGGGAGGATATCTTCTATGAATCTGCCAGTCATCTCAGACTTTAAAAGTATCTAGCTTATCTCTCCCAGATATAAATGATTGTTTCTGCTCTTTGATGCTCTAGTCTAAGAGAAAAACTTGGCAGTTACTTCATTTCCTCCTCTCCCTATTTCATACTCTTTCGCCATCTTTGTCTAGCAAAAATTCCCTCATAAATACTCATAAGCACTCATTTATGGAGTAGATCCTAATTTATAGATATTATGAATGTCTACAGGTATGTGTGTGTGTGTGTGTTACTTAAAGATATAGAAAAAATAAATGTAGCAATAGTTGTGTTGTCTTTTATAAAATACCCTTTATGAGGCAGAATATTTCTCTTCATTTTTGGTTATACATTTCCAAGACATAGAACAGTAATTAGACTTCACGAAGATTCAATAAAACTAATTTTTAGCAACAAATCATAAGATAAATAATTTATTTGTGAGACCATTGTTAACACTTTATTTTGTTTAAAGTTATTTTTGCACTCAAATTATCCTTACTTTTTAAGATTCAATTTTTAACTATGTTAAAGATTGAAAGCAGGCTATTTGTTTTGTTCTCTTTCTGTGCTTTAATCAATACCACTGTTTTTTCATTAATCTTACAGGAATAAATTTAATAAAAAAATGATTAAGTTTGCTGCAAATGGAATGAAAACAATGATTCATATTTCAGCTACTACATCCCAAAATATACATTTGCAAAATCAAGGTTTTGAAAGGACAAGAATTTTTACTTAACTTTCTTTGATGTTGTAAGTAGAACTCCAAAGGAGCCAAACTGAGGTTTTCTTCCCTATCTATCTATCTATCTATCTATCTATCTATCTATCTAACATTTACTTATTTACTTATTTATTTACTTATTTTTCCAGACAGGGTCTCATGCATCTAAACTAGATTTGATGACATTGAACTTCTGATCTTCCTGCTCTGCCTCCTGAGTTCTAGAATTACAAGAATAAGAATTAGTGTCTGGTTTATGCAAATCTTGGGTTTTGTACATGCTAGGCAAAAACTCTACCAACAGAGTTATATTTAAACACTCAAATTGAATTTATTTCCACAAAATTCAATTATATTTCTAGAGATACTTGCAACAACGACAACAACAACAACAAAAAACAACAAAAACAAAACATGCCATGGTAAAGATAACAGGATTCCACATGCAAAGACTACTTTTTGCTTTACAATCTCCCTTCATCTCTCAAAATCACATATCTGGAAGATACAATGTGAAGAAGAAAAATCAGAAAGAGAATTTATCTGAAGGGAATGAGTTAATAAGATCACCATAGCAAAGAAAATTGAATAAATTTGAATAAATTAAAAATTTTAATGAAACATAATTTAAACTGAAATATATTTATAGATGATATATATGACATATATATGTGATATATATATATATATAAAATATATGATTCATAAATGAGTTAAAACTTCCTTTTGCTGCTCAGCTGGCTAGAAATTCCTGGCTTCTCTGCTCCAGCATTTGGAAATATTGGAGTTTCAGGTATGTACCATAGCACTCAGTTTATACTCAAATATTTTTAGATAAGAAATTTGTTTCTCATTTTTAGCAGATTCTGTTTTATGGTAATTGAGAGTGAATTAGCAACTTTTCTTTTCATGCTCACATTTTTATGAAGGCATCAAAATTATTTCAATTCTTCCCAGTACTTTCTATTCACACTGGTCCTCTATCATTCCTAACTCTCATCGTTTCTATGACAAAACAGATATCCATTTTCTTCCAAAGACAATTTTAAATGGACATGGATCAACATTTTTCTGCAACTAGACTCTTCCTTGAAAGTATAGTTCAAGAAAAGAAAACTGTGAAAGATTCCTTGCCAACAAACCCCTTATATTTTGTTGTTAAAGAGTTAAATAAAAATGATACAGTATTAATTTCTTTCATAAAGATATGGCTATCAGTAATAATATTTAATATATAATTTCTTTTCTGGTACTTATTTTTATTTTATATTAAATTTATTTTTATTGCAAATATCTTTGATATGAAAGAAGGAATAAAATATTGTATATCCCTTTATTCAGCTGTACATTTCACTAATAGTCCAATTTAATTAACAGGATATGGTAAAATTTAACTCTGTTGAGATTTAGAGATATTTATGAGGGAAAAAATTTTGGTCCATTGGAGTTGAGATACAGTGCATTGAGATGCATTCATGAAGCCTGGGAACACAGAATCTAGCTTCTCAGATACCAAAGACTGTCTTCATCTCTGTGATCCTGATGTAGGCTTCCTGGTGAATATCACTCTATCCTTCAGCCTCATCAAAAGAAACAATATGGTGTTTCCTTTTCTAGATCAAACCTGCCCTTTAGGACTGGAAGAATTTACCCAGTTGGTAGCCAGCTTGCAATGCAAGAAGAACCTGATTTCATACCCCAAGCACTCATGTGAAAAGGATGGTGAGGCTGGAGATGACCCAGCATCTAAAAGCATTAAATCCCAACACCCACATGTTGGCTCACAGCTCTGTAATTCTAATTCCAGAGGATCCAACTACCTCTTCTGACCCATGGAGGCAACAGGCATGTACATGGTATACAGAAATACAGTCAGACAAAACAGTCATACATGTAAAATAAATATAAACGAAATAAAGAAAACCTGGATGTGGTGGTGTGCATCCTCAGTCCTGTTCTGGGAGGAGAAGGTAAGAGGATATTGGAGTTTCACTTGTCAGCCAATGTGGCAGATTTGGTGTAATCCAGATTCAGACAATGACCTGTCTCCCCCCCCCCAAGAAAATAAAACAAGGTAGAGAATGATAGAAGATTCCAAATGCTAGTTTCCGTATCCACACACGCTTGAGTGTGTTCACATATGAACACACACACACACACACCACACATCAAAGCAAACAAAACAAACAAAAACCTTTATACTTCTGCTGTTCTAGTCTGTGGAATCTAATAGGTATTTTAAAGATGGCGTGTACAATCTGTCTGATAAATTATTAGTTTTAAAGAGCTCTTTCCTTTAGGGTGTGCGTTGAAAAACTAAGGGTTAAAATGTAATTTCTTATTGGAGAGATAAACTTTAGATTAATAAAATGTACTGTTGAACTGAATAATTAAAGACTTTTCAAGCACTTAGAGTTTCCATAAAAAGATCGTATTCAAGTAATAAGTTTGTTCTGAAAGCAAATGTTCATGAAAGAAGCAGCTTCATCAAGTCAACAGAGATGAATTCATAGCACAGAAGTTTATTAGCACTTTATATTGGGACATACTTTGCTCTGGTCTTTGCTCTGTTTCTGAAAGTCTATTAATCTTGTCAACCTTGAGATATTACTTATTGACAATTTTTCAATGTGTCTATGTAGAATATTTTCATGGTAGTATCTAAGACAAGCATCGCTGGTGATCATAAAGTGCAGTATTAATTCAAATGGTTTTATGAAGTAGTCTCTGGTCCCTGCATGAGGAGTTAAACTACAGTTATCAGTGGGTTTAAGGACACATATTTATAGATAATTTTTAGGGCTTATGCCAGTTTAGTAAGTTAATAGTTGTAGATTTTCATCCAATAACTATAAGAAGTAGCTAGCTGGGTTTCCAGTACTAGACATGGCATTCCTCTTTTGAGTGGGTCCTGAGCACAATTATAGAGCTGTGGGTTATTGCCAACATGCTGTCTCACTGTGGAACCCTAGGGTCTTGGCGGTGTGCTGGTCACTGACATGGTTTATATATGTCATAGCTGGTTAGAATTACAGGTTGTCTCCCATCAATGGACACTTGCATAGCACATTCTGGTACCAAGAAAGATAGTTATCAGGGAAGAAGGCGTGGATTCAAATATCATATACTAAATTTATGCAGCATAATTTTGTTCTTTTTTTATACACAGGACACAAAAGACAAATAATGAGTTGTTGTTAATAAAATAATTATTTTGCCACAGCCTACGTATACATTAAGCCAAGCACACAGCACAATTATCCTACACATCTATAGAATTATAGGGAGGCAGGTGGAGTATGTCTCTGTTTGCCAATATCTGCAGAGAAGACTATCAATATTGAAAAGATAAAAAATCACGTGGAAAAGGACTGTAATCTTCTTTACTTATTCATAAAAAAGCCAAAGGGGAGAAAACGACAAATATTTATATGTTTACAAATATAAATACATATATATGTATATACTCTCAAAAATATTTTATGATAAATGAAGTCTCTACATTGTAAATACAGTTTCAGTATCACAGACGATTTAATCAGCATTAATGTGCACAAGGCTAAGAGTGTATTTGTAATGCAATCTCTTTCAGCTAATCAGGTCAGTGGGTAAAGGTGATTGTCCCTGTATTGTACAACCTGAGCTCCATCGCTGAGACCCTGCGAAGAGAGAGCTGACAACTACAAACAGAAGTCCAGAAAAGCCATTTTTACATAATTGTGTGTGTGTGTGTTTGTGTTTGTAATAAATACTTTTTGAAGGTGTGATCAGCAACCAGGTCTCACAGCTTTAATTTTTATAATTTCTACTCTTGTCCAAGTAACATACAGGAACAGAAATGTTTAAAGCATTGGAAAACTATATTTTCCCCTAAAGAAGAAGATGCAGTAAATTTGTGAAGTTGATCTGGAAAGTAATTGGCCTTGGACTAATTCCAAATGTTAAAACACAGAACAGATTGGCTCTTCATTCATTATGGCTATAAAAAAAAAAAGAAGGAAACCTTTTTTAGGGTAAATCTATAGATAGAGTAGAATGCATGTAAATATAATATTTTCCGTTTTTCAGAGGGAATTTTACTATTTTATATCTGACGATTCCAGAAACGTGGAAAACAATTTCTTTGATTTTTTTTTTTCACAAACATCTGCGAAGCCCTTATCTTTAATTTCCCATTCACACGTTGTCAGGCCAGTTGACCCCTGAGTTTGATAGATTAATGGCACAGCATCAAGCAGATTTCAAATAAACGTGGCACTTCCAAATCCAAAGCACCAAACTGCAAATTGGAAATGCACCCTGGCTGGACCTTCAACAAAAGGGACCCGGGGTGTGCGATTCCACTCTTCCTTCATCTTAAGCCGTTATCCGACAGCTGAGATCAGACAACAGTGACATAACATGCACTTGATTGTTAGTATGTCAGATGTACACTATCAAGACAGTGGGCAAAAGGGGAGAGACAGGAGGAAAGGACCTGGTGTCTTTGTTTATTTGTAAGAAAAAACATCTAAGGATCATGGAAGCTGACTTCCTATGTCGAAGGCCTGGTTTTTCTCTGTTCATTAGAGAACAGATTTGGAGGGATTTTATACTACATAATGAGAATGATTGGGAACTTGTTTTAGCTGCTTACTCATTTTTATCAATTTTAACTCGAAACTCATTTCCATCTGGTTAAATTTGTGATTGTTTAAAAAAGAATGGGTTTGATTAACGGAGACCGCTTAGAATCCATCCCCTATCCCCGAGTGTTTTACAGATTGAGGAAGAGCAAAGAATTCAGTCTTTTCTAAGTTTCAAACGGAAAGTAAAATATCATTAATGAACAAGCTTATTGTTTAAACACAATAAAATGGAAGAAAGGAGATTCAGAGATAACCATGAGAATCTGAATGTCTTCCAGTATTCTCTGACTTAAGAAAATACATGTGCCATGTTCAAATGTTTCTAAGTTTGTCTATATGTTTAAATGTGTTATAATGTTATTGAAGACAAATATAGCTACTGACCAGGGAGTACAATAAAATTTAAACAATATAAAATTTACTAAAAATATATTTTGGACTTGCTATAAATAGCAGAGAAAAATCAAAACCATGAGCTCAAATTTTAAAGACTACCTTTTCGTTAGCCTCCTCTAATTTTTGTGCTGTTAAGTCTGTCTTACACATTCTTAAACAATTTGCAACATTTTGAAATTCTTCAGAGTAAGATTGCTTATCAAGTCAACTGTGTATAGAGTACTTAAAATTATGAAGCCATTTGCCTCCGTTTCTATTGAACAATGTACACTGTGGTTCCCATTTCTCTTTTATCATGTTAACATAACATAACAAAGACATTTAAAAAATAAAGTGGTCTATGAAGCTCATTAGCAGCAGCAGCATAGACCTTTTGATCTATTTGCATAAATGTTGAATCATTGAGGCACCAATATTGAAATATTTTAAATATATATATATATTTTAAATATATATAAAACATGACTCTCACAGTACTTACAAACAATCAAATGGCTAATTTATAGTTCCCTAATATCATCAGTGTTCTTATTTCCAGTATTGACTGTTATGCAGAAACAGAGAATGATTTTTAGATATTTTTGCCACTTTGTCAAGGGATAGTTGCCTCATAGTGAAAAGATGGCTCAGTACTTAAAAGCAAGTGCAACTTTTGCACAAGGCCTGAATTCAGCCATATTGCTCAAACTGCTTGTAATTCCTGTTTCAGGGATCTGAACATTGTCTTCTTGCTCCATTGGGCATGAGCATATGTGTGACAGATCTCCTTCACACACCTACATGCACAAAAAATAAATACAGAGAGAATATGATTGTTTCAACCCTAACTACCACATCTAATTTGGAGCTGACGGAGGGAACCACAGATAACTTTTTTGATGAACTCTCTGCATTATCTTCCCATAGCGCACAGGCCAGAGGTGCAACACATGGCTATTTCTGACTGGCAGGAAGCTGGGAAACAGGAGCATCTGGCTCATTGTCTTCCACCAAAAACAATCTACATAAAGAAAATATAGAGAGGGGGCACTGTGCAGCTCATAATGCACTTGCTACGAATGTGTGAGTGCCTGAGTGTGAACTCCAGACCCCACATAAAAGCTGCAAAGAATTATCACACACTTGCTACCGGTGATCCATCACGGAATTATTGAGAGGCAGAGACGGGGGAATCCCTGGGAGATCCGTCACAAAGGAACAGAGCTATCATCTCAAACAACATAGAAGATGAGGACTGGTACCTTTTGAAAAAACGGTAAAGAGCATACCTTTATTCATTCACACAGGAGCATTAGCATGGGGATGGAACCACATACCTCCACCTGCACAACCACAAATGCAAAACAGAGAGCAAGAAAATAAGAAGAACAGGAAGTAGGGACAGCCATGGCTGACAGGCACCATATGGTAAAGCATAAGGTACAGACAGTTTTTAAATCGAACTTTGTTGATCATTAATAGTCTTCTTCCAGGTGTGGCAGCCTCTACCTCTATCCTACAGAGGTCCAGGCAGGGATATTGTGAGTTCAAGTCCATCCTGGGGTATATAGCTAAAACAAAAGAAGATGCACAATATTTAACAAGAGTGAAAAGGGGATCATTGAAACTCATTTTGAGGAGGTAAAGAAAAAAGCACTACATTTTACAAATACAGACAGTAAAGTATAAGATCAATTGAAATTGGTTACTTAGCTTTGACAACAATGTAGACTTTGTTTTAGGACATAAATAATTCTAAGGCATATTTTGAGAGATCATCAGGTTTTGATACCATCTTTTCTTTGTTCTGTTCATTTATTCTGTGCTTCTGGAGGATACAATTTCAAAACGCAGCCTGGCATGCTTGAAATTAATCAAGTTTGCTTGCTATTTTGAAATAAAGAATGTATAATTCTCAATTATAATTAAAGTGGCACTTTAAATGAATGCACTAGTGTCTTTAGTGTGTGTATGTGTGTGTGTGTGTGTGTGTGTGTGTGTGTGCTTTCCCTTTGTAAGTCTACTCTCAATGAGGTTTCTATTTTCAGGATCTAAGAAATCTAAGCATAAGTTTTTCCAAATGCTGTTTTTCAGCGCATGCAAGAAGGAGAGCATTCAGACTACTCTTAATGCCCTATGCGTTTTGACAGCTACTATCATTAAATAGATGATTGGGAATGAATGGGTGAATTGTGGAGAAGAAATTGTAGTTTGGGGAAACTCCTCAAAAGCATCTATCTCATCAGATAGTTTAAAACAGAGAAGTAAAAGATCCATGTGAAACTTCAGTTTACAGAATGGAATGTAAAGAAGGTATTCTAAAGGCTTCCTAGAGGGTTTTTTTCCACCCATGTAAGACTGTCTCTGAATTAATATCAGAGTCAAATTTGAAATTCTTACAACAAAATGCATGCAAATATCATCAAGCTCACAAAAAAGCTGAACATGGAGTTTGTCAGAAGGTTCCCTTCTCTTCCTTCAGGGAGAGGGAGAACACCCAAACAAGTGCTGAGAGGAACTGCACTGAATGCTGCTGACAGAGCTGTGGAATCTTTTATTCATGTCTCCCGAAAGCAAAATCTTCTGTGTTCTGTTTCCACTCTGCATAGATCCAGTTTCTGAATCCTTAACTCAAGTTTGCTATTGGCTTTCAAATTTAGAGCAGCTCCCCCCCCCCAAGCCCCATCCTATTGAGAAAACACTCTATGAACCTAAGAGAGCATCTGGGGCCACTCCCACCTGAAATACAAACACATAAACTGCTCTTGAACTTTTTAAAACGTAGGAAGAGAAGAAAAAGCTCCTGACACGTATAAGACAGTTGAGAACCTTCATCTAAGCAATTATCTCCTTCTGCTAGTCTCTCTTCCCTTGTATTCGTAATTACAAAAGAAAAATATAACTCCACATGCCGTCTTTCAATTGTCTCTTGTTCCAGACAACATGTCAAGAAATAGAAACACAAAACCAAATTATTGTTATCCCATGTCATTAAATGTGTATGAGTATTCTGAGCACCATCACACACACACACACACACACACACACACACACACACACACACACAAAGAGAGACAGAGAGACATAAAGAGAAATATATGAGACAGAGATTCTTTCTTGTTTTAAATTCTATTATTTATTTATTTATTTATTTATTTATTACTTATTCAATTATATACTGCTCACCACCTTCCCTCCTGGTCACCCCTCCCACAATCCTTACCCCCATACCCCCTACTCTTCTCCTATGAGAGAGTGGGCCTCCCCTGGGTATTCCCCATCAAGTCTTTCTAAGGCTAGGTGCATCAGAGAGATTATGTTTTTTTATTTTTATTTGTAAAACCATTATATATTTTTAAAATTTTATTTAATCTCTTTTTTTTTACCACTCCAGAATTTATCCCTATCCTGGTCCACCCTCTGTTCCACAGCACATAACTCCTCCCCCCACCCCAGTCTTCATGAGGATGTCCCTACTCCACACCCCCCACCCCACCACACCTCACCACACCTGGAGCCTCTAGTCTCTTAAGGGTTAGGTGCATCTTTTCTGATTGAAACCAAACCCTGCCGTACTCTGCTGTAGATGTGTTGGAGGCCTTATATCAGCTGGTGCATGCTGCCTGGTTGGTGGTCCAGTGTCTGAGACATCTCAGCGGTCCAGGTTAGTTGAGACTGCTGGTCCTCCTACAGGATTGCCCTCATCCTCAGCTTCTTTCTCTAATTCAGCCACAGGGAGCAGAAGCTTCTGCCCCATTGGTTGGGTGTAAATATCTGCATCTGACTCTTTCAGCTGCATGTTGCCCCCTTTCAGAGGGCAGTCATGATAGGCCCCTTATTGTGAGCACACCATAGCCTCCATCTGAGAGATTCTTAAATCCAAAGGTCCATTACTGAGAACTCCAAGAACCTGTGCTTTATTATCAAATGTATTTTCCTTAGCTCTTAGATTATTCACACATCAGTATTTATTTCCATTTTCCTCTTTCATTTGATTTCATTCTATTCATTTTGTAGCAATATTTTTTTATTTTATTCGATATATTCTTAATTTGCATTTCATGATTCCTCCCTTTCCAGGCTCCCCCCTCCCTGCAAGTCCCATAAGCCCTCTTCCCTCCCCCTGTTCCCCCATTAACCCCTTCCCTCTTCCCTGTTCTGGTATTTCCATACACTGCTGCATTAAGCCTTTCCAGAAACAGGGGCCCTTCCTTCCTTCTTCTTGGACATCATTTGATATGTGCATTGTGTCTTAGGTATTCCAGTCTTCTAGGCTAACATCCACTTATCAGTGAGTGCATACCATGAGTGTTCTTTTGAGATTGGGTTACCTCACTTAGGATGGTGTTCTCCAGCTCCATCCATTTGTCTAAGAAGTTCATGATTGTTTCTAATGGCTGAATAGTACTCCATTATGTGTGTGTGTGTGTGTGTGTGTGTGTGTGTGTACACCATATTTTTTGTATCCTTCTCTCCAGCCCTGTAGCAATATTTCTTAATATAATTATAGAAAATATCTAATATTCATGGTAAAGAGAAATTTTGTGTAATTTTTTGTTTATGTTGACCAATAAAGGAAGGAAGGCAAGTTGATTAGGATTAAAAACACATTCTCTAAGTGACAGCTAAGCAAATCTAAACTTGTTCTAACATGTTTTTATCTTATTCTTCTTTCCAACTTGCTATTTATAAAATTGACAAAAATGTCTAAAATCGATTTTGGCTTCTGGGAACCAGATAAAGATTTTTAGAATAAGATTGTTTCTATGATTTACAATTATACTTGGTATTATTTTTGGTTTATTTTTTTTCTCCAAGGTAGACTGAATTCAGTGGAAAGATAAGTAGGTGTCATTTAACATGCAGATCTGTCATATTGCCCAAAATATTCATTTTGGTGTCTGGGAAGGACAATGTTTTAGTACATTGGACAGTTGACTTCAGTTCTTGTGATGGTATCACATCTGTAGCTCCTCTAGATCCCAAGAAAAATGCATTTTCCTTACTGCTAATTCTAAGTCGAGATCTAGAGACAACATTTCGAAAGTGAATGTGGTAAAAATTAAAGTGGCTTATTTAATCTAGAATTTAAATCAAAAATAAAAATTAATAGGAAATCCTGAGGCTAATATACTTCCCCTTCTCTGATGGGAAATTATCATTGCTTTTTGGAAAGCACAATAAGAAAGCTCTTTACTTATTCTCCCAGTGACTTTTTTCTAGAATCCTTGTTCATTACCATATTTCATATAGGATACATGTTACAACACTGTGCTACCTAGGGCTCCAATAAGCTATATTCTAAGGGTAGATGTGTTTGGAAAAATGTTGAGTAAGAACATGTCCTGAGATGTCAAGGTCTTCATTCATAAAGTGATACATGTTTGTTTATTGGTACATCACTCTCCTGTTGTAAGCTCTAGGAATGCTTCATACATTTAGACTTCTGTGTTGGCATTTATACTTATTGATGCTGTAAGATCTTCATACAACACCATTGTCTTATTTTAGAAATACCTGCCTTAACACAGCAAAATACTATATGCACAGATTATGCTTGTGATTCACAGCAATATTGTGAAGACAACTGTGCATATGCTAATATTTATAAATAAAGAAAGGTAAACTAAACCCAAAGGAGGCAAACAGCCCTTGAGAGTATTTATATTTCAGACTCCAAAGTAAGATTGTGGGATTTCCAGTGTATATCTATCAACATAGGTGCTCTAAAATGTGGACTCTGGTGATCTATTTCTCTATATTCAGTGACTAATGAAGGCACATATTTGATGTTCAATAAATACATTTTGAAAATATTTGTCCCTCCAAATAATTTGTCTTTATCAAAAACTCTTTAATTTTTTTCTAAGCATATAAATAAATTAGCTTGGCACTACCCCTTGTCTTAGTATAAAATAAAATATCAAACAATCGTAAAAATAGGTGATTGTATATTTTCAACTCAGATTCAACCTCAGCTCTTTATATATTGTGTAGTGAATGATATTCTCAGTGACTACCAAGCTGTTCCAATGTGAGACAAAAAGTATTGTTGATAACAAATAACAATTCAATACAATTAAGATGATTTCTAGCGTGATTACTGAGCTTCAGTGATGAAGATGTCGGAAGGCAGTGTGTGTGATACAATGCCATCAAAGATGTCTGACCTTCGTGTTTTTGATGGTTGGGAGATACTTTACATTTTTCTTATCAAAGTAATATGTTTGATGCTATTTCTGCTATTGGTTTTTTCTTGCCTTTCATATTAAGTTTAGAGACATTTTGGAGAACTTATGACTACCTATTAGTGAGCCAAAGCCACATGTACAGAGAACAATGCAACACCATGAAGTTTAGGTTATCATGGACACAGGTAGAGCATCTAAGACTGATAGTGCAAAACACCATTCCATAAATTTATTTCAAATATATATTGTGTCTTGAGCACACTGTCGTATATGGGCAGCTTTTGCATTTGTGTGTGTGTGTGTGTGTGTGTGTGTGTGTGTGTGTGAGAGAGAGAGAGAGAGAGAGAGAGAGAGAGAGAGAGAGAGAGAGAGAGGGAGAGAGAGAGAGAGAGAGAGAGAGAGAGAGAGAGAGAGAGAGAGAGAGAGAGAGAAGCATGTGTTATTACTACATTTGTTTCTTAGGGAAATTGCTAAGTTTTTCCAGCACTGAAGACATGAGTTTGTCTTCGTACTCTCCAGGATCCTATGACATAATTTAAATCCAGTTTGTTCTTCATCACTCTCAGGTGAGGTGGACATCTGTGAAAAACCACATCTGGGGAATAATGGAGAAGAGTTAAAAAGTTAAAAGTGCATGTAGCACTGTGGTGAATCTATTAAAATCAGTTCTAAGAAATTAACTCGAAGCAATGTATAAGTTAAATGAATGAGTATGAACTGTGTGTATGTGTATGTGATGTTGTGAACAAATTTCTTCGTGTGTAGTGACATTAAATAAGGCTTGAGTCCTTGGATTTGTCAAGAAATGAAGTTTTTTTTAATCAATATATCAATTTCCTTTTATATAAATTGGCAAATAAACTTAAAGCTTAAATCAATGGAAGCAAATTGCTATCGAATCTGGGAAACTAAATATCAGCATACATGTTTCCATTTGTAATCGGACACTTTTCCTAATGGCCTTTTTGGAAAGACTCAAAGGCTTACTTCCATGCCAAAGGTTTCCTATGCTCTGTTAACTCAATGCTTCAGTAAGATCTGCACATGTGTATCATCTTTGCCTCATCCCAACCATGAAGAGACCTTTTGCAGTAAAGCAGGCTCCTCAGCCACTATACACTACTTAAACAAAGGACAGGCAATCAAATGCCTATAGAAATCAGGCACTTTTCATAAGTTTCTGAATCAAGGAGGAAAGTTCATTATAGTTAAAAAGACTCTGTGCTTGTTCATCACCACCATATGCTTATGCATGTATTATCAATACACACACACACACACACACACACAGACACACACAGACATACACACACAGACACACAGACACAGACACACACATACAGACATACACAAACACACACACACACAGACATACACCCACAGACATACATAACTTTCCTTATATATCTATTGGTCTGAAAGTACATATGATGTATTTGTCAATATATATATATAATATATATATAATTTTTCTATATTTAGTCAGCCATTAATTCATCTAACTACTGTGCAAAGGGCATGTGATAACTAAGTCCCTCTTGTTTTGTGTATCTTTTACTCATGTGTCAGGATTTACTTATGGTCAGGCGTTAAGACAGGCTTAATGTATTTACATTAGACTTTTTTGATGGAAAACAAGTATAAGGGGGAAAAATTCGAAGTAATTTTTGTTGCTAGTTGTGTTAGTGGAATAATAAATAGTCGTCGAGAAATTCATCACAGCCACACCATAACAATGTATGCTTTACCTAATTGTGAGAGATTTAGTGATAGCATTAGTGAAAAGATTAGATCAGAAATGTAATCACAAATGTCAACTGACTTATGCATAGGTAAAATGAAGTTTGGTTTATTTCCAAGTGTACAGTTATACAAGGTGAAGAATTAGAGACCCTGTGTTAAGAGTGTGGCAGTGACGTTGAGGGACTGTGGCAGCTTTCTGAAACAGGATCCAATCCACTCTTTGACACTGAGAAAGGTATAGCAGCCCATATATTTTAAGCAGTAAAACTTGACATTTTAAAGGGAAAAGGATGCTTTTATAGAATTTCTTGAAATAAGGTGAAAGAAGTCCTGTTGAGGGAGCACGGGAAGTGTTGATGGATTAGTTTGAGAGACGATCTCAGAGAATTCCAGAGAAAACACCTATATGCTAGATAAAGAAGAAAGGACTGAAGTGTAGTCCTCTATGACAGAATGGTGAATTTTAATGGAAAGGTTTTCATTCTTTAAGATGGGCATTAACCATTGAAATACTCAATAGATTTACTAGTGATTTCCCCAATAGAGTCATAAGTCATATTTCCAAATAAGGACGTACAGATTGGACAAAGGGGAAATTGAGACATGATATTAGTTTCTAACTCTTTTCAAATCTCCTTTCAGAGAACATTGAAAGGTGTGTTTATCATGGGTTTTGACATGCTTTGATAGCTATCTCACCATATTATCAATTTCACACATTTGATATGTTTATCTATTTAGACAACAAAATATTTAAACTTCAAAGTAACATTTTTGTCATAAGCCTTAATTTCAGAGGCCAATGTGATCACTTTGACTTTAGAATAATGTTAGTTGAGCAATAAAGATTTACTTTAAAATGACCCCATCACAACGACTTAGCTCCTAAATGTCTACAGACTTGTTCTTTGGCACATCCCGAAAAATGGCTTTGAATATTTTTACTATCTGTGAGTATTTGAAACTCTTGACCCTTTGGGAGGATAAATTAAGGAATTTGGACATCTAAAGTATATTAACATTCCATTTTTATCAGTTTGTCAGATATTTTCATAATTTATTTCTTTTTCTTAAAAAGTATAATCTGATCAGTTATAAAATAATATATGCTTTGCTCATTTTAAGGCAATTATTTCTTACCTAACACCATTTTTCCTGTTAGTAATAGTTGAATAGAATAGAGTGCAATAAAATACTTCAAAGCATTAAAAATATAGAAGTGTAAATTTCATAGGTATGAAGCAAGAAGAAAACAAATTCCAGAATGAGTTTATCTGTTATACAATTATTTCAGTCCTATGCATGCACAATCAGAAACTGTAATCAGTACTCAATTCATACCCACTGACTATCAGTAAGGTCTCTTCTCAGGGGAAATAATAGCAATTGTATCTGATGAATGAAACTATTAGAACTCAGAAGAACAGAATAACCAATAGTGGAAACCTTCCAAAAATTAGCCTCTCATTTGAAGTGATTTATAACAATTTTTTATAAAATTCCCAGGAGAAATGTTGTAACGTAGCAGGAAAAGCAATGAGACTGCCTTATCCTCCATAAAGTAAGGGGGTAGGAATACGTAATAGTCTATATCATCCCAAGAAATTATGTCATCCTTATCCAAAGGTGAGCTACAGGGAGACATGGAAAAGCCTCTAGCAGTTAGGAATGGCAAAGTGACATGGCAAGGTGGGTGGAGTAAAAGAAAATCTCTTGCCCTGTTTAGAGTTTTGGGTTGAATTTGCATGTAGTGCTTACAGGGCCCAGTAAAATAAAACAGCAAGAGGAAACAAGACAAGAGAATGATGGATAAGTATGCCCCAGAGTCACACCAAGGTATGTAATATTATTTCTGACTATTGAGAAGGGTGTCATTTCCCTAATTTCTTTCTCAGCTTTTTTATCCTTTGAGTAGAGGAAGGCTACTGATTTGTTATAGTTAATTATATAACTTTTCCAGCCACTTTGTTGAAGTTGTTTTTCAGCTTTAGGAGTTCTGTGGTGGAATTTTTGGGGTTGCTTAAGTATACGGCCATATCATCTACAAATAGTGATATTTTGACTTCTTCCTTTCCAATTTGTATACCTTTGGCCTCCTTTCATTGTCTAATTGCTCTGGCTAGGACTTCAAGGACTATACTGAATAGATAGGGAGAGAGTGGGCAGCCTCTCTGGTCCCATATTTTAGTGGGATTGCTCCAAGTTTCTCTCCATTTAGTTTGATGTTGGCTACTGGTTTGCTGTATATTGCTTTCACTATGTTTAGGTTTGCAGCCCCATGGGAAGAACTAAGATGTCAGCCAACCAGATGCCCCAGGGCTCCCAGAGACTTGGCCATCAACTAAGGGGTACACATGGTTCCAGGGGCAAGTGTGCCTTGTCGGGCATCAGTGAAAGGAGAGATCTTGGTCCTATGAAGGCTTGACAGATGTCCCAGCATGGAGAAATCGAAGTGGGGGGGTAAGTGGGAGTGGGTTGGGTGGAGGGACATCTTCTTGGAGCCAGGGGGTGGGAGGATGGGTTGGGGGTTTTCTGGGAAGGGGAAAATCGGGAAAGGGTATACGTTTGAAATGTAAATGAAGACAATATTCAATAAAAATTTTTTTCAAAGTGCCCCAAAGAGAAAGAAGCAGCAAAGCAAGATGTATAATAGTTGGCACAAGCCTTGTTTGTGACTTTGGTCAGCATGGGTATGAGTGGGGAAGCCCTGAATTTATGGGAGAGAGCACAATTTGTGGCTTCTGGACTGTGACTTGGCCAAGAGAAGTGGTACAGATGTCTATGGTGTAGGGTGACACACACACACACACACACACACACACACACACACACCCTTTTCCAATTCCAATTAAAGTCAAGTACTTTACTGGGGGGTGAAAAAAAACCTTAGGTATTAAGCAAAATGTTTCATGTTGGATATCTCTTAGCTATTAAATTGTGTAGTTCCAATTGAAAATGTGCTTACCCATCCTCATCATTGCTTGGATATTATGTTAACTCTTTGATTGAACTATGGCATGTAGAAGTAATTCGTGTAAATTCAATGTATCAGTTTTATTCATAAATACATGAGAATTTCATTCAAGTAAACAACAAATTGCAAATCGATATCTTAAAACTATCTGGGATAATTTCATTATATAAACCTGATTTTATATATATATATAAAATATATATATATTTAATATATATAATATATATTATATATAATATATAATATATATATTATATTTATATATAATATATAATATATATATATATAAACCTGGAGATTATATATATATATCTCCAGGTTTATATAATTAGAGAAGTCATCCTGAAGCTGTGTGACTCCACTTTAGATTTTACACTTTCACTATCAATTAAAATTGTATGTACTTATTCACTACTAACACAGAAGCAAAACAAAATTAAACTAGAACAACAGTGAACTTTGTATTTTTTTTCATGACTCATGAAATTAAAAGATTTTTTTTAACCTCCTAAGTTGTTTGGCCAAATTTACCAGGTAAGCGCCAGATTTTGATGTGCTGTTTTGAGCAGATTTGGGGGATGAACAAAAGCAGTCTTTTTTTTTTTTTTTTCCTGTCCAACACCTAGTAGCCTACCACCCAGCAGACGTAATGGGAAGAAAGGATACTAGAGAAGTGGACCTATTTAGAAAGGTTCTTTGGAACCCTTCTGTGTTGTCTGGAAGTCAGCAGTTGAGTTCCCAGGTTAGCACATGTGATCTACTCACAAACACTTCACAGATACACCAGCAGTCCTGTTTGGTAGAGTTGGAATATCAAATGTAAATCAGCAGTGCTGAGGCTACCCAGCAGAGAGAGCCAGGACTCAGCCTTGACTTGAGTCAGCAGGAGGGACCAGGAGGGACATCAGGAGAAGTACTCCACTGTGCCTCTCAGCGAAGCAAAGTCCAGCCTCCATCACTGTCAGTCAAGTCCTATTTACACCCTCCAAACACCATGTGTCCTATATGGGTCTTGCTCAGCATGTGCGTGTCTCAGCTGACTTCACTCAGCCAATCAGCCCGAGTCTATGGAAGAGGCAGAAAAGCTGAGGCACACCAACAGAAGTTTTTTGGTGCGTTTCTCTCTGTGGTGTCCTGACAAATGCAGCTCAGCTATACAATGTAAGGCGACCAATACCTGTGTGTTGTTAGCAAAGAATCCTTCATCACGTGTCCGTTCACACGCTTACTTTAGCAGAACATCCTTTCACCTGTGTCTGCTTCAGCTAAACATTCCTTCAAGTGTTTGCCCAAGCAAAACACCATCCAACTGACTTTCCGAAGAACCCTTAAGCTTCCACTACAGACATTGGCACAAAGGTAAAATACAAAATATTTCAGTAGAGAAACACATGGTGATAAACACCTGTGATCCCATAATAAGGAGTGGGAGACAGAGGGAATTGAAGGTCATTCTCAGCTACATAATAATATCAAGGCTAACCTTGACTACCTGAAATGCATGAGACCCTGTCTCAAAATAAAGAAAACAAGACAAAACCAAAAATATGTTAAAACCTTTCTTATTTGATATCATAAGGACCTGTAAGTTGTCAGTGTTTGCAGCTATTATTCATTGTGTTAGTAATAAAATTTTGTACACATGAAAAAAAAGACAAAAAAAAGAAATTTGTAAGTATTTTTGAAAAAGAAGCAAAGGGATCATTATTTGTTGCTGATATGATTTTATATGAGCAGAATATGTAAAAGATTCAGAGAAATATCAGTGTCAATAGGATCTAAAGGTTTCTGGATATGGATCAAATATCTTAAAATTAATTGTGTTTCTTTCAAATTTTTAAATTAAATATGAAAACATATACATTTTGTGTTTGTGTGAACAATAACCCATAGAGCTCACTTGAGAAGACAATGTATTTGTGATTCAGAAAACCTAAACTAGGTAACATTCAATGTTTTCACATGTGAAACTTCCATGATTCAATGATAGTTACTGTCCTATTGAAACATAAATTAAATGTAACCTCAAGCAACATACAGTTTAGTAGATATTTAATAGAAAATTGGGTAATTTTGAGATTCATAAAGAAATACAAATTCTCAAAGATAGTGGTTGCAATTTAAATTAACATCAACTGGGAATTGCTACCCTACTTTAGATCATTTGGTTTCCAGATAAAAGGCACAAAACATGTATAGATATAATAAGCCTTAAACAGCACGACAGCTGGCCAGATACTAACCCTCCTAGATTTTTTGTCTACTTCCATGCCAATATCCCCAAGATATGACTTTCTATGTTTTGCCTTGGCCACTGGTCACCAAGATTAGTCTAATAAACATCATGACTACATCCTGTTTGAAAACTACTAAAATATTTTAATAGTTACCAAATAAGTCTTCAGTGAGTTGATCTTATATGTACTGTCCTGTCAAATACTGTCCCTCTCCAACTATCAATACAAGGACTATATGAGTTTGCATTTGAACATGAATGTGTGCCAGATCCCTCACCATGTTTTTTACATAAATGTTCTCACTAAGCCATGAAGACATTAGGCATGATGAATGTAAACTCGTCAGTCCTAGCTTATAGAGGTCAAAACAATGACCTGGGAAGTAACACAACTGTGAAGAATCTTGTAGGAAGTGAGTTTGCCCATGGGCCTGGAGAGTTGAAAGTTTGAATCCTGAGGTTGGTATATTGGTGTGCACCATACATTCCCATAATAGTCATATATTTTCTTACCTCTGCTAAGGAAGTAGAGATGACCTTGAAACAGTGATTTGCTGTCTGTGATGAAGACTTGGGCTATTCCATTGGAGAACTTGACATAGTGCTTGGGGTAGCTTCGTCTGGGTCCAGCAGAAATAGACAACTGAATTGCTTGCTCCCTAATATGCCCCAGGCTTTGACTCTACTCCCTTAGGAAAGTTGGGAAAGAGAAGAATATCACATAAATACCTCATTCAATTTGATATCACATTAAATTAAATGTGCACTTCATATTTGTTAAGAAAGAATTAACTGGCTCCAGACCCTCTTAGTACCTAGTGACTAGTGTTTTTATCAAGTCTGCTTTACTCACCTCTCCCCATCCCTTATGGTTTTTTCTGCCTCCTGACCTTCCCCCACCCCACCCCACCCCACCCCCCGAATACATCAGCTCTGCCTCCTAATGACTCCTGTCTCTATTTCTCTGTGTTTTCGCTGCTTCATCCTTTTGGTCTTTGCAGAGCCTCTCATTTGTCATGGTAGTGTAAATGCCACGAGGAAAATTGAGAAGCCCTCCACAATCTGACTCTTGGCAGGTATAGAATTCCATCATTCTATCTGCACCTCTTTCCTAGTCCTTGCTTTATTTTATTTTCTCTAGTTGACATTGGTACCTTCAGCTTCAGGAAAATATTGCAACAGTGTGTCTCATGGTAGGTGTGACTCAAAGATGCATTCTGCATTAGAATGACTGGAAATAATGACTGATTTATCTTTGGTTGTTTCTCCCTCATTTCTTTATTCATAGGAAAATGAAGAAAGAAATTAATATAAACCAGATGTGGACATGTATGGGAGAGGCACTTTACTCTAGGCTCTGGATGTCAAGTGGGTGATTACTTGGTATAATGGACTTGCATACCCACCAATATAAAAGCATTCATCTAAGACCAGAAGTTTCTGTTTGTTGTGCATGGTGTATGCCTTTGTGTTTATTCTACAAAGCCTCTAAATTCTTTTCGTAACCACGAAAGATGCAATAGATGAATTTTTTAACTCACACATAGAAAAAAATAAAGCCTGAGGATTTCACAGATATAAACAGATACAGGGGGCTGTAGGTGCACATTGATTTTCCTAAAGTTTCTATCAAAATATGCCTAAAGTCTGTCATGGATATCTTTTTTTTTTTTTTTTTTTTTTTTTTTTTTTTTTTTTTTTTTTTTTTTGAGACAGGGTTTCTCTGTATAGCCCTGGCTGTCCTGGAACTCACTCTGTAGACCAGGCTGGCCTTGAACTCAGAAATCCACCTGCCTCTGCCTCCCAAGTGCTGGGATTACAGGCGTGCGCCACCACGCCCGGCTCTGTCATGGATATCTTAATGGAGATTTTTGTATGAATAAATTCTAAATGAATGTGCTGAAAGCAAGTAGGTTAAAAGCATTGAGATTAGCAAGAAAGAGCACTACTTGATCAGGTAAATGAGCAAAGATAGGCTCAGTTTGGGGTAAGAGGATAAGACCAGTGTCTCCTATGAGTGGAGTTTAAGGCAACTGGCAAGCTTTCTGGAAGTCTAAGCAAAGCACATGATCCATTGTTACTTTGTCTAAGAAAAGAAGGTGACAAAGAACTTAGCTCTCAGCTCCCATTGATCACTGGCTGGGAAGTATTCCTACTGTCTATTGGGTATTCCTTTTTCAGGCTGCCTGGTCTATGGGAGGAATGATCTTTAACTTTGGAAAAATCCACTATTTATGCTAGTTGAAGTAGGATGAGCCTATGCCCACACTGTAAAACCAAAACAATATATCTGAGTCATGAACTACAGAGACAACACTAGCCCTTATCAAATGAAATCTGCAATGTAAAGGTATTCACAGTCATGGATCTGCTTTCCTGTGATGCTGACTAGGGTAAAGGCAAAGATTAAGATAGCACCAAATATGTCTACTAAGAAGCACTATTCTGCTTTGCAGCACACATGACTTGCTGTGTCACCATACATATAACCACAATGTGTACCTCAGTGTACATAATACATTTTTGTTGAAGGTGAGAATATAATAAGTTGTTTATGCTAAGCATCCTAAAATTCAAAATTGGAAAGATAATTGTTTCATAAGGATTAAATCCGAAGGTTCGAATATGGCTTTTTATGGTTTAAAGTCACACAATAGAGAAAACAACCTTGTATAATCCAATTTAGTACATGACTAAATTAACTGCTATGACTCAACCCTTACCCCAGGATACAGAGCACAGGGCCAGACCAAATGCCAGCCAAGAATCATTCACAGCATGGAGTCTTCCACACAGAGTTCAGCTCACTTGTGAACAAACTGGAATTGGCTGTCCAGGAAAATTCTGCCACTGCAGTCTGAGTCGGAGTCTTCATTCATAGCTGAATAGAAGTTACTGAATGAAAGAAAGAAACGGGATGAAACTAGAAGTGATACTGTTCTTGTGCTAGCAATGATGACTCAGGGCTCACCTGCTCTCACATTTGCCCCCTTTCCCTGGTGGTTCCTAAGAAAGTGGTATGTGTGCATGTATTCACTGAGAGTCACAACTCAGTAGTAGCGTAATGGAGAGGTGGATGTAGGTCTGTCTGACTTTCAACTCCAATATTTTATAACTATGCTCTCCTTGAAAACCACTTCTAAAGAAGACAATAATATTCCAAGGGAAAACTTCCCCTGTAACATCAAAATATTACACATATTGTGGGCACATATTCAGAGAGAAGAAGAGAGGAAGAGAGAGAACAGAGTGACTATACCAGACTCTCCTTCATGTTTGACGGTCAGAAGCTTCTGAGACCATTGCTTCTCTTTTCTTCCCTGGCTCACACCAAGATCTCTGCCATACTCTGAGATCTCTGCCTCACATCGAGGTCTTTACCCCATACCATGAAGGCAAGTAAGCCATCTCAGGTTTCTTGTAATTCACTGGATGAGAAGTTGAAATTCTGTAGGTGCCAGCCTGAGTGGAGAACCTTTTACTCCAACTCTGCTCCCTAACTGCCAGTCTCCCAAGTTAATATCTGTTCACTCTCAACCGCCATTTTTAACATTCTTGCTAATCCATCTTGCTGTATCCAGAAAACATGATTGTACAAAAACAAACAAACAAACAAACAACAACAACAACAACCCTTCCCAAACCTCTATTTTCTGCTGTGAAACACTGTTTGATTCCAGAAGCAAATCTGGGGTTTATTCATCTCTGGATCGGGCTTCCCACAATAGTTTCTACCATTGAACGTGACTGTCATTTACCTTGACTTGCTCATTGGACTGTTACAATTGTGATTTTAGATGTGCTGCTTTGTGGATAGTGTAGAATTCGACTGAGTGTTTTACATATTCAAGTAACAAAAACACAGCATTTCAAGCATTAACACAGGCAAGTGCATGGAATCACCAAGGCCCACTTATAAACACACCTTGTACTTCAGTCCAGACCTCTGTGTGCAATTGCTGACTAAGTCACATGTGTCAGCGAACCAACATGTAGGGAAAGAGATCTTCATACATAGGTTCATAAGAGAAATCTCTGCCTTATTTTTCTGAACATCCAGACATTGATTGTCACCCATTCTTGTAGGGGAGTGGGGCATTGCTACTTTGCATAGTTGGGAGATTCATGCACACACTATGCTTCTATAGGCACACTAAGTGCTACATGGAACAGTTTTGATTAGGATCCAGCATGTCACCTTTGAGCTATTATTGCCTTATCCAGTGGTTCTTACACTTTCTAATGCTGCTACCATTTAAGACAGTTCCTCATGCTGTGGTTCCTGCAACCATAAAAATATTGCATTGCTACTTTAAAACTTTAATTTTGCTGTTTTGTGAATTGTGCTATAAATATCTCATATGCAAGATATCTGCAACTCACACAGGGGTCAACTCTTAGGCTGAGAAGCACTGCCTTATCCTATAAAAAAAGATTTTGATCTTTAAAATAATAGATGATGAAAATAGTGCAGGGAGGTGATAAAGTCAAACCCAACTTAAGTCCACACACTTTAAACAGTACAAAACATCCACTGTCAGCATAGAGAGACTTCCCTGGTATGTGTTTATATACAATTTCACAAACAAATAACAGAAGAAGGGAGGGAAAATGTATATACAGAGAAAAACTAAATAGAAAACAATGCTTATCAGTATAATTCCATTGAAATTCTAAATCTTATGAAGGAAACTTATCCTGTCAAAAATACTGGCTGGCTTTTGTTCCTGGACAGCATAGGTCATGAATCAACTTCAACCACTGCTAGACTTCATCAACTAGAATGCCATCAAGACTACAGTATTGCTGGAATAGAATTACATCTAATTCTGTAATTGTACTATATTTAACCAAGGTACCTCCTATATTTCCCTGAATATAAAAACAGAATGTTATTCCTCTATCATGGGGACACTGACTTTTTTCCCCTGTCAGAATGCTCACTGTCCTAAAATACTCTACCATAGACATAATCCCAATAAGCAATCAAAAAATCAAAATTAATTATTTGCTGCTTAAAAATAGCCAGAACAAATATCATTTTATATACCTTTTAAAAATTAGTTATGGATACTCACCAGTATTATTATTGCAGATTCTAATCAGCTGGTCACTCTTCTATGGTTTGTAATCTCACAGGTTTGCCCAGTTCATTTGTTTCTTTCTACAGTCTAAGCCAGTTTACCTTCACCTTGGCAAATCCCAGTGTACTTTTATCTGGTTATACATAAAACAGCAAGTATGGCCCTCACACAGTGCACATAGGTAAGTTCTCAACTTTTGGGCTTAGATTTTTCAAAATATCCTTTGATAAGGGTTCTTAAATATTTCAACCTCCCTTCAAGCTCATGACCCAAGGTAAGGGAGAAAGATGGTTAATAGGGCAAGAGGGATGTGCACAATTTTAGAAGTATTTCTTTGGGGCAATCCCAATCTTTGTTGTCAGGATATTAGCAGTCCAATATAATTGGCAAGTACCAAACATGAATCAGTAGCAGCAGCTCAATCCTAAAGAAACTAAGGCCCCACCAGATACACAGAAGCAGCAAGAAGCAGCCTGAATAACATGTGAAGTTCTTTGGTACATTTCTCTCTCCAGTCATGACAAGTGAAGACCAGCAAGGACCAGCAAAGTATTGCAAGGTGAACCAATGCAAGATCATTGTCATCCAATCTGCTGTATTCTATTTATACTCTTAACAAAAGTCACACATCACCTCAAGTGTCTGCCTCAGCAAAACAGCCTCACATTTCTGCTTCTTAGAAACATCCTCTCACATGTCTGCTCAACAAAACATCCTCTCATAGGACAGCATCCAGAAAAAAGATCACATGATACCACCAAGACTGTAAGAAAGCAGAAATTTTAACTTCATCAACCAATCCAACTTTCTCCAAATATGCAAGTGTAACTTGGTGCTAATGATTTCTTCCAAAGTGATACACTGGGTATTCTCACTCAGGAAATGCAGATACGATAATGCTCACAAGCAGAGAATAGGGTGACTAGTACCTCAAAAGGTTATAAGATGTACAACGTTGGCTAAATACCTGGAAATTATTTAGCAAAAATAGAACAGTTGCATTCTCAACATCATTAGAATATATCTATTATAACTTTTATTAATTAATTAATTTTTATACCCCATATTTTATTCCCCCAACCCCCATCCACCCTCTCTAACTATTCCACATCCCATACCTCCTTCCAACCCCACTGTCTTCATGTGCATGTCCCCACCCTCCACCTTGACCTCTAAACTCTCTGGAACCTCCAGTCTCTTGAGGGTTAGGTGCATCATCTCTGAATGAACTTAGACCTGGCAATCCTCTACTGTATGTGTATCCCAGGGATGCAAGATTGGTTCAATATACAAAAATCTATTGACATAATCCACTATATAAACAAACTCAAAGAAAGAACATCACATGATCATCTCCTTAGAAGTAGAAAAAGCATTTGATAAAATACAACACCCCTTCATGTTAAAAGTATTGAAGAGATCAGGAATTCAAGACCCATATCTAAACATAATAAAACCAATTTACTCCAAACCAACAGCCAATATCAAATTAAATGGAGACATACTTGAAGCAATTCCACTGAAATTGGGTACAAGACAAGGATGCCCACTCTCCCCATATCTATTCAATATAGTACTTGAAGTGCTAGCTAGAACAATAGGACAACAAAAAAGAGATCAAGGGGATAAAAATTGTCCAAGAAGAAATAAAGGTATCTCTCTTTGCAGATGATATGGTAGTATACATAAGTGACCCCAAAAATTTTACCAGAGAACTTCTCCAGCTGGTAAACAACTTCAGCAAAGAGATTGGAAATAAACTTAACTCAAATATATCAGTAGCCTTACTTTATACAAATGATAAACAGGCTGAAAAAGAAATTAGGGAAACAACTCCCTTCACAATAGCCACAAATATTATAAAATCTATTGGGGTAACTTTAACCAAACAAGTGAAAGATCCGTATTATATACAATAACTTCAAGTCTCTCAAGAAAGAAATTGAAGAAGATATCAGAAAATGGAGAGATTTTTCCATACTCATGGACTGGCAGAATTAACACAGTAAAAATGGCCATTCTCCCAACGGCAATCTATAGATTCAATGCAATCCCTATCAAAATCCCAACACAATTATTCAAAGACATGGGAAGAGTAATTCTCAAATTCATCTGGAAAGACAAAAAACCTCAGAATAGTGAAACAATTCTTAACAATAAAAGAATGGCTGGGGGAATCACCATCCCTGACCTCAAGCTTTACTACAGAGCAATAGTGATAAAAACTGCATGGTAATGGTACAAAGACAGACACATTGATCAATTGAATAGCATTGAGGACCCAGAAATAAAACCACACACTTATGGACACTCGATCTTTGACAAAGAAGCAAAAAATATACATCTACTGTCATTTTAAATACCCCATTTTAACAACAGTCATCATCATCTTTGTTTTAATTATAGAGGCAATGAAACCAGTGGTTAAATTGCTACCAAAGAATTTTATATTGTTACATGTCAACTCACTATGACTGAATCATTATAGACATTTTAGGTTGCAGGCTTAAGATTTGTTTAAAAGATATTCTTGTTGATTGGATTCCAGAAACTCAGACTTCCCCAGGTTAGCATACTTCTCTCCTCGCTGCTGAAACATGCAAAATGGCCCTAAGTTTCCCATGAACCTTTTGTGTGAGTATGTTTCATTTGTGAGTCCAAAGTAAAAATATAGTCTTACCCAGTGTGTTGGCTATATTCTGGCCTCTTCTTAAAATATAAAACCTTGCAAACCCAAAGCACTTTGCTCTCCATGTACAAGAGAGGTCTTAGTTCATAGAGAGAGCAGTCCATAGCTCTCTTATTTTAGAACATAGAATCCAAAATGTCTGCTCTCATATAGGTCATCTTTTGGAAGAGTGTCCATCACTAAACCACCAACCAAGGAGAACACATGAAGGGACCCATGGCTTCAGCCACATATGTAGCAGAGGATGGCCTTGTTGGGCATCAAAGGGAGGAGAAATCTTGGTCCTGTGAGGGCTCAATGTACCAGTGTAGGGGATTCAAGGGCAGGGAGGCAGGAGTGGGTGGGTGTGTGGGAAAACACCTTATAGAAGCAGGGGGAGGGGGGTAGGATAGGTCCAGTGGGGGGCCAGAAAAGGGGATGACATTTGAAATATAAAGAAAATATCAAATACAAAAAAATCACAATGATTATAATTTATAAAAAAAAAGAAGAGTGTTCCTTTTATCTCCATATAATGCTACTTTCCAACATTATAACAGAAGTACTCTGCCCTAAATCCCTTGTTCTTAACTTGAGGAGTGCAAGTCAGAAAACATAAAAGCAGTTTATTTACTTCAGGCACATCTGTTCCATCTTCACTGGTAACAGGCCTCTACTGGAGTGGTATTGCTTCTGTTCACTTTTACTGGGAAGCCCTTCATCAATAATGAGAGCAAAGCACCAGAACAATAGGCAGGGCTCCATGAGGGCAACTTAGTTTGGATTATGGGGGCCAATACTGGCCTCATCTGCCCATTTAACATAGTCTTGGCCATTGCCAGTGATTTGCCCAGATGGCTTGGTTAATGAGAAATTGCACATCTAAGCTTGCCCCTTTCGGCATATGATGTATAAAGAAATGACTCAAAATCTCAGCAAATTCTAAATATGCGAAAGTCACAATGCCAGGTGATATTAAATAATGCACACTACATTCACAACTTTAGGGACTATTGACAGTAACTCAAAATATTCATTCCACCTCTAAAGCTACACAACACTGAAGTCCTGAAAAATGGAGTTAGGTGAAGAATAAGTTTTTGTCCAGCCTCCGGCAGAAGTTCTTATGACACACAGTTATGTCTCTTTAAGACAAGTTCAATTTAAGTTCAATGAGATAATGCTCACTTCTGCCTCTAGTCAAAACCAGAGCTTTACTACTATGAAGAATGGATTCGATTCACAATTTCTGTGAGCAGATTAGAGGCCCAACCTCCCCCCTTTGCTTTCCTCTCTACCTATCAGTGAGGCGGTTAAGAGCCCCTCTAGTGCCGGTGAGAATCTGAGCTACAGAAGCCAACCCTATTCCCATTGTCTCTCTACCCAGACCCTAAAGGCATCCTCTCTCCTCTGTTTTTTATGCCATCCATAAACCTGCTATGAAATTGCTTTTCTTTTCCTTTAGATGCTGTGAGAATGCAAGTAATAAACCTTTTTATAACCTCTTGGTGAGTTTGTGACACCATCACCAAACCTAGTATTAGGTTAAGGGAAGGAAGGCCCTTTCACTTTTACTGGGCTGGCTGCAACAGGCTACATCTTAGTTACTCTGACACTGGAAATACACAAAATAGAGATTGTAGCATTGGGGCACTGACAATATCATATTATCAAAGCACTGTAAGATTTTTTTAAAAGTTTATCACACTGCCTAGAATACTTGCGGTGGCTAGTATTGTCACATTTCAGAATCTAGAGGCATCTGTGAGATAAGCAATAAGGTATATCTTTGAGCTACTACCTTGGTTATATTAACTGATTTCGAAGGACTCTCCCACCATGGGTGGCAACATTCCATGACTGAGACCCCGGACTGTGTTAATGAAGAAGGGAAGCTGAGTATTGACAGTGCAGTCTCCCATCTCTGTTTTTGGATTGTGAAGATCATGCACTTCACTACTGCCGTGGCAGTCCTTGCCATGATCGACTGAGCCTCGAATCACGAGCTGCAACAATCACTCACTCTGCAAAGGTGCTGGAGCATTTCGCCAACAGAAAACAAAACCAATACAATATCTGAGCTGCAAAATTTGAACTAAAATTTCTCAAAGCAACATATATGTGTATACATATATCTATATGTCTATGTTGCAGTTTACACAGATTTCTTAAGCTAAGACTCATGAAAAGAGAACAATGCACATATGTACATACATATTGCCCCCTTGCTATCATCTCACCTGTGAATATGTTAGATAAACCCACTGAACACTGGCAAACGCCTGACTGTGAAAGCGGCAAGGCTGTAATCGGCTCCACATTTCTTCAGTATGAAAAAAATCTTCAACATTATTTCCTACGAGTGCAAATCTTGATTTTATTTAGTATATGTTTTATGGGAAAATTACTTTTAGATGTATTTACATTGTAAAAACTCCAATTAGAGAAAATTCCTCATCTTTGTGGTCAAGGGTACTCTGGTGGTGAGTCTCCTATAAAGGTGGCATTTTTCTTTTTTTCTTTTTTCTTTTTTTTTGCTTTCTTTTTTTTAATTTTTTATATTCTTTGTTTACATTCCGAAGGCTTTCCCCTTTCCCAGTTTCCCCCTCACCATATGTCCCATATGTCCTATTCCCATCCCCTGCCCCCACCCCCCACCCCCCCCGCTCCCGCCTATTCCCCAATCACCACCCCCAACCTCCACTCCTGCCTATTCCTCAATCACCATTTCTCTGTTCTGTTCTGGTACACTCCTACAAAACTGGATCCAGTCCTTTCAGGACCAGGGTCTTCTCCTTCCTTCTTCTTGGGAATCTTTTGACTTGCTAATTGTGCCTTGAGTATTCAGAGCTTCTGGGCTCATTAATATCCACTTATCAGTGATTGCATTTCATGTGTATTCTTTTGTGATTGGGTTAACTCGCTTAGGATGATATTTTCCAGATCCAACCACTTGCCTACAAATTGCATGAATTCATTATTTTTAATTGCTGAGTAGTATTCCTTTGTATAAATATACCACATTTTCTGTATTCATTCTTTCTTTGAGGGACATCTGGGCTCCTTCCAACTTCTGGCTATTATAAATAAGGCTGCTATAAACATAGTGGAGCATGTGTCTTTATTGTATGCAGGGGAATCCTCTGGGTATATGCCCAGGAGTGGTATGACAGGGTCCTCTGGAAGTGACATGCCCAATTTTCTGAGGAACCGCCACACTGATTTCCAGAGCGGTTTTACCATTTTGCAGTCCACCAACAGTGTAGGAGTGTTCCTCTTTCTCCACATCTTCGCCAGCACCTGTTGTCTCTTGAGCTTTTAATCTTAGCCATTCTGACTGGTGTGAGGTGGAATCTCAGGGTTGTTTTGATTTGCATTTCCCTGATGACTAATGATGTTGAACATCTCTTAAGGTGTTTTTCAATGAGAATTTCTTGCATTATTAATATCAGATCTGTATGTACTCACATTGTCCTAAGGGAGAATAGCCCTTGTAGTGAACTCTTGTGGCAAGGGAGTTGTAGTTACTTGTCAGAAAAGAGTTTAAAAAACTCAAAAGAAACTTTAGGTTGAGAAAAAATGGAAAGTTCTATACTTACAAATGCTTCTACTAGAATATAGAAAATAAAAATTAAAAAAAAAAACCAAAAAAAAAAAAAAACCAAATGCTTCTACTAAAGACCAGCATTGTGGGATGATCTCTGTCTCTGTCCCTCTCCCTTTCTCTCTCCCTTTTCCTCCCCCCATCTCTCTGATACACTAATGAACACACACACATACTTATTTAGAACTTTATCCATGAACTTGTAATTAACACAGTGTCAAATCCTTTTGGCAGTTAGAGACTCGATCTTATTTACTAAAAGCTCCTTTGCCTTTTAGAATGACGTTGAATAGGACCATCTTTGTATCTATTTGTGTACTGATACCTTCTTCAAAGCACAAATATACACATTTGAGATTGTGGACCAAGAGCAGAACATGAATTTTCACAGATAATCTCTGTAATGGATTGGCTTCCCATCGCAAGGCATTGCATTCTTTTAACTGAAAACTTGCAGGTTTTCATTTGTCACATTTTACTGCTTTGGGGGTCATATAAATGAACTCTTCTGTCGGTGAGCAAGATTTCATTAGACTCTTGTTTATATTCCACACAATTTATTGTGCAGAGTCATACTCACATTTATTAATATTTCTTTAATCCTTTCTCTGAGTTTACAAAATAACTACAACATTATCCTTTTCCTTTTCTTTCTTCAAACACCCTAGTACCTTTCCTTTTCCCCCTTCTGATTCATGGCCTCTTTTTTTCACTAATTGTTACTGCATGCATAATTATATGTGTATATACATATATATTCCTAAATAAAACTTATTCAGTCCACATAATATTACTTGCACATGTCCTTTTAAAGATTATTAACTTACTATTAATGCTCTCAGATGAAACATCAGCTCTCTTTCCTTAAGAGATATCTTTCTAATAAAAGATATCCAAAAATTATTTGTTGCGGGGAAGAAAATAGATTGCTCAATGTATGAGTCAGTGACATTCAACATTTCAAGGGACAGAGTGTAAAAAATACAAGTATGCCAAAGACAAGGCAGGGAGTTTTGATGGGAGCATTGGTGTGTGCTTAGGACGAATGAGGGTGGTGTTAGAAGAATCTGTGAATCACTGTTCATTGGATATGAACACCCACTGGGGTTCCCAACCAATATCTTATTCCAATTTGTAGTTGAAACATGACAAGGCAGAGGAATTATTTTTGTTTTTATTTTCTTTTTTACTATTTATTTATTTATTTATTTATGACTTTATTTGTATATTTATTCTATTCATATTCCAGTATCAGTTCCCCCTCTCCTCCCAGTATCCCCACACACAGATATCTTCTTAACTCCTGCATTGTATCCTCTCCCACTGAGATCAGACAAGGTGGCCCAGTTAAAGGAATAGGATCTATAGTCATGTGACAGATTCAGGGAGAGCCTCTGCCTCAGTTGTTGGAGGATCAATATAATGCACTTCTCCTACCTATGTTTGTGGGACCTAGGTCCAGCCCATGCTCACTCTTTGACTGGTGGTTCAGCCTCTGGGGGCCTTCAAGGATCCAGGATAGTTGACTTTGTTGGTCTTTCTATGGAGTCCATGTCTTCCTCTGGTCCCTCAATCCTTCTCCGTACCTTCCACAAGACTTCCCATGTTCCATCTAATGTTTGGATGTGGGTCTCTGCATCTGTTTCCACTGACTGCTAAGTGTAGCCTCTCAGAGGACCATTATGCTAGGCTCACGTCTAAAAGGGATGACAGATTACCACTAATAGCACCAGGGATCAGTTCTTGCCCATGGGATGGGTCTCCATTTAGGCCACTCATTGGTTGCCATTCCCTCCGTCTCTGCTCTATCGGTCCCTGCACATCGCATAGGCAGGACACATTTTGCATTAATTATGTTGTGGATGGGTTGCTGTACTTATTCTTTCACTGGGAGCTCTGCCTGGCTGCAGGGAGTGGCCACTTCAGGATCCATATCGCCCATTCCTGGGAGTCTATGGGAGTAGCACCCATAGACAGCCTGGGACCTCCCCTTGTCCCAGGTCTCTAGCGTGTCCTAGAGGTGTTCCCCTCCCCAACCACCACTGATTTTCATTCTCTCTCCTCTTCTCTCCCTACACACCGTTACCACTACCAACCCCTCTCCGCTCCCCTCCCTATCCCGTTCTCACCCAACTGCCTCTATTATGTGATGCATCTCAGTTTTAGGCTTCTAATACCCCTTTGAAGTGATTTACCTCTGCTCTGAAACCACTTGGTTTCTTACTCATGCAGTAGACAAAATACATTGGCACGTAGTTCTAAGTGACTATCAAGACTCAAAGAAATCGCTCACCCAAAGCTAAGATGCACACTCTTGTTTCTAGGCTATACTAAAGCAGTCAAACCCAAGTGGATTAAGAGAAAGCCAACATCAAACTGGCTTTTTATTTCATCCTCCCCCCCTCCCCTCCCCGTCCCTCTCTCCCTCCCTTCCTGCCCCTTTCCATCACTCAAATTTGAAAAGGCTGACATTGAAGACCATTGCATTTAGTTTTCAGGATAATTTCTGACTCCCTCAAGAATGTGTAAAATAATATTTTCTAGGGCATTTTGGTGGAAAACTGTGCAGGTGGTTGAGAAAGATCAGTTTTTACTTATGAGTTGAAAGGTGATGCTGCAGGTCATAGTTACATGACATAATCTGATCTTTATAGCTAAAAGGTAGAACTGGTATTTTGAATTGCTATCATATTTTTTCTCTGTTTCAAATAAGTTAAATGGCAAAATATTAATTCATATGCTTTCACAGAAGAAAGCATTTGCTTCATAAAAGTTAAAGTCTGTAGCAGAACTCTGTCTTATCTGGTATCACTGGGAGGGGTGTGGGTATGTGGGTAGGGGAGCAGCCTCATAGAGGCAGTGGAAGTTGGGAGGGGATAGAGAGTTTGTAGAAGAGGAACTTTGAAGGGGGATAATTTGAAATGTAAATAAATAACCAAAAAAAAAAAGTTAAAGTCTGCCCCCTCAAAGTACCCAGAATTTATTTTCTAATTTATCATATTCAAGCAAAACCATTTTATATAAAAAATTTCAAGTTGATAATTCCATTGTGTAATACATAATTTAGAAATTAAAGCTTATTTAATAATTTTCATAGTTATCGGAACCAAAATGTATAAGTAAATTTAGAATATAAGCCTGTAAACTATATTTGTGCAAATTTATAATCTATTCTGTTCAGAGAGGAGTGAACTTTCATATTAATAGAAGTAATCATAAAATTATATTTTCTCTCATTGCCATAATGATTATTGTGAGTTGGGGAAATCAATAGCTTTCAAAACTGTGCCTTTTTTCATTTTTTCTTGCCTGGAGTATGTGAACTGCTTGAAAAGACTCAAGAACTTCTTTACTTATGAGAATTAACCCTCTTACTTACAGAGGATTTTATCACATGCGAGAGTAAACTGAGCATGCAGGTTTGTTTGATGGACTCCTCCCAGTGTCAGAGAAGCCTTGTACTTCTCCCGGGATATTCAGGAAATTAACACTCTGCTGCTGTGAAGAGTCCTCACACACCGCCCAGATAGATGAGCTGATTGCTTCTGCAATTCCCCCATGCTTCGTCACACCTTAATAATTATGCACAATAAGGACAATAATGCTTGCTATTGTGCCCTGCCCAGGATCACAGTAGTACAGAGGAAACTCTTTTGAGTACAATGAAACAGAGGTATTAACTAGATCTCACCTTTGATCAAGGCCCTGTGTGCCGACTGATGAACGGAAACTAAAGAACAGTACTTGAAAGGAACACTAGGAATTGGATTACTGGACAGTGAAAGACAGAGATGCATTATAACCAAAGGCATTATACATATTCCTATTGCTGCCTAAAGAAGAATGAATAAAATACAATATTCTCTAACCTTGAATAATAGAGGAAGGACCTGAAGAATCATAATAAAAATCCCTTGATGATAATTTTTATACACACACACACACACACACTGGGGGAGAGAGAGAGAGAGAGAGAGAGAGAGAGAGAGAGAGAGAGAAGAAAGAATATAAGAAATAAATAAATAAATAAAGAAAGAAAGAAAGAAAGAAAGAAAGAAAAAGAAATTTAAAAAAGGAAGGAAGAATAACAATTTGGCTTGAAATACCAGTCTTTTCGATACTGCTTACAAATAATGTTAGAAAATAAAAGCTGATAATTTTAAATGAGATCCATACTTTTCTCAGTAATGGATGCCAAAAGATATTGGAGTCACCTCCTATTGTATTTATATAAGTCAGTTTGGCAGCATTTTGAGCTAGCTGTGCTGTGGATAGAAACCACTGACTAGAGTGACAGGTGTGACATTGTACTTCCCGCTATCCTAGGAACAGGTAACACAAAACTACACACTGTAAAGATAATTATTCAGGATAATTGGTATGCCGCCTTTCTTTTCAAAAATTAAAATTATTTTTGGTTCGACAATGTATTCATTTGACGCTTTTTTTCCCCACTTTAAAATGAATTCAGTGCCTGAGCAAAATGCTGGATTGACAGACTTTTGGAGAGGCATCAGTTTATCCCTCAAACCAGGATGGCATGGCAGAAGCATGGGCAGCGCCCAATCTTAGGCAGGTGGAGCTCTCAAAAAAGAACATCCACACTCTTGTCAGTACCATTTGAAGCTCTCCCTCACACCAGGTTTACATGAAAGGAGAGGTTCCTTGGCTGTGACTCACACAACATTTGCCTTCCCTTGTTAAACTGTGATTCTCCAGCCAATTTGGGGATTAACATAAATCTGCCCTTGTCACTGGCTCAGCGTAAAGAGCCTGCAAAACTAATACATCCACTGCTAAACCCCAATAATGCATCATGTTTTTTATCTGGAAAGTTCATCCTCAGTCAGTCCAGGAATAGACAGAAATACACTGGAGACAGGAGGTGCTCAGTGGGGATCTGGTTTGTTTCATGTGTGTGGACATCACTGGAAAGTAAGAGTTCACCCTAAAATTAAAGCAGTTTTTCAGTTGAATATCCCCCTTACTTGTTGGATAACATTCCTTTGAACACTGCAGCCTTAGCCTCATGAGATTAGAACAAAGGCATTACTGAATTCAATGGCATGGTTTCTTACTGTTTACTTTTTTAGAAAAAAAGATAATAGATCTGACTAGTTTTGACATTTCATCTATGTGTCTGATATTACTAGTGAAAATTCTGTAATAACTGTAATGATTAATCCCAAGAGCTGTATTTTGGGAATTACAGATGCTTAGGTCCAGAACACATGACACATACATTTTCAGATGGAAAGAAAAAACTTAAGACCATAGTAAAAACTTGGTGAGACCTCTGTAATGAAAATAAGCTATGGTAAGAGATTTGTAAATTGGAAGCCGGAGTGTCACCCAGCGTGCCAGGTGCTCAGAACCATCCGGCGGTGGCGGCGGCGGAACCAGGTACCCGAGACAGCCCGAGCTTAAGACCTTCGGGGACTCAGGCCTGGAGTGGGAGTTGGGCACAGAATAGCGGCTGCACTCTGCACTCGCGGGGCGGACCCCGAGCTCCCTGCAGGCAGCTGCCATATTGCCTGCAGCTTCCCGTCCAGCTGGTGGTGAGGAAGCCGGAGTCAGCCAGTGTGCCAGGTGCCCAGACCCAGCCGGAGGCCGAACCAGCCTCCCATCCAGCCAGTGGCAGGGAAGCTGGAAACCGGACCCAGCCAGCTTCCCAGCAGCTTGGGACCAGCAGGCAGAACCAGATAACTGAGATATCCCAACTTTAAGACCCCTGGGGAAACAGGATATCAGACAGCAAACCCTGAGCAGGAGCAGTGCAGAGCAGCCGCCCAACAGGCAGAACCAAATACCTGGGATATCCTGAATTTAAGACCTCGGGGGACTCAGGCCACCTGTCAGCAATCTGTGAGCAAGAGCCCCGCAGGACAGTGATTCAGGTATCCCAGTCTCTGGGAAATAGCCTTATAACCCCACAGGAGGGTCAAGCACCAGCTAGTATCTACAGGACCAACTAACACCAGAGTTAACCAGATGGCAAAAGGCAAACGTAAGATCGCTACTAACAAAAATCAAGGCAATATGGCGGCATCCGAACCCAGTTCCCCAACAGCAATAAATATTGGATACCCCGAAACACAAGAAAAACAAGACTCAGATCTAAAATCACTGGTCAGGATGCTGATAGAGGAACACTTAGATAAATCTCTTAAAGTAATACATGAGAAAATAGATCAAAAGCTAGAAGCCATTGCAAGACAAACACAATTAAATCCCAGATATCTCAACACACCAGAAAAACAAGACTCAGATCTAAAATCACTGGTAAAGATGCAGATTGAGGATCACTTAGATAAATTTCTTAAAGTAATAGAGGAGAAAATAGATCAAAAACTAGAAGCCCATACAAGGCAGACACAAAAATCACTTAAAGAAATCCAGGAGAATATAGAGCAAAAAATGAATCCCAAAAAGGGGGAGAAACAAAAATCACCTAAAGAAATACAAGAGAACATGGGTCAACGAGTAGAAGTCATAAAGGAGGAAACACAAAAATCCCTTAAAGAATTACAGGAAAACACAAACAAGCAACTGAAAGATCTGAGCAAAACCATACAAAATCTAAAAACAGAAGTAGAAACAACTAAGCAATCGCAAAGGGAGACAATGTTGGAGATAGAAAACCTTGGGACGAAATCAGGAGTCATAGATGCAAATATCAACAATAGAATACAAGAGATAGAAGACAGAATCTCAGATGCTGAAGATACCATAGGAACCATGGATTCAACAATTAAAGAAAATGCAAAATGCAAAAAGCTGGTAACCCAAAACATTCAGGAAATCCAGGACACAATGAGAAGACCAAACCTAAGGATTATAGGGATAGATGAGAATGAAGATCTACAACTTAAAGGGCCAGCAAATATCTTCTACAAAATTATGGAAGAAAATTTCCCCAACCTAAAGAGAGAGATGCCCATGAATATACAAGAAGCCTATAGAACCCCAAATAGACTGGACCAGAACAGAAATACTTCCCGTCACATAATAATCAAAACCCCAAATGTACTAAACAAAGAAAGAATATTAAAGGCAGTAAGAGAAAAAGGACAAGTAACATATAAAGGAAGACCTATCAGAATTACACCAGACTTCTCACCTGAGACCATGAAAGCTAGAAGATCCTGGGCAGACCTCATGCAGACCCTAAGAGAACACAAACTTCAGCCAAGACTACTATACCCAGCAAAACTCTCAATTGCCATAGATGGGGAAACCAAGATATTCCAAGACAAAACCAAATTTGCAAGATACTTATCTACAAACCCAGCCCTACAAAGGATAATAGGGGAAAAATACCAACACAAGGGGGGAAACAACACCCCAGAAGAAACAAGATAGAAACCCCATCTCATCCAACCCAAAAGAAGAGAACCACTCAAATACAAATAATAATAACAATTCCCAAAATGTCAGGAAGTAATAATTACTATTCCTTAATATCTCTTAATATCAATGGACTCAATTCCCCAATCAAAAGACACAGACTAACAGACTGGATACGGAAACAGGACCCTACATTTTGCTGCATACAGGAAACACATCTCAGTGTCAAAGACAAACACCACCTTAGAGTAAAAGGCTGGAAGACAGTTCTACAAGCAAATGGTCCCAGGAAACAAGCTGGAGTAGCCATTCTAATATCAGATAAAATCGACTTTCAACCTAAAGTCATCAAAAGAGACACAGAAGGTCACTTCCTGCTTGTCAAAGGGAAAATCCACCAAGAAGAATTCTCAATACTGAACATCTATGCACCAAATGCAAGGGCACCCTCATTCGTAAAAGAAACTTTACTAAAGCTTAAAGCACACATCGCACCTAACACAATGATTGTAGGTGACTTCAACACTCCACTCTCCTCAATGGACCGATCAGGAAAGCAGAAACTAAACAGGGACACAGTGAAACTAATTGAAGCTTTGGACCAATTGGATTTAACAGATATATATAGAACATTCCATCCTAAAACAAAAGAGTATACCTTTTTCTCAGCACCGCACGGTACCTTCTCAAAAATTGATCATATAATTGGTCACAAGACAGACCTCAACAAATACAAGAAGACCGAACTAATCCCATGTCTCCTATCGGATCACTATGGAGTAAAAGTGGTCTTCAATAGCAAGAAGAACAACAGAAAGCCCACATACACATGGAAACTGAACAATACTCTACTCAATGACACCCTGGTCAAGGAAGAAATAAAGAAAGAAATCAAAGACTTTTTAGACTTCAATGAAAATGAAGGTACGACCTACCCAAATCTCTGGGATACAATGAAAGCAGTGCTAAGAGGAAAACTCATAGCCCTGAGTGCCTCCAAAAAGAAACTGGAAAGAGCATACACTAGCAACTTAACAGCACACCTGAAGGCGCTGGAACAAAAAGAAGCTAACTCACCCAGGAGGAGTAGAAGAGAGGAAATCATCAAACTAAGGGCTGAAATCAATCAAGCAGAAACAAAGAGAACCATACAAAGAATCAACAAAACCAAGAGCTGGTTCTTCGAGAAAATCAACAAGATAGATAAACCCTTAGCTAGACTAACCAAAGGGCACAGAGATAGTATCCAAATTAACAAAATTAAAAATGAAAAGGGGGATATAACAACAGAAACAGAGGAAATTCAAAAGATCCTCAGATCCTACTACAAAGGTCTATACTCAAAACAACTGGAGAATCTGGAGGAAATGGACAATTTCCTAGACAGATACCAAATACCAAAATTAAATCAGCATCAAGTAGACCAGCTAAACAGTCCCATAACCCTTAAAGAAATAGAAGGGGTTATAGAAAGCCTCCCAACCAAAAAAAGTACGGGACCAGATGGTTTTAGTGCAGAATTCTACCAGACCTTCAAAGAAGACTTAACACCAATACTCTTCAAACTATTCCACAAAATAGAGACAGAAGGGACACTGCCCAACTCGTTCTTCGAAACCACAATTACGCTGATACCTAAACCACAAAAAGATCCAACAAAGAAAGAGAACTACAGGCCAATTTCTCTTATGAATATAGATGCAAAAATACTAAATAAAATTCTTGCCAACCGAATCCAAGAGCATATCAAAACGATCATTCACCATGATCAAGTAGGCTTCATTCCAGGAATGCAGGGATGGTTTAATATACAGAAATCCATCAATGTAATCCACTACATAAACAAACTAAAAGAAAAAAACCACATGGTCATCTCATTAGATGCTGAAAAAGCATTTGACAAAATTCAGCATCCTTTCATGCTAAAAGTCTTGGAAAGAGCAGGAATTCAAGGCCCATACCTAAACATAGTAAAAGCAATCTACAGCAAACCAGTAGCCAACATCAAAATAAATGGAGAGAAACTTGAAGCAATTCCACTAAAATCAGGGACTAGACAAGGCTGTCCTCTCTCTCCATATCTTTTCAATATAGTACTTGAAGTTCTAGCGAGAGCAATCAGACAACTTAAGGAAGTCAAAGGGATACAAATTGGAAAGGAAGAAGTCAAAGTATCATTATTTGCAGATGATATGATAGTCTACTTAAGCGATCCAAAAAACTCCACCAGAGAACTTCTACAGCTGATAAACAACTTCAGCAACGTGGCTGGTTATAAAATTAACTCAAGCAAATCAGTAGCCTTCTTGTACTCAAAGGACAAGCAGGCTGAGAAAGAAGTTAGGGAAATAACACCCTTCACAATAGCCACAAACAACATAAAGTACCTTGGCGTAACTCTAACCAAACAAGTGAAAGATCTGTATGACAGGAACTTCAAGTCCCTGAAGAAAGAAATCGAAGAAGACCTCAGGAGATGGAAAAATATTTCTTGCTCCTGGATTGGCAGGATCAATATAGTAAAAATGGCCATCTTGCCAAAAGCAATCTACAGATTCAATGCAATCCCCATCAAAATCCCAAACCAATTCTTCATAGATCTAGAAAGAGCAATTCTCAAATTCATCTGGAGCAACAAAAAACCCAGGATAGCTAAAACTATTCTCAACAATAAAAGGACTTCTGGGGGAATCAATATCCCTGACCTCAAGCAGTACTACAGAGCAATTGTGTTAAAAACTGCATGGTATTGGTGCAGCAACAGGCAGGTAGATCAATGGAATAGGATTGAAGACCCAGAAATGAACCCACAGACTTATGGTCACTTGATCTTTGATAAAGGAGCCACAACCATCCGGTGGAAAAAAGATAGCCTTTTCAACAAATGGTGCTGGTTCAACTGGAGGTCAACATGCAGAAGAATGCGAATTGACCCACTCTTATCTCCTTGTACTAAGATCAACTCCAAGTGGATCAAGGACCTCCACATAAAACCAGACACACTGAAACTATTAGAAAAGAAACTTGGGAAGACCCTGGAGGACATGGGCACAGGGGTAAAGTTCCTGAACAGAACACCAATAGCTTATGCTCTAAGATCAAGAATTGACAAATGGGACCTCATAAAATTACAAAGTTTCTGTAAGGCAAAGGACACTGTCAGAAGGACAAAACGGCAACCAACAACGTGGGAAATGATCTTCACCAACCCCACATCCGACAGAGGGCTAATATCCAATATATACAAAGAACTCAAGAAGTTAGACCCCAAAGAACCAAATAACCCTATCAAAAAATGGGGTACAGAGCTAAACAAAGAATTTTCACCAGAAGAAATTCGGATGGCCGAGAAACACCTTAAGAGATGTTCAACATCATTAGTCATCAGGGAAATGCAAATCAAAACAACCCTGAGATTCCACCTCACTCCAGTCAGAATGGCTAAGATTAAAAACTCGAGAGACAACAAGTGCTGGCGAGGATGTGGAGAAAGAGGAACACTCCTCCACTGTTGGTGGGATTGCAAAATGGTAAAACCACTCTGGAAATCAGTGTGGCGGTTCCTCAGAAAATTGGGCATGCCACTCCCAGAGGACCCTGGCATACCACTCCTGGGCATATACCCAGAGGATTCCTCTGCATACAACAAAGACACATGCTCCACTATGTTTATAGCAGCCTTGTTTATAATAGCCAGAAATTGGAAGGAGCCCAGATATCCCTCAAAGGAGGAATGGATACAGAAAATGTGGTATATTTATACAATGGAGTACTACTCAGCAATTAAAAATAATGAATTCATGCAATTTGTAGGTAAATGGTTAGATCTGGAAACTATCATCCTAAGTGAGCTAACCCAATCACAAAAGAATACACACGAAATGCAATCACTGATAAGTGGATATTAATGAGCCCAGAAGCCCTAAATACTCAAGGCACAATTAGAAAGTCAAATGACTCTCAAGAAGAAAAAAAGGAGAGGACCCTGGGCCTGTAAAGATTGGATTCAGTATTGTAGACCCAGAACAGAGAAATCGTGGGGGGGGGAAAGAGTGGGGAATAGCATGGGGGGAGAGGAATTATGGGACATATGGTGGGGGGTACCTGGGAAAGGGGAAAGACTTTGGAATGTAAACAAAGAATATAGAAAATTAAAAAAAAAACACGCACACACATAGATATGCAAAAATGAGATTTGTAAATTAAAACCTTTTCATTAACATAATAAAACATGTCTGATGGAGTTCAATGGACTTTCAGTCAATAAATTTTGAGACATGAAACGGTATCATAAGGGAACTATAAATTTCATAAAAATGTATAGGTGTACTATCTCTATTCCTAATAAAAATGCCATAGCAGAAATCTGTTTTTTTAAACCTTTGATGAGAAAATACTGACTTAGCTAACATTCACTGGCTGTGTTTTGTCTATTGCCCAGGGCTTGATAGACTTGACTGCAATTTCTAAGATCATAATCAACACAAACTTAGATGTAGAGCACCTTAACCTAATGCAGTGTGTGTTGGTCCAATCTTGCTTTGGTAGTGTGGTGGTTTTAATATGCTTGACCCATGGGAAGTGCCACTAATTAGGAAGTGTGGCCTTTTGGGGGCAGGTGTGAACTTACTGGAGGAAGTTCATCATTGTGGGAGTGGACTTTGAGGTCCTATGCTGAAGTTCTACCCAGTGTGGAAGAAAGTCAAATCCTGGCTGCCTTCAGATCAATGTGAAGAACTCTCAGCTTCTCCAGCACCAAATATACCTGCAAGATGCCAAGCTGTCCACCATGATGATAATGGACTGAACCTCTGACTGTATAAGCCATCCTCAAAAGCAATTATTGTCTTTTCTAAGAGTTGTTTTGGTCATATTTGTCCCTTCAGAGCAATGAATCTCCAACTATGAAAGATAGGTCCCATGCATTTCCTATTTAAATATAGTATGTCACCTTTATTTATTTATTTCAAAATTATATTATCTTGAGAGCAGAGTATGTACTCAATAATATTAGCTAAATAAATGTACCTTGGGGCTTGAAAGTTCCCTCGTTTTATGAGTGCATAAAAGCAAATGGCTTTATCATGGTTCATATTGGGTGTGGCTATATAGTATAATCCTGTCAACTCACCACCCACAGCAAAATAACTTTCTGTTCTAATTATGTATTGGGATTGAAGTTTGTGTGTTTGTTTTTAATTGGTCTTTATTAGTTAAATTTGACCTTCAGCATTTCACCACATGTGTAAATATGTGAAATGAGCATTCTGATTATGCTCCCCTTCAATCACTGTCAACCCCTCTTCCACAGTATTCCAGCTACGTTCTTTGTTTTCTCTTCATCTTGTTTTCATATATGCTACGCACATACTAGGACCAATACCTACAATACTTTGCTGCACATTCATGTATTATTCTACAGCTCACTCAGTTTAATTGGGGCATGAACATGTGTTTGTAATTATCTACTAGAAATTGGGCATCTCCAGTGAATAGACAACTTAAAATAATGATTCTTTCACAAAATCATTCAGTCATCAAGGGTTAAGCAGGCAGGGGAAGAAACCCACGAGTTCTTGGGTATTGCGAGTTTGGGGGCTTATATCCACTTATCAGTGAGAAGCACCATTTTTCTATGGATGCAAACACAGATATTTAGATGACAGTTTGCTGCTGTATTAATTTAAGTAAACAATAGTAATAAGTTTGATTCTAGAGCCAATGATTTCTCCAGGTATATATGTTTGTCTAGTTTGATACATGGGCTCTCTTATGTGAAGCTGAGTTCAAAATAGAGAAGAGTGGATTACTACAATTATATTTATGTCACTATATACAAATTATCTATAAACATATATGCATATTATTTGGTAAGTTGGTGTTGAAATTCATAGCGTTCACAGCTGGGTAAGACTATTGATTTCTCTTTTTCCCTCCCTAATATTTGTAATCTTTTGATTATGAAATCTATATATCAAGAATGAAGCTTCCAGCTATGCTTCAGTTTGTTTTCTCTTCATCTTTTAATTAAGGTATATGGTGTCTTCCATAATTGATCTTTATCATCTAGGTCTGATGGGTAACCAGGGCTGTGTTGTTTTGGGGGGTCTCTGTGGCCTCCTTAAATTACAACTCATACAGGTATACCACACAAATAAATCAATAGTTTTGTTTACCAACCAGGTTTTCTCCCTTCTATTTCATTTTGTTTACAAAATAGTATATTAATTTCTATATTTTATGCACCCTTTGTGATGGTTTGTTTATGATTGGCCCAGGAAGTGAACCTATTACGTGTGGCCTTGTTGGAGTAGATGTGTCATTATGGTTGTGGGCTTAAAACCATCACCCTAGTTGCCTGGAAGTCAGTCTTCCACTAGCCTTCTTCAGATGAAGAGATGGAACTCTCAGCTCCTCCTGCACCATATCTGCCTGGATGCTGCCATGTTTCTGCCTTGATGACAATGGACTGAACCTCTGAGCTTGTAAGCCAACCCCAATTAAATGTTGTCTTTTATAAAACTTGCATTGGTCATGGTGTCTGTTTACAGCAGTAAAACCCTAACTAAGACACCCTTTATCACATTTTTTAAACCTCATCTACTCCCTTAAATATTTTACCTCTGTCTCAACAACTTGTCTCAACAACAATGATTCATTATTCACTCTAATGAATTCTTTACTTTAAGGAGACTTAGCCCATCTCTCATGTAAGATGCTGAAAATGTCACATGCTCAGTCTGTGATGTATTACAGTTATGTTTTATACTTTATTTTTGTGCTCAGAGCTTGCTCCACAGGCCTGAAGTTTCTGCTCATTTTGAAGCCAGTGAGTTCTATTTTACTGAGACTGTTGTTGAGAGCAGCATCTACATGAAGCTTGTAGTCTCAACTGTGTCATTGGTTATAACATTGGTATTCAGAGTCCAGCAATTAGAGATGGAAACGGCAGAATGTGTTGTAGTGTCTGTTCCTAAAGACAGCATCATGGGGAAATTCTGTTGAATTTTAATTGATTTGCTATTTTCTTCTAATAATGTTCTTTTCTATATCACACACTTACATAAAGAAATATTAACCTTTTAACACATTAAAGCATTTTCCCTTGTCAATGAAAATGGGAACATAACAAAGAAAACCTACAGAGTAAAAGACCCTTATCAAAGAATATACATGATAAAAAATATTAGAACAACTCACCATAGAATCTGCCTGTTATAACATGGGCAATAGACTTGAATAGAAAGTTCTCCAAAGATGATAGCCATACACTGAAGGGATTTTAATTCAATTAATATTTAGAGAAATGCAAATAATAAAATATCACCTACACATGACATTAAAATGGTCATGACCCTACTAAATAAGCTTGCAGGAAATAATAACAAACCTGGCATGCACCACCAGTGGTAAACTGAAATGTTTCTACTATTAAATAAAAATCTTGTGGATGTTTTCCACATAGTTAAAAACAGAAATACTGCAAAATCTGTGAATGCTAGTTCTGGATATTCAAGAAGACTTTTGCAGAAAAATATACACATATTTTGTTACTGAAATGTGATCTGAAATAATCACAAGGTAATAGAAATCCATAGACATGTTGATGGATGAATTGAAAAACAGAAAGCTTCACTGTGTCTCTGTTTAGTTTCTGTTTTCCTGATTGGTCCATTGAGGCAAGTGGAGTGTTGAAGACACCCACGATTATTGTGTTAGATGCAATATGTGCTTTGAGCTTTAGTAATGTTTCTTTTACAAATGAGGGTGCCCTTGCACTTGGAGCATAGATGTTCAGAATTGAGAGTTCTTCTTGGAGGATTTTTCCTTTGACCAGCAAGAAGTGACCTTCTGTGTCTCTTTTGATGACTTTAGGTTGAAATCAATTTTATCTGATATTAGAATGGCTACTCTGGCTTGTTTCCTATTGTCTTCCAGTCTTTTACTCTAAGGTAGTGTTTGTCTTTGATACTAAGGTGTGTTTCCTGTATGTAGCAAAATGTAAGGTCCTGTTTTCGTATCCAGTCTGTTAGTCTATGTTTTTATTGGGGAATTGAGTCTATTGATGTTAAGAGATATTAAGGAATAGTGATTATTACTTCCTGTCATTTTTATGTTATTTTTATATTTGAGTGGTTATCTTCTTCGGTTTGATGAAAGAAGGTTCCTATCTTGCTTTTTCCAGGGTATAGTTTCCCTCCTTGTATTGGCATTTTCCACCTATTATCCTTTGTAGGTCTGGGTTTGTGGAAAGATATTGTATAAATTTTGTTTTGTCATGGAATATCTTGATTTCTCCATCTATGGTGATTGAGAGTTTTGCTGGGTGTAGTAGTCTTGGCTGGCATTTGTGTTCTCTTAGAGTCTGCTTGAGATCTGCCCAGGATCTACCTTTCATGGTCTCTGGTGAGAAGTCTGATGTGATTCTGATTGATCTTCCTTTATATGTTACTTGGCATTTTCCTCTTACTGCCTTTATATTCTTTCTTTGTTTAGTACATTTTGGGTTTTGATTATTATGTGACAGGAGGTATTTCTATTCTGGTCTAGACTGTTTGGAGTTCTGTAGGCTTCTTATATGTTCGTGGGCATCTCTCTCTTTAGGTTAGGGGAGTTTTCTCCCATAATTTTGTAGAAGATATTTGCTGGCCCTTTAAGTTGTAAATCTTCCCTCTTATCTATACCTATAATCCTTAGGTTTGGTCTTCTCATTGTGACCTGGATTTTCTAGATGTTTTGGGTTACAAGCGTTTTTCATTTTGCATTTTCTTTGACTGTTGAGTCTTCGGCATGGTATCTTTGGCATCTGAGATTCTTTCTTCTATCTCTTGTATTTTGTTGTTGATATTTGCATCTATGGCCCCTGATTTCTTCCCAAGGTTTTCTATCTCCAAAGTTGTATCTCTTTGCAAAGTTGTATTTCTTAGTTGTTTCTACTTCTGTTTTTAGATCCTAGATGGTTTTGCTCATTTCCTTCGCTTGTTTGCTTGTGTTTTCCTGTAATTCTTTAAGAGATTTTTGTGTTTCCTCTTTCATGACTTCTGCCTGTTGACCCAAGTTCTCCTGTATTTCTTTAAGTGATTTTTGCATTTCCTCTTTATTGGCTTCTATCTGTTGACCCATATTCTCCTGAATTTCTTTAAATGATTTTGTCTTTCCCTTGTAAGGGCTTCGACCTATTGATTATGATTTTGATACATAGTCTCCTGTATTTCTTTAAGAGATTTATATCTTTCTTGTGTTCCTCTAACATCATCATGACCAGTGAATTTAAATCCAAATCTGGTTTTTCTAGTGTGTTGAGGTATCTAGGACTTGCTGTTGTCAGAGAGTTGGGACTTAGGGGAGGGGGGAACCAGCAAAGGGTGAATCCTTTGGAATGTAAACAAAGAATATAAAAAAGAAAAAAAGAAAAAGAAAAGCAGAAAGTGTAGACTATACTTATACTGTGATATTAACCAGTATTCACAAAGAAACCATACGGTCTACAAAAAGAAATAAATAATTAAATACTACTTTGTTAGTAGTAGTACAAACTACTAACAAAGAAGTATAAGCTATTATTCTGCTCATAAGAGACATCTGAAGTAAAGAAAACTGAAGAAATATGGTTGCCAATAATGTCCAAACAGTTTCCAGCAGAATTCTCTGATCACTATCTTCTGAATGTTGACTATTTTATTCTGATTTTATTCTGAAATTTTGTTAGAAGTTTTTAATATAATTATTGTGTTCATGAAAACAATCATGTGATATAATTTTCAGTCTGGGTTGTCACCTTGATGTAACCTATAATTACCTGAGTGATGTTTCTCTGGGTATACCTGTTGTATTTTCTTATTTGCATTACTATACAGGGAAAGACCCATTTTAACTGTGGCCCAGACAATTTGCTCTACTTGAGATCTTAGAGTAAAAAGAGGGAGAAAAGGAGACGAGCATTAGGCCTCATAGGTAAGTTGGCTTACTTTTGGATGGTGGACATTATGATATCAACTGTTTTATGCTCTTGACACCTTAATATCCACGGTATTATGAAATACATCTTAGAGCTCTGGTCTATAATAATCCATTTATCCCATAAGTTTGTTTTATAGAGTATTTTAATCACAACAGAAAAGGAAACTAAGACACATTGCTAATAGCCTTTGTCCCATGAATACTCTAATCACCTTGCTTAATGATTCCTAATACAAAATTCACTTGCCATAGAGTGAAGTCGATTTTATATGCTACTAGATTTTTAAATAATATTTTGCAAAAGTATTTCACAGTGGTAAAGAAGAAAATATTGGTCTGTAGTTTTTTCAGGCTTTATTTTATTTTCCTATGCCTTTGCTTTGTTAGGATCTAAGGGGGTAACACTACCATCATATAGTCAGTTGGGGAAGAGTACAGATAATTTATGTTGCTAGTGCTTATTATTTTTGATTGTGTGGCTCTAAATTAATAGCTCACATTGTTTTTAATATACAATATTTATATCTTCTTATGTGGCTGTTATATATATATATATATATATGTGTGTGTGTGTGTGTGTGTGTGTGTGTGTGTGTATACATATATATACATATATATATATATGTGTGTGTGTGTGTGTATACATATATATACATATATATATATGTGTGTGTGTGTGTGTGTGTACACAAGTGGTGCATGTATCTATGTATATATACATAGATACATATATACATAGATACATGCACCACTTGTACACCTAAATGGGGTTTGTTGGGATATTTGACACATGACAATCATGAATCTTGAAACATTTCGTTTTTAATCTTCATTTTGCTGATTATATAATTCTCGACTAACATTATTTGATTCTTTCAGCACTTTGAATATTCTGCTGTGCTGTCTTCAACATACTTCTCTGTGTATGCTTGCATGTATACATGTCTGCTCATACCTGAGGGATTGCATGTGCAGATTCCTCTGCTTTTTTAGATCAAGTCATTCTGTCAGCACCACATTCCTTATTATTTTGAGGTGTGGTCATACACTGTCATGGATCTCACCAAGCAAGCACATCTACCTAGGTGTGGGGTCCCTAGATGTCTATCTAGCTATCTCCAGTTCTGTAGAGCTAGAATTGCAGGTTTGTACCACCATACCTGGGTTCCCACACTTGGGTTCTAGAAATTGGACTTGGGTTGGAACAAACACTTTACTGACTGAAACTATTTCAAGCCCACTTTATTATTCTAAATGAGAGGCCAGCTACTCTCCTAATTGAAAGTTCCATACGAATGACTGACCTATTTTGCTTGCTACCTCTCATTTTCATCCTTGTCCTTGATTTTTAACATGTTGCTTATAATATACTGCCCAGAACCAGACTCAGCTTGGAAAGGGTCCTCTGGAAGGGTGTTACGGAGAGAAGGAAGAAACGACTGTAGTCAATGATGAGGTGCAAGCTGATAACTCTATAATCTGCTTGAGATGACTCTATAGAGAGTTTTCAGCTCAAAGTAGATCTCTAGATAGCTCTTGGGTTTTCCAACCAAAATCAGAAAACCTGTTAAAAAAAAATAAAAGAGCTCTAACAGCTCTCTAAATAGCTTTTTTTAAAACCAAAGTTAGAAACTTGCTAAAAAGTATTCTAAAAGAGCTATATAACTCTGTGACTTGCTCCTGAGTTTTCTGACAAAGTTAGAAAACCTGCTAGACAAATTCTAATAGAGCTGTAATAATGCTTGGTGTTTCTAACTTTGGTCAGAAAGTCTGCTAGAGAGATTCTAAGAGAGCTTTGTTAGCTCTCCAAGCAGTTTTCTTTTGATAGATCTCCCTAGCAGACCAAAGCCCATTGTTTTACTTATATATCAATCCAATCATTTACCCAGGTTCCCTTCTGATTGGCCCACCAATCAGCATTTTCATGACCTTAGCACCAGATTGCTTTTGGTAAGATGGCCATTTTTACTATGTTAACTGTACGAATCCATGACTTTTAAAATAACAAGTAAAATCTATTTTCTAGTGACTTCCTTTAAATTCCCCACTCGAATGCAGTAGTAGCTGCCTCTAAAATTTGCCTTCTTTTTAATGATTTCAATGTCTTTATTGACACTAGTTAATGATGTGATTCTGAAGCATCCTTTACTTCATTAAGCAGGTTTAGTGGTGATTTAATCTTCATGGAAGCACCTGGAGTGTCTATCTGCTGCGATTCATCAGAATCTTCAAGTGCCATTTGTTTTGTCCTTTTTTTTAATTTTTTTTACATTGTTCATACATCCTCCTTTCTTTTCTGGCATGCGTGTCTTCCTTTCTGTTCTTTGTTCTTTGCGAATTTGGTTTTACTCATCATGCGAGAATTGAAACCATTGGCTGTAGTTTTATGCTTCTGCTTTTCCCTCCCAAAGAACTGAGACTAGGTATTAACTATGTATGGTAGCCTTGCTTCACATTTTCTGCTTCCTTGCAGAAACCAATAATGTCTTTTTTGAAAAGTGTACATTTTACATCCTAAATTGTTGTCAGTCTGGTTTTACAGAATTTCACCTCCACTGGGTTCATTGTTTGCTTGTGTCTATGCTTTGTGATTTTTCTGGATTATGTTAGTGAAGTCTACATTCCTAGTAAGTCAAATCTTCTGCTATTGTTTCTTAGAGGATACAACCTTCAGAATGAATGATCAGGTCTGTAAACTCTGTCTATATATCCCTGCTAAGCTTTGGGTGGTCTATCTCTGGCGGCATCACATCCAGTTACTGCTCGCTAATTGGTAACTGATTGGTTTATTGTTACAACAATGCTCTGGGGCTTAATTTTTTTCCACAGTCTTTTCCAATATAAGCATGGCCCCATTCATAGGGAAAGAATAAATAACTTGTTTTGTAACATCCTTTGAGGTCTGAGTCTTCTTTTTCTTTTCCTCTATCTTTTTTGTTAATCTTAAGCATGACCTACTTGTTCATACTGGGGAGCTATCTTCTAATTGCACTACAAGATCTCCATTGATTCAGACACTGCTATAGGCATCATGCTTCTTTCATGCTTCAAATAAAGTCAATGGCTTTAAAGAAAATTATAACAACTGTAACAACTCTCTTTAGCAAACATTTCCCACTGTTTAGTCATTTTGCTACTAATTTAAGATGGAAAACATATAAAATATATGGCACATTTTTCTTGGAATCATACCCGTATCCTAGACTAAGAATGGGGGTATTTTTCATGGTAATATTTCCTCATCTGCTTTTACTAGCTGCGAGTTTCTATTATATAAGAAAGTTATGTGTAGGACAACTGAGCTCCACTATGATTTGGCTCTCTATACCTGGGTTAGAGTTTCCATTCTATCCGTGGTAGACAGAAGGGAAAAAAAATGAACCTTTTAACATTCTTTCCTGGAAAAAAATAGATTGTGCAACACACAAATAGATTGTGCTCAAGGAGAAAGGATGAGCGATGTTTCCAAAAACGATCTTCCTTTCTCTGGGAGGATTCATCGTGTTAAACAGCAAGCAGCAAAACGAACAGTTCTTCTCTTAGTGAGCGAACCTGACTGTGTCATACCCTTGTCACACTGATGCGCTGGAGAACAGGAGCCCGTCATGGATGAACTGATAGAGAGTGAAACTGCACAGACATTCTTGAATACATGTTTCTACATTAGATGCATGCCTTGAGGACATTTTCCAGAGACTTAAGAAGTTGCTTTTTATAATTTTCATAAGTTATGGTTGTTTTGCTGGAAGTCACGGTTGTTTCATTTTGTAAAAAAAAAAAAGGTCCAAGGAAATGGTCACACCGTGATTCCACAAGGGTTTCTTGCCCTCTGTACATTTTGTTCAGTTTGGCAGCATTCTCTTAGAGCCTTTATGTATTTTCCAGGTCGTCCGCTTGCACGTGTGTTTTTGTAAGACAGTGCTAAGGGCTCTGAGGCTTGTATACTTTTAAAAATGGTTATTTGTTTAAAAATACATATCCACCATGTTCCCTGTATCTAGTGTTGTAGCTAAGCCTCTTCCATTGTACAAATTCCACTTTCCCTTCTTGCCATCTTTCCTGCACTGTGGGCTGTTTTCTCTTTCCATGTTTTATTTTCCAACTTATATAAGCCTACATATATCAAAACAAGAATTTCTAAAAATACTTTCTCAATAAATTATAGCATACTTTCTTGGATTTTTAAAAGAAATTTTATTATTTACTTATTTTCTTTTATTTACATTTATTTATTAATTACAGTGGCCTAAACTTTAAAATATTATATATAAACCTCTGAGAGAAGGGTAAGATTTAGTATCCAACCACATTCAGAGTGTTATTTCCATCTCATTATGTGTTATGTGCTATTTCTTTTTTTAGATTTATTTATTTATTATATGTATGTAAGTACACTGTAGCTTTCTTCAGACACTCCAAAAGAGGGTGTCAGATCTCACTATGGATGATTGTGAGCCACCATGTGGTTGCTGGGGATTGAACTCCCGACCTTCAGAAGAGCAGTTGGTGCTCTTAACCACTGAGCCATCTCTCCAGCCCTGTGTGCTATTTCTTAAGCCTCCTGCTAAGTTCTTCACAATTGATACTTTTTTCACCCAGTTTGCATCAGTTTCTCCCAGCCAACTAATAGATGTAGTTTTATATAAAAGGAGGAAAATAGGAAAACAAGTTAACACTTTGTTCTTTTTCCAAAGCTTATGAGAATGTGTGCTGTATTTGGTTGACACTTTAAGAATCAGCAATATATTAGGATTCACTTAGGCTCCAGAAAATAACTAGTTTTATTGTATTAATCAAGGCAATCCTAGCCATTCTAAGATGGTGATCAGGTCATTTCACTTAAAAACATCACTTCTCACAATTCAGAGTACAGTTATAGAAATTTTCTTAAGTTAGGATTATGAGACAATCTATTTCCTGTACATTCATATTGAAGAAAACCACATAACATCATCATTTTAGACTATTTCTCCACAAATCTAGAATGTTTATCACAAATCCATTGATATAATCCTTTTCATTGTATACACAGGAACCATTCTCTGCAGTTTACAGTAAAGAAACATTGCGATCTGAAATGCCAAACCCAGCATCATATTTCTTGGCTCTAATATCATTAGACAGTCATATATTATATCTGTGACAGAAAGGGTATGACAGATGACACTTTGAGAGTGTTGGGAGAGAGAGCTCATAAAGCACTTAATCAGATGGTTGCAATGTCTAAAAGGATTAAAGTCAGGCAGACTCTGACTCACAAAAATATGTTTCCTATTATTATATTAAGACTGACAATGAAATGCTGTCTGTATTAAATACATGTATGAGTGTTTAATCCCTATTATTCTTAAATGCAAACTTGAGAGGAACAAACAAATATGATTTCCATATTTGTATTACAATATATTATTTATTTTCTATTCTTTTGCAGTCTTAAAGTAGTATTTATGCAACATACATTTATGAATATCATGCATGCTAAAGAAATTAAGGGAAGGAAGGGAGAAAATAAGTTGGGGAGAAAAGTGAAAAAGGGAAAGATTGGGGGAACGAGAAAGGATGATAGAAAAGGAAGAAGAAAAGTGGCGGGGTGAAGATAAGGCATTGCTTTTAATGTTTATAGACATGTATTAATACTTTTTTATTACCTTGTATTTTATTTCCATTCTATGACGCAGAAATGAACAATTTATTTACAAAACCTTTTCTATGGTTAGATGGATAAAAAGAATGATGTTCACTTACCAGGGTTTACACCAGCAGATGTGATGGGAGTTCGGATGGTGGTTGAAAGACTTGGAGCATTTCAGTTTGTGTTTTCCTGCAAGATCAAATTCCCAGGATGATTATTGACTACCTTAAAGATTTTGTGTTCCAAACGGTTGCTTAGAAATCTATTGTCAGATTCTTTTCTTGTGAACACATAGAACTTACCAGTAAAGAACTGTTGACATGACTCAGTACGATGTCCCCAACAGCTTCCTTCATTGCTCCATTTTCCATTACTGTGACATTTTTGTGGTTATAACAAAGATATACTTTAAATGCACAGAGGTAGAATATTTAATCTACTTAATAGCTTCATTATATTGAAAAGTTACTGAACATATTTTATTTAAACAATGAAAACTATGATAAAATTTACATAATTGAGACCTCAAGTTCACAAAGTATATTCCGATTTCTAAAGTTTCTAATAAGAAGATATAAATTTCAATTTGGTGAATTCATAAAGAATATTTAATTTTAGAAAATGCTTCTGTTAGCAAGGCAGAAATGCCAGAAATGTAGATAGGAACCAATGAAATTAAAAAATTTGCTTTTTTCTCTTGAATATATCCAATCACATTAGGTATCTTTGATACTTTTTCTAATTCAGAGAGGATCTTATTCAACCTCAAATATTTATAAGTCAAAAATGAATATCAATAACTAGTCAACCAAAGATATCGCCCATCAAGATCTCATTCTTGATTTTCAAGTGGACAAAAATATCAGGCCTCTGTGATCAGAACTTACATTACCACTACTGATATGAGCACACCTCTACATAATCACATATATACAGACACATCTCTCTCACACAGCGATAGACAGACACATGTATGCATACATGAACGCACACACACATGGAGAGAGAGAGAGAGACAAGGGGAGAGAGAGAGACAGATACAACTGACGTAAACTGGAACCCTACCCTGTCTACAAATTCAGGTACTTTAGTCAATACTGAAATATTTCACTATATACATTGAGAAAAATAATTTTTTTGATTTACAATACATTTGAGAAAAATAAATTTTTAAAATGAACATCTTAACTTTCATAGCTGTACTCCACTGATCTCTATCAACTACACTGTATTTGTCTAAACTTGAACAAAAATAGTAATCATAATGTTTAGTTAAAGCAAACATGGAAACTGTTCTTTTGCTGAAGTGGGGAAGTTATGAAAAGTACAGATGCAGTATTTAATAGAGTATAGGGTATCAAAATGATCCTATTTTGTGTAATAAAATATGACCTTTCCAAAGCACATTTATAGTTTTCAAATGCCCATCAATCTTTGGCTCAAAGGATCACAAGGAAAAGTTTAATTTATCTTGGCTGTGATCCTAGCTGTCACAGACTCTCAAAGGCTTTATTGTATGTAGTGTTACTGATGCAAATTGCTCAGCTACTGGGGACATCCTGAGGTAATGGACAGCATATATCCATGCATACACAACGCTTATAAAAAGCATAAGATACACAATGAGTGTCTTGAAAAAAAACATATATAAAAAGTATCTGCACTTTCAAATTGTGATCCTAAACAAAGCCATCAAAATTTATGTTGCTCTCACACACATGAAAACTTGGAGTATGAAAAAAGTAATTTTTATATTTGTGGCATACTTACGTCACAATAACCTAAGAAAACTCATTGATTTGAGAATAATGTTAAATTCAAGAGGCATCATGTTACCACATTAGGATAGTACATTTCCTTGGGTAGCAGCAGATTCCTCACACTTGAAATAACATTTAGAAACTGAAGTGTGAATGCCAATAAATAATTTGTGCCTCTGGGGTTTAAGGACTTTTAGGAATTGTGTTAGCTCATAGGAATTGTGTTATCTCATAAAGGAGTCTGAAGGTCTTTTCTATTCTCTGAACTTTATCTCAACCTGTTGTTCTCAGGCTTTATGCATATATTTGAGATAATTACTCCATTTGTTCACACAAATCATTCATCTGAGAACTTGAAGACATACTTCTGTTTTAATTCATTATAATTTCAAATTAAGCTTTTGGATCTATTAGCATATATATTCTATATTTTATGTACAATTAAGTAAAGATGACTGTACATGATTAGGCATGTACGAGAAAGAACTAAATTTGCATTGCATAAAAGCGAATACTAGAAAACTTAAGATAGAATGTTGTGTCTAAAAATATAACTGACCATTGATAATATTTAAATGTTGGGTTTTTCATTTCTTACTGTGTGCATAAAAATATATATGTATATATTTAATATGTATACACATAACATGTACGTATTTTTTTTCGTTTTCAATTGTATTCTAATTGTATTTGTATGGCTATGGCTATCATTGTATCCGACTTTTTTCTTTTCTTTTTTTTATTGGATATATTCTATATTTACATTTCATTTCCCTTTTTCTGATTCCCCACCCCCCAAAGGTCCCACATGCCCTTTTCCCTCCCTCTGTTCCCCCATTCACCCCTTCCCACTTCCCTGTTCTGGTATTCCCCTACACTGATGCTTTGATCTTTTCCAGCACCAGTGTCCACTCCTTCCTTCTTGTCGGACATCATTTGGTATGTGGATGTGTCTTAGGTGTCCCACCTAATATCCACTCATGACTGAGATTCTCTAACAGTTATCTACAATGGAAAGAACACTGCATATACAATTTATCCCATCTTACATCCTCAAAAGAGAGCAAATGATAGCATATAATCAATCAGCACAGGAAACTAAAACTCAAACCCATATGTTTTCATTTCATGAGAAGGCTTGTTCATCAGCAAACATAGCCAGTGTGTAACATAAAAATTGCAGTTATTTGTTTTAGTATTAAATAATTTAACTAAAGATAGAATTCCAGATACCCACTAGCAGCAACATTCAATTTTGTATTAACATACTGGCAGATTTTGTTACTGTAATTACTTTATAAATGTTTGCATCAATGACATTTTTCTTCTTCTTTTTTTATTTTCTATATTCTTTGTTTACATTTCAAATGATTTTCCCTTTCTCGGTTCCCACCTCCCCACAAGTTCCATAAGCCCTCTTCCCTCTGCCCATTTCCCAATCAACTCCCTCCCACTTCTCTGTCCTGGTAATCCACTAAAATGCTGCATCAAGCCTTTCCAGGACCAGGGCTCTCTCCTTCCTTCTTCTTGGGAATGATTTGAGATGTGAGTTGTGTCTTGGGTATTCAGAGCTTCTGGGCTAATATCCACTTATCAGTGACTGTATTTCATGTGTGTTCTTTTGTGATTGGGTTACCTCACTTAGGATGATATTTTCCAGTTCCAACCATTACACATGCTCCACTATGTTTATAGAAGCCTTGTTTATAATAGCCAGAAATTGGAAGGAGCCCAAATATCCCTCAAAGTAGGAATGGATACAGAAAATGTGGCATATTTATACAATGGAATAGTACTCAGCAATTAAAAATAATGAATTCATGCAATTTGTAGGTAAATGGTTAGACCTGGAAAATATCATCCTAAGTGAGTTAACCCAATCACAAAAGAATACACATGAAATGCAATCACTGATAAGTGGATATTAATGAGCCCAGAAGCCCTAAATACTCAAGGCACAATTAGTAAGTCAAATGATTCCCAAGAAGAAGAAAGGAGAGGACCCTGGGCCTGTAAAGATTGGATCCAGTTTTGTAGAGAAACCGTGGGGGGAGGGGGAATGATTGGGGAATAGTTGGGGGGGAGAGGAATTATGGGACATATGGTGGGGGTGAACTGGGAAAGGGGAAAGCCTTTGGAATGTAAACATAGAATATAGAAAATAAAAATTAAAAAAAGAATTTCATGAATTCATTGCTTTTAATTGCTGAATAGTATTCCATTGTGTAAACATACCACATTTTCTGTATTGATTCCTCCATTGATGGACATCTGGGTTCTTTCCAGCTTCTGGGTAATATAAATAAGGCTGTTATGAACATAGTGGAGCACGTGTCCTTATTGCATGCTGGGGAATCCTTTGGGTATATACCCTTGAGTGTTATAACAGGGTCCTCCATAAGTGTCATGTCCAGTTTTCTGACAGACTGATTTCCAGAGTGGTTGTATCATCTTGCAATCCCACCAGCAGTGGAGGAGTGTTCCTCTTTCTCCACATCCTCGCCAACACCTGCTGTCTACTGAGTTTTTAATCTTAGCCATTCTGACAGGTGTGAGGTGAAATCTCAGGGTTTTGATATAAACGGTTTAATTTATCAATTTCTATGAGAGAAAAATCTACTAAAGATTTACTCAGTGAGTAAATTAACAAAGTTTAATTATCTGAATTCAGAACTCCAGACCAAATAAAAAATGAACACAGGGATATCTGGTTGTTCCCAGATTCTGGCTATAATAAACAAGGCTGCTATGTGTCCTTGTTATATGTTGGAGCATCTTTTGTGTATAGGTCCAGGAATGGTATAGCTGGGTCCTCAGAACTATTTCCAATTTTCTGAGGAACTACCAGACTGTTTACCAGAATGGTTTTACCAGCTTGCTATCCCACCAGCAAAGGAGTAGTATTCCTCTTTCTCCACATCCTTACCAGCATCTGCTGTCACCTGAGTTTTTCATCTTAGCCATTCTGACTGGTGTGAGGTGGAATCTCAGGGTCATTTTGATTTCCATTTCTCTGATGACTAAGGATGTTGAACATTTCTTTAAGTGTTTCTCAGCCATTTGGTATTCCTCAGTTGAGAATTCTGTTTAGCTCTGTTCCCCATTTTTTCAATAGAGTTATTTGGTTCTCTGGAGTCTAACTTCTTGAGTTCTTTGTATATATTGGATATTAGCCTTCTATCAGATATAGGATTGGTAAAGAATTTTTCCCCAGTCTGTTGGTTGTTTGGCCTACACAGTGGCAAGGAGACCCTATCATAAATAAGATAGGCAAGGCAAGGCCATGAAATAAGAATAAGATAGACAAAAGAGCAAGGCAAGGATCAACACTGAAATTTCCCTGTGACATACACCTCTCTGTTTACACTAGAAAGGTTCACACACACACACACACACACACACACACACACACAGAGAGAGAGAGAGAGAGAGAGAGAGAGAGAGAGAGAGAGATACACACTGATTAATCACAAATAAATCTATGAATAGGAAAAACTGATAATTTTAGCTAATATAGTAACTTCTGTAAGTAGTCAATCTGTGCTTATAACTGAAGAATGCTGCCTTTGTGTCATCCACAGGCTTGGTGATCCCTGACTTAGAGGAGAATTTTCCTACAAAGTTTCATTCTATAAGCTCACTGTACTACTGTACAGCTACTTAACATCCACTCCCTCATTTCTGAATGCCTATTTAAATAGCACAGAGACCTTGATGATTAAGGTATCATCTGCTTAATAATGTATATTTAATCTCTGTCATGGTCCAGACATTGAGAAGCCATTTGAAAGAAAGAAAAGGGATAAATCAAAGTTTCTTAGCTTTAAGAGAGAACAAACAATCCTGGAATGTATTACAGGGAAATTTAAATAAATGGGAGGGATTCATGAAAGCTGGCTTGTCATGATTATTCCTCTAAAAGGGAAACACATCCTGGAGATTCATTCTCCTTGATAATTCTCATAATTGCTTAATTTTTTCCTGTCTTTACTCTGGCTGTCTTCCAAGTAATTGTATTTACTGTGTCCTGAATAATCTCTTTTAAAGATAACTTAAAATTTTCTCTCTCTGTTTACACTAGAAAGGTTCACTAATGATTAAAATTGATGTTCTAGTCTGTGTGTGTCACAGTAAACACCACCTAGGTTTCTGCTAGTTGCTTTTTATGTGCATTGGGTATAAATAAAAACACTGCAGGACAGACTCTTATCCATCTTCCTTGTTTGTCCCGTAGTTGATACATTTTGACCTTTCTTAGTCTAATTCTTCACTGCCTGCCATTGCTGAAGAACAGCCTTCTCTTCCTGAAAACCCGAGAGCCTACTACTCTGTGTTCCATGTCCTGTCTATGATTGCCCCCAAGTCTTTGTGTAGGGAAAAATGAATTTATGTTCCAAAAAGTAGTTTTAGAAATACTACTTACAGCCTATTTTTTAATAACTATAATTGTACACACTTGGTTGAAAATTATGTCACCAATGAGACTAATTACCTGGAAAAGAGAGTCCCAATTTCCCAGGAGCATATACCTTGCTCAATTCTTTGTTGAAGACACAATGACCCCGGGTGGTACAAGAAAGCCAAGATTCCCCTTCTGGAAATGTCTAACTTCACTGGAAACTTCAGTGCCTTCTCAGCTGTGGTGTTAAGATGACATCAGCTGAGGGTCCATCCCAAACACCATCTTGACTGGAGCTGACAAGAAGAGAAGTAGGGTCATTCTGATTTTATATCTGTCTCATATCTATCCCCTGGCTTGCTGTGGGCTCATAAGAGAAAAGGGAGAGAAGAGCCAGTATCCTATAGATAAGGCTATGCCTTGAACCTGGAGAACTTTCAAAGTCCTGACTAGACACTCAGTTGTGCCACCCATGGTCCTGGCCATGTGTTTGATCATACCTGCCTTAAGAGTTAGTCAAGGAGGCCTTGGTACTCCCAAAATTCCTCCCTGTCCTCATAGTGCTCTTAATTTAGATGGCCATGGTATGAAAGTAGAATTTCCTTTGGGGAAGGTCCCTAGCCATCTTCAGCTCAGTACTTCAGTCTGTACTTTGGCACTCTGAGTGATGGTTATGTGGGCAGACTGTCCATGCCACTGTCAGAGCACAGATATGCAGGGTGTGCAAATCTCCTGTGACATTCACAGACAGCAGCAGATTCTTCATGGAGGAGAAGACTTCAACAGTGTGTTTTTCTTTAATAAGCACCAAGATCTCATCTCCCAGGACAATTAAGATTTCTTTCAAGATAAGCATATAAAGGATAAAAGTATAGATGGGATCCACATACTTGTACCCAGGATTGACATATAGGATACAGGCTATGACTGTGATGCTCACATTCTGCCCAAGATCTCCACCCACAACTATGAGGGCAGCTCATGCACTGAGATTTTCCTGTTGCTAGCTGTTATCATCATGGCTAAGCGCATGCCAATGCCTATTCCTACTGTTGAGACTGATGAAGACTCTATCCAATTATGATGATCACAGTATGGTCAACATGCCCCTGCTCTCATAGATACAGGAACAAACCGGTCCACATCCAAGGTCAGAAGCATCAGTCACTGCCCAGATGGACAGCAAAGACAACAAAGCTCGCAGATCTCAGTTTACTAACAGCCGTAGTTCAAGGTCTTGGCCACTGATTGTGAACACAGCTTAGGGAGAAGAGGCCAAGGAGCATGCCTCAGTGGTGAAACTGGTAAGCAGATGAGTTGCATTATTCGTGAAGGACAAGTTTTGTGCCCACCCAAAACTTCCTGGATCATGAACATAGGGCAGATGATTGAGTCTCCTTGGTCTATCCCACTGAGCTTTGGGGTCAGGGTGACTGCCAGAATCTCTCTGGACATGACAATAATGCTTGCTCTGTACCTCCATCTCAACAGCCTGCAGGTCCCCATGAGGGGCATCCCAGCCTCACTGTTTCACATAGATCCAAATATGACTGGATTCATGAGCATGTTTCTCTGAAGGGTCGGTGTATCCATGATCTCCACGCTGCCTCACCTAGTATGACTTCTCAGATGCAAATAGGCTGACAACAGTGCGTGTCCATCTTCTGCTTGGTTCCCTGTGATCAGGAGTTTTACATGATTGTCACTGTAATAACAATTTTACAGCCAAAATATCAAGAAAGAATTTTCCTTATAAGTTAAAAATTGTAAGATCATATACTACCTATGATTTTTGTTAGTGCATATTATGTGTGTAGAATAAAGACTTTGCCATGGCATTTTTAGACATGCTTAAAGTCTGAATTGATCACCTTCATCCCCAGCTATCCCCAGTTTCCCAGCTATCCTCAGTTCCCCAGACAGAGTTTCTCTGATCCCTTCCTCTTCACTAACAGGATCCTCCGATTTCACATCTTTTTCAAAATTGATGATCTCTACTTATATACAGATTCCTGAAAATCATATGATACTGCTATTACTACAAAAATTCATACGTGCTAAAACACACATATATCATATATGCTCACCTCATCTTTATATGCAGCTATAATGATTCTATATTTTGTCTAATGTGAATATTGTCATGATAAAATATATGGGAAGGTTTATAATGTAGTCACTTTGATTATTAGGGATATGCCCTCAGGAGTGGTATAGCTAGATCACTTGGTACTTATGGTTTGGATTAATTGTTTTAGGATTATTTTTATTGTAATTGTGCTAATTCGTCTTCCTAATAACAGTGTATCAAATTTCTTTTCTCTGGCCATTTTCTAGTTTTCATTTGGTTTGTTGGTTTGCTTGATTGATTTTTGTTGTTGCTGTTCTTGTTTTATTAGTAAAAATAACTGGTATGGCTGGGTTGTGATGGAATCTCATTGTAGTTTTGATTTATAATGTTTGTTCATGGCTTAAAAATAATAAACATGTTTTATGTATTTATTGGCTATATTCCCTTAATGTTTTGAAGTGTTTGCTCATTTCACTTGCCAGTTTACTGATCAAATCATGTCTCATTTTGGTGTCAAATGTTTTGAATTACTTATGTGTTCTGGAGTCACTGTTGGATGAATAAACACTAAATGTTTCCTCCATTCATAGGATGTCTCCAATACTGTGAGGAAAGGAGAATAAATCATATCACAGAACTGTAGTAATGAAAACAACAAGGTGCTGTCACCAAAACAAACATATAGACCAGTGAAATAGAATAAAAGATCCAGAAATAATCTTACGCAACCACAGTCATCTGATTCTAAACCAAAAGGTCAAAAGGACACAGTACTAAAAACAAAACAAAACAAAAACAAAAAACAAAAAACAAGGACAAAAAAACAAACAAAAAACAGTGTTAACAGTGGAAAGCTGGGAGCTACACATAGGGCATTGATATAAGAACCCTGTCTGTGACTGTACAAAATTCAGGTGAGAATGCATGGTGACACCCAATCTAAGAACTAGAATTTCGATGTCACTAGAGCGAAGCACAGGTGGGATGCTTTAGGGTCAAGGTCTGAATAGGAGTCCAAGATCAGAGTGCTTTATTTAAGCCAGTTCTCACTATATCCGAAACCACTGTAGGCAACAAAATACTGAAGTTCATGATGACATTTTCTATTGGATATTTTTTCTTTATTTACATTTCAAATGTTATCTCCCTGGAGCTCCCTATCCCATCCCTCCTACCCCTGCTTCTATGAGGGTGTTCCCCCACCCACCCATCCACTCCTGCCTCCCTGTCCTGGCATCCCCCTACAATGGGACATTGAGCCTTCATAGGACCAAGGGGCTCTCCTCCCATTGATGTCCAACAAGGCCATTCTCTACTCCATATGTGGTTGGACCCATGAGTCCCTCCATGTGTACTCTTTGGTTGGTGGTTTAGTCCGTGGGAGCTCTGGTGGGTCTGGTTGGCTGATGTTGTTGTTTTTCCTATGGGGTTGCAAATCCCTTCAGCTCCTTCAGTCCTTTCTCTAACTCTTCCACAGGGGACCCTGTGCTCAGTCCAATGGTTGGCTGTTAGCATCTGCTTCTGTGCTTGTCAGGCTGTTGCAGAACTTCTCAGGAGACAGCTATAGCAGGCTCCTGTGACTTTGAAATTTCTGTTTTCTTGTGATACTCTACATTGTGGGTTATCATTGATCATCAGCTATACATCATCTAGAAACTCTTACCATTATTTTAATCATATTCAGATACACTTTGCATCATTTTGATAACTTTTTCCTTTAAAATATTATCAGCATTTCTTCTTGAAAAAAAATTAACTAAGCCATACTTAACGTGTTTGTTTTAACGGGATTGTATGTATATGTGTGCGTAAGTGTATGCATGTGTGTGTAAGGCAGAGGTTAAACTCAAGATCCATTCACCTATTTTTATTTTTATTTTTTGGATTGGTTGGTTTTGGGGTTTTGGTTTGGGTTGGTTGGTTGGCTGGCTGATTGTTTGTTCATTTGATTTTTTGAGATGGAATCTCTCAGTGGGACCTGGGGTCATGGACTGCTCAGTAAAGGTATTTCAGGAATTCTTCTATCCCTACCTCTCCAGCATTGGGGTTACCTCTTGTCCTTTGTGTGTGGGTACTGAGGATGAAATGCAGGCACCCTTGCTTGCACAGCAAGCATTTGAATAAGTTCTTGTCACAGCCCACCCTTTTATTACTTTTTCAGGAACATAATGGGTTTTCATTTTATTTCTCATTCTAGATACATATCTGATCACGAAGTTGAAATTGAATTTTGCATCATATGTTAAAACAGCTTGATTGTGTTGTTTGTCTACTACATTTTCTTTTATTTGTGTGCATTTGGGTGTGTGAGGGTGGGTTTGGGAAGACACATACACATGCCATGGTGCTAGTGCAGAAAACAACTTATAATTCAATTTTCTTCTTCAACCTTGGGTATTGAACTTAGGTTCTCAGACTGGATGGTGAGTGTCTTTACTTGCTGAACCATCTCACTAGCCTCCCTAGAACAGTCTTAGAATCACTGCAGAATACACACATCTTATTTTAAAAACCTTAACTATATTCAAATATGGTAAGCTACTATATTTTGTTAAATTTACTGTTAAGCTTACATTACATTAAGGGAAAATGCAATTTGTTTTATTGTCTTTCAAAGTATGTTTATGACGATTTTTCTAAGCTATGAACAATAACACAGCTTCAACCATTAAGCTCTGCTACTGATATTTATTTAGCAGCTATTTAGAATTGTTATCAGATAAAATATCTGTAACAATATAAAAGGTATAAGATGCTAATTCACATGGATTTGTTTTCAATCAGAACAGTTTATTGGAATTCATGTCATGGCATCGGGACAGAACAGAGGACTCACTGCTAAGCTTCAGGACACGGGCTATAGGAGAGCTCTCTGTACTGTTTTTCCCCTGTTCCCCCTCCCCCCCGCACAGCATCCAGACACAGTGGTGTAATCCTGTCGATGACTAACTTCCATTGTGCAAAGAACTTAATTACATACTGTGGTTCAGTTCCTACTTTGCCAGGCAGTCGCTCAGCCATAAAAGAATGCTGTAGAAAGTAAGTGGGGAAACGCAGAAGAAATTGAAAGCACATGATCGCAGTCAGGAGGCAAATAAGTACTTTTCAAAGAAAAGCCAGAATTCTTTAACTGCGAGCTGGATCACACTCCTAAAACAAAGACAAGCTGGCATCCAAGGGGAAATATTTTGTAATTTCCCTGAGTGAGCAACATTGTAAAGTTACTTGAGCTATTTTTACTGTTTTGATTACTGGTCAATGGGTGAAATTCATCAAGAAAACTGAAAAGGATTTTAAAGCCATAAATTTTTGAAGATGAATGATGAGTTTTTAGAAAGCAATGCTCAGCATATCTTTTATGGTGAGATAATTGATCTAGTCTTTGATTTATAATTGTAAGTAACAGGGAACAGGGAAGACAAATCCTTATGACAGTGTATGAAGTCTGGGTAGGTTGATGTTTTGGGGTAACTTTCTCCAACATACAGAAGCCCCGCGTGTGGTTTATAATACCAAGACACAATCTTTGAGATATTACCAGCTCTGTGTGTGAGAGTACCAACTGAAAACAAGTATCTATAAATGAAAATGCTTAGTTTCCCTAATGGTGTTGAAATCCAACCTTTTCTTCCTAGGTAAGGAAGACCTGCTTAGAGGTGGGAACGCAATGAGCAGAGAAATTAGCACTCACTCATTTGTTTCTGTTTTAGCAAGTGTGTGTGTGTGTGTGTGTGTGTGTGTGTGTGTTTGTAGTGTATGTCAGCACAGTTTTATTCCAGATGCTAATTCCTGCATATTTTAAACCATTTAAGTTACTTTAAAATCTATTGTCCTTTTTTAGTTTATTCTTATGTAAGCTATATAATGTTCAGAAGAAAGAGAACAACTGAATTGCATATTTTTTGGAACCGTCACATGGTCTAATAGTTGAAAGTGTACTACATGAGGGACACACATGACATGACACGCTAACAGCGTAAGACAAGAGCTGAGAACATAGGGAAGACACTGTCATGTCCACCAAGCCTGCCTGGGCTGGAGTTCCAACTCAATCTTCTTCTTGTGTGGGCTTCCAGCTTCCTCTCAAGGTTCCCTCTCATAAGTGAACCTGAGAAGATCATGACAGGGCACCAAGAGCAGGGCTGAGAGGAGCATTTTTTGAGGTAATGTATAGATGTGATTCACATATGCCAGAGCTATGCAAATGTGGGCTGAAGTTGGAAAGGACAGTGGGAAGCAGCTGGATCACCCTGGGGTCTACTTTTCTGCAATGTTACCATAGCTGTGACTGAAGTCCTGCAGAGAAGACCTCTGACGGCAGGTTGTCTGCATTATAGCTAGTTCCAGAATCAAAGACCTCCTTCAAAGCCTTAAACTGTGTTATCAGTGAACGCGCACACTTAGCTGCAAGTGTGAGGTCCTTGTGAGCATTTATCCTGATACACTGTAAGGGATCTTGTTTATGATATCATTTCTCTATAAAGGTTTAAAAGCTCTTAAGGTGAATGGGAATGCCTTGCCTGCTGCTTTGGCAAGATTTTTTTTTCAAGACAGGGTTTCTCTGTGTAGCCCTGGCTGTCCTGGAACTCACTCTGTAGACCAGGCTGATCTCGAACTCAGAAATCTGCCTGTCTCTGCCTCCAAGAGTGCTGGGATTACAGGCATGCGCCACCACCGCCCGGCTTGGCAAGATGTTTTAGGATGGTGAATGTGATATATTAAAACTACTGGTGAGCCAAAGACTGTGTGGAAGTGTTTGCCACACCTAAATTGGAATAATGGAGTTTTGGTAATCAAAACAGGAGGCTGTCATCCATGAAAGACTGAAGTTCCCCAATAAAAAAAGAAATAAGAAAAAGCTAAAGTGGCGTGTGTGAGAACACTCTGCTAGCAATCTAAAATGCTGGGAAATTATTTAGATTATATCCATAATCTTAGAAAGGATAAAGATTTATTTTTTTCATATTTTGTAAAATGGAACTAAACAATGGCATACATGGTGTAGAGTAATTCAAATTCACGGGAAGTAACTCCTCTAAGTGTAGAGATTTTCACTAAGAAACATCAATGACAGTGATAAAGGCATTGCATTTAAAGGCTTTAATTAATTGTACTGTGTGTGTGTGTGTGTGTGTGTGTGTGTGTGTGTGTGTGTAAGAGTAAACTTGCAGAAGTTCATTTTCTCCTTCTACCATGTGAGTAGTGAGAATTGAATCGTTACCAAAAAATACCTTGGCATGCTAGGCTGCCTTGTCTCTCTTAAAGAACTTTAAAACACTGAATACATATAAGAAGACTCAGGACTGGAGAAACACTCCATGATTGAGGGTACTTCCTGTTCTCCTAGAGTTTTGGCACCCAAATTATGTGGCTTACAACTACCCATGAAACTAGCTCAAGGTATCTAATGTGTTCTTCCGGCTTTTTTAGCAACCTATATACATACAGGGCAGGCACGCACGCGTGCGCGCGCGCGCGCGCACACACACACACACACACACACACACACACAGAGAGAGAGAGAGAGAGAGAGAGAGAGAGAGAGAGAGAGAGTGTTGAGGGAGACAGAGAGAGAGAGAGGGAGAGACAGACAGACAGACACAGAAACAGAGCAAGAAAGCTCATATTTACAAGATATGATAATTCATGGTAGACATACGGACATTGAAAATACCAATATATATTTACATCTACCTCTTAGGCATACAGTGAAGCAGCCACAGAAAACATCTCTTAATATGCCAATATTATCCTTGAAAGAATTTTACAAAAGGATACAAAACTGCCTAAACAAAAAGAATGGGACAAGAGGAGGCCTGTTGTCCTACTAAAGACCCAGTTGCTGTGAAAGGCACAGATGAGAGCAGACTCCCCAGGGAAATGTTCCCCCTCATCACCTAATCATATCTGCAGTATAAGTAGGTCACAACAATCCTCAGGATACTTGCCCTCTGTAATATCTGACCTAGAAGAATCCGTGTGTGTGTGTGTGTGTGTGTGTGTGTGTGTGTGCTGGAGATGGTAATGGTTTCAGAGCCAGAACCCCCCACTGCTGAGTATATCAAATGGAGATTGAGAGTGAATGAACATGTTAATATTAAGTACCTAATATAACAGAAGAAACACCTATACCGTAAATGAGATTGGATTCTTTTAACCCGCCTTGAATAATTCCACTTGAGATATTAGTTTGTCCGTCAACTATTTTATGGCAGCCACAGTAAATGAATACAAAATAGTTTGGTGCCTACCAACAAAACACTTAAGGTATTTTTTCTCTACTTCAAAAATCTCTATTTACCACCAGTTAATCAATCATGTATTACTGAAGGGTGGGAAACGATAAATCATAAGAGAAGTGTTTGGAGTGCTCACAGCATAGGAAAAATGGTTTCTCTTTTTCCCAAAGAATGCATTATTAAAAAATCTGTAAGATATGTTTTAAATGCACACCCACACAGCCAGACAACCACTGCCACCACAAAGAGGGGGAAATGGTCCAAAAGAGACTGGAATGGAGAGCTTTGTACATCCTGCTGAAAGCCAGGGCCTTTCAACATACTTGTGGCTTCACTGCAGGAAGCAGACTCTTATTTGTTGATGAAGCCATTATGTAGTTACGGAGTCTTCCACTTTTCACAGAGGCTATATAACTTTAAAAAAAAAAAGAAGAAGAAAGGAAAGAAAAAAAGGAAACAGAGAACTTTAGGTTAAACCAGAGCAAGCTGAAATGCTACATTAAAATATCGAGAAAGCAAAGAATGGGCTCAGTCTCCCATTTAGAGTTCCTAGAAAAGCTCAATAGTCAGAGGGCACAGCAGGCCCCCATATGTGTGTGTATACATGTATGTAAATGTATATATATATGTATATATATATATATACTGGATATTAAAATTCCTTATTATACTTCTTGTACTTGAAATTAAAATCACTATCTGTATACATACACTTACAAATAATATTATTTCAAAGGTTTTATGATAGTACATTGCCACTTATTCTCATAACTAATTCTATAACTCATTCTAACTTTGTGTTGTCTTGAGGAAAGGACTCTGTAAGTACTTCAGTCACCATAGTTTTGATTTCTCCTGAAGACCTAAAAGGAACACAAAGTTCACTGCAATGTAAAATGCTGTTCCCTAATCTAATTTCAAGATAAATTTTTGATAAAGGAAGAGAGCCGGACACAGCTGTCTCCTGAGAGGTTCTGCCAGATCCTTACCAATACAGATTGGTAAGCCAAGAGTCTGCAGACAACCATTGGACTGAGCACAGGGACCCCAGTGGAGAAGTTAAGGGAAGGACTGAAGGATCTGAAGGGGCCTTATCTGGCATGAGTGAGATTGGAGGCCATCAGTCCTGTAAAGCTTGATGCCCTAGTGTAGAGTAATGCTAGGGTGGGGAGCGCCCTCACAGAAGCAGGGTAAAGGGGAATAGGATAAGGGGTTCTGGAGGGGAAACTGGGAAAGAAGATAACATTTGAAATGTAAATCAATAAAATATCCAATTTTTTTAAAAAAAGATTCATCTCATATAATCAAACAAGCTAGGGTTGAAAATAACTTTTTCATTTATTAAAATGTATTTATTTACAACCCATATGCTGCCCCCTTTCTGTCCCCACACCCCCAGAGTTCTTCCCTACCACCCCACTCTCCTTTGCCTCTGAGAGGATCCATCTCCTGGACCAGCCCGTGCATGTTCTTTGGTTAGTGGCTTAGTTTCTGGGAGCCAGGGGTTCAGGTCAGTTGACACTTCCTGTTGGTCTTCCTGTGGACTTGCCATCTCCTCCAAAGCCTTCAGTCCTTCTCCTTACTCGTCTCTAAGGGTCCCTGTTCTTCATTCACTGTTTGGCTCTGTGTATCTGGCTCTGTCTCAGCTGTTGGGCGGAACCTCTCAGAGAACAGCTATGCTAGGCTCCTGTCGGCAAGCACAGCATAGCATCCTTAATAGTGTACTGGATCGATGCCTGCCTTTAGAATGGGTCTGAAGATGGGCCGGTAACTGGTCGTCCATTCCTTTAGTCTCTGTCTCACATGTGTTCCTCCATTTCTTTTAGACCAGACCAATATTTGGTCCAATGTTGCGTGGGTGGGTTGGTATTCCTATCCTTCCACTAGAGGTCCTGTCGGGCTCCTGAAGGTGGTCTTTTCAGGATTCAAATTCCCACTGTTGATCATTTCAGCTAAGATCACCTCCACTGACTCCTAGGAGCGTCCAGATCCCAGGTCACTGGGACTTCCTAAAGAAGCCCTCAGCACCCCCCCTCCTGGAAGCTCTTAAAGCTTTCTGGAACAACTGGCTTATTCAGTAAGCATCAACTCTGCACAAATATGCTACATGCCATTTCAAATTAGGAAAAGGGTAACTTTTGGATAAAGGCTGAGATTATTCTACAATCCTGATGAAATGTTTTGCTTCCTTAGTCATAGAAGAGAGAACTAGCTCTAAGGAAACCCCAGTCTATGCTGCGCATACTGTTCAGATTGTTGATATTTTAAGCATATATTTTAAGCATCTCTGTAGGCATTCACAAATATTGAATGAATGAATGAAATGAACGGATGAATGAATACTTAAAACTCTCTTGTGTTCATTTAAGGAAAAATTCAAGAATTACCCACTCTTTTATGTTACCTCAAGATTGTACCTACTTTTCAAGAACTTTAATTGACATCTATTAATTATACCCAGTAACAGATTTCATTGTGGCATTTCCACATGTGTACATAATACATTTTGATAATATTCACTTTCTTAATCATTTCTTACCCCCTTCCACTCCTCTTAGTATCTTTATTCTTCCCAATCAACACTTCTCTATTTCCACATGTCCTTTGCCTCAAGGTGCTTCATTGTGATGGTTAATTGGACCCTAGCTGGAGGATAAGGAGCTAATCTGTCAGTGGCTACATCACTATAGAAGATGTGTGTCCCCACCACATTAAGTTTTATCTGTACATAAATCCTAGAAGCTGATGGGTCAGTCAAACGCTTTGCCTTCCATGACAGGGTTTTGAAAAACCCAATCTTGAGGATATCTTTTTTATGACTTTATGTATCTAGGAAAAAAACACTATTTCTGAGCCAAATATGTATATTTCTTACTTGAGTGTAGACAGTGAATCAGAACATCAGTTTATTAATCTCCAAATAAGCCTTTGACTGACTCTATTGCTACTCTTAGGTGCACTGAGGTTTGAGAAAAGTTGACTGGACCAATAAGATCTCTGTCATGTGAGAGTGGCTTCTAGATGGTATGCAGGCTGTCCTACTTAAGATCTCTGAGGGTCAGTGGATAATAAATAAAGCAGAAGGCACTATCTTCTATTCTTAAAAAAATCTATTACTTCTGTGTATTCTCACCTTTCTTTTTTTTTTACTCTTTTGTATGAACTATTTACTGTTATGTTACTATTACATGAGCTACAAGCTTATGTTAATAATATTTCCCCTATGGTGCCTATTTATTTATCTCTATGACTCTGCTTATTTTTAGTTAGTAAATATATATATTTCCTCCCAGAATTTTACTTTGCATGTCAGAAATGCACTGCATTTTATATCTTATTTTGTCAAATTGGAGATATTAGACTAATAGAGAAGAATACAATGCAGTTCAAGCCTTTAATGCAAAATAGCTTTGCCTTTCCTTTCATACAAAGAAATCTTGCTGAAAAAAAAATCAAATCTAATTTTAGTAGTGTCATTTTCTTGCAACATTAAATCTTTTCTAAAATAATTTAGATAGACAGGGCATCTGCAGCTTTGCCTTGAAGTGAACATACTGGGTCCAGTTTTAGATCAAGAGCCATTATCATTGCACAGTAAATTTGTTTAAGGAAAATGCAAATCTAGATGTCTAGATGTTACTAACCGAGAGTTGTCTTTGGATTGTCCAGATTGGTGTGAAACAAGAAAAGGTGGCTAATGAATATGTAATTCAAACATGGGCACAAGAAATAGACTAGTTCTCATGCTCAACTCAATAGTCACATAGTCATGCTGCCTACTAACTACTAATGCTCATAGTCGTGTATTAATGATGTAGTTTTAGTGCAACAGAGAAGCATCTTAGGGCTCTCGGTGGTGATACATGCAGAAACCCAAAACTGGTCCAAGTGCAGAGACTAAGTGATGGTGGCGTGCTGGGGTGTTAAAGGAGAGCCATAGCCCTCCATCTAAGAATTTAAACATCAATGTGTAGTAGATGTGGAATGCAAAATTAAGCCCTCCAGCTATGGCACAGCCTTTGCAATCCTGAATTCATAACCCCTGTGGTTATCTACAGAAGACTGGAACAAGATTGGGTATGCCAATATTTCATATGGAGCCAAAGGTTCCATGAGGCTTTACCTACATGAGGCATTATTGGCAAATGATGGCAGCTTAGCCAGGTGACATCATTTTCTTCTGTGGCATAACCATGGATATGTTGTCATTATTGCATCAGATCACCTTCCACCTACACCCAGGTCACATTAACTCAGAACCACTCAGGAAATGCAGGCATGAGACTGGGAGAGGGATTGTTGAGAAGAGTTCCAATGTGTGTGAGAGAGAGGAACAGGAGGGAGAGGAGAGAAGGGTGAAAATTGCTGAAATTCATTACATAAACGTATGAAAATATCAAATAATAAGAGGAGTAAAGAAAAAGAAATAGTTTTGGCTTCTGAATACATTTGCATATTCACTAAATATACCATATAAGTAAAGAGGGAGGCACAGAGCTGACATGGTAATTTCACTTCACAGCTCCTGTGGATAAGTAAAGAGATATGGATATGCCTTAGAGTCAAAATCATGATTAAAAAAAAAAACAAAAACAAAAACCGCAAGTTTGACCTGAATTCTCTAAGTGACATGAAACAAAACTTGACTGTATTGAGTATAATAATTGTTCATGAAAAAAATATGTGTTAAAACTGCTCTATTGCTGACAAATTACGGAAGTCATGATAAGTTATAGGGAAAGACTACTAAAGTAGTGTCAGTCACTGAGAGAAGGTTAATGCATTGGAGTTGTGTGGGCTGTAAACGTTACAGCTTTCAGTAAGTCTCCACCATGCTCAATGAAACTGGAGAGCAGTAATTGACATGTGTTCCTAGGATGAAAATTGTGTTTTTTGAATTGATAAAAATAATCTGTTCAGCATTACCTCAAATGCACTCATATGGCAGGAATAGAATGTGAAATCTGCATGAGACCAAGATTTTTTTTCCCTCTCAGCCATGTAGGTTATTAAAACTCTGGACCAAAAAAAAGGAAGTACTAAAATAATTTTTATTCTGTGTACATTTAATAAAAACCTAGCAGGGCAATTCTGAATTACAGATTCATATGTATTTTTGTCTTGGGTTTATTATCTTTTTCAGTAAAGAATTTCACCCATAGCTTCTGAAAATGGAACAGCTGGTATCGGGTGATTGATGGGTATGTTTTATGAAAACAAGCAACTGCAAATGAGCTAGCTTATTGCAGTTGATTCTGTTTCCTTCACTGTCTCATGCGAAGGTTCCATCTGGAACGCTGTCAGTCATTAAAACTGTAAGGCCCTGCCTGAGCTCTAAAAGATACCACACATTGTCCAGAAGGAGCTTCCTTTCATTTATGCACATTTTTTTTCTCTTACAAACATAGAAAGGAATTTACTATTTCAAAAAAAGTTAATGGCAGGAGGTCAGGTGAGATGTCAGGAGGTTTATCACAGTGACATGACAAAAGCTATAGAAAACTGGAAGAATCACTCCTGATAATGTTTTCCATCTGTTACTTCTCAGTTCAGACTCTCAATTGGAATCTTACAATTATCATCATAAAGAAATTGACACTGGAAGCTATAGAAAACACAGAATGGACAATGCTTTATTTCTGAAAGAAAGAAGCGCAGTCCAATCAGCACAATGGCGCTTCATAGAATGCTGTTTGTATCATGATTTTAAATGACTGTAGTAGAGTGGCATGCTTTAGAATCTGTTTAGTAAGTCATTAACAGCCTTTTGTGACTACATTTTTAGCTGATTCTTGCAGAGTTATTAACATTTTTGTGGGATGTTCATATCAGATTGGAAAACAGGTATCCTGGTTCTATATATGGCCAATCTCCTGACTAAAGAATCCACTTGCTGGGAATGGTCCAGTAGGAAGACAGTCTGGATTACCTGGGGTCCAGGTCAGTATTATGTTGAAGTAGATTTTCTAGGCCATTTTCTATGAGATAGGCTCTTGTAACTGTCCATGTAAAAGCCAACCAGGAATTAAGAACTTATGTAAGAATTGCTGGAGACTTAGACATCTTTTAAAGATATATCAATTTCTCTTTTTTCCTTTCTATTAAAGACTATAGATATGAGACAATACAACGTAAATGTGTACATCCCAATCAATCCCAATACACCAGCAAGAAATCAAGAATTTGAATAGTAAGAATTTTGATGATCTCTCATAGATCTTAGCAGGGCTTATGTGTAGGCATTCTGATTTTCATACTAGTGTCCATTTGTATTACAACTACCTGATAATGAAGACTCCCGTAGCTCACAATAGAATATCTATCAAGCCTTCCTGCAATTTTTAAAATTAATATATGATTCACCACTTTCCCTCTCTCTTCCCACCAATACACTCATGTCTCTCTCACTCTCAAATTAATGGTTTCTTTTTTTAAAAATATACCTGCACACTTATATGCAGATATATACAGTATGTACTGGAAGGCTTTGTGTGTCAACTTGACACAGGCTGGAGTTATCTCAGAGAAAGGAGCTTCAGTTGAGGAAATGCCTCCATGAGATCCAGTTGTAAGGCATTTTCTCAATTAGTGATCAAGAGTGGAGGGCCCATTGTGGGTGGTGCCATCCCTGGTCTGGTAGTCTTGGGCTCTATAAGAAAGCAAGCTGAGAAATCCAGGGGAAACAAGCCAGTAAGAAACATCCCTCCATGGCCTCTGCATCACCTCCTGCTTCCTGACCTGCTTGAGTTCCAGCCCTGACCTCCTTTGGTAATGAACAGCAATTTGGAAGTGTAAGCTGAATAAACCTTTTCCTCCACAACTTGCTTCTTGGTCATGATGTTTTTGCAGGAATAAAAAACCCGACTAAGACAAACTGGTACCAGCATAGTGGAATATTCCTGACCATGTTTTGGCAAGGACTGTGGGAAGACTTTGGTGTTAAGAGCTCTGTGGGATTTTGCCTAGGAGCTCGGAAGATAATGTTGAGAACAGTGCAGAAGATGGAGGCCTGGCTTGTGAAATTTCAGAGATAAGATGAAAGACTCTTATCACGGCCAATGTTGGTTTGATTATGATGATTCTGTAGTTTTGGTTAGCTGGGGCTGAAGAATTAACTGTGATTAGCAAGATACTAGAACTACTAAAAGGAAACCTTTGCATTACTGGGACTATAGATGCTAGTTAGCTGGAGCTAAGTATTTAGTGGTGATTAAGAAGAGACCAGCATCATTGAAGTGACATCCTCTGGCAAGTGTTTTCTGAGAGCACAAAGGGGCTGTGTTCTAGAGATAGATAAGGTTGCATCTTGTGCTGCAGCAGGACTTGGTAATATGTAAGAGTCACCCAGGTGGTCCTGGTTTTGAAGGCTTTAAGAGGTCATGAAGAGCAGCTGAGGCTTTAAGAGGTCATGAAGAGCAGCTGAAGCTCAGCACTGTGGGAAGCCAAGGAAGGCCATAGGTGAATGTGCAGCCTCAGTTGCAATTGATAGCCCAGGATTGAAGGGGTCATACAAAGAAGTTGAGGCTTGGCACTATGAAGAGAACCTAGGAGAGGCTTTTGGTGAAGCCTAGTTACAGCAGAAGACAGCAGTATTCTTAGATGCCAATACAATGAATGACCACCAATAACAGCAACAGCAGTGGAGTACAGGCAGCTGAAACTTAGAAGACAAGGTGTGTGCTACAAAGGGCAGAGTAGAGATGTGACCCAAGCCCATGGAGAATCCTAGAAGACCATGAGCGGATCCCAGACATTGAACAGTTGAAGTTTGATTTTGATTTTGATTGTGACTGTGCCCTGATTTTTTTCCCTCTTAAAATAAGAAGGTATTTTATTGGAGCCCACAGTTAAGAGACTTTTGATTGTAAAAAAGAGTTTCGATTTTGAAAGAGATTGGATATTTTAAAGGGATTGAAATTTTAATATGTAAGAACTTGCAAAGACTGTGGGACTTTTAAAGTTATTTAGATCTTGGGGATGAATAAGAAAGTAAGGGTTGAAGCTTAATAGTGATATATTTATGTGTCAAGTTGGCAAGGGGTTAATTGTACTGGCTGGTTTTGTGTGTCACCTTGACACAGGCTGAAGTTATCACAGAGAAATGAGCTTCAGGTGAGGAAATGCCTCCATGAGATCCAGCTGTAAGGCATTTTCTCAATTAGTGATTATGAGAGGAGGGCCTATTGTGGTGGTGCCATCCCTGGGCTGGTAGACCTGGGTTCTATAAGAGAGCAGGCTGAGTAAGAAACATCCCTCCATGGCCTCTGTCTGCATCAGCTTCTGTATCCTGACCTGCTTGAGTTGCAGCCCTGACCTCCTTTGATACTGAATAGCAATTTTGAAGTTTAAGCTGAATAAACCCTTTCCTCCCCAACTTGCTTCATAGTCATGATATTTGTGCAGGAATAGAAACCGTGACTAAGACACAATATGTAATGCATATGCATAAATATATAAATACAATCTGTTGAGCCCACTTAATGTTGCTATTATTTGTATTTGTTTAGGATCAGGCACTTGGTTTTAGATAAACAATTAGGGTTCTCATCTCTGGGGAGACTACTTCTTCCTTCAGTTTTAATTAATTTACTATCCTTCCTTATTCAGAATTGGGAACTCATAAGATTTCTTCATTCTTATCAGCAGGTTTATTGGCATCATTATGGTTTACATCTTTTATAGGCAGCTATATTGTTGAGACATCCTGGATATAGCTTCTTGCCACTTCTAGGAGACAAAATTCTGGCATATTTCCAGGTTTTCTGGCTTTTATAATCATTCTGCTTGCTATTCCTTGATGTTAGCTGTGCCTCAGGTTGTCCTGTTGATGTATTAATTAGGGATGGGCACTCCATGATCAGTATAATGCATTTTGACAAGATTGGCATTTTGTAATGGTCTGTAATGCAATGAGAAGTTTTGCTATGTGTATAAGGATAGGTACTTAGGATGGATAGATGATAGATAGATAGATAGATAGATAGATAGATAGACAGATGGATAGGAATTACATCAATTTAATAAAGTGACAGTAATAGGTTCTTGTATAAGATCTACTACCTCTCTCATACTGTAGGTAATTGGGTCCCAGTGCCACACCTTTCCCTCTTTTTGAACAAATCAAATATTAATTAGACAGCTGTTAGTTATTACAGAGCCCTAAATGCCACTATGTCACAGTAATGGTATCCAAATTTTTAAAATCGATGTCTGCATTATTTTGTAAGAACTAAATAACACTTATAAAATGGACTTACTATTTTCCCTTAAATGTTGACAGCCAATAGAGACAGCATCCTGCCTCCTAAGACTATCCCATGCAGACACTTTAGCCAGTAAAATGCTTCTGGGCTCTAGATCCTTGGTGTGAGACAGTACACAGAGGAGAGTTCTCACTCTTGATGTTTCAGATTTAATTAGATGACAGAAAATAAATGATTTCAATATGCTTAGATATAAATTAATTTAATAAGAAGAAATAAAAGAAGGAGACTATGAGAGTAGGGCCTGGCATTGTAAAAGAGAACTTTTTAAAGAGTTCCCAGAGGCAGCAAGCAGTCAGATATGTGTAAAGAGCTTACCCTGTTTTATATCTAAAGAATGTCCATGAGGAAGGAGATGTAACTTCAGTATTTATGAAATGAGACCAAAAGAAATTTCTTCCAATTGTATTTTCATAGGCTTTCAACAACCAGCGTGGTAAAATGGAGTGAATATGAAAACAGATTAAAAAATAATTTCACCATTTTAGCAATTTATGAAAAAATATTTGGAATATTTAGAATACATTTTGGAATAGCATGTCTATTTAACTGACAGATGCTATAATCTGTAAAATGGGTTTAAGATGTCTGTAACTTAAGATGTTATAGTATTCACTGTGACAATATATGTTATTGGTTTATCCTTTTGACAGTGTCTTTTGCCTTACAGAAACTTTGTAGTTTTATGAGGTCCCATTTGTCTATTCTTGCTCTTAGAGCATAAGCAATTGGTGTTCAATTCTCAAAGGATAAATCGGCAACCAACAAATTGGGAAAAAATCTTCACCAACCCCATATCTGACAGAGGGCTAATTTCCAATGTATACAAAGAATTCAAGAGGTTAGACCCCAGAAAACCAAATAACCCTATCCAAAATTGGGGTACAGAGCTAAACAGAGACTTTTCACCTGAAGAAATTCGGATGGCTGAGAAACACCTTAAAAAATGTTCAACATCATTAGTCATTAGGGAAATTCAAATTAAAACAAACCTGAGATTTCACCTCACACCAGTCAGAATGGCTAAGATTAAAAACTCAGAAGACATCAGGTGTTGGTGAGGATGTGGAAAAAGAGGAACACTCCTCCACTGCTGGTGGGAATGCAAGCTGGTACAACCACTCTGGAAATCACTATGGCGGTTCCTCAGAAAACTGGACGTGATACTTTCAGAGGACCCAGCCATACCACTCCTTGGAATATACCCAGAAGATTCCCCAGCATGCAATAAGGATACATGCTCCACTATGTTCATAGCAGCCTTATATATAATAGCCAGAAGCTGGAAAGAACCCAGATGTCCCTCAACAGAGGAATGGATACAAAAAATGTGGTATATATACACAATGGAGTACTATTCAGCCATTAGAAACAATGAATTCATGAAATTCTTAGAGAAATGGATGGAGCTGGAGAACGTCATACTAAGTGAGGTGACCCAGTCTCAAAAGAATACCCATGGTATACAGTCACTGATAAGTGGATATTAGCCTAGAAGCTTGGAACACCAAAGACACAAATCACATATCAAGTGATGTCTCACAAGAAGAAAGGAGTGGACACTGGTGCTAGAATGGACCAAAACATCATTGTGGGGGAGTACAAGAACAGTAAGGTGGGAGGGGGTGGATGAGAGAGCAGGGGGAGGGAAAAGGGCATGTGGGACCTTTGGGGGTGGGGAACCAGAAAAAGGGAAATGAATTGTAAATATAGAATATATCCAATAAAAAAAAGAAATCAATGTGTTATTAAAAATAAGCAAAGGCGACACAAAGTTTGGAGCGGTGGGGAGGTGAGGGGTGGGAAAAAAAGAAAAAATATATATATGTTATTGGTACATAAAACAACATATTAGACTTTTTTCCTGTTTTAAAATTTCTTAATTTTTATTGGGTATTTGTGAATTTCATATAACTCCAATCATATTCACTTCCTAGTCTTCCTAAGACCTTCCCTAAACCTTGTAAACTCCCTTCCACAAAATAGTAGAAAGAGGAGTAATAGGAGGAGGGGGAAGAAAAGGAGAAGGAGAAAGGGTAGATGAGGAAGGGACGGAGGAAAGGAAGAAGAAAAAGAAGCGGAAATAGAAAGAGGAGAATGAAGAGGAAAAGGAAGAGGAAGGAGAAGAAGAAAGGAGGAGAGGGAGTGAGGATAAAGAGGAAGAAGAAGAAGAAGAAGAAGAAGAAGAAGAAGAAGAAGAAGAAGAAGAAGAAGAAGAAGAAGAAGAAGAAATCAAGTCCAACTTGTGTTATACACATGAGTATAGTCAAACCCTCATTGGCCATCCCCTTATTGAACACAGAGCCCTTTTCTGCATGCACCCTGCTAGAAACCATGCGTTGACTTCAGCATCCTTATCAGAATTTTTAAGAGTTCTCTTCTCGGGCTTTCTGTCTAGGCTATTACATTTGTAGAGGTGGAGTGAGGTGGGGTAGGAGTGTCACAGAAAACCTGCATGCCACTCTTTCTCAACTGCGAGTCTACAGTCCTACTACCACTGCAAACACAGCTTCCTTGCCCTTCTCACTCAGTGGAAGCATTGATCATGGACTTTAGCATCCAACCTAGCATAACTCAGGTTTTACTCGTGATAAGCATATGATTTCCCTTCAAAAATCTTGAATCCAATATAGTTTAGTAATAAATTATGTAGATGTGTATATTCTGAAGTACTGATGAAAATACTTGAAAAAATCCTATTGATGTCAATTTCTTTTCGATAGTTGAGGACTAGAAAATGCAAAAATATATGAAATGGAATCTTACAGGTAACATAGAAGTGAGCCAATCATATGTGAAACACAATGGCAGATATAAAAATCTAATGCTATTTTCCATGTATAAGCATAAGGTGTAAAGAAACTCTCTCCTTTAATGTGCAACTGAGACACACAAGACATGGAGGCACTTGCCTTTATTGCCAACATCCTTCAGGCAAGTGGGTCTACACGAGTTTGAGGTGAGCCTGATCTACATAGTTAGCTCCAAGCCAGCCAAGGCCTCTCAAACAAAATAAGACAACAACAAAGCCAAGATCTACTGAAATAAAAAATTTCTAATATAAAAAATGGGTAACTGATATTACTTGCATGTACATATTATTCCTATTAAGTACATATATCTAATTCTACTTCTGCTGCTACATCTCATGCCAAAAGCCATCATCAGGGGCCTCCCTTTCTCTATACATACAGATACACACACACACACACACACACACACACACACACACACACACACACACTCTCTCTCTCTCTCTCTCTCTAGCCTCTGAGAGCCTTTGTTCTGCTTCTGTTTTCATTTTTTTCTCTTTTTTTAAAATTTTTATTTTCTATATTCTATGTTTACATTCCAAAGGCCTTCCCCTTTCCCAGTTCCCCCCCCCACCATAATTCCCATAATTCCTCTCCCCCCCAACCATTCCCCAATCATCCCCCCCCCACGATTTCTCTGTTCTGGGTCTACAAAACTGGATTCAATCTTTTAGTTGAAGCAATTTATAGGGCATCATTTAGTAGTCTGATGCATATATATATATATATATATATATACACACACACACAAATACGGACATACATACAGATACACACACACACACACACACACACACACACACACATTATGTAGTTATATCCCCCATAACCCCCCAAAAAACGCACAAACCATACTGTGAATAGTTTTACTCCTAGAATGGACCAAAACATCATTGTGGGAGAGTACAAGAGCAGTAAAGTGGGAGGGGGTGGATGCGGGAGCAGGGGGAGGGAAAAGGACATGTGGGACCTTTGGGGGTGGGGAACCAGAAAAAGGGAAATGAATTGTAAATATAGAATATATACAATAAAAAAAAAGAAAAAAACAAAAACAAAATGTTCTTCCACCAACCATGGTGTTCTTTCAGGTTTTTTTTTCTGATTTAAAATTATTTCTCCTAGGTATTTCTCTAAAGAATGAAAAACACAGTATTGCCTGTCTACCAATGAACAGTTTAGTCAGTTACATCTTTAGGCTTTTGTGAAAAGGCCTTATAGACTATGAGAGTACAGGCATTTCATGACTTTACTTGATTTTCATGTATTCTCAACACTGAGAGTCCCAGAACCTGAGGTAGTTTTATTTTAGTATTTTGAGAAGTTTCTAAACAGCTTTCCCTGGGGTTGTACAAACTTTCATAAAATCTTCACCAAAATCACCGGTTTTTCTTTTTAAACACAGTGAGATGACATATCATTGCTTTTAAAAAACTTATGTTTTAGAGTTATTTTTTCATTATTTGTTGGTTAGTTTATTTATTTACATTTCAAATGTTATCCCTTTTCTAGGTTTCTACTTCACAAGCCCCCTATCTTCTCACCCTGCCTCTATGAGGATGTTTCCCCACCTGCCCACCCACTCCTACCTCAGCGACCTAGCTTTCCTCTCTCCTGGGTCATCGAGCCTCCTCAGGATCAAGGGGCTCCCCTCCCGGTGATGCAAGATCAAGCATTCCTCTGCTATATATCCAGATGGATTCTTGGTACCCCCTGTGTACTCTTTGGTTGGTGGTTTAGACTCTTGGAGCTGGGGGGGGGTCTGGTTGGTTAATATTGTTGTTCTTCCTATGAGATTGCAAACCCCTTCAGCTCCTACAGTCCTTGCACTAACTTTCCCACTGAAGTCCCTGAATTCAGTCCAATGTTTGGCTGTGTACATTCACATCTGTATTGGTCAGACTCTGGCAGAGACTCTCAGGGGACAGCTGTACCAGGCTCCTGTCAGTAAGCATGTTTTGGCATCAGCAATAATGTCTGGGTTTGGTTCAGCAGATGGAAAGGATCCCAAAGTGGGGCAGTCTCTGGTTGGTCTTTCCTTCAGTTTCTGCTCCACTCTTTGTCCCTGCATTTTCTTTTGACATGAGGAAATCTGGATTAATATTTTTGAGGAGGTGGATGGCCCCATCCCTCAACTGGGGGCAGTACCTATCCACTGGATATGGTCTCTACAGGTTCTATATCCCCTTTGTTGGGTATTTTCTCTAAAGTCCTCTCTGCTGGTTCCTGGGAACATCTTTGGTCCCTGGCATAGTTATTTCAAACATGTTTTTCAACTTATATGCCTTTGCCTATTTGTGTATTTTGTGTGTGTGTGTGTGTGTGTGTGTGTGTGTTTGTGTGTGTGTGTGTGTGAAATGAAATCTCTGTCTGAATTACATACTATATTTTTATTATTCATTCATCTGGTGATCAAGACTTGGGATATCTTCACATTTTGAAAAATGTTCTTATGAAAATGCAAATTTAAATATCTTCTCCAAATTTTGCTTGAAGTTCCTTGTCTAGAGATGGAACAGGAAGATCTCTGTCTTGCGCATCAGCATGTCTGTTGATATTTCCATTGTTTCAGTCTAGTTTATACAGGCATTTCTAGGAGAGACTGTTCCACAGCAGACTTTCTAGTATTTTACAATCTTTCCACCTCCTCCTACGCATGTTCATTGATTCAGAGATGTAGCATGCAACAATAATAATTAATGATAAAGAGTATCAATTTGAGAATCAGGGGTACTGGAGGGTTTGAGGAGAGTACATAGGAGGGTTTAAGAGAGGAAAAGGATGGAACTGAATGATTGAAAAATCTATTGTGTTAATTTACTTTGTTGGTGTTTCTTTGTCTGGCTATGGTATCAGTAACAGCATCTTCATAAAATGTGTTAAGTAGTCATTCCTTTTTGATTTTCAGAAAAAATTAAGATGATTTGCTGCTTTGCCTTGGACTACTTGCCACCTGCCCTACCCTTGGGGGTTGGAGTTGAAGTGGCACTGAGTTAACAGCACAGACTCCAGGAGCGGGTGAGAAATCCTGAAGCAAGCTCATCTGAACACTGCTGCAAGCTCCTTTAATATATCAACCACTCGCATCCCATTGGTTCCAAGAAAGCATCTCTTCTTCCATCTTCTGTGCCAGCAATCCTCGGTCTTTTGGGCAGTCCTCAATTAGGTCCTTCTGCAGGAGATGCTTTTGAGGATGTGTGACCCCCCAGCATTTACATAGAGGTTCTCCCACCATTCCTACTACAATGCTTGATAAAATCTGTGAAATAGATGGTGAAGGGAATAATCTATATCCCTTCTCATTTCTGAGGAGGAAAAGCTAGTAGAGAATGTTTTCTTTTTATATCCTGTGAAGGTGACTAATGTCTGACAAGCTATAAGACTCTCACTGTCCTATAGATTCTTCATTGTAGACATTTGAATGTCTACAATGACCTCTAAGCCTGTTTGTTTTCTGTAGAAATTCTATACAAAACTCTCTAATAGTAGATTCTGATGTGTCATTTTTTTATGTGTAATGATTTAATAACTAGGGATTAATCACAAACAAATGCAGGACATTTAATTAGAATTCTCCCACAGTTAAAATTTAAAGGAAAAATTTAGCCAAGCATAATATATATATACATATATATGTATATATATATGTATACTTTTTCTAAATATAACTCTAAACTATTTGAATTATATAACCAAATATGGTTGGCTTCATGAATATTTTTATTATAGATAATAAATTATGTACAGAACATTCTCATGAGATTGTGATTCAGGTACATTCTTCTCCATGCCTGACAAAAATCTACAAAGATGTTACATAAACCATTTCTATTGTTGAATCTTCTATCTGATGTCCAGAAGTTTCTTGTCCTGTTGTACAGTTCAATGTCCAATTTCCAAGAGGTAATGATTCAAAATTTTGCTGAATTTTGAAATCCAACATTCAGTGCCAACTTTTAGAGCAGCCACTTACCATAAATCAATGGTGACGACAAATCACTCTTATTAAATTTATCCTGGGAATCAGATGCTTAAAATGAAATAAATAATCCCTTCTGAAACAGTTATAGACTGTGTCCACATACTCAAGAGAAATAGACATTTTGGGCAATTATGTTGATGTGTTTGGTTTTAAAAATTTCTCTTGCTTGAATCACGATGGACAACGAAGCCAAAATAGACTTCAGGATTCATGTATTTCAAGGCTTACTGACTAGACTGTTAAAAACAGTTTTGCTTTAGCCTACATAAGAAAGTGGAAATCTGAAGAAACAAAACTCAAATCATGATGATATCTAATAGGAAAATTAGATAGTTAATATGCTTTATTTCCCAATCATGTGTCTTAACTCAGACAAATTATTAGTCCTAGTGTTCATAACAATGTCACCAACTGTTTTGTTACCAAGAAAACTTGCATTTGATAGGATTTGGGATAACTTAAGCATTCTTCAAAGTTCACATATAAGGATTTTGTATATACAATGATTGTATTGTTCAGTATTAAAGACTATTAAGTATCAAGAAAGTTATGATTATATTTTAACATTTTACTTTTATTACATTTTTATAATACTTATATTAGTTATCAGCTTGAATGAATTGAGAAATGCCTAGGTTATGACTTGAGTGCTCATGTGTGTGTTTGTGTGTGTTTATATTTTCAAAGATTATTAGATCATGAAGACTATGATGTAGTTTAGATAGAATATTCAATAGATTAATTCCTTGGTCAACTCATATGATATTGCTGTTGGTAAGAGATGGGAGATGCTGCTGAATTGGATGGTCTACTAGACCATGTCATTGGACCTATAGTTTTCTCTGTTCTCTTCTTGTCCCTTTTTTTAGCCTACTTTCCAATAGTCATGTTATGAATTGTTCTGTTCTAGAATATGCTCCTAAATATGAAGCACAAACCCTAAGTGATATAAATACCCAATATCTCAGATTTGTTGATGTTTGTGATGAGAAAGTATCTAACATTTGAGGGCTAGCAGGAAGGCTGCAGAGGTAGATATCAAAGAGTGTGCCTGGTAAGATAGCACTTGGTAATAGCTTTGGCTCTAACATGATTATAAAAAGAAGTGTCCTATTCTTTTTATAAACTCATACAAATGAGGTCACCAAATCTGGAACTTGAACCTCATGAATCATAAGCAGACTGAAAGGGTAGTCATTTACTGATGAAAATCTGTAAACTGGTTCTGTCTGATATGGCAAGATTTATATTAAAAACTGTTTAGAATTTAGGTTAAACAAAAAAATTAAAGGAAAAATAAATGGAGACCATCTCAATTTTCACACAAAAATAGTCCCAATCATGCTTGTGAAGTTGTCATCCTTACACTCGATAGAATATATCTAATATATATTTTTTAAGAGATTGACTTTATGGTGATCATAAAAAGCCTAGGTAAAAGAACTGATGATCCTAGTATCTGAGAATAGAGGGAATTTGAACTAAGAGAATATGGCCCTTAAGTGAGCCACTAAAGAGTGTGATTAGCAAATATGGGAGAAAGGAAACGAGGTAATGGGAACAGGATTGAGGATAATAAATAAAAATTAGTACGTCTCTGAACATGAGAATGTGTAAAAATCCTTTTCCTTGGGTTATGAGTATTAGCCCTCAAAAGAAGTAGCCAATTTGGAGACGTCACCTCGCTTTAACCTAGGATCCCTGCCAAAAACAGCAGTTGAGAACATTTGCCTCACCCACTGTGAGTGGACATGAAATAGGATAGAACTGTTAAACCCAAAGTCCCCATGCCAATGAAAGTAAAATGACATGTTCATGTACTGGAAGAGTATGCACTCTGTGATTGGTGATGATTTAGAATATAGCAGTGATTGGTTCTCTGTATATTTGGATAATGGTTAATGAAGATGTTGACACAGAAAAGAAAAAAAATACTGACTCTGTTCCTAATTCCCACCTATACCAAGAGGCCCTGAATAGCAAGTTTGTAGGTAATACTGATTAAATTTTATTTCCTCAACAATATATCATTTTATTTTTGTAGTAGCTTACAAAGTACAAAATTCCTATATAAGATTTTAAAAATTACTTCATTTTGAGTGAATCTAGCTCCCATCTTCCTCTTCTCCTTTGCTCGATATACTCTTTTACCTCAAGTAGTCTACATTCTTTGGTCTACAGTCTTTGGTTGGACTATTATCTCTTCCCTCCCTGCCTCCCTTAAGGCCTCTTTTATTTAATTTTTGTTTTCAGTTTCATGACCACTTTTCCGGATTTTTGGCCCTTGCTCATATTTACTTACATCTGAATACCCATATTTAATGACTAGAGGCTAGGATTTGCAAATGAGAAAGAACATATGCAATTCTTCTTCTGTACCATGGGTTATCTCACTTAATATAATTCTCAGGAGCTCATTACTGTAATGTTCATCAACTTCCCCCCAAATTCCATAATTTCATTTTCCTCACAACTAAATGAAATTCCATTGTTTATATGTCACAAATTTTCATCATTTCTTTATATCTTGAGGGACAGAAAAACAGATTTTTTTCTTTACAATCATGAATATAGTAAATAAATTAGTGATGAGCATGAATGTCAGTATCTCAGCTTTAAAGGACAAAGGCCTTTGGGTAGAGACTTAGGAGTCTTATAACTGGGTTGTTTCATATGGTTTGTATATAGGCTATATGTAGAAATTCATTGCATATATCTATGTAATATAGTTATGATTTTAGCTCTTTGAGTCACTTCCATATTTATTTTTACCATTTCTGTACCAGTTTGCTTATCTTCCATTAGGGAATTAGTATTTCTCTTTCCTCTTCACATCATCACAAGCATTTGTCTTCATTTGTGTTCTTTTTTTTTTTAAATTTTATTTTCTATATTCTATGTTTACATTCCAAAGGCTTTCCCCTATCCCAGTTCCCCCCTCACCATGTGTCCCATAAGTCCTCCCGCGCCCCCTCCCTCCACACATTCCCCAATTACCCCTCAACGCTTTCTCTGTTCTGGTACTCTCCTGCAAGGCTGGAACCAGTCTTTTCTGGAGCAGTGTCCTCTCATTCCTTCTTCTTGGGAATCTTTTGATTTGTTAATTGTGCCTTGAGTGTTCAGAGCTTCTGGGCTCATTAATATCCACTTATCAGTGATTGTATTTCATGTGTATTCTTTTGTGATTGGGTTAACTCACTTAGAATGATATTTTCCAGATCCAACCATTTACCTACAAATTGCATGAATTCATTGTTTTTAATTGCTGAGTTGTATTCCATTGTATAAATATACCACATTTTCTGTATCCATTCTTCCTTTGAGGGACATCTGGGCTCCTTCCAGCTTCTGGCTATTATAAATAAGGCTGCTATGAACATAGTGGAGCATGTGTCCTTATTGCATGCAGGGGAATCCTCTGGATATATGCCCAGGAGTGGTATGACAGGGTCCTTTATAAGTGTCATGCCCAATTTTCTTAGGAACCGACAGGCTGACTTCCAGAGCAGTTGTACCATCTTGCAATCCCACCAACAGTCTAGGAGTGTTCCTATTTCCCCACATCCTCTCCAGCACCTGTTGTTTCTTGAGTTTTTAATCTTAGCCATTCTGACTGGTGTGAGGTGGAATCTCAGGGTTGTTTTGATTTGCATTTCCCTGATGACTTGATGTTGAACATCTCTTAAGGTGCTTCTCAGCCATCTGAATTTCTTCTGCTGAAAATTCTTTGTTTAGCTCTGTACCCCATTTTTAATAGGGTTATTTGGTTATTTGGGGTCTACTTTCTTGAGTTCTTTGAATATATTGGACATTAGCCCTCTGTTGGGTGTGGGGTTGGTGAAGATCTTTTCCCAATTTGTTGGTTGTGGTTTTGTCCTCCTGACAGTGTCCTTTGCCTTAAAGAAACTTTGTAATTTTATGAGGTCCCATTTGTCAATTCTTGATCTTAGGGCATAAGCTATTGGTGTCCTGTTCAGGAACTTTCCCCCTGTGTCTTTGTCCTCCAGGGTCTTCCCCAGTTTTTTTTTCTATTAGCTTCCATGTGTCTGGATTTATGTGGAGGTCCTTGATCCACTTGGAGTTCATCTTAGTACAAGGAGATAAGAATGGATCAATGGCATTTTTCTGCAAACTGACCTCCAGGAGAGCCAACATCATTTGCTGAAAAGGGTATTTTGTCCCACTGAATGGCTGTAGCTCCTTTATCAAAGATCAAGTGACCATAACTCTGTGGGTTGCTTTCTGGGTCTTCAATTCTATTCCATTGATCTACTTGCCTGTCGTTGTACCAACACCATGCAGTTTTTTACCACAATTGCTCTGTACTACTGCTTGAGGTCAGGGATATTGATTCGCCCAGAAGTCCTTTCATTGTTGAGAATAGTTTTAGCTATCCTGGGTTTTTTGTTACTCCAGATAAATTTAAGAATTGCTCTTTCTAGATCTATAAAGAATTGATTTGGGATTTTGATGGGGATTGCTTTGAATCTATAGATTGCTCTTGGCAAGATGGCCATTTTTATTATATTGATCCTGCCAATCCAAGAGCAAGAAATATTTTTCCATCTTCTGAGGTCTTCTTCGATTTCTTTGTTCAAGGACTTGAAGTTCCTGACATACAGATCTTTCACTTGTTTGGTAAGAGTCACACCAAGATATTTTATATTCTTGGTGGCTATTGTGAAGGGTGTTATTTCCCTAACTTCTTTCTCAGCCTGCTTGTCCTTTGAGTATAGGAAGGCTACTCATTTGCTTGAGTTGATTTTATAACCAGCCACTTTGCTGAAGTTGTTTATCAGCTGTAGGAGTTCTCTGGTGGAGTTTTTTAAATCGCTTAAATATACTATCATATCATCTGCAAATAATGATAGTTTGACTTCTTCCTTTCCAATTTGTATTCCTTTGACTTCCTTATGTTGTCTAATTGCTCTCACTAGAACATCAAGTACTATATTGAAAAGATATGGAGAGAAAAGGCAGCCTTGTCTAGTCCCTGATTTTAGTGGGATTGCTTCAAGTTTCTCTCCATTCAGTTTGATGTTGGCTACTGGTTTGCTGTATATCGATTTTATTATGTTTAGATATGGGCCTTGAATTCCTGTTCTTTCCAGGACTTTTAGCATGAAAGCATGCTGAATTTTGTCAAATGCTTTTTCAGCATCCAATGAGATGACCATGTAGTTTTTTTCTTTTAGTTTGTTTATGTAGTGGATTACATTGATGGATTTCCATATACTGAACCATCCCTGCATCCCTGGGAAGAAGTCTACTTGATCATTGTGAATGATCATTTTGATGTGCTTTTGGATTTGTTTGGCAATAATTTTACTTAGTATTTTTGCATTGATATTCATAGCAGAAATTGGCCTATAGTTCTCTTTCTTTGTTTGATCTTTGTCTGGTTTTGGTATCCGCGTAATTGTGGCTTCGTAGAATGAGTGGGGCAGTGTTCCTTCCATTTCTATTTTGTGGAATAGTTTGAAGAGTATTGGTGTTAGGTGTTCTTTGAAAGTCTGATAAAATTCTCCACTAAAACCATCTGGTCCCATTTTTTTTTTTTTTTGGTTGGGAGACTTTCTATAACCCCTTCTATTTCTCTAGGGGTTATGGGACTGTTTAGCTGTTCTAATTGATCCTGATTTAATTTTGGTATTTGGTATCTGTCTAGGAAATTGTCCATTTCCTCCAGATTCTCCAGTTGCTTTGAGTATAGGCTTTTGTAGTAGAATGATGATTTTTTGAATTTCCTCAGTTTCTGTTGTTATATCTCCCCTTTCATTTCTAATTTTGTTAATTTGGATACTGTCTCTGTGCCCATTGGTTAGTCTGGCTAAAGGTTTATCTATCTTGTTGATTTTCTCAAAAAACCAGCTCCTGGTTTTGTTGATTCTTTGTATGGTTCACTTTATTTCTACTTGATTGATTTCAGCCCTTAGTTTGATGATTTCCTGTCTTCTACTCCTCCTGTGTGAATTAGCTGCTTTTTGTTCCAGGGCTTTCAGGTGTGCCATTAAGCCTAGTGTATGCTGTCTCCAGTTTCTTTTTGGAGGCACTCAGTGCAATGAGTTTTCCTCTTAGCATTGCTTTTATTGTGTCCCATAGATTTGGATAGATTGTACCTTCATTTTCATTGAATTCTAAAAAGTCTTTGATTTCTTTCTTTATTTCTTCCTTGACCAAGGTGTCATTGAGTATTGTTCAGTTTCCATGTATATGTGGGCCTTCTTTTGTTTTTCTTGCTATTGAAGACTACTTTTACTCCATAGTGATCTGATAGGAGGCATGGGATTAGTTCGATCTTCTTGTATTTGTTGACATCGTTCTTGTAACCAATTATATGATTGATATTGGAGAAAGTACCATGTGGTGCTGAGAAAAGGTATATTCTTTTGCTTTGGGATGAAATGTTTTATATATATGTTAAATCCAATTGGTCTAAAGTTTCAATTAGTTTCACTGTATCCCTGTTTAGTTTCTAGTTTCCTGATAGGTCCCTTGAGGATAGTGGAGTATTGAAGTCACTCACAATTATTGTGTTAAGTGTAATGTGAGCTTTAAGCTCTAGTAGAGCTTCTTTTACGAATGGGGGTGCTCTTGCATTTGGAGCATAGATGTTCGGCATCGGGAGTTCTTCTTGGTGGATTTTTCCTTTGACCAGCAAGAAATGACCTTCTGTGTCTCTTTTGATGACTTTAGGTTGGAAGTCAATTTTATCTGATATTAGAATGGCTACTCTGGCTTGTTTCCTGAGACCATTTGCTTGTAAAATTGTCTTCCAGTCTTTTACTCTAAGGTAGTATTTGTCTTTTACACTGAAATGTGTTTCCTTTATGCAGCAAAATGTAGGGTCCTGTTTCCGTATCCAGTTTCTTAGTCTATGTCTTTTTATTGGGGAATTGAGTCCATTGATGTTAAGAGATATTAAGGAATTGTGCTTATTTCTTCCTGTCATTTTTGCTGTTAATTTTGTTTTTGAGTGGTTATCTTCTTTTGAGTTTGATGAGAGGGGGTTTCTATCTTGATTCTTCTGGGGTGTGGTTTCCCTCCTTGTATTGGTGTTTTCCCCTATTATCCTTTGTAGGGATGCGTTTGTGGAAAGATAACGTGCAAATTTGGTTTTGTCATGGAATACCTTGGATTCTCAATCTATGATGATTGAGAGTTTTGCTGGGTATAGTAGTTTTGGCTGAAGTTTGTGTTCTCTTAGAGTCTGCATGAGGTCTGCCCAGGATCTTCTAGCTTTCATGGTCTCAGGTGAGAAGTCTAGAGTAATCCTGGTAGGTCTTCCTTTATATGTTACTTGGCCCTTTTCTCTTACTGCCCTTAATATTCTTTCTTTGTTTAGTACATTTGGGGTTTTGATTATTATGTGACAGGAGGTATTTCTGTTCTGGTCCAGTCTGTTTGGGGTTCTGTAGGCTTCTTGTATATTCATGAGCATCTCTCTCTTTAGGTTGGGGAAGTTTTCTTCCATAATTTTGTAGAAGATATTTGCTGGCCCTTTAAGTTGGAAATCTTCACTCTCATCTCTTCCTATAATCCTTAGGTTTGGTCTTCTCATTGTGTCCTGGATTTCCTGGATATTTTGGGTTACAAGCTTTTTGCATTTTGTATTTTCTTGGATTGTTGAATCAATGGTTTCTATGGTGTCTTTGGCATCTGAGATTCTTTCTTCTATCTCTTGTATTCTATTGTTGATATTTGCATCTATGGCCCCTGATTTCTTCCCAAGGTTTTCTATCTCCAAAGTAGTCTCCCTTTGCGATTCCTTAGTTGTTTCTACTTCTGTTTTTAGGTCCTGGATGGTTTTGCTCAGATCTTCTACTTGCTTGTTTGTATTTTCATGTATTTCTTTAAGAGTTTTTGTGTTTCCTCTTTCATGACTTCTACTTGTTGGCCCACGTTCTCCTTTATTTCTTTAAGTGATTTTTGTACTTCCTCCTTATTGGTTCCTAATTTTTGATCCATATTCTCCTGAATTTCTTTAAGTGATTTTTGTGTTTGCTTTGAAAGGGCTTCATATTTTTATTCATTTTCTCCTGTATTTCTTTAAGAGATTTATCTATGTGTTCTGCTATCAGCATCCTGACCAGTGATTTTAGATCCAAATCTTGTTTTTCTGGTGTGTTGGGGTATCTGGGACTTACTGTTATCAGGGAACTGGGTTCAGATGCTGCCATATTGCCTTGATTTCTGTTAGTAACATTCCTACATTTACCTTTTGCCATCTGGTTATCTGTGGCCTTAGATAGTCTTGTAGTCACTAGCTGATGCTTGAACCTCCTGTGGGCTCGAAAGGCTACTTCCCCACCACTGGATGACTAGGTTTCCCCTGGCACAGATTGCTGATGTGTTGTTCTCCTCTTGGGTGCTGTTGGATCCCTGGTGTATCTTGCTCTAAACAATGTTATATTTGGTTATCTCTGTGGACCTGATGCTGCTTGTCTTCTCTGGTTCTTTTTGCTTAGTTCAGTCAGCAGCAAGGATGCTGTCTGTGGCCTCAGGGAGTGGCGAGTGCAGAGTGCAGGGACTCCAGAGGGCCGGGAAGCCATGCCCTGCTGGAACACAGGAACTGCTGCTCTGCCAAGCTCCTGTTCTTAGATGACTGGTTGGCCACCAGGGTCCCCCAAGATCTTAGGCTTAGGGTATCGCAGGTCTCTGTTTCTGCTCGGTTGGTCTAAGCACCCTCCACCAAGATGGCCATGGATGAGCAGAGTACAGGGTTCCCCTCAGAGCACAGAGCCCACATCCGGTTGGGGCCCAGGAAACCTGCTCTGCCCGTCTCACTGCCAGGTGGTCTTGAGCCCCCAAAGATCCCAAGTTATGGATATCAGGGGTACCTGGCTCTGCTCTCCTTAGTCCGGACTGCTGCAAGGATGCAGGTGGTGGCTGCTGGATATGGGGAGTGTGGCTCACCAAGTCTCCTGTAGGGCAGGGAGCACATGTAGAGAGCTGAGGGTAATCGCCATTACAAGATGGCGCTTGTTTCCGGTGTGCCAGATCGGTAAACAAGTGGTGTGCGCATGTGCAAGAGCAGGTTCACGCCAAGTCACAGCCCAGCCCGGGGCGTGGTAATGAGATGAGGAGCAGGCAACCAATCAGATAGAAACCTGCCATACTAGGGTGTATATAAGCAACGCCTCTTTCCGTGCTCGGGGTCTTCCTCTTGATACTGAAGCTGATGCAATAAAGCTTGCTGCAAAATAATCCAGTTGTCCGCGTGGTTCTTGCTGGTGAGACAATAGCGCACGACAAGCACATGCCCTGCTGGCACACAGGACCACTACTCTGGCAAGCTCCTGTTCTTAGATGACCGGCTGGCGGCCCTGGTCCCCCCGAGATCTTAAGCTTGGGGTATCTCAGGTCTCTGTTTCTGTGTGCTTGGTCTAAGTATCCGCCACCAAGATGGCCGCGGATGAGCAAAGTGCAGGGTTTCCCTCAGAGCACAGAGCCCATGCCTGGTTGGGGACCAGGAACCCTGCTCTGCCCAGTTCACTGCCAGGAGGTCTTGAGCCCCCAAAGATCCCAAGTTCTGGATATCAGGGGTACCTGGCTCTGCTCTCTGCAAGTATGCCGGCAGTGGCCAGCTTGCTGAGTCTCCTGCAGGGCAGGGAGCACATGCCCTGCTGGCACACAGGACTGCTGCTCTGGCAAGCTCCTGTTCTTAGATGATTGGCTGGCGGCCCAGGTCCCTGAGATCTTTAGCTTGGGGTACCTCGGGTATCTGTTTCTGCCTGCTCAGTCTAAGCACTTGCCACCAAGATGGCCGCAGTTGAGCAGAGTCTTCATTTGTGTTCTTTATGGTAGCCATTGCCTGGGTTGAGATGAAATGTAAATTTGATTTTCTCCATTAGTTTGAGATGTCAAACACTCAAAAAAGTATTTCCTGGCCATTTCTGTTTCTTCTCTTGAATATCTGTTCAGATCCTCAGCTCACTAACTGACTTCACTTTTGTTTTTTTCTGGAGGTTTTTTTTTTTTTTCAGTCCTTATTTAGCCTTGACTTGAACCCCTAATCTGACGTAAGTCTGGCAAAGCTGTTTTCTTCCTGTAGGCTATTCACTCTGCTGGTTGTTTCTCTTGCTATCTAGGTGTCTTCTAATTTCAAACAATCGTGTTTGTCATTCCTTAGGGCTGTTTCTTGTGTTATAGGTTGTACTTAGAGATATGTCTTTACAACTATGTCCTGGAGTACTTACCCACAATTGCCTTAGTAGTTTCAATATTGCTAGCTTTGAATTAAATCTTTGATCCAGTTTGATAGATTTTTTGATTTACAGTGACATAAACTCTGTAACTTCATTCTAATGCAAGTTAACATCCACTTTTGCTAGACCCATTTACTGAAAAGGTATCTTTCCTCTAGTTTAGGCTTTGGATACCTTTGTATATCTTGGGTGTCTATAGTAGTGTGCATTTTAGTGTTTTCTCATTTGTTCCATTTGTCAACCTGTCTGTTTCTGTGCCAGTATCATGGTGACAAATTAGCCATCTTCTTTCTGGTCAGAATTGTTTTGGCTACATTTAGTGCTTTTGTTTTTATACATATTTTATTTATTTTTATTCTGTGAAGAATATCATTGGGAATTTTTATAGATATTACATTTTCATAGAACATTTTTCTTGATTATTTTCTAGTATTCCTTTCTTCATTCACTCCCTCATCCCATACACATGGTTTTGAATATCTTCTATGTTGTAGAGACTGTGCTAGGCATTGAGAATGGAGTAGGGACAGAATGTTTGTTAATGTTTCAGACATATCATTTAAGACACAAAGTAAAAGCAAAAAAGACCTGATTATTTTTTTAAAAAGTATATGTTCTGTTTGTTTGACAAAGTATAAAGGAAGGAATAGAGAAACGGGGTGATGGCGAGAACAAGAGCAAGTGAGATAGAGAGACAGAGAAGGGGAGACAGACAGATAAGGAGGGTGTCTAGGCATCATAGTTCACCTGTGGTATATACTTAAATAACAGCCTCTCAATGCGACATTGACATCCATGCAACTGGATATGTCTAGAGAAAACAGTATAACATGTGGAGTTCAATCTGAAGTCAGCAGCAGGGTTTGTGAAGTCCTCTCACTTCTACCAAGCGATGGCAGTTACATGCCCACATTGACGTGGAAGATGATTCTCCATCTAATTCCCTAACTCCTCAAGCTTGCTTCTCATCAGAACTCTCAAGGGATAACTCTCAAGTGGTACTGTTTCTAATATCACTGAGAAAATTAAATAACTTAAACTATAATTTTCACAATAGAATACAACACTCCAACAGCTGTGAAGTCTGAGCGTGGTTAGAAGCAATTGTTCAAGTAGTGAAATCCATAGTATTTACAATATCTGAAACCATCCATCCATACAGCTTCAAGAATAGAAAAGAAAAGAAAAGAAAAGAAAAGAAAAGAAAAGAAAAGAAAAGAAAAGAATGGGTAACATTCAAGGAACAGAAATAATTTTCTTATATTTATATAGGCTGGTAAAATTGTTTAAATGAGAATTCCCTCATAACTACAGATATTTTAATACTTAGTCAAGACTTGGAGATGTATAATTATATAATCTTCCTGAATGACATATATCATTGGGGTGGGCTTTGAGAGCTTAACACCTTCTTCCACTTCCTGTTGTTTCTTTTTAAAAATTTTTTAAAATTTTATTCGATATATTAATTTACATTTCATATGATTTCCTCCTTTCCAGGCTCCCCCCTCCCCACAAGTTCCATAAGCCCTCTTCCTTCCCCCTGTTTCCCCATTCACCCCTTCTCTCTTCCCTGTTCTGGTATTTCCTTACACTGCTGTATTAAGCCTTTCCAGAGTCAGGGGCCCATCCTTCCTTCTTCTTGGACATAATTTGATATGTGGATTGTGTCTTAGGTATTCCAGTGTTCTAGGCTAATATCCGCTTTTCAGTGAGTGCATAGCATGAGTGTTCTTTGGAGATTGGGTTACTTCACTTAGGATGATGTTCTCCAGCTCCATTCATTTGTCTAAGAAGTTAATGAATTTATTGTTTCTAATGGCCGAATAGTACTCCATTGTGTATATATACCATATATTTTGTATCTATTCCTCCACTGAGGGACATTTGAGTTCTTTCCAGCTTCTGCTATGAATAAATAGGGCTATTTATAAATAGGGCTGCTATGAACATAGTGGAGCATGTATCCTCATCTTCACCAACTCCACATCAGACAGAGGGATAATATCCAATATATACAAAGAACTCAAGAAGTTAGACTCCAGAGAGCCAAACAACCCTATTAAAAATGGGGTGCAGAGCTAAACAAAGAATTTTCACCTGAAGAAATTCGGATGGCTGAGAAGCATCTTAAGAAATGTTCAATATCATTATTCATTAGGAAAATGCAAATCAAAACAACCCTGAGATTTCATCTCACACCAATCAGAATGGCTAAGATTAAAAACTCAGGAGAAAGCAGGTGTTAGCGTGGATGTGGAGAAAGAGGAATACTCCTCTACTGCTGGTGGGATTTCAAGTTGGTACAACCACTCTGGAAATCAGTCTGGCGGTTCCTCAGAAAACTGGGCACAACACTTCCAGAGGACCCTGCTATACCACTCCTGTGCATATACCCAGAGGATTCCCCAGTATATAATAAGGATACATGCTCCACTATGTTCATAGCAGCCCTGTTTTCTCTTTACTTCCCAGTAGTGACTGAGGGTGTGAGTTTCAGTGTCCTCCTTCAGCTCCCACCATATCTGCTGCTTGCTTCCATGTTTCCATACCACGATGGACTAGAACTATAAACCCAAATCAATTCTTTCTTCTATAAGTGTGTCCTGATACAACTGGGAAATCTGGAATTAAGATACTAATAGATTCTGGGCCTGATTATAGAAGGTCCATCTAATCCTGTCCTCATGTAACAGAAGGAGAATAGATACTAGGTCATTTCTACAGGGGCTTATTGCTGATTGTGAGAGTACTGACATATATATATTAAAGTCACCAAGTGTCTCTGGTGATTAGAGAATGTGCACAATAGTTCTGTGTTACACATTGTAGAGATCGCACAGTGCTGCTCCTTTTAGATTTATAGAAAAATACTCTAGTGATTGAACTTATATGATTGTGTAGTCTACTCTTACCTCCACTACCCTGTATTGCTTATCTTGTGCGCACGCGCGCACACACACACACACACACACACACACACACACTTTATATTCCTTCCCTTAAAAAGAAATGAGAATTGTAGTATGAGACTTGAGTTTCCATTATTTACATACACCACTACTCATTACTCAATAGACATTTATTCAGGAGAGAGCCCTCACAATTTTGTGAGGAAATTTCTTAACTAGCTCAGGGATATCGGAATCTAATATCCACCAAAACATATATTAGAACACTTAATTTTGTTTTTGTTGCTGTTGCTGTTTAAGGATCTGTATTCAAGGTGTTAGATCCACTCTGAGGCTATTACTTCAACTGTACCAACATGGCTATTTAAGTCTGACCCAGGGAATCCAAGGTTAAATAGGCTTTCTGGGTACTTAGTTTCTACAATGATATGGTGAAGAGAAAAAGAATGTTCTGAATGGACAGGTCTAGCATTCTTGTGCTAAAGGAACTGTTGTGAAATGAGAATTCTATTTCTATCCTAAATTCTTTGGAGGAATATGGACAAAATACTTTTACATAGCCATCAATCCAACATTTATCTATGGTCTATATTGCATAGCCTCTATAACACATTCATTCCCCATACGTTTTGTAGGTATGGGTGTTATTCATGTTTGCCCCGCTAATCAAGCTGTATTTTTTTTTGGCAGTACTGATATTTGTTTAACCATGCTATATCAACAAAGGAAACTAAAATCTGGTGAAGAAAATAGATAAGTGATGAACAAAGCTGAGGGTACAGGGATTCGGAGATTGACCTGTAGTAACCCACAGAGGAGTGTTCCATAAGGCGTGATCACTGGTTCCCTAACCATGCTAGTGACTCTTTCCTCCTGAACACTGCTAAAACTGGGCAGCTCTGGACCCCGAGAGTGTGTTCTTAGTGGCATACTAAGTCTCTTGCCTGTCTCTGTTGCGGTTTCTCTCAGAACCGTTAGACAGAAGGGGCTCTTTGTCTCTTTCTCCCTCTCTCATTGTGTTTATCTCTATTGTATTACCACATGTGCTGTTAGTAGAGAAAATATAATTATTTATCACTGTAATTTTGTTTCTAGCAAGTTCTAATTATAGCACTCCAGCACAATGAATGCAGAGAGGGTTTTGTCACAGAGCTTCTCACAGAAAGGGCTAAGTTAACTCCTATTTATCAGCTATTGCCTGAGAGTCGTGAGGACTGGGAGAGTGCTAAAATCTTCCACAAGGACAATGAGCTGTTAGTTCACACAAGGACATATAATAAATTGTCTTGCTTCTTTATGAAATGTGGCACCTTGCAGACTTCATTGCATTTCAGTTAGACTCACATATGGTTACACCTTTTAAATAGTACTTAGGTTCTGAAATTTACTTATTTTTTCAGCCATGATAAAGGTTAAAATGGCTTATATTAAAATAGAGTAATTTTACTTATTGGTTAAATTACCTTGTGAGAAAACCAACTCGGCATTTTGCTAATGGTGTTTAATATTTGATGCTTTTAACAAAAACATTGTCATTTATAAAAAAAAAATCTTAGTACAAAATGTTAGATTTGCATACTCAACCAAATCACATCATATCTAGGATGGCAAAAATAAATATACCTTAATTATAAAATAATAGTTCAAAACATAATAGTAAATATGGCCTATCTGAATATTTTTTTCTTTAGACTTATTTTCCTATATATATCTGTGAATATGTGTGTGTCTGGGAATGTATATATCTAAAGTGTGGGTGTGCCCACTGAGGCTAAACTTATATCTTTCCCTTCTGTGAAAAGAGAAAATGTTCTTAACCCTAGAGCCCTCAAATTTAGAACTTTTAATGGTATCCAGACTATATCACTTGACATATGTTTTCTTTCCCCCTCCATTATGTTCTCGGAACCTTTTGGGAGGAGGATGTTGACAGATGTTTCATTATGGGCTAAGCACTTCAGTCATTTGCTCTCTGTATTTCAAAAATTGCTACTGTCCATCTCCCTATTAACCAAGAACCGATACTTAAATGACTTTCATTGATTAGGGTTAAAAGATAAGCTATGCGAGCATCAGGATAAGTCTTTACAGTTTTATACTATGTCCCACTAACAAAATATTAATAGGGCCCATCATCTCCCTAGCCATGGATTCTTGGCTAGGTTTATAATATTAGACATGAGTTCCTTCCTGTACAGAGAACCTTGTATCATAGAACATTGCATTAGGACATAAATGTAAAATCGTAACTTATTTAGGAGTCCTTGAGAGGGATCTGAATGTTAATGAGAGGGGGGGAATCATGATTTTGGGAGGAGGACCATGTCGTCACAGAAGAGTCTGAATGAGTAGAGAGCAAGTCTTCACATTTGGGAGGCTTCTCCTGTTTCTTGTTGCCTCTGGGTCACTGTTCCACAGATGTCGCCATCAGCCAACTACACAAATTGTCATATTTTTCATATGCATAGTCTCCTATTCATTATGTCCACATTGACTTTGCTCAAATATGTTCTTCCTTTTTCCTTTATCCCCACACCCAGCACTAGCCATCTGAGCTCATCATAGCACGTATGTTACCAGGTGAAATATAAGGATGCTTGGAGTTAATGTCTATGATCATGTTAAGAATTAATATTAACAAGTAAATATTGAAAATTGAATCGTTTTGACTTACACGTTGTGCTACTATGCCATTGTATCAATCCCTTTAAGAATTCAAATGATAACATCTCTCATACTCTTTATAAATCTTTTCTCTTTCCCCACGTTATAACCCTTTCTGCTCTCTGAGATTCTCCAAGAATTTATAATTAGGAAGCATACTTTGAGTTCATGACTCTTCATGTAATAAAAGTCAAACATCTGCAGCATTTGACTACTTCTAGAAGATGAAGTAAAAGGTGAGTCCACAGCACAGCTATGAAACAGGAACTTCTCTAGCTGATCATTTTGGTGTGCTTTTTAGAGACAGAGCTCACATTGCTAATACCAAACCTAAAAGAACTTAGTGATGTGAAGCTTGCAATTAAAATATTTATCTGATGGTCAAGCTTTTGAGCATTTTAGAAGAAAGTATAAAAAAAAGGCAGCCTGCCAAGGAATGTAGAGCAACAGCTCCAGGCTAGACAAGGGCTATGTGACCTCTGTAGAAAGAATCATGATAACACTGTGTCCACCTAAGGCTTGCAGACACTGTTTCCTTAAAAGGAGACTGAGCAAGATGGAGGGAACTCATGGCTGAGAAAGTAATACCTCCCAGTAGACAAGATCCCAATTATTATGCATTTTTGAATAACTGTGAAGAATTGATTTTTAGTTTTTAAAGAGACTTGCTTTAGGGATTTGATTGCTTCCCAAGCTAGCCACATCTCCTGAGGTTTGAGAATGGGGTAACTTGAAAAAAAAAAAAGCAAAAACAAAAAACAAAAAAAGGAAACCAAGAAAGCTTGTTTGCGACTGCAAGAAAACAAGAACAAACAAACAAACAAACAACAAGCCCTTCTTTGTTCTTCAGCTGAATAATGCTACATGTCAAAATTGAATTTAAAATCCATCCAGAACCAATACAAAAAAAAAGTCCTCTCCTCAGGAGTTCGGATTGGCATCACTGCAGAGCCCGAAAACTTTAATCACTCTTATTTAAGGAAACTTTGAGGAGTGTGATGCCAATCTAGACCTAGTGCCAAAATCTACATCAGGAATGCGTGTCTCTCACTGGCATCCCTGTGTGGAAAAGTGACAGCTCATCCATCTTGCCTGCTGTCCTATTCTTCAGGGAAAATGTAAGAAAAATGGCTGGGATGGCCAGATAGATCCATGCCTACCCTCAAAATGTGTAATAGAATAGCTAGGGCAAAGCCTAGAGAAGGACTAAAACATAAGGCTTTTACGGATTAGTTCATAATCCATTTTCTACTTAAAATTGAAAACAGTTTCCTCATATAACCTCATAACTTGATTGCTTGGAAATAAGTTGGAGGGTAAATTTTATAACATGCAGTTAGTCATCTTTGTACACACCAAGTTCAACGATGGCAATATTGTCCGATGGTTGAAGAGACTCACTGGACATCTTTAGGGTCAGCACAGCCTCATTGCTATTTTTGGATCACTCTGAACATTAAGAAATGTTTCCTCCTCATTGGCTTTTATGTTTTTATGAAAACATTTTGTCTGAATGTTTAGTGATTTGTAGCAATGTAATAAAACAAAATAGCACTTGCTCAAAGTGCTTGTTCTGAAATTGGTAATGTGACCAATAAAAACCTTGTTCTAATTCAAGGTAGTCATCTTTTGAGGTAAAGACAGCATATATATATGTATATGTATATATGTGTGTACATATAATTTGTATAACTATATCTATACAAATATATATTTTATAATAGCTTGTATATATATGAACTATTTTACATTAAATTCTTAAGAAACTAGCTCATGAATTCATTACTTTTTCATTAAAGATATAAACATTTGAAATATTAATAGTTGCATTGAAAAGTTTTTCAAGCAAGTGGTTTATATGTATAAACACTGTTTAATATTTATTATTATTGAATATTATTGATTATTAATATTTATTGATTTTATTTATAGATTATATTTAATAGATGAAACTTAGCAAATAAAATTTGGCTGAATCAGCATAACATGAATAACTCAAAATCTAAAAGAAAACTATGCAGTCAAGAAAATAAGGGGAGGGTCACCCAGCGTCCCAGGTGCTCAGAACCATCCGGCGGCGGCGGCAGAACCAGGTACCCGAGACAGCCCAAGCTTAAGACCTTCGGGGACTCAGGCCTGGAGTGGGAGTTGGGCACAGAATAGCGGGTGCACTCTGCACTCGCGCGGCGGACCCCGAGCTCCCTGCAGGCAGCTGCCATATTGCCTGCAGCTTCCCGCCCAGCTGGTGGTGGGGAAGCCGGAGGGTCACCCAGCGTCCCAGGTGCTCAGAACCATCCGGCGGCGGCGGCAGAACCAGGTACCCGACACAGCCCGAGCTTAAGACCTTCGGGGACTCAGGCCTGGAGTGGGAATTGGGCACAGAATAGCGGGTGCACTCTGCACTCGCGCGCGCGGGGCGGACCCCGAGCTCCCTGCAGGCAGCTGCCATATTGCCTGCAGCTTCCCGCCCAGCTGGCGGTGGGGAAGCCGGAGGGTCACCCAGCGTCCCAGGTGCTCAGAACCATCCGGCGGTGGCGGCAGAACCAGGTACCCGACACAGCCCGAGCTTAAGACCTTCGGGGACTCAGGCCTGGAGTGGGAATTGGGCACAGAATAGCGGGTGCACTCTGCACTCGCGCGCGGGGCGGACCCCGAGCTCCCTGCAGGCAGCTGCCATATTGCCTGCAGCTTCCCGTCCAGCTGGTGGTGAGGAAGCCAGAGTCAGCCAGTGTGCCAGGTACCCAGACCCAGCCGGAGGCCGAACCAGCCTCCCATCCAGCCAGTGGCAGGGAAGCTGGAAACCGGACCCAGCCAGCTTCCCAGCAGCTTGGGACCAGCAGGCGGAACCAGATAACTGAGATATCCCAACTTTAAGACCCCTGGGGAAACAGGATATCAGACAGCGAACCCTGAGCAGGAGCAGTGCAGAGCAGCCGCCCAACAGGCGAAACCAAATACCTGGGATATCCTGAGGTTAAGACCTCGGGGGACTCAGGCCACCTGTCAGCAATCTGTGAGCAAGAGCCCCGCAGGACAGTGATTCAGGTATCCCAGTCACTGGGAAATAGCCTTACAACCCCACAGGAGGGTCAAGCACCAGCTAGTATCTACAGGACCAACTAACACCAGAGTTAACCAGATGGCAAAAGGCAAACGTAAGATCGCTACTAACAAAAATCAAGGCAATATGGCGGCATCCGAACCCAGTTCCCCAACAGCAATAAATATTGGATACCCCGAAACACCAGAAAAACAAGACTCAGATCTAAAATCACTGGTCAGGATGCTGATAGAGGAACACTTAGATAAATCTCTTAAAGTAATACATGAGAAAATAGATCAAAAGCTAGAAGCCATTGCAAGACAAACACAATTAAATCCCAGATATCTCAACACACCAGAAAAACAAGACTCAGATCTAAAATCACTGGTAAAGATGCAGATTGAGGATCACTTAGATAAATTTCTTAAAGTAATAGAGGAGAAAATAGATCAAAAACTAGAAGCCCATACAAGGCAGACACAAAAATCACTTAAAGAAATCCAGGAGAATATAGAGCAAAAAGTGAATCCCAATAAGGGGGAGAAACAAAAATCACCCAAAGAAATACAAGAGAACATGGGTCAACGAGTAGAAGTCATAAAGGAGGAAACACAAAAATCCCTTAAAGAATTACAGGAAAACACAAACAAGCAACTGAAAGATCTGAGCAAAACCATACAAAATCTAAAAACAGAAGTAGAAACAACTAAGCAATCGCAAAGGGAGACAATGTTGGAAATAGAAAACCTTGGGAAGAAATCAGGAGTCATAGATGCAAATATCAACAATAGAATACAAGAGATAGAAGACAGAATCTCAGATGCTGAAGATACCATAGGAACCATGGATTCAACAATTAAAGAAAATGCAAAATGCAAAAAGCTGGTAACCCAAAACATTCAGGAAATCCAGGACACAATGAGAAGACCAAACCTAAGGATTATAGGGATAGATGAGAATGAAGATCTACAACTTAAAGGGCCAGCAAATATCTTCTACAAAATTATGGAAGAAAATTTCCCCAACCTAAAGAGAGAGATGCCCATGAATATACAAGAAGCCTATAGAACCCCAAATAGACTGGACCAGAACAGAAATACTTCCCGTCACATAATAGTCAAAACCCCAAATGTACTAAACAAAGAAAGAATATTAAAGGCAGTAAGAGAAAAAGGACAAGTAACATATAAAGGAAGACCTATCAGAATTACACCAGACTTCTCACCTGAGACCATGAAAGCTAGAAGATCCTGGGCAGACCTTATGCAGACCCTAAGAGAACACAAACTTCAGCCAAGACTACTATACCCAGCGAAACTCTCAATTGCCATAGATGGGGAAACCAAGATATTCCACGACAAAACCAAATTTGCAAGATACTTATCTACAAACCCAGCCCTACAAAGGATAATAGGGGAAAAATACCAACACAAGGGGGGAAACAACACCCCAGAAGAAACAAGATAGAAACCCCATCTCATCCAACCCAAAAGAAGAGAACCACTCAAATACAAATAATAATAACAATTCCCAAAATGTCAGGAAGTAATAATTACTATTCCTTAATATCTCTTAATATCAATGGACTCAATTCCCCAATCAAAAGACACAGACTAACAGACTGGATACGGAAACAGGACCCTACATTTTGCTGCATACAGGAAACACATCTCAGTGTCAAAGACAAACACCTCCTTAGAGTAAAAGGCTGGAAGACAGTTCTACAAGCAAATGGTCCCAGGAAACAAGCTGGAGTAGCCATTCTAATATCAGATAAAATCGACTTTCAACCTAAAGTCATCAAAAGAGACACAGAAGGTCACTTCCTGCTTGTCAAAGGGAAAATCCACCAAGAAGAATTCTCAATACTGAACATCTATGCACCAAATGCAAGGGCACCCTCATTCGTAAAAGAAACTTTACTAAAGCTTAAAGCACACATCGCACCTAACACAATGATTGTAGGTGACTTCAACACTCCACTCTCCTCAATGGACCGATCAGGAAAGCAGAAACTAAACAGGGACACAGTGAAACTAATTGAAGCTTTGGACCAATTGGATTTAACAGATATATATAGAACATTCCATCCTAAAACAAAAGAGTATACCTTTTTCTCAGCACCGCACGGTACCTTCTCAAAAATTGATCATATAATTGGTCACAAGACAGACCTCAACAAATACAAGAAGACCGAACTAATCCCATGTCTCCTATCGGATCACTATGGAGTAAAAGTGGTCTTCAATAGCAAGAAGAACTACAGAAAGCCCACATACACATGGAAACTGAACAATACTCTACTCAATGACACCCTGGTCAAGGAAGAAATAAAGAAAGAAATCAAAGACTTTTTAGACTTCAATGAAAATGAAGGTACGACCTACCCAAATCTCTGGGATACAATGAAAGCAGTGCTAAGAGGAAAACTCATAGCCCTGAGTGCCTCCAAAAAGAAACTGGAAAGAGCATACACTAGCAACTTAACAGCACACCTGAAGGCGCTGGAACAAAAAGAAGCTAACTCACCCAGGAGGAGTAGAAGAGAGGAAATCATCAAACTAAGGGCTGAAATCAATCAAGCAGAAACAAAGAGAACCATACAAAGAATCAACAAAACCAAGAGCTGGTTCTTCGAGAAAATCAACAAGATAGATAAGCCCTTAGCTAGACTAACCAAAGGGCACAGAGATAGTATCCAAATTAACAAAATTAAAAATGAAAAGGGGGATATAACAACAGAAACAGAGGAAATTCAAAAGATCATCAGATCCTACTACAAAGGCCTATACTCAAAACAACTGGAGAATCTGGAGGAAATGGACAATTTCCTAGACAGATACCAAATACCAAAATTAAATCAGCATCAAGTAGACCAGCTAAACAGTCCCATAACCCTTAAAGAAATAGAAGGGGTTATAGAAAGCCTCCCAACCAAAAAAAGTACGGGACCAGATGGTTTTAGTGCAGAATTCTACCAGACCTTCAAAGAAGACTTAACACCAATACTCTTCAAACTATTCCACAAAATAGAGACAGAAGGGACACTGCCCAACTCATTCTTTGAAACCACAATTACGCTGATACCTAAACCACAAAAAGATCCAACAAAGAAAGAGAACTACAGGCCAATTTCTCTTATGAATATAGATGCAAAAATACTAAATAAAATCCTTGCCAACCGAATCCAAGAGCATATCAAAACGATCATTCACCATGATCAAGTAGGCTTCATTCCAGGAATGCAGGGATGGTTCAATATACGGAAATCCATCAATGTAATCCACTACATAAACAAACTAAAAGAAAAAAACCACATGGTCATCTCATTAGATGCTGAAAAAGCATTTGACAAAATCCAGCATCCTTTCATGCTAAAAGTCTTGGAAAGAGCAGGAATTCAAGGCCCATACCTAAACATAGTAAAAGCAATCTACAGCAAACCAGTAGCCAACATCAAAATAAATGGAGAGAAACTTGAAGCAATTCCACTAAAATCAGGGACTAGACAAGGCTGTCCTCTCTCTCCATATCTTTTCAATATAGTACTTGAAGTTCTAGCGAGAGCAATCAGACAACATAAGGAAGTCAAAGGGATACAAATTGGAAAGGAAGAAGTCAAAGTATCATTATTTGCAGATGATATGATAGTCTACTTAAGCGATCCAAAAAACTCCACCAGAGAACTTCTACAGCTGATAAACAACTTCAGCAACGTGGCTGGTTATAAAATTAACTCAAGCAAATCAGTAGCCTTCTTGTACTCAAAGGACAAGCAGGCTGAGAAAGAAGTTAGGGAAATAACACCCTTCACAATAGCCACAAACAACATAAAGTACCTTGGCGTAACTCTAACCAAACAAGTGAAAGATCTGTATGACAGGAACTTCAAGTCCCTGAAGAAAGAAATCGAAGAAGACCTCAGGAGATGGAAAAATATTTCTTGCTCCTGGATTGGCAGGATCAATATAGTAAAAATGGCCATCTTGCCAAAAGCAATCTACAGATTCAATGCAATCCCCATCAAAATCCCAAATCAATTCTTCATAGACCTAGAAAGAGCAATTCTCAAATTCATCTGGAGCAACAAAAAACCCAGGATAGCTAAAACTATTCTCAACAATAAAAGGACTTCTGGGGGAATCAATATCCCTGACCTCAAGCAGTACTACAGAGCAATTGTGTTAAAAACTGCATGGTATTGGTACAGCAACAGGCAGGTAGATCAATGGAATAGGATTGAAGACCCAGAAATTAACCCACAGACTTATGGTCACTTGATCTTTGATAAAGGAGCCACAACCATCCGGTGGAAAAAAGATAGCCTTTTCAACAAATGGTGCTGGTTCAACTGGAGGTCAACATGCAGAAGAATGCGAATTGACCCACTCTTATCTCCTTGTACTAAGATCAACTCCAAGTGGATCAAGGACCTCCACATAAAACCAGACACACTGAAACTATTAGAAAAGAAACTTGGGAAGACCCTGGAGGACTTGGGCACAGGGGAAAAGTTCCTGAACAGAACACCAATAGCTTATGCTCTAAGATCAAGAATCGACAAATGGGACCTCATAAAATTACAAAGTTTCTGCAAAGCAAAGGACACTGTCAGAAGGACAAAACGGCAACCAACAAAGTGGGAAAAGATCTTCACCAACCCCACATCCGACAGAGGGCTAATATCCAATATATACAAAGAACTCAAGAAGTTAGACCGCAAAGAACCAAATAACCCTATCAAAAAATGGGGCACAGAGCTAAACAAAGAATTCTCACCAGAAGAAATTCGGATGGCCGAGAAACACCTTAAAAGATGTTCAACATCATTAGTCATCAGGGAAATGCAAATCAAAACAACCCTGAGATTCCACCTCACACCAGTCAGAATGGCTAAGATTAAAAACTCAAGAGACAACAAGTGCTGGCGAGGATGTGGAGAAAGAGGAACACTCCTCCACTGTTGGTGGGATTGCAAAATGGTAAAACCGCTCTGGAAATCAGTTTGGCGGTTCCTCAGAAAATTGGGCATGTTACTTCCAGAGGACCCTGGCATACCACTCCTGGGCATATACCCAGAGGATTCCCCTGCATGCAATAAGGACACATGCTCCACTATGTTTATAGCAGCCTTGTTTATAATAGCCAGAAATTGGAAGCAGCCCAAATATCCCTCAAAGGAGGAATGGATACAGAAAATGTGGTATATTTATACAATGGAATACTACACAGCAATTAAAAATAATGAATTCATGCAATTTGTAGGTAAATGGTTAGACCTGGAAAATATCATCCTGAGTGAATTAACCCAATCACAAAAGAATGCACCTGAAATGCAATCACTGATAAGTGGATATTAATGAGCCCAGAAGCCCTAAATACTCAAGACACAAATAGCAAGTCAAATGATTCCCAAGAAGAAGAAAGGAGAGGACCCTGGGCCTGTAAAGATTGCTTCCAGTTTAGTAAAGAAACCGAGGGGGGAGGGGGAATTATTGGGGAACAGATGGGGGGGAGAGGAACTATGGGAACTATGGTGGGTGGGAACTGGGAAAGGGGAAAGCCTTTGGAATGTAAACATAGAATATAGAAAATAAAATTAAAAAAAAAAAAAAAAAGAAAATAAGGGATTTTTGGACATTTTAAACCTGTTAATTTTTTTGTTTTCATATTTGAAAGATTACTCAGTTTAAAATTTCGATTTATTCATGAATAAAATTTGTTTAAATCTGATACAATTAAGACATTTACTTTGAATTCTTAGAAAAAATTTTAAAACTCAAATATCTTTTAAAATCAAAATAATTATACTATTGAGATGTTTGCATAGACTTTTTATCTGTATGATAATTATATATACGTATATATATACATATATATATACTTAGTGTGTGTTATAATCAAATCACTGTGTGTGTATATATCTATATATACGTATATATATACGTATATATGTATCTATATGTATATATAGATATATATATATACATATAGTGTGTGTGCGTTATAATCAAATAACTGTAATTCATGCCCCAAATCACTTCTCTGACTATCTACCTACCCTTCTATCTTCTTTCATATTTCTTCCTTCTCACATCTTCACAAATCCTCATAAATGTAAGATTTTTGCCTATGATGGGCCTGAAGTACCTTCTGTTATTTTAATCTTTAGCTGATGCCTAATTATTTAGTGAAATAATTGCAAGTTCTTGACCCTTCCTTGAATCAAGAAACTGAAGCTTCTTCAGCCCTAATATGGCTTTATTTACCTAGTGAGTCGCAAGAGGGATGAGGTTATGGCAGATGGAGGATCTGCTTTTATTCATTGATGTCCCAGTCTGCAAAGGTAAGTCATGTAAATGGAGATATGACTAAGAGAGGAATGAGAGCACAGCCTGTAGCTCTCTAGGCAAATGTAACCGAGGTTCCAGATTTCTGTGAACAGACAGCTATGACAATCTGGAAAGGCGTCAAGCTAAATGCAGCTGAGTGAATCACATGCAGCCATTTGCAGGTGAGGCATAGACCAAGCTGTTTCTGACTCAAGCCTCTAAGTTTTATATCATGTTGCCTGGCAATCTGTAAGAGATTTCATTAAAAGTGACTGTGGTCACATTTTCATCAACTTTTATTTCTTTCATTGTGGTCAGGCCTGTTCATAATCCAGAGTTCGTTATCCGTAAAACTTTTCATTTTGGGCATGTTGATTTGTTACAGTCTTTTTGTATTTTAATTGTTAATACTTTATGTGTTTTAGGTATTATAAACACTATCTTCTGATTTGTGAAATAACTAATTTGTGTGTGTTTGTGTTTGTGTGTGTATGTAGTCCTTTAATGACTAGAAGTTAAATAAATAAAAGCTTTTTTAAAAAATTTTGCTTATCTTATTTTCACTTGTAATTTTTAGAGGGTGTGGATTATTAGAAGGAAAAGACAAGATCCATTTGTGATTGGTTAGCATACAGAATCATAGTTTAAATAAACACTTAAATGGGATTTAGACAGGCGTTTTGCACTGTGAATAGTGAAAAGTGCATTTGCAGGCAGGATGGAGTTCATGGTTCAAGTTCCAGTTTGGCCATCAACAAGGATGTGACTTGTGTTAGATGCTTTCTAAGACCAGGCACTCTGGGCCACACCCATAGTGCACTGACTTTCCAATCATAGACTGCATCATGTTTCTCTCATCTATTCAGATAATATTTTATTAAAATAAGATTGGAGAGGAAAGATTTCTGTTCTTTCTTTGAGATACGAATTGATTTTATAAATTATTTATGAATGAAACAAATGACTCAATAATTAGAACTCTGGTATGCTTTTGCTGTACCAAAATGTAGATAGTTGGAATGCTTGCTGTAGAGGAATTGTATTGTATTACAGAATGAATATACATGGGTACCACAGAAAGTTTTTTATGAACTATTTGCATCATTCTTGTTCTCAAACAATTCTATAAAGAATAATGACAAAAAATGAATTCTCTAAATCATTAGCCAATGGCTTATTCTTGTAAGTTTCCCAGAGAAATACTCCTGGGTGGGTAAGCCAAGTCTACTTAATTCCAAGCCAATGAGGATGACATTTAAGTGGTTAGAAGATGATTTATCAGGGTTTCAGTATTTCCTTCTTCACATCCTTTAGTTGGGATGGTGGTGAGGTTCTAAGAAGATGTCTGGAAATGATGAACTAATTTAATTTTGGAAGCTTTCTCTTCCCACCCAATGTGTTTGTATAGGATATGGTACAAAATCTGTTGATGTCAGCTACTGATTCACTGTGGGTTCAGCCATATTTATATTCCAAAGACCTCACAGCAATGTCTAATGTCTACAAACCACAAAATTTGATTGTTGTAATTCCCAACCTTTAGATCCTCCCACTTAAACCTTCTCTTTCTTTGAAGATGGCTTCAAGGTTGATTGCATGCCAATTGCTTTGGAGATTTCCTGGGATTCCTAAAATGCTGAAGTTAACTAGCCCAAGACTGTTAAGTATCAATAATGAATAAGAGTGTTCTGTGTAGCATAAGCAATTCCTTTGGTAACAATTTCCTCCCATGATTAAAATTATGGATTTATGGGTGGAAAAGTATTCCAAAATGTGTTTTGGACAAAATTTTCTGGCTTCATTTGAACCACCCAAGACAGGCATGATTAATTGCATGGAAAGAGAGCTTTGCTTTTCTAACTTGTAGGCCAAAGGATTTATAATTTTTAAACATCCAAACTTTATCAGATTTGTTTTTAATTCCCAACTATCATGATTCAATTCTCAGAAGTTCAACTAAAAGAAATTTTTATCATCCTGGTAGTCCAAAAGGGTGAGTCACAGAACCCTAGCAAGTCAATCTGTGTGCTAATATTTCCAGTAGGGTATACTGTATTCTTCTCTGATAGCGTCTCATAGCAGATGTCTTCTGACCTTTAAGCTGCATGGAAGAGTTTTTCTATTGGTGTTGTTCTCATCTGCTTGATAGATATGCCAGGATCTATATTAAGAATATGGTCTAGCAATACATTCAGAACCACCAGTTCCTGAGAAACTAGAGCAGTATAGGCTTGGTTTTTGTTTGGTTGGTTGTTTGGGTTTTTTTTTTGTTGTTGTTGTTGTTTGTTTTTTGTTTTGTTTTTTGTTTTTGGATTCTTAACACAAATCATCAATACCAGGGGACCATTGTTATATAACAAACCATTCTAAAATGTAATAGATTAAAATAACAATTATTTTTTAGTATTCCTGAATCCTAAATCAATGTGTGTGCTCGGAAACTATTTTTATTTCAACAATGTTCACTTATATAGAGAATGCCAGTTAGGGACTATTTCATAAGTTTGGGGCCTTCTTGCTCTCGGGTGATCCAAATTAACCCTAAATGAACTATCTGGGTGATGTTATTCAAGGCATCTCATCTTCTAGTAGTTAATTCAGGTTTTTTTTTTTATTATAGGAATAGACCATCCACAGAAACAAGATTAGGAGAACATACACTCCCTTTGGGATTTAGGGTTGTGTGTACACATCCTGACTCCTGTATCATTTTATTTGGCAGAGGGAGTCATTGGCTAGCTTGAAGTGAGCTCAGAAGGGGAAGATGAAATTACAGAGTAAAGAGCAAATACATAAGAAAGTTGTTCATTCTTAATTTAAGAACCTGCAGTTAATTATCTCATCATACCATCAGGTTACCCAGGCCTTTTACTCTTTGTGCACTAGTCTTCCTAACCTTCTGAAACGATGATACTTGACAGATGCATATTAACATTGCTGCAAATAACAGCAATATTGCTTTGTAGTCTCTTACAAGTAGACTGGGGTTCTGGAAGAGCCAAGCTTGTGATCTCATTCTTTATATAGCATTAAAAGCACACATTAAGGACTTGACTAAATTTGAGGTCAGAACAGGACTTTGGTGTCTTTTACCTCAGGAGAAACAAGAGTTTACCACAATGGCCATTGTGTTTGGATCTTGGTTTCAAGTTTCATTTGTATGTTGAATCTCTTATTTCTGTTCTTTGTGCAGTATAAAAGCTACTGTGCCTTCATGTGAACAAAGATATCTGTGATCATGATGGAATTCAATTGTATATTCTACCCTTGCCTCACCCTCTGCTGTTTGTCTCATGCAGCCAGAATTTCTCTTTTTACCATCATTCATGCCACGCTGTTATCTGTAGGGTATCCCTTCCTCTTTTGACTTTTTTTCTGACAGTTTCATTGCTTTAGGACTTCTGTGTAAGACCACTGTTATTATTCTGTTATAGTGGGGAGAAATTAATTTTTACATTGAGGCATGTTTTGAATGTTTGCTTATGCTCACTAATTCCAAGATCTGTAAAAACTACATGCCACTTTCTTTCACACATATTTCTAAAAATACCTATGAGATATACTAATAAGCATAGTTTAAAAAAACAGCACCACTTATAATTTAAATTCAGTAGTTGAGTATTATGCTGTTACAAAATGTCCTTGTCCTTCTGAGCTTCTCTATCCCTTCAATCAGTTCCTGATAGTCAGATTTCAAGGAGTGAAAGATATGCATGCCCTTTATATATTGGGCTGAGGTGCATTTATTGCCTTCTTAACTGTCCAGTATGTCCTCATTATTGTATACTTTGGTTATTTGTATCGCAGTATATATGGTATGAAAAATCTGGAAGGAGTTGAAGGAAATGAAAGAATGAAGAAAAAGTAACCATTGTGACCTAGGTGACAACTACATTAGGTATCTAGGGACTAGATAAACATAGATATCAAAAGAAATAAAAAATAGACATTGATTGAAGTTATACCTAAGCATAGCACTTTCTATATTTTACACTAAACAAATCGATGTATTTTCTAGAGGACATCTAGATGAAAAAGGATTCTTTCACACTTTTGATCAGTGGACGTGATCATTGAAATTTCTCCCTTGCTAGAGCTGGTAAAATATTTCCCTTTCAGTCCTTCATTAGCCCATGGTCCTCTTCCCAGGCCCAGTTTTAAATTATTGGAAGGTGGTCTTCATTTTTAAATGAGGGATTATTTCAGCTAGTCATGACTCCCTGTGGTCAGAGCATGCATGTAAGTGGCTGACACTCAAAGTTATGTGCAGCAGCATAGTTAAGCTCGTCATCAGTTAACCATTTAAGGAAGAGTTCATTCAGTCTGATCACTTTGATTCACAGAGCTAGAAATGGAAGCTTCCATTGCAGACACTTAAAGAGCAAATCAAATGCAAGTTTTTCTAGCCTGTTTTAATTAAATAATTTATTATAATTAGTGTTTAAATAATTGAGCAGTATATATTAGTACATTGAGGATTCTTTTTTTTTTTTTTTTTTTTTTTTTGGTTCTTTTTGAGACAGGGTTTCTCTGTGTAGTCCTGGCTGTCCTGGAACTGACTCTGTAGACCAGGCTGCCCTCGAACTCAGAAATCCGCCTGCCTCTGTCTCCCAAGTGCTGGGATTACAGGCATGTGCCACCACTCCCGGCTTACATTGATTCTTGATAAATGTTATATTTGGATACTCATTATCAATATGACAAAGGTAATTTGAACACCCAGAGGTCTTTACTCAAACTTCTCTTCAAGAGAGTGAGTAGCAAATACTCTTTCTTCTACCTACTTCCTCAAGCCCCGTCCCTTTCCCTAACATTTTCCTCTCTTTTCTTCACATTAAGATTTCACATTCACTACTTGTTTATTACATTTATTATTCTTTATATGTCTTATTTGTACATGTTGCTTTCAATTTTGTTTTCATTTAGCATTTAATGTTTAAACTCCTGGAAAAGAGATATCTTCACTATCCTTCCTTGGAATTTATTGATAAACCGCGAAGTTCCGGAATAGTAGGTATTTCCTGAGAATAGACAACAATGACTCAAGTGAACCAGGAATGGAGCACTATTGTCTGGACTGTGACCTTAACAATGGAGTGGAGATTTGGCTCTTTCTTTGTCCTCATCTAAATTAAAACATGAGAAATGCGTCCACACAAATCCTATGGATTTGGTGTCTCCATTCTACACCTCTTTGCCACCTCCTATTGATTCATACACCTGCCTGGTAAGTGTGGAGCTCTCATAGTAGGAATGACTATTTTCTTGGTTCATGATTGTTTACATGGTTGTATAGGGTTTGTCCATTTGATACTGTAAATCTCATTAAATAGCTCATTAAATATCTTTTAAATCATCTGTCTTCATTCTTTATTTTTTGTAATGAAAACAGAATTACATCATTTCCCCTTTATTCTCCTTGCTCCAGTCCTTCCAATATATCTCCTTGCTCCTAGTGAAATTCTCTAATTTTTAATTAATAATTTTCAATAAAATTATACTTAGTGTAATTAAATTAATAAATTAATTAAATGTTCTTTAATAATTATTGCTACATATGTACTACAGCACACACACACACACACACACACACACACACACCACACTCCTACATACAAATAGAACCTGCTCAATTTGTAAAATGTTATGTATATGGTTTTGATTTTAGTACTGACAACTTGGCATTAGATAACCAATTAGAGGACGCATCCCTAGGGAGGGCTTTCTCATTCACTCTCGGCATTCTATGGTCATTCTATGGTCACCCATTGTTCTTTGTCTATGGGGCAGGCCCCATGAATTACCCCTTCCATATTGCCAAGTGTTTTGCTGTTGTGCTTCCTCAGGTCTTATTTAGGGAGACATTATTATTGAAGGATCATGAGTGAAAGATCCCCGTTTCTCGAGATGACACAATCTTGTTCCAGATTTCCTAGTCCTGTGTCTCTTGCACTGTTATGTTTTATTCGGTGCAGAGTTCCCTACGCCTTGTGTATAAGACTTCTACTGTGGCTGTATTAGTTTGGGTTGGACAACTGCTACAGGATCAGTTCCTTTTCACCTCACTACAAGGTTTCACAGACATTCAATGGAAAAGCATATAACAGAGCTGTTCAATGATACGCTAGGTCCTCCAATGTATATGTTCTACAGGGCTACTTTGGCTCTTTACTACACAATTAAACAGTCTCTATTCTATGTTCTTGTTGGTATATAGACAAGTTTTTTAAAAAAATCAAATAGCGTTTCTGTTTCTGATAAGAAGCAGATGCATCAGAATGCCTTAACGTGATTAACAATTTTACATTGGATAGTACCTACATCCCAGCTATGATCATTCCTCATATATAATTAGATTTACATATTCAAATAAAGGCATAATCTTGAACTAAATATGCTGCACCACAGGAACCCTCATATCCAGACCAACTATAAATCTTGGTCGGTATTACAAGTATACATATGTCTAGAAATTATGTATAGAAAGATGACAAACTCAGACATTTAAATTCGGTAAGTCGGTCCTATGAGATACACAGGGGCATGCTAGGTAAAGGGAGACATGTGTGAGGTGAACCATGCAGGGCTCCTTCTGAGGAAAAAAGTACCAAGTTGCACTTACAGCTTTAAACCAGGGCTGTCTACTTAGTGTGTGGCCCGTTTGTGCTGAAAAGGATGGGAGCAAAAATTGGAAGGCTCTAAATTCTACTGCCCTGACTTTTCTGTGCAGGAAACACTCATCCAAACATCAGCGAATTGATCGCACATTGTTTCTGCCCGCTGCTCTGCTGCTGAATTCGTCCGCTTAGCTGAAAAGCGACCATGAGCAAATTCACTTGCAGTGAATAATAGCGCGGCATAGCTAATTAATGCCGGTTCAATCTGAGCCTCTTAGGCAATCACGGCAAATTGTAGAGTGCAATCGCGTGATTTTTTTTTTTTTTCTTTTCTAAATGTGACAGTGGTGTGAGAGGGATTGATCTGGGAATGGAAAGACGGCATCAGAACGGCAGAGCCTGAACTCATTCCTCAGCACTTGTGTCCTCAGTGAGTTATAGGTTTTTGATCTGGAGAAAGGGCCACCACCGTTAACATTCCTGAAATGCTATCATAACATGGAATCCTAGGGAAAAAACTAGCCTATCAGTCTCTGGCATCCCACGCTGCGTCCCAGAATCTGAAACAGGGATGCAAATACTTTTAGTCTCCTTGGGTGGAAAAATACTCTTTAAATACTTCAACTTTAAACAGTTACAGACATTAGGTCTACAGGACCAGGTAAGCGGTCCTATATTTTAAGGCATTCACATCCTAATTCAGTGAAATAGGTATGAATAAGAAGTATACTAGCGTGGGTATTTTCTCATCATTAAGGTTATAAACACTAGGTAGCATCTATTTTCTACTTACTCTGAGTAGATTTTTTTTCTTCCTTTACAATTTTATGCTAAAACTATCCAAATAATTTTCTAATTGCTCCTGGAAAAGGGACATTCTTTGTTGGATGTATATTTCTTTCAACTCAATTGTATTAATGACCTTATTCCGATCCTTACCTATCTGTATATATTTCATCTAAGGAACAATAATATTATATAAGTGATTCATATTTTAAAAGTATTATTAGTTTTCATATTTATTGGAATGCCTTGTAGAGGTCAGAGAACAATTTTTTGAAGCTGGCTCTTTCCTTTTAGGTTTTGTGGGTTCTACGGTTGAATTGAGAACACTATGCTTTGGTAGTAAGCACGGTTTCCCCATTCAGTCATTGTACTAGCCCAAATTATTTTCTCATATATATATGAAACAGATCCCTGAAATATTTGGTACCATATATTTTAAAACATGTTAATAAAGGGTTATTTTCAGACATCATGTCTCATAAAAGTATTCTTCGTCCAATAATTTATTAAAACCATCTACTACTTGACTGTAACCTGAGACCATGTTATCATGGACAGTAAGCCAACTGGGTAAGACCACTTGGCATACAAACATGAGGACCACATTCAAAATCCCACCAAGCACGGCTGCATAATCACTGGCCCACCAGCCTCAACAGGATGGGAAGTTTCCCTTCTACTGAGACATGTTGTCTCTAGGCAACAAGTTAGAGTAATAGAAGACACAGTCTCCTGCTCTCACCTCCTCATGCATGTACACATGTACAGAAGGGCACGTGCATGTGCATGCCCCCCACGCACAGACAAGCACACACCTTCTGACTAACTTTCATATGTTATATTTGTTTGTTCTACCAGTTTTATTCATTTTGATTTTAATACTTTAAAGCAACATACAAATAAAGTTGTATGTAGATATACAACTTTAACCTTAAGAACAAAAAAAATAATTACCCTGTAACTTCTGAATTTATTCTTTTATACAATTTTTAATCTCAGAATTATTATGTTAATATTTCATTGTCCTGTTCAGTTTCTTGGTTGTATAAATTCTGTGAAAACTTGCTCACAGGTAATTGCTCTCCCATTTCCAAAACAATAGAAAAATGACTTTTAGTTTCTTTCACATATGAGGTATTTCAACTCCATGTTCTTTTCCTTGGGAATACTGCAAATTTGACTCCAACCCAGATGGATTGCCTAAGGAAATCCAAGAATCTCTTATTCATTCATTCATTCATTCATTCATTCATTCATTTTCTTTTTAGATGGCTTGAGATCATATATACATATACATATATATATATATATGTATATATATATACATGCATATATGATGTACACACATACATGCTTTTGTCATTTTCTTCACCCCTTTTATAACTCAATAATTTTGCCAGGACATGTTTTTGGTTTTGAATGTTCTCTATTAGCATTTCTGGGAACAAAGTGAACCTTGTCAATGTGTCAATTCAGCTATTTTTTTCATTTCAGAAAGGTATTTTTCTGTTATTTTTTTTCCCTTACTCTATTTGTTCTGCTTTCTGCGTTGGGGAGGTTCCAATTTTCCATATGTTTTTATGCTGGAAAGCTAGCGTTTCCTTTCCAGGCCTCCTTTCATGCTTTGCTTTTTCTTTCTTCAATCCAAGTCCTAATCTCAGGCCCAATGTCTTCTTACAGATATCACTGGCCAGGACCTGCGCTCTGCTGCTACTCCATCCCTGGCTCTGCCTGGCACCATTCCTACCATTTCCCCTCTACAGCTAATGCTCCCAGGGCCTCCTGAATCCTGGACTCTCTAGTCATCTACCCTTTGGTCATCTATTCTTGCCAAGGGCCAAGGGCCATTTTTTTTCTAATTTGATATTCGCTTTATTTACATTTCAAATGGTTACTGCTCTGAAAACTACCTATCCCATGCTCCCTCCCCCTGCTTACCAACCTTCCCTTTCCTGACCTGGCATTCCCCTACACTGGGGCATTGAGCCTTCATAGGACCAATGGCCTGTCCTCTCATTGATGTCTGAAATGGCCATCCTCTGCTACATACATAGATGGAGCCATGGGTTCCTCCATGTGTACTCTTTGGTTGGTGGTTTAGTCCCTGGGAGCTCTGGGGGTACTGGTTGGTTCATATTATTGTTCTTCCTGTGGGACTGCAAACCTCTTCATCTTCTTGGGTCCTTTCTCTTTCTACTTGCTGTGTATTTTCCATGTCTCCTTCCATCATGGGGAGAATGTTTTCCAGAAGTTTCTCTGCTTCTTTTTACTGAGATTGCGCTAACCAAGGTTTATCTCCTCACTGTTCTCTCTTTTTGTCCTGTTGTTTCCTTTTGCTTTGTTTTCTCTCTACAGAATCATTCCCCAAAGTGTGGTTGAATTATCTTTTCTCTTTCCATTCTAACTGCAGAATTTTTTGTTTCTTTGTTTTAATCTGGTTTTCAGGAATAGAATGAGTAGAGTCTCTTTGTACCATTAACTTGGGTGAAGCGATGTTGGCAGGGCATTGCTGTAGTTCTTGTTCTTATTATTTTATATTTAATATCCCCCAAAAGGTGGGAGGCAGAAACTTGAACATTATAGATTTTATTTTCTCTTATATTTTGAAATCAATTTTTTAAATGTTCTGTTATGGTGAGGCAAAGGACCTATTCAACTCTATCCTAGTAGGTAAAGTGGCCCAAGACTCTAGTACAACAACCCAAAGGAGGAAAGAGCCTGAATATTTCCATATAACTAAGAGGTTTCTGAAATTTTACAATACGGACTAGGATCCTTCTTCTGTTTCTACTTTCTCATCTCCTTTCTCCTTCCTTTCAGCTTCCTTTTCTCCTTTCTTCCTACCTCTCTTTCTCTTCCCCTTTCTCCCTCTGTCCCTCTCTTTCTTTCCCAAAGTTAATTGGATAGATCCTCTTTCTTGTCAGAGTATCTGACTTTAATTCTACAAAAATGAAACGTCGTTTCTCAGCCATTCGAAATTCTTCAGGTGAAAATTCTTTGTTTAGCTCTGCACTCCATTTTTTAATAGGGTTATTTGGCTCTCTGGAGTCTAACTTCTTGAGTTCTTTGTAGATATTGGATATTAGCCCTCTGTTGGATACAGGGTTGGTGAAGATCTTTTCCCAATTTGTTGGTTGCTGTTTTGTCCTTTTGACAGCATATCAAACCATTTCCAAGAAGGAAGGAGAGACTTCTAGAAAGGCTTGATGCAGCAAAATAGGTGACTACCAGGACAGAGAAGTGGGAGGGGGTTTATTGGGGAATGGGCAGAGGGAAGAGGACTTATGGGACTTATGGGGAGGGGGAAACCGGGAAAGGGGAAATCATTTGGAATGTAAACAAAGAATATAGAAAATAAAAAAAAATAAAATAAAAAATTAAAGAAAACGTCAAACAGATCTCAGTCATCTCCCATTGTGTGTATATCTACCAGCATGCTGTATGAACATTTCCTGTATATGTAGAGAGTGTCCATGTTGCATATGCATATGGAATCCAAAGTTAGACATCACATGTCTTCCTAGATTATTTACCAAAACAGGGCCCCTCTCTCTGAACACGTAACTTATCAAAAAGGCTAGTCTAGCTAGCCAGATTCTGCATCCACTTCTGCAGGTCCAGGATTGCTCCTAGGCTGCCACACATACCAAGCTGTTATATAGGTTCTGGGGATCCAAACTCCACTCTTCATGCTTGTTTATCTAAGCTTTGTCCTTTGCCTGATCATTACTGATTAGATAAAGGAAAAGAGCCCTTCGTTTCCTTTTCTAGAGTTCCCCTAATTTGGGAGATCTTTTTTATCAATTTTCTTTTTTACAATTTACTTTACTTCCTGATTATATCTTCGCATTCCTCCTTTCCTCTCAGTACCTCCCTCTTACCTCACCCCACCCCAACACCATCCTCCCATGTTCCTTATCTCCTCAGAAAGGGCAAGGCTTGTCATAGATGTCAACCATGACATATCAAACTGTGGTAGGACCAGGAGCATCTTCTTCTATTTTGGCTAGACAAGACAGTTCAGTTAGGGTAAAGGGGTCTAAAGGCAGGCAACAGAGTCATATACAGACCCTGCTCCTAGTTGAGGAGCCCCACATGAAAACCCAGCTAGCTGCACAACTGTTATATATGGGCTGAAGGGTCTAGGTGTGTCCCATGAATGCTCTCTGTTTGACAGTTCAGTCTCTGTGGGCCCCTATGGGTTAGTTGATGCAGTAGGTTTTCTTGTGGTGTCCTTGACCTTTCTGGTTCCTTAAATCCATCCTCTCCTTCCTCCACATGATCCCCCAAGCTCCACTTAAATGTTTGGCTGTGGGTCTTTGCATCAGTTTCCCTCAGTTACTGGGTAAAGCCTCTCAGATGGCAGTTATGCTAGGTACCTGTCTACAAATATGGCAGAATATCATTAATAGTGTCAGGTGTCTCTCTCTCTCTCTCTCTCTCTCTCTCTCTCTCTCTCTCTCTCTCTCTCTCTCTCTCTCTCTCTCTCGGCATGGGTCTCAATATGTGCCAGTCATTAGTTTGCCATTTTCTCAATTTCTCAATTTTCTCAATTTCTGTTCCATCTTTACCCCCTAAACATCTTGTAGGCAGGAGTCATTGTGGGTCTAAGGTTTGTGGCTGTGTTGGTATTCCCATCACTCCATTGGAAGTCTTGCCTGCTTACAGGAGATGGCCTGATTGGCCTTTCTCCTAATATTTAAGGTGTCTTAGCTAGGTTGACCCTCATAGATTTTTGGGACATTTCTAGCTTCGTCTCAGAGATTCTCCCCAACCTCCCGGATTCCAGTTTACCTTCCCAGTTTACTCTCCTTCTATCTTAGACCACACTTGATCATACTTGATCCCTCCTGGTCTTCTCTCCACCACCTCTTCCATCCAGTTCTCTCCCTCCCTCCATCCCCAATGTCTATTCTATTTCCCCTTCTTAGTGAGATTCAAGTGTCTCCCTTGGGCCTTAGTTGTTACTTAACTTCTTTCTGTCAGTGGATTGTAGCCAGATTTTTCTGTGCTTTATGGGTAATATCTACCTATTAGTGAGTACATACCATGCATGTATTTCTGGGTCTAGGTTACCTCACTCAAAATGATATTTTCCAGTTCCATGCACTTGCCTGCAAATAGCATGATGCCATTGTTTTTCATTGCTAAGTCATATTCTATTGTATACATGTATGACATTTTCTTTATCCATTTTTTGAGGGACATCTGGGTTGTTTTCTGTTTCTGGTTATTACAAATAAACCTGCTGTGAACATAGTTAAGCAAGTATCCTTGTGGTGTGGTAGAACATCTTTTGGGTAGATGCCCAGAAGTGGTATTGCTGGGTTTTGAGGTAGAACTACTGCCAATTTTCTGAGAAACCACCAAATTGATTTCCAAAGTACTTGTATAAGTTTGTACTCCAAGCATCAATTTAGGAGTGTTTCCCTTGCTCAATACCCTCATCAGCATATGCTGGTGCTTGAGTTTTCAATTTTAGCCATTCTTCCTGGTGTAAGATGAAATCTCAGAGTCATTTTGATTTGCATTTATGCGATGACTAAGGATGTTGAACATTTCTTTAAGTGTTTCTGGGCCCTTATGACTCTTCTATTGGTAATTCTTTATTTAGGTCTGTACCCCACCTTTTTTGTCTTATTAGGTTTGTTGATGTCTATTTTCTTTATTTCTTTACATAGTTTGGACACTAGCCCTTTGTTGGATATAATCAGTTTTCTTTTATTATTATTTTCTTTGTATTAATCATTACATTCATTATGTCTCAAATGATACCTCCCTTTCTGGCTACCCCTCATCCCTTCCACCATCTCCCTCCTCTCCTTTGCCTCTATGAGAGTGCTCCTACACTGACCCACTGACTCCTGCCCCACCTCTCCAACATCACCCTAAGCTGGGGCATAAAACCTCCACAGGACCAAGGGCCTCCCTTTCCATTGATGTCAGACAAGGCCATCCTCTGCTACATATGTATCTGGAGTCAAGGATCCCACACTGTACACTCCTTTGTTGGTGGTCTAGTCCCTGGGAGCCCTGGGAGGTTCAGCCAGTCAACATTGCTCTTCCTATAATGACACATTCTCCACTATGTTCATAGCAGCCATATTTATGATACCCAGAAGGTGGAAACAACCCAGACGTCCCTCAACAAAGGAAATGATACAGAAAATGTCATATACTTACACAATGGAGTACTACTCAGCTATTAAAAACAATGACTTCATGAAATTCTTAGGCAAATGGATAGAACAAGAAAATAGCATCCTGAGTGAGGTAACTCAGACACAAAAGAACACACATGGTATCTACTCACTGATAAGTAGGTATTAGGCCACAAGCTCACACTGTCCATGATACAACCCATAGACCAAATGGAGCTTAGGAGGAAGGAAGACCAGGGTGTCAATGCTTCAATCCTGCATAGAGTAGGGAACAGGATGATCCTGCGTAGAGTTGGGTACAGGATGATTGTGGGAGGTGGAGGGAGGGGTTCATGGGCGGGAGATACAAGGGGGAGGGAAAAATGGGTGGCAGGTACCAGGTACTGGAGGGGACAGGAGATAGGTATAGAGGGCCAGGAAATCAAATAAAAATATGTAGCAGTGGGGAATGAGGAACTGGGCATAGCCATTGGAGGGTCCCAGATGCCTGGGAAGTGAGAGGCTCCCAGAAGCCAACTTGAATGACTTTAGCCAAAATGTGCAGGGAATGCAATATAGAACCTGTAGAGACCACCTCCAGTAAATTGGAATAGCCCCCAGTTGAGAAATGGAACCACCCACCCATCTGAAAGGTTTTATCCCATAAATGGTCCTGTCCAAAGGAAAAACAAGGACAAAAAATTGGAGCAGAATGAGGAAAGGGCTATCCATGGATTGCCCCACCCAGGCATCCATTCTATGTGCAGACACCAACCCCTGAAGCTGTTGCTGTTGTCAAGAGGCGCTTGCTGATGGGAACCTGGTGCCTGGTGTGGCTGTTCCCTGCGAGGTTCTGCCAGCACCTGACCAAGGCAGATGTGGATGCTCACAGCCAACCATCAGACTGAGATCAGGGATGCAGGTGGGACAGCTGGCAGAAGGACTGGAGGGGCAGTTCTCTTAAGAAGAGAAAAATCATCAATCATAAAAATAGAAAAAAAAAACATGAGTTTACCCTCTCCCTTGAGAAATAATAGCAAACTAATAACTGCGAGTTTTATAAGATATTAATGAGGTTCATTTAGAATGAATATCTAGAATCTATACCCTTCCAATTACAAACAACAGCTGCATCACGTTTCTTTACACTCAATACGAATGTCACTTTTTTAATTTTTATTTTAAAGGAATGGGTGTGTTGTTTATGCTCTTTCTTCATCCTCAGCAGTACTTCCTTTGATTTTGAATATGCCTTGGTTCTCAGACTCTCAAGTATTTAATATTTCTAAAGCACGTGCTAATGATAGCTCCAAAACTGTGACTTTCTTTTTAATGTCTACTTATATAGAGAGGGCTACAGAATCCCTTACCCAGATACACCCCTAAAAATACCCCTCAAGTGAATTAATATTCAGCATGCTAAATGACATAAGAAAAGCTAGAACTGATCTCCAACTAAATTTGAAAAGATTAAAATAGCACAATGCTTAGTAAAGCATTCCAGAGCAGATCTGTGACATCCTCCTGCCTACAATCTATACTGATTGCATTTTGTTTGGCTATTGTTATCGTAGCTCTGAAGCCACAGGTGCATCTAATAGAAAGCTTCATTTTTCTTCTTTTTATACAGCACCTGCTAAGGTGTATCTATTTTCCTGAATAGCATAAAATGAATCAAAATGAATGTGAATACAATCCTATTTCTACCATGTAATGCCATGCTCTGTGCTTGAAAATCCTCCGTATAATTTGTGCTCCGTCTTTTTACAGATGATTGTTATAATGACACCCTTGTTTTAGGTATGTTTTTATACAATGCTCCTTGGATGCAGGATTACTGTTTCACAAAATCAGTTTTCCACAGCAATAAATTATAGCACAGATATTACAAATGCCAGAATTGATTATTTGGCGAGTAGGGTTGGTCTATATACCCATCAGATTTATGAATACTTGACATGGTACCTGTTCAATGGACCATCTATTTATCTCACTGTCATAATTGAACATGTTAGGGACTTCACTTTAGTTAATGAAATGGAACAATGTGTCATGGTCTTTTAACAAGGCAACAACCTTTTAATAGTCCTCTGAGGAGTCTTAGCTTTGGGGAGTGATTTTGTCAGCAACTACCTTTTCATTCTTTTAGTGATGGTGACTATGTAAACTTTTGTTAAATACCAAATATGTGCATATTTTATTAAAGGGCTCAAGCTGTCTGGACCAAGTCAAATACAGGCCTGTGCATGGCAAACATGATACTGAAAGGCTTGCCTCTTTCCTTTTCTTCCCTTACTAAACTGTTAGATTGCATTCCTAATGCTAGCCACCAGCATCAATCTCCTCATCTGACCACTGAGACTGATCACAATATATCAAAATCTAGTAATCAGAATTAATTATTTTGACTAACCTGTTTAAAGTACCCAATCAAAATGTATCAACCTGCCCTAGTTCATTGTAACGCAGACCTCCTAATTTGCCTCTTAAAACTAACACTTGCAAAGCTACTTGCTGCTGTTTCCACCTGATTCAGATTCAGCCACACCATCTCTTTGCCTTGTTTAATAAAGGAATTCCTTGCTTTTGGCTTGAGCTTAGAAATTGGTGTTTAGGTGCATCCTGTGCCTAACCAGGGTCCAGAGGGGAGTACCACACAGCACAGGATGCAGGTCTCTTCACTTACTGTACTTTTTCAAATTATCAGCACTGTGGTCACACAAAATCTACTACTCTCATGTTCAGAGAGGTAGAACACAGATTTCAGTTTAACTTTTGTACACCAATAGGTTGATCATGCCTAAAACCAACTATTGCACTGGAAGACTTTCTCAGTATCTCTTTTTTTCCCCTTGGTTTAATTCTCTAACATCATTTCCCCTCATTTGGTTTCACCTGATTTGGATGGTTTTTAGATAGAAGTGTGCTTTGTATTGCATGCAGCTGAAGTGGAATGAGCTCTCTCTGAAACAGAGAAATCCATCACTTCACCATTTTCTTTTTTTTTATTTTCTTTTTTTTAATTGGATATATTCTATATTTACATTTCATTTCCTCTTTTTTGTTTTCCTACCCCCCTAAAGTTCCACATGCCCTTTTCCCTCCCCCTGCTCCCTCATCCACCCCTTCCCACTTCCCTGTTCTGGTATTCCCCTACACTGATGCTTTGATCCTTTCCAACATTAGTGTCCATTCCTTTCTTCTTGTCAGACATCATTTGGTATGTGAATTGTGTCTTTGGTGTCCCACGATTCTAGGCTAATATCCACTTATCAGTGACTGCATACCATGGGTATTCTTTTGAGACTGGGTTACCTCACTTAGAATGATGTTCTCTAGCTCCATCCATTTCTCTAAGAATTTCATGAATTCATTGTTTCTAATGGCTGAATAGTATTCCATTGTGTATATATACCACATATTTTGTATCCATTCCTCTGTTGAGGGACATCTGGGTTCTTTCCAGCTTCTGGCTATTATAAATAAGGCTGCTATGGACATCGTGGAGCATGTATCCTTATTGCATGCTGGGGAGTCTTCTGGGTATATTCCCAGGAGTGGTATGGCTGGATCCTCTGGAAGTATCATCTCCAGTTTTCTGAGGAACCGCCAAACTGATTTCCAGAGTGGTTGTGCCAGCTTGCAGTCCCACCAGCAGTGGAGGAGTGTTCCTCTTTCTCCACATCCTCGCCAACACCTGATGTCTTCTGAGTTTTTAATCCTAGCCATTCTGACAGGTGTGAGGTGAAATCTCAGGGTTGTTTTGATTTGCATTTCTCTAATGACTAATGATGTTGAACATTTTTTAAGGTGTTTCTCAGCCATCCGAATTTCTTCAGGTGAAAAGTCTTTATTTAGCTCTGTACCCCATTTTTGGATAGGGTTATTTGGTTTTCTGGGGTCTAACTTCTTGATTTCTTTGTGTACATTGGAAATTAGTCCTCTGTCGGATGTGGGGTTGGTGAATTTGTTGGTTGCCGATTTGTCCTTTTGACAGTGTCTTTTGCCTTACAGAAACTTTGTAATTTTATGAGGTCCCATTTGTCTATTCTTGATCTTAGAGCATAAGCGATTTTCTACTCACAATTTGCTTTTGATGTTTGTAAATGCAAAAACAATACTGGTTAAAGAAGAATTCATCCTTATATATTTTGTAAAAATCATTGGTAATCATTTTATGGTAATCATTCCTTAAAGAGCAATTTAGTTTCTCCATGAACCTGTATTGAAATTTATGTTAAGAATAGAAGCCAAAAGTTATAAAAAAATAGTATATAATAACTCACTTCATTAGCATAAATGTGTTATAAATTACTTGTAAATGCATCTTATGACTTGAAGAGTCAGTTTGTATTTAAATTTAATATAATGGAATATAGAGGCAGGATCACTTGTTTCACAACCATAAATCTGCAATCTGTATGTCATTATGCACATTTTCATTCATAGTTCACTTGAAAGCATTGAAATATAATTATAAAAATATGAAAACACATGCAAGAAAGTAATACTACACACGTTTCTTAATTTTTATTGACAGATACTATATACAAGTTGAAAAAATAACATTAAATTTTAAGCTTCCTAGATAAAGTGTTTGAAAATATGTGGCCTGCTGTCTTTTTAATAGAATGACAGGTTTCAAACCATAAACTTGGGACTTTTTCCTTTTTCTCTTAGCTGATGATTGGAACACCATCAACTTCAAAGGAATAATCCAAACAGCTGCAGTGAAAGGTGAAACGGGGCTTTCCAAGATGGCTTCCTCCCTACACCCTTTATATTTGCAGGATGTTGTCTGCACTTGATAACTAGGAATAGAATAGCTTAGAATAAAATAAACCTATTTGAATTCATTTGATGAATATGGAAATACACAAACATTTCTAAAAGTTGCCAAAGCTAATGAACAGTATTTCTCTCTTCCTTTTTTTCTGGGACAGTATAGGTTTTGTTTTAGTTATTCTTTTTTTCTTTAATTGATGATGTTTGGATAGAGCCTAATTTAGTTCCTTGACTTTGCATCACTCTAAATAGTAAACAGTTCAAGGCTATGCCCTCTCTTTTCTTAGGTTCCGCTCATTGAACAGAGAGCTTTGTGAGTTCTGTTTGTATTAAGAGAAAAATCAAGCAGGTACCCGTTGCTCTGTCTTCTTGTGCTGCGCCCATTTCACTTTCACTGAATTATAAACAGTCCTGAGTATGGTTGTTTGTACTTGAGAACAAGTTTGTGAAAGTAAGTTAATCCCCCTGCCAGTGGGTTGTGTGCACACATTCATTCCTTCACTCTAAAAGAAAGGAACAGGGGTCCTAACCACAGAGATGCATCCATGTTTTCTCTTGTGTCTACATTGATTGTAAGACAAAAATGTTAGCTTTGATTATCATAATAAATGTTTATCTTTCTATTTACCTCTATTTGGTCTCAAAATTTAGACTTTACTATGACTTTTGGTAATAAAGGCTGCTCAGGATAAGTAAATATTAATTATCCAGAGATAAAACTATTTCTCTAGAAATAGAAAATACCTTCCCTTTTCAACCACTTAGAAAATTTTCATTAATGTCAAAGAGCAGTTTTATATAAATCTTAAATTTCTGCTTTGTTCAGCATATTTGTACCCAGCATGTGAAGTGAGTATTTACATGCTACTGGAAATATGGATTTATATGTTAAAAATTAATTATTCCTGCTCAGGACTACTGGCAGCATAGTTGTAATTCTCTGTGCTTCTGTGGAACAGCTGGGATGAGTCCTCACATAGGGTACCAGCTACGTATGGGTCTTATTGATTTCCATTGTAGAACTGCATATGGTTGTGGTTTTCCTGACAGTGCCCCAATATGGTTGAATTAAGTAATATTTCTTGCCGTATAACTGGTACAAATTCAATTTGACTGTCACGACTGAAATTGTGTGCTCCATTAGCAGTTTCCTACAGAAGACTTGCATTGAACCCTGCCTTGATTCACTGCATGTGTTCTGATGTCTTGCAGTGTGGCTTTTAAACAAGACCCATCTCATCTTTTCAGTATGTAGCCTTCTGCTTGGGATCGCACTATTCCTAAGAACTTCTGGGGTTCATGTTCCAGTTTTGATCAGTTTCAGAAAAGTATGCTTTCTTCTGACTTGCAATTTGGAGTTGGAAAATGTGGCAGAATGCGTATGATAGCAAAACCTCTCCTCTAATGTCAGGCCAAAGAGCCGTGGTAAGGTGACACTATGTCAAATGTCATTCATTGCCATATACTGTTGTATTTTTATAATATTTCAAGAAGCTTGGATATTTACATTTTAGATGCTTTAAAAAATTATGTCTACCAATTAACATCCCTTTCGTCTTCATTCTAAGTATTAAATTTATCATATACTACGTACGAATTAACTTTCATATCACATTCTCAAGCACTTCCATTCTGTTTTCACAATGGCCTCTCATGGCTAGTTTTATGTCTACTTGATACATGCTAGAGTCATCAGGGAAGAGGAAATCTCGACTGAAAAACAAATGGGCCATAAGATTGGATGGCAGGTCAGCCTGTAAGGTATTTTCTTAATTAGTGAGTGATCAGAGATCGCTCAGCCTTGGTGGGTGATGGCTTCCCTGAGCTTCTTGGAGGTCCTAGGTTCTATAACAAAGCAGGCTGAGTAATCTCTGAAGAACATGCCAGAAATTAGCACTCCTCCACAGCTCTTCACCAACTTGTGTTTCCAGGTTTCTTCCTGGATTGAGTGTCTGTATTGCCTTCCTTGAGTGGGCTGTAATTCATGATTTATACACCAAATAAATCCTTTTCTCTCCAAGGAGTTTTTTTTGTAGTGTTCCATCACAACAATGAAGAAAATAAAACTACCTAAAACTTCGCCCTTGTTCTCATCATTTCTCTCTGATATTTCCAGTCTTCTTGTTGTCCCTTCATGCAAAGCCACAAGGAGTGGTTTAGTTAACTGATAAATAAATGGGTCAACTCCAGTTTGGTAATGGGAATGAGAAATGTCTTCCACTGGCTCAGAGGTTTCCACATATTGTACCAGTTGGTAATGCTATCTGAAAGGTTAAGGACTCTTGGGGAGGCAGAGCCTAACTTGAGGAAGTACTTAACCAGAACAGGCTTTGACATTTTATAGCCTGGCCCCAATTCCCATTCCTCCTGTATGTGAATAGAATGTGAACCCCCTGCTTCCTGAATGGCATGACTTTCCTGCTACAATAGACTAAATCTTGTATGGAACTGTCAGCAAAAGTTAGCCTTGTCTTCTATAATCTACTGTTAGAGCACTTTATCAAAACAAAAACAATAAGCAAATATACATCTAATACACCATATATTAGATAGTGAGAAAATTTAAACCATAGAAAGCAGATAAAATGTTGAATTATCTGTATGAAATTCAGACTTACCTACTTTTACTCTTCGTGTGCAATATGTGTGGTATGCACATGTGTGCACATGCTCATGTGTATGATGTGGGTAAACACGTACATCTAGGAATGTGTGCATAGATATGCCTATGCATGTGATGGTCCAAGGAGGCATCACAAGTCTTCATTTACTAATCTCATCCCTATTCATTGAGGCAGTTGAATTCGGAGCTCCAACCTATGACTAGTCTGCTAGTAGGCCAAACTGTTCTGATCCCATGTCTCCTTTCTTTGAGAACAGGAATTACAAGTGGGCCCTAAATCCACAAGCTGGCTTTTATATAGGCCCTGGAGATCTGAATTCTGCACCTCATAACTCTCTGGCAAAAGCTTTCATTGCTGAGCCATCTTTCCATCCCTGATCTAAAGTAGCTAAGTAGACAAGGTATGGCCGTTCAAGCCTGATGAACTGAGTTCAATACCCAGGAATAATTTTTGTTTTCTGGTCTCCACATAGTCCCACGTACATATGAACATATGAAAATATAAGAAATGGTTCAGTGAGGGAAAGTGCTTATTGTGTAAGAAGAAGGACCTGAGCTCAGAATCACAGAAACCAAAATAATAAAACCAGGGCTGGTGTCATCTGGAAAAAAGCAGGGACAGTTCTGGATAGAGTAAGAGATAAGATCTAAAACTTAAGGTGTAGAAGAAATTGAAGATAGTATCCAGATATCAATCCTTGGCTTCCACACATGTTATGGGTGAGTGTGCCTGGACACATGCCTGCATGTAAACATACTCTGCCCCCAACTCTCTCATGCACACACAGAGAAGAAAAAAGCATACTTCTGAGTTAAGAGTTTAAAAATTACTTTCTATTTGTAGACTCATTGAATTCTTATTTGAACCATTTCAAACTAATAGAAAATGAACTTGGGTAGAGAGTGAGGTACTAATTATCTGTGTGTCTGGTAAATTCCATTTGTTAGAACAGAATGCAAAAGTTAATAATGCTTCTTAGCAGCTTAGCTTTAATTTTGATCCTGCCTTTGAAGTGCCCACTCTTAATCCTGACCTGGCTTAAGTGCCATTGATCACAAGGGACAGAGATCAAAGAAGGTGGATGGCTTCTTTTTAAATCATCATCACTATTGTATCAACAGTGACAATGGCAGTTTCCTCTGCCAGGAGGTCAGCACTGGTGTCTTTATTCTGGAGGGACAGCTTCTGAATTAAGCAGTTGACCTTTCTGTCAGTCAGTCACTCAGCACTGGGCCACCCAGAGCTGCCAAAAACCATTAACTTTGTTCAATGGCTACTTCAGCAAAGCACAAATGCAATATTTATAAACCTTACATGATCTTCTTGCCAAAATTTCAATGACATTGCCTATTTTTCATTTTGTCCCCATGCATTAAGGAGAAAATAAGAATCAATAGCTTAGAAGTTAAATGTACACAAAATGTGCACTGTGGTGTATCCATCTCACACTTCTTCCCGCAGGTATAGGTCTAGCACTGAAATGTATTAAAGGCTGCTTCTTCCTGTATTCCAAGTGCAGAGGAGAATACATAAGATCTTTCACAGCCAAAACACCTCCTTCTGGTCTCTAGGAGTAGTAGACTACTTTGTTTCTTGTTTTCAGGATCCAGTTAAATTTCCTCTGCCTTTTCTAACAAGTCCTAATGAGTTCTGAGTTCTGAGTTAGATAGTGTGTGTGTGTGTGTGTGTGTGTGTGTGTGTGTGTGTGTGTGTGTATGTTTTAGCTAGAATATGATATACAGGAGATTTGCCACTTTTAAGTTCCTTCCTCTGACTTTTTCCAACAAGGAAGTAGTTTGAAGTTCAAGGGACTAGGACTGACTAACACACACACGCTCCCAACTCTGCATTTGGAACTCCAATTCCATTCAACGAACAACTCTTGCAGAGGATTATATCGCAGAGGATTTCCTATTAATTGGGACAATTGAGAAAAAAATAGAAGACATATTCAAATTACTCTAAGACTCGAGAAGGGCTATATTGTAGGTAAATCTATTATTAAAGCAGGGAAATACAAATGGTAGTGGATGAACCAGCCATGTAGCAGAGGATGCTAATCAAAAGCTGATCTCCAAAGATTCACTGCAGCCTATGTATGGAGAACTGAGGTCTGCATGGCATCTCCATTAGGGCTCAGCTCTTTTTGATTAATGGTGCATAACCCCCCCCCCCCCCCAGTTAATCTCAGGAACATTGCTTCATGAATGACCTTCAGAGGATTTCATTCTCAGTAGTTGGCTTCTTGTGGATCCCAGCAGGAATAACAGACACTTAAAAATACCTGAGAAAGCCATCCATTTTACTGCTGTGTCACTCTATGGCTTGTAGTGGCTCCACCCCTGGGAACTGGTAGAGTTATGTAGTGCTTCTGACCTCAGACTGTCTGGCAATTGTTAAAGCTTTCACCTAGTATGATATGATGATAGAAACGATGACACTTAGCTGATATGATGTGACATATCAGATATCTGAGAAGATGAAGGAAAGGTTGGGTGCAAATGCAGTAACTGCATGGGTGTGTTAGGTATTATTGCCTTAGAAAAAGAAAAGGAAACAGAGTAATTCACCAACAACAAAGCTAATGGAACAATCTGTGTCACTCGTATCAGTTGGATATTTGAACCTAAAGTCAGACTTAGGCTACTCCAGGTACTAGGGCTAAGACTTGATCCTAGAAGTCACCAAGATCCCAAGACTCTTTGGTTGTCAGACTAAGCAAATTTTCTATGCTTCAACTAAGGCACTATTTAATAACGAGTGTGCTGACACATGGATAGTGACATCACAATTCAACTCTGAAACCTCACAACTCTGAATGCTAGAGGTTACATAAAAGGTTTACTTTAATCTGTTTATGTTCCTCTAAGTGACTCAACTTGCTCAAGGAGTCAGCAAAAGCTCTGTTGATCTCAAGTAGAAACTATAGTTGACGCCATTACAAATACAGAGGCAGATACTCTCAGCCAACCATTGCACAGAACACAGTGTTCCCAATGAAGGAGTTACAGAAAGGACTATAGGAACTTAATGGGTTCACAACCTCATAGGAAGAATAGCAATATCAACCAACCAGACCCCACATAGCTCCCAGGGACTAAGCCATCAACCAAGGAGTACACATGGAAGGATCCATGGTTCCAGCTGCATATGTGGCAGAGGATTGCCTTGTCAGGCATCATTGGGAGGAGAGGTCTTTGGTCCTTTGAAAAAGGCTCAATAGATGCCCCAGTGTAGAGGAATCAAGGCTAGGGAGGTGGGAGTGGGATGGGTGGAGGAACACCCTCATAGAAGCAAGGGGGGTGAACAGAGAAAGGGGATAGCGTTTGAAATGTAAATAAAGAAAATATCCAATACAAATATTAAAAAAGGTGAAGCATAAAAAGAAAAAATAAAGAAAAAAGAAAAACAAAAGCTAATGTTTGTGGCCCCACGATCAGAATAGAGAGAGCCCTGTGATAATTGTGTCACAAACTTATATGAGTTCTTACATGGGCTGTCATGACAGACTATTTCAGTCTATTTTGGAAACATGAACAAAATTAGATACATTTCTTACAATTTTCAACATCAGGCATATAATTTTCACATTCCATTTGTTTTATGTTTTCAGATTTTGTCGACTTCTCATTTAATTCTCGTTTTGTTCACTTGACTTTTGACCTAATTTTACTTTCAGTATTTCATAAAGAAAACAGAATGCTTACTTTATATTTTTCTTTTCAACTTATATCTGTATTCAACATTATAAATCCCCTTATAAATGCCACCATGTACACATCTTTAAGTAGTATAATTTAGTTCAAAATATTTACATTTAAAAATTTTTAAAACTAAATATTTGTTAGTCTATGAAATTTTGGTGAATTTCCAGATTCATTTCTGTTACTTATTTCTGGTTTAATGCCACTGTGGTCAAAACTATATTTGAGAATATAGTTTGTGTTATTTCTGTTCACTTGGTATCTAAAAAGAAATGTTAATGGGGGTCTAGGATATAGAAAATACAAACTGTTATAAAATGAAATCTGTTGTCAATGTCAATTAAAAATATTTGACTGGTTGAAGTTAAACTCTCTAAAACTGTGTCCTAGCTAAGTTTGTGAGTGATTAATATGTCCTTTGTAGGTAAACTTGTATGTATTTCCAAGTCTATAGCAGTGGTTTCTTCTCTATCTCCATATAGTTCTGTCATATTACTTAAGAGGAATGCATGGGAAATAGAATAGTTGCAAGCATGGGTAGTCGGCTGTGTGTTTATAGCTGAGAATGTTGTTAGACCAAACTAATCCTCGAACATTATTAACATCACTGCAGCCCCCAAATCCAGTCACTATTGCTGATGCCAAGAAATGCTCAGTGACAGGAGCCTGGTATAGCTCTCCCCTGAGAGGTTCTGCCAGAGCCCGACAAATACAGAGGTAGATGTTCCAGCCAACCATCAGACTGAGCACCAGATCCCAATGGAGGAGTTAGAGAAAGGACTGAAGGAGCTGATGGGTTTGCAACCCCCATAGGAAGAACAACAATATCAACCAACCAGTATCCCCCCCCCAGAGCTTCCAGGGACTAAACCACCAACCAAAGACATGGAGGGTCCCATGGCTCCAGCTGCATATGTAGCAGAGGATGGCCTTGTTGAACATCAATGAGGAGAGGTCCTTGGTTCTGTGAAGGCTCAATGCCCCAACTCAGGGGAATGCTAGAGTATTGAGGTGGCAAAGGGTGGGTGCGTGGGGGTGCACCCTCATAGAAGCAGGGGGAAGGGGGTGGGATAGTGGGTTTTCGGAGGGAAAACCTGGAAGGGGGACAACTTTGAAATAAAAATAAATAAAATAACCAATAAAACATATTTTAAAAGAATATATAAGGTGTGCTTTACAGATGTGGTCAGTTGGTTGTTGTCCTCCTTCAAAGAAGTGTCTAGATCAAACCTCAAGATGTGATCTTGTTTAGCATAAGAAAACTCTTCACACATGTATGAAAAAGAAAAGATCATATGGTTTGAATTAGTGAGGACCCCAAGTACAGTGCTTGATGTTCTTACAGGAGAACTTGGAAGGAACGTTTCTTGAGGATAGTGGCAGAGATGAACAGGGTACTCAACAGGCTGAGGAATTCTAGTGGTTGCCTATTGCTGCCAGAGTGCTATAAAGGGCATGGAAGTGAATTCCCTCAGAGCCGAGGACTAGGCCAACCAGCCAACCCTGCCAAGTAGAACTCCATCCAGACTTCTGGCCTCCAGAACTTTGAAGAGACACTGTGTGTGTGTGTGTGTGTGTGTGTGTGTGTGTGTGTGTGTGTGAGTGTGTGTGTGTGTGTGTGTGTGTGTGTGTGTGTGTGTTAAAATCCACTTTTTTTGTGATGGTTTGATGTAGCAGTCCAAACTAACAAAACCAAATTTGTTATAATTTTACAGGTCACGAAGCTTGCTTTTGCAGCAAGGGGTTTCCTTTTTTCCATCCATCCTTCTTTCCTTTTTTCCTTCTTTTCTTTCTTTCTTCCTTCCTTCCTTCCTTCCTTCCTTCCTTCCTTCCTTCCTCCTCTTCTTCTACCTCCTCCACCTCCTCCTCCTTCTTCTTCCTCTCTCTCTTTTCCTCTCAAACTCTCTCTCTTTCTATCTCCCTACTCTCTATTTAGAAATTATAACATAATCACATTTCCCCCTTTCTTTCCTCCCAAAATCTTCTTGCATAGCCCTCCCTGTTTTCCTTTAAATCCATGAGGTTTCTAAAATAATTGTTATTGTATATATATACATATATATGTATATATATATATATTTATAGGCATATATGTGTATATATGTATACATATATTCTCTATCTGTTTATATACATATAAATATATATTACAAAAATATACATATATTCCCAAATATAATCCATGAAGTCTTATATAATGTTGCTTGTATATACGTTTTCAGGATTGGCTTCTTGACACCAGACAAGCAATTGATCTGCTCTTCTCTTGAAACATTTATCTGAAGAGACACTGAAAAAAATCCTAAAGTGTGTCCATTTATAGTTAAACTATAATAAAGTACAAGTACATTCACTTTGCATTTTTTGAGGACTTTGGAGAAGCAGCTAAATTCTAATAGACAAAACAAAAATAACTGTAATATTCTTCATACTTAAAATCTATTCTCATCCTTTCTGTGTTGGCTTACTGTCAGTGACATCCATTAAACTTAAGCCCAGTGGCACAGAGGTAGCATTAGCAATCTTGTTTCTATAATTCTAGCACCAGTGCATATCCTGGAACATAATAAACTTAAGTGTTTTTTTTTTGAATGAAAGAAAGATTAGAATATTCAAAAGAGCTTTTTTTTATACAATACAATTATGTGTAGACAAGAGTTAGTTCTTAATATCTCAAAAACAAATGCAACAAGGGAAACAAGGGAAGACAGCTGTGGAAAATATACTGGAAGTTATAAGAAAGTTACCCTATCGAGACAGTCATGATTGTGACACTGGAGTTCACACATCTCTTTCCATCAGATTTGGATAGTTTCTATCAAGTACCATTTCTGCATTATTGTGCTTCATTCTGTATTAATCTATATTTTTTAAAAGTTTCTCTTTGCCTTGTGTCCTCACTGAAAGAAATATAGCTAAATACAATTGAGCATTTTGATTTAAAAAAAAAAAACACCTTATCCCAGAGTTTGGGGGAGTGAGACATTTACTGTTAATATTCATGGGAAATTAATCCTTTGTTTCCCCTCATTTCATGACAGAATTTACCATGACATCGGTGGGAGCTTTTTACAACAATAAGTCTGTGCCAAATAATAAGTCACATTCTCTCATATTAAATTAAAATGTGTGCATTGGAGAGGCTTAATTTTAAATTTCCATGACAAATGGGAATTTGGACACTGAAGAAACAAGATTGAAATAAGAAGCAACTACCAAGAGCCCCAGGCTGTGGCTCTCTAGGGCCCTTTCTCTCATTTCTCTTTGTAAGGTAACACATGTCCCACAGCCTGTTAATAGTGGGCATTGCTGTCAAGACGCTGAGTTTTCTTTCTAAAATGCTTCTCATTGCGGGAATGAGCGTCTAAATGACTTTCAGAACAGTATTCATGAAATAGTCCCTTCATGCAAACAAAAATATAAAATGTCATCAATAATCAAAATAGATTGAGGATTTTCAAAGACTCCCTCTGAAAGGATGGAGAGAACTCAGAATCCAAAACGATTGTGTTCCCCCCCCCCCAATGGAGGCATAGTATCCGAAATGGCCTAGGGCAGCAAGTTCTGACATTACGGAGTGCCAGTTGCAGTCAAACTCAACAGATACCTTATAAAAATCAAGAATTCCTGAAAACGTGAGAGGCTTTTATACTTTTATTAACACCACAAATCACTAAGCATAAGAAATGGCATGTCTCTATTCTTTTATTGGCATGAGGGTTTCAGGATAATCTCCACAGCGCATAGAGCATGATGAAAACAGCAGGCTCTCATTTTATCCCTAATAAGAATGGAACACATCAGGTGTTTCTTAAGTCCTATCCCCAGCCACGGCTGTAGGCATCACTGTGATTGATTTCATCCTGCTGTCTTCCGTTTACAGGAAATCCATATAAATCAATGAGAATATGGAAATTTCATATCTCCCAGGAGGAGCAGATTAACTGATTCTAAATTAGAGCACAAAGGCAAGGTCAATAGGAAAGCAACTCCAGGCACAGAGCAAATGTGTCAGATACTATGTAGTCTTGGAAAGTCTGCTGTGGCTTCAAGATAGATAGATTAGATAGTAGATAGATAGATAGATAGATAGATAGATAGATAGATAAACAGACAGGTGGGTGGATGGATGGGTAGATGGATGGATGGATAGACAGAGACACAGACAGACAGACAGATAGATAGATAGATAGATAGATAGATAGATAGATAGATAGATAGATAGATAGATAGAAAAACAGACAGGTGGATGGATGGATGGATGGATGGATGGATGGATGGATGGATGGATGGATAGACAGGCTGGCAAGCAGGCAGGCAGATAGATTAGATGATAAGTCGATATTTATACTTAAAGATGCACATGTAGAATATGGCACCAAAATATGCAAATTTGGTAAACAATAAGGTAATTTTTTTTTTTTTGGAGAGAGTCTTCAGGCATTTTTGACTTATAGGCATGTTCATTATATGAGATGAGCCATTGTTTTCTTTTAAAAGTTGTTATGTTTAGATAACTTTTTCTCCAAATGCAGAGAAAAATCCATTTTTCTTTTGGGTCATAATAAGAACTCGGGGGTGGGGGGAAGACAGATAGAAAAAGTCAACCAAACAGATGAGAAAAACTTGAACCAAATTTCTTACTGTGTTCCTTCAAAGTTCAGACATTTCACCCTTTAGATTACATCTTTGGGTCATAGTGTCTCCCAAATGACTCTTGGCTCAGAAGTACTACCTGAGTGGAGATTTGCAGCACAGTTTCATAACTGCTATGTATCTACAAGGCAATTAACTCTTGGTGTTCTTGGCATGAGCTGCTATTGATCTTCTGACCTGAACTTAGTAGAATAAGTGATCAAAAGTATACCAGAAGACAAGGTGAGGTGGCTGAGATCCCTTTGGAAATTTTCACTGGCACAGGGCATATTGGGAAATTAAAATGGCCACTGAGAAAGCAAACTGACAAAAATAAGTCACAAATATTGGAAATATGTTGAGGGAGTTTGTGTTTTAACTTGATGTTACTGGAACTGTTTTTCTGTCATCAGTATATTAATTCTCACGAGGTAGAGACTGAATTAAGAACTAGACAGACCACTTGTTGGTACTTTACATGGTTAAGGGTGGCATTGCTAATATTGTTATTATATTTTTATTATTATTATTGAGAGGAGTAAATTGAGATATATAGAGTCTCAATATCCTGTCACTATATACCTCTCTGAAATCTGAGGGCATAGAAAACTTTAATTTCAAAGTTATTTAATGTCTGTTCTTTTAAACTGCTCATTCGAGAATCCTAACATTACAGGACTTTTTTTTTACTCTTCTGTTTTTTTCTCTTCCTCCTTTTCTGCCTTTAATTCTATGCCTCTTTCTATTCCTTCTTCAGTTTTTCTTTCTTTCCCATGTAAAACTATAAAATGAAAACGTTCACAGCAATAAATCTCCAAGTAGCAAAATTTTAGGTAATATGTGAAGGAAGCTACTGGATCCAAATTAGACTAAAATAATAATCTTTAACACATTAACTTAAAATTATATTCCTACTAATTTGAAAATAAAAACTCCATCTAGAAAAATGATCATTTATGAATCTTGGTCATGAGTTAACGAAGAGCTTTTGATTTCTATAGTCATGAGATCAAATTATTGTCTTCATCTCTATGAAGTATAGTCAAATTTGTTAATAAAGATATTAAGAGAGAAATTGAATCTCTGTGCCTCTCCATTCTGTGAGTAAAAAGAACGAAAGCAAGTCAAAGCACTGGAGCTCAGCATTGGCGATTTAAAAATGTATACCTTTCCCCAGAACAGCTGTAGAAGATTATTTAATATGCCATGGGCTCCAAAGTGTTCTTTCCTGAAAGAAATGACCCATCATGGGCCATTGAGGGAGCAATGGTGGATTTAATGTGGTGATTTGAGCAGAGAACTGTTGGTCTTATTGCTGTTCATGCCATGTGCAATCATCTCTCCCTTCTATTCCAACCTGTGACTAAAACTGATTAATTGAAAAGGGGGAGCCGCCTGAAAGAATGCCTAACTACCAAGGAATTTTAATAAAATATCAATAATTTTTCTATCATATAACATGTGGGAAAAAGTTTTGCATAGGAAAAAAAAGCTTTCCACTTTGTCTAGTTCCTGTCTATTTAGAGGAATGTCAGTCCAAAAGAGTATCGATGTGTGGTAAAGGAAGCATGAATAGACACAAATTTTTATTTCTCATTGAAATCAAAGCCAAGATGTTAACCAGGATGCTAAAAACAATGTTGATCATGACAAGATTAGTGACCAGCACTTTTCTTCTCTGACAGCTTGGAGATGCCAAGTAGATTTATGAGTCCCCGAGGGGTGGGAATTATCAGCCACACTGACATAAGCTTCACGGACGGCAGAAATCGCCAGTTTAGATCATTGGGCCAAGCTAAAAGAAATTAGAATTCAAACCTTGATTGTGCACTCTCTAGCCATGCAAATGAGGATACATGACAGATCTCAGGAATGCTTCTGAATTGTAACTCCCCTTACCCACATTTTGAAAATTGCTCAGATAGGGTGTATTTAACATGAGATAATATGGCAAATCTTAGCCTGTGAAACTGGGTGAATGAGATGGACTGTTGGCGCTAAGGTTTCAGGCTAAGTGGTAACGAAGCCATTTAATAATAATAATGAGCACCTCTGCTCACATGAAGACAAAAGCAGCTCTCCTAACCCCAAGGTAGCAGATGTATTTATACAGTGGAGTCCTGCCATTGCCTGCCTGGCAGCATCAGACTGACGGGCAAGCTGTGTTTGTGCTGTCAGCTGCTCAACTATCACTGTCAATTCAGCTCTTGACACCTCCGTTACGTCTGTATTTCCAGAAAGGGCAAGGACTGATGGTTCCTCAATCTGTTTTCTAGCCCATGTTTTTATTTTGCACCCAGGGTTTGCAGAGAGAAATATCTAGGTGAGCCATGCTTAAGTGCTAAGAGAAGATAATCAGAATTATAATTAGCTGATTTCACCATTGCTGCACTTGGACTGGGTAATCATTAGACTTTGTTAGAGGGATTTACTCAAGGGATATGTAATTTCACATAGTAATTCGGGATATCATTGTCTCCATTGTGAATGTGCACTTCAAACTTAGGACACATATGTTTGGTGCTCTCAAGGGATGATCCAAAGAAACATTACAACTGTACACTTACTTGTCATATTTATCCTTACTTACCACTGTTATTTGAAAATACCTGAAAAATTTAACATGTGAACTTAATATTTTTCCAACCGAGGTTTATCTTAGCAAAATCAACTAAAGTATGACAGATATCTACAAATTTAGCATTTTAACAAGGCACTAATGGTTATATTACTAATCAGTAACTACTATTTATTGAGTCTACTTCCAGAAATGGTGTTTGATGGTAAATAAAAAACCTAAATTAGAGAAAAAATACCTAAGTAAACTTTTAGAAAGATTTAAGAAGCACTCTTAGTTCCTAAGTTCCATTATATACGAAATGGAGGTTAAAATTTCTCTATTAGCTTTTACAATGTTTCAAATATTCTATAGTCCTGGTGTTCATAGTATAATTTCTTATTTTCACTTAGAAACTGAAAATTATAGTCTTGTGTTGAAACTCTGTTTACTCTTTTCTCTTGTGAGTTTTTTTTAAACTTGATGTTACCTCTTAGGACTCATACCCTTAAAGACAGAGCAACAAATTTCACAAAAATATTAATACTAGCTCAATGTTTTCTCTCTGATTTTTTTGTAGTTAAATTAAAATCTAAATGTATCATGATAAGTGAATGATGACAATCTCTTTTTTCCCTTAGTTTGAGAAATGCTTCAGGTTCTGATGTCAATTTGGGGTGGCTCTCATAATTACAGGACCTACCAATGAGCACAGCAAGAGCCTTGGTCTAGGCTTGCCATGAAGTTTGAAAACTCAAGTTCAATCCTTAACTCCATATGTATGGTGTGTGTGTGTGTGTGTGTGTGTGTGTGTGTGTGTGCATGTGTAGTGTATGTATGTGTGTGTCTAAAGAAATCATATTAGATCAAGAATGATTTCTTAACAAACCAAATCGATGTTGTATTTTTGTCTATTCTCAGCTCCTTTTCGTTTATCTAATTTCTCTTGTATTCATAACTGTATTTTCGGCTATCAGATTTTTTTCACATGCTATGTTTTTGACAGTATAGTATATGAACTTATAGGAACTGCAAGAAAACAGAAATAAATAATGTCAAAAAGAGAAGGCTTATATAATGAGATTATGGAGGGAGAAAAATGTATACCAATTAAATCTTCAATCCAACTGCTTAATCCTGCAAAAATAAAGGTGAGTTTTCATGTAAGACAATTCAATGTCTGTAAAACCCGAGGTTCATTTTGAAATTTTTGAAGGCTTATTCTTTCTTTACTATTTATTCACTCACTTTACATCCAAATATCAGCTCTCCATTGCCTATCAGTACCCCTTCTTCCTCCCTCCCTTTCTCCTTTGAGAAAGGAGAGCACCTCCTTCTAGGTACCACTATCCCAAAACCCCCTACTCTGGCATATCAAGTAGCTCCAGGACCAGGGATAACCCCTCTCACTGAGGCCAGACAAGGGAGTCCATTTAGGTGAACAGGATCAACAGGCAGACAGGCAACAGACATCTCTTTCCATTGACTCCTGTGTGGAAATCTCAAAGGACAGTTAAGCTAGGTTCCTATCTCAAAGCATAACAGAGTATCATTAGTAGTGTCTGGGATTGGTGTTTGTATATAGGATGTGTCTCAAACTGGGGTAGCCATTGACTGGACAGTCCCTCCTTCTCTGCTCTATCTTTGACCCTGAACATCTTGTAGGTAGGACACATTTGGGTCACAGGTTTTGTGGGTGTGTTCCTGTCCTTATCTATCCCCTGGGAGTCCTGCCTAGCTACAAGAAGTGGACCATTGAGGAGTCATATGTTCCACTGGCAGGAGTGTCATCTAGAGTCACCTCATAGACAGCCTAGGGTCTCCTCTATACCAGGTCTCTGGCATGTCCTAGATATTGCCCCACCCACCCACCACCTATTTCCTTTCTCTCTCCCCTGCTCTCCCTACTCCCATCTGATAATCTATGTTCTCATCTGGAAGCCAGCTTGAATTACCTATTTCATCCAAATACTCAGGTCCTCCAACCCAAGACTTTGAAAACAAGAGAAATCTCCTGAACTCCATTCCTAGGCATTCCGAGACGTTTGTTGTTTGCTTCTCTTTTTACCTACACATAGTGTTTGGTAAGAATTCAGATCTTCTCTCAGCTTATTAAGGAACCACGGAGAACTTATTGGGGATAACCCCCTCCCTACCTTTAGATAAGAAGATAGCTTCTGTACCTTTTGCCTCCCTTTCTAAATTGAAAGCCATCAAAGAGGTTTTCCTAAGGCCCAGCTGGCTCAAACTGTCCGTGTAGTGCACACACAGAGTGTTGGGATCCTGAGTCATAAGAGGCCCTCCACATCAGACTGTCTTGATTTTTCTTTTTCTAACTACAAGGGATGCTGAAATTCTTTTTGTTATACAAAGCTAACAAGTGCATACATACCAAAAATCACAAAAGTACCTGGAAAAATTGTTATGCAAATGTTCCTCCAAATGGTGTGCTTGAAGCAGTTCATTGCATTTCTTTGCTCTGATGAATAATCTTGGGACTATAGCAGCCTAACTAACTGCTCCAGAAGATGAGAACTCTTTCATCAAAAAACGGGTGAAGTGAAAAAAAATGTTGTAGAGTGAAAGGTTAGCATATCTACTATTCCTTTGTAATGTCTTATCACTTCAAATGAAATGAAAAAGGAAATGATCAAATGGAGCGTTTGTCTTTTAGAGCATGTTTCTTGTCAATTTTCCATTTAGGTGTTAAAACAAAACAAGGCAGAGCACTTACCATATTATCCAAAACTTTTTCCTCTAGATATAGTGAAAAAAAGCAGGGAAATTGAGGAACTATTTCATGGTTATCTAGTTCCTAATATCAATGTGTGTTCTAGTACCTATTTCTTTGTGTTTTACTCTAGGTTATCGTCAACGTTTACCTGCCTGTGTGACACTTGTAAGCTCCCATAAGGAAAACCTGGCTTCAGCTTTGCCTACAGTTCCTCACACTTTCATTACCTACACTTTCTTAGAGAAATACAGTACAATTATAATACGCATACACAGTCAAGTGTTTAACGCTGGAAGATTTAGGCCCTGAGAGTTTGAGTGCTCCTTTTTATGAACTGCCAATTACAATGAGCACAAGGTAGAACTCTCAGACAGAATATTAGCCCCTAACTCATTAGATATTGTTTTAATGCACCAAATGCATAATAGTTCTTGATTTAGTTGTAAAATGATTTTGCGTGTGTGTGTGTGTGTTTGTGTGTGTGTGTGTAAGCATGTATGTGTAACTGTGATACGATATGATAAACTTGATCATGTTCATATCATCTTGTCATTAGCAAATCATTAATTTATGAAATGATTATTAACATAAAAAATTGAAGCATTTAATTTCAAGGCACAAGATATAGCAAGCTTGTAAACATTTTAGTTCCACAACTGAAACTAATGGTATGCACACATTCCATCTCTGAATGGGTTAGAGGTCATGTGTAGAAAAGTATGACATAATGTAAAGGGTACTCTCCTATCATGAATCCAAAAATCTTGAATTCAAATTTATTTTCAAATTATTTAAAATCATATATTTTTATTTTAAAACTTTTTAAATTATTTTCTTACACTCCAGATCTTATTCCCCCCGCCCTGTCTACCCTCTGACTGTTTCACATCCCGTACCTCCTCCTCACCCCCTGTCTCCAGGAGGATGCCCCTTCACATGACCTCTAAACTCCCTGGGACCTCTAGTCTCATAAGGGTTAGGTGCATATTCTCTGACTAAACCCAGACCCAGCAGTTCTCTGCTGTGTATGTGTTGAGGGTCTCATAACAGCTGGTGTATGCTGCCTGGTTGGTGGTCCAGTGTCTTAGAGATCTCAGGGATCCAAATTAATTGAGACTGCTGGTCCTCCCACAGGGTTGCCCTTCTCCTCAGCTTCTTTTGGTCATTTGCTAATTCAACAACAAGGGTCAACAGCTTCTGTCCATTGATTGGGTGCGAATATGTGCACCTGACTCATTCAGCTGCTTGTTGGGTCTTCTGGTGTACAGTCATTCTATGTCCCTTTTTGTGAGTGCACCATAGCTTCAGTAATAGTGTCAGGCCTTGGGACCTCCCCTTGAGCTGTATCCTGCTTTGGGTGTGTTGCTGGACCTTCTTTTAGTCAGGCTTCTCTCCCAAATTGGCAAAGAAGAAATAAAGGTATCATTATTTGCAGATAATATGATAGTATACATAATCGATCCCCAAAATGCTACCAGAGAACTTCTCCAGCTGATAAACAACTTCAGCAAAGTGGCCAGATATAAAATTAACTCAAATAAATCAGTAGCCTTCCTTTATAGAATGATAAGCAGGCTAAGAATCCTTAGTCATCAGGGAAATGAAAATCAAAACCACCCTGAGATTCCACCTTACAGCAGTCAGAATGGATAAGATCAAAATTCAGGTCACAGCAGATGATGGTGAGGATGTGAAGAAAGAGGAACAATCCCCCATTGCTGGTGCAACCACTCTGGAAATCAGTCTGGCAGTTCCTTGGACATAGGATTACCTGAGAATCCAACTATACCACTCCTAGGCAAATACCCAAAAGATTCTTCAACATATAACAAGGACACATGCTCCTTGTATATTTATAGCAGCTTTATTTATAGTAGCCAGAGGGTGGAAAGAACCCAGATCCTGTAACAGAAGAATGGATACAGAAAATGTGGCACATTTACACAATGGAGTACTACTCCACTATTAAAAATGATGAATTCATGAAATTCTTAGGCAAATGGATGGAACAAGAAAATATCATCCTGAGTGAGATAACCCAATCACAAAAAAACAAACATGGTATGCACTCACTGATAAGTGGATATTAGCCTAAAAGCTCTGAATACCCAAGATACAGTTCACAGACCACATGAAGCTCAAAAAGAAGGAAGACCAAAGTATAGGTTCTTCGGTCCTTTTTAGAAAGGGGAACAAAATACTCACAGGAGCAAATATAGAGTCAAAGTGTAGAGCAGAGACTGAAGTGTCATCCCGAGAGTGTCCCACCTGTGGATTCATCCCATATACCACCAATGACCAAACCCCGACACTATTGTGGATTCCAAGAAATGCTTGCTGAAAGGAACCTCTTATAGAGGTGCCTTGAGAGACCCTACCAGAACCTTACAAATACAGAGATAGGTGCTTGCAGCCAACCATTGGACTGAGTGCACGGTCCCCAATGGAGGAGTTAGAGAAAGTACTGAAGGTGCCGAAGGGGTTTGCAACCCCATAGGAAAAACAACAATATCAACCAACCAGCTACCCCAAAGTTCTCAGGGACTAAGCCACCAGCCATGGAGTACACACAGCTCCGTGTGCACATGTACCAGAGGATGGTCTTCTCAGGCATCAATGGGAAGGGAGGTCATTGTTCCTAGGAAGGCTTGATAGATGCCCCGATGTAGGGGAATCGAGGGTGGTGAGGCTTTGACTGAGTGGATGGATGGAGGAACACTCTCATAGAAGCAGGAGGAAAGGGGATGGGATAGGGGGTTTCCAGGAGAGTGGGAAACCAGGAAAGAGAATAACATTTGAAATGTAAATAAAGAAAATATCCAATAAAAATACTTTAAAAAATAAAAGAAATTTTTGAAACACCTCATTTCACAATAGCCACAATTAATATAAAATATCTTGGGGAAACTGTAGCCAAACAAGTGAACGACCTGTATGACAATAACTTTAAGTCTCTCAAGAAAGAAATCAAAGATCTCAGGAAATGGAAAGATCTCCCCTGCTTATGGATTGCCAGAATTAATATAGTAAAAATGGCCATCCTACAAAAGGCAATCTACAGATTCAATGCAATCACCATCAAAATCCCAAGACAATTCTTCAAAGACATGGAAAGAGCAATTTTCAAATTTGTCTGGAAAGACAAAGGACCAAGAATAGCAAAAATAATTCTTACCAATAAAAGAATGGCTGGGGGAATCAACATCTCTGACCTCAAGCTTTACTACAGAACAATAGTGTTTAAAAAAAAACAAAAACAAAAACAAAAACAAAAACAAAAAACAAAAAACAACAGCAAAAAACCTGCATGGTATTGGTACAGAGAAAGACACATTGATCAATGGAATAGAATTGAAGATCTAGAAATAAAACAACACACGTATAGACACTTGATCTTTGACAAAAACACCAAAAATATACAATGGAAAAAAGAAAGCATCTTCAATAAATGGTGCTGAACAAACTGACTGTCTGTACGTAGAAAAAATGAAAATGGACCCATATATGTCACCTTGCACAGAGCTCATGTCCAAGTGGATCAAGGACCACAACATAAAACCAGATACACTGAAACTAATAGAAGAGGAAGTGTGAAAGAGCCTTGAACTCATTGACACATGGGGACATTTCCTAAACAAAACTTCAATGGTTCATGTTCTAAGCTCAAGAATTGATAAATGGGACCTCATGAAACTGGAAGGCTTCTGTAAGGCAAAGGACATAGTCAATAAGACAAATCAGCACCCTACAGATTTGGGAAAAAAAATCTTCACTAACTACACATCCAATAGACGGCTAATATCATATATATATATATATATATATATATATATATATATATATATATGTGTGTGTGTGTGTGTGTGTGTGTGTGTGTGTGTGTGTATGTGTGTATGTATGTATGTATATGTATGCCTCAAGAAGCTAATCACTAAAATTATATTTTCTGAATTAAAGATGGAATTCATTCATTCATTTATTTGAGTGTGTGTGTGTGTGTGTGTGTGTGTGTGTGTGTGTGTAGAATGGTACATGTGTGTTGGTAAAAAAAAATTTACAGAAGAAAAGTTCTTAGAACTATGGGGTCCTGATATCAAAGTTAGTTCCTCAGGCCATAAAGTCAGTGTTCTTATCTGCATAACACTCTCACTAGCCTAGTATGTGTAAAGTTTAAATCAGGACAGTTTTGTTGTTATTTATTTTGTAGTACAGTATTACTTAACAAGTTTATAAATATTATTTATTATTCCGTTTTTAATTTTAACTTTTTAAAATTTGGAGATATACTAAATCTTTTTTCAATAAGGTTTGCATAAGACTCTTAGATATTTGAATTTAATTATTTTGTTAGTCAGTGTATTGTATTCTTCTCTTTAGGTACGATTCCCATCATATTTAGAGCTACCTATAGAAACAAATTGAGTGACAGTGCCTGCCTCGTGGTACCTGCTATAAAAACAATTGATCTTTTTTACTTGGAATCCACAGTCTCAATTAGATCACTGTATTTGAGTATGTGGCGGGTATTGTAGCACACAGTGTAGAAGAAGGCATGAGAAATTAGTGATTTCCTTGTATGAGTCAGGCCCTGCTTAATAACGTTACTACTGTCTTTCTAGAGCCATCCTTAAAGATAAGGAATTTAAACTTCCATTTTACAAACATATCCTCATCGAGATGTTTAAGAGACAGCTTTAGGCAGTCGCTAAATGAAAGTTGTGCAATGTCCAACATTAGTAAGTTACAATTATTTAATAATTATGATTGATAAATGGTTAATAAAATCATTATCTCAAAGTACAATCTAAACCAACAAGTTTCTGTAGTATCTGTGCTGAGGGTTTTGGTATGGCAGAAAACTCAAAAGACCTCTGGATGGTCAAGTCAAGACAATATGAAATTATACATATACATATACATATACATATACATATACATATACATATACATATACATATACATATACATGGTCACAGACACAAAATAATTATTCATTGCTTGCATAATTTGTCACCAAATGCAGGCAAAAGCCATTTATATTTGCCATCACAGTGAGATAGTTTACAAACCAGTCTTTTGTGGTCTAAAAACATTGATTCAGTGAGTCATCTTGGAAATAATATTTATTATTCTTCTGACACACAAGAAGCTAGAATTGTAAAATGCTTTACAATTCCATTTATGTTATTTTTCTTAAAATATTTTCCTTTGGATTGTACAAATGACAATGACTAATGACTACTTCATCTTACTACACTTGGAACTGTAAAAGATCCTACTGAATAGGAAATATTGCTTACGTATTCTTAACTCCTGGTTTTCACACAAAGCATTGGGATTAAGGCAATATTTTCTTGATGAAGAAAACATTTGTTCTAAGGCCAGGCATGTGTTTCTGTGTTCACAGGCAAGCCTGTGTGCATTCACATGCAAGGGAGAGTAACAGTGGGAGTCACAAACATACTAACAGAAAAGAACAAAGAGGAACGAGGAGTCATATTTTACATTTACTTATTATAAATGGTTTGTTCTCTGTAAAACACTTCCCTACTAAACTATGTTACTCTTAAGACCTGCTGTTGCTGCAACATCAGGGTTCCCGGGTTACAGCTATTTTCAAGAATCTAAGGTACATGTGTTTTCGTCCATTGGTGCTTACACAGGCATCTTTATGACCAAAGGCATTTATTGATTCCTTAAATAAACAGTTGTGGTCACAGGTGCACTGAATAGAATTTCAGAGTTAATAGTTACAGAGCATTGAGAAAAGGCTTGGCAAAACCATGAGGCAAATGTTAGTAATTATAATTCTCTCTTTAGAAACCCTACTATTTGTTCAAGAAAAAGTATGATCCCCTAACAATAGCAATCATAATATTATGTTCTGGTTAGTTTGGTACTGCATTAAACATGCCTCTATGTGCATGTAAGTGTGACAAAACTAACTGATGTGGTGACCTATAAGACATGTACCATTTCAAACAGATTTAAAAATAGTGCACAGATGTGTTATGGACAAGAAAAATTAAGCACAGAAAGAGAGTATAATTTTTAGAGCTCACCAAACAAGTGGGTTTAGATTTATATTGCTTTTAAATTCATATTCATTTAGCTTTTCTGTGCTACAGTTTCATTTGAATTTTGCAAACACATCGGTCTCTAATCAAACGCTCCTGATGTATACATGAAACTCTGTTCACACTTTACCAGTGAATTATTTTCTTCTGCTCTCATTTTGACATTAGCAGATTCGTTTTCTTATCATGATAGTCAAGCTTTCTCTGCCCATTAATGGGTGTACTTCCCCGAAATTACTGCTCTCAGATGATTTCCTAAGCCTGTCAAAGAAGAGTGGAATGTCAACCCAGGCCTGTTACAGGCAGCACTGGAAATGCACCAGGCAGAGAACTTGTGGTCTCATATAGGAAACATATGTCAGAGATGCAGTGATGTTCCCAATGTGTTCCTAATCTGTCAATGCAAAATCCAACCTCTGGAAATCCATCATCAGGCAGTTCTCCTGATCACACACAAAAGTTTCATGCACATTTATCTTCATCAGATTATCAAAGTTCTTCAGGTGACAGTTACTGAAAGTGCCTAGGACTCGAGCTGATATAATGGCCCACATTTATGACTGGCTCGTAATCAGATGTGGTGGCATGAATGTGAAATGTGAACGCCAGAGAGGAGGAGACGAGGGGATCAGGAGCTCAAGACCAGCTCGGGCTGCATGAATTCCTGTGGTAGAACTAAATCAATAGCAAAAGGATGCTCAGGTCAATAACTCCACTTTCTCTTCTCACAAAATCATGGAAGTCCTTTTCTTGCTTGCCAAAGGATCCTGGCTTGGGATACACACTAGATGTTTATACTGAGTTTTATGTGATGTTGATGTTTTTATCTATTAAAGTCCTTCACATTGTTGTTATAGGAAATTTAATACCATTACTCTATGGAGTTAGTGAATAACTAGGCAAAGCCGTGAAGAGAAGGGTGTCAAAGTTCAAATATGATTTCAGAACTGGAAAGTTTACTTTTGTTCCTTGTCTGGTAGTTCTTTCTTGTTTACTCACACTCGTTTCTTTCCTTCTTTTGTGAGCTGTGCAGTCTGCAGTGGCTTGGCATATGACATGCCATTCATCATATCTAAGACATGAAAAATCAGTGCTGATTCCTAACATTGCAATATAGCTGCCTGCGTGTGCATCACAGTAAGTTATCTACATGTGCATACACGTAATAAAATTCAATGTGTTTGGGGATCCAAAGAGCAACTAAACAGCTATAAGCAGACAATTCAACTGTTTCAAATGCCTTCTATATAAGCACTAACAGTATAGCATGTGTTAAAAAAACTAGATGTTAGGACTGTTTTATATTTCATACTTTATGTAAAATTTCTTAATTGATATTAAGAACTAAAATTCAAAAATACCGAATATTTTTTAAAGTGTATATAATTAATCACTGTCAGCAAATTCAGGGAAATGAAATAGAAACTTTTGAGATGGAGGAGATGTTAAAGTTCATCAAATACCTTGCTATAGATTTTCATATTAAATGGCTAATGCAATTAATACATTTCCAGTAAAAGTAATTTGATATTCTAAACTTGTAATAAGCCTTCTATGTAAATGATTATGTTCAAAGGCTACATATGTCCTGGGTAGAAAGAACTATACACAAGAAAAGAAGCATGGGTTATGTTTTCATGAAATTCTACAGTATCCAGAAACCTTAATTGGAGAATATATATATGAAAATATTTATATCCATAATATATACACATATACATAATAAATATATACATATATGTATAAATATATATATATATTCCTCTGATTTGTCTCAATCATAATTTCTAAAATCTATGACATTTTGTAAGCTTAAATTAATACTCACTATGTGGAAGATAAATTAGATAAAAACTGGAGAAATTGTGATTGAAACTATATTGCATACTATTCCTAAAGACCACTTTTCCACACGTGATTTCAGTATTGTGTGTTTGTTTCTTATAGGGATTCCAGAATCCCATAAATATAAGCACAAATATATTGAACAACCCAAGCATAGGTAATGTCACAATCGCCTGTCTTATTTTTCTTTTAGAATTCATCGTGATGCTTGCAATGACACTAATGGTGCCTCGTTTCTGGCCTGTAAGAATCTTCAGCTGCTGATCTATGTGTTAATTACACTCAAGGGAAATCTGGCTACTGTTAAATTTGTTCAGTCCTTTATATTCTCACAAGTATTGAAAATCATTATTGCCATTTCAACTCATTTATTAGCCTATCCTTTAATGTCAACTGGTAAATTTAGGTAGTATGTCTTATATAATTCGTGTCTACAATCATTCTGTATATCACATAACCATTGAAGGAACATTTTTATTGACAACAGAGATGTCCATTTAAATAGTTCCTATGAAACTGTGATGTCAAATATATATATAAATAATAAATAGATTTCTAGAATTCATATCTATTTTGTAAGGTTTAGAAGACATATTAAGAGAGATATTAATGATTTTATATAAAACATAGTATTCAAATCCTAAACACTATATTTTTACACATATGCTCACCCTATATTCTAATACTTCTACACATAAGAAAACCAGATACTCAAGTTCATCAAGTAAATAGTAGAGTTTGAATGAATTCAGTATATTTTAACTAGAATATTAACTATATTCAACTATATTTTCTGTGCTCATATTATTTTAAAAATGAAAAGTCTATATGACTAGCTATCTTCCTGTATGTCTTAGGAAATAAAGAAATAGAGGTTTAACTCTAGATGCAAGGTTTCATAGTGATTTTTATCAACAATTGCTTGTTGAGACCTGTGAATAGAAAAAAACAGATTCTAAACCTGCTATATCTAGAGTTTTATGATTCTTGAACCAAATTATTCTACCACTACATATTGCATAAATTTTTTTCTGTATACAATATCAATTGGAATCTGTTTAGGAAAGACTCTGAAAAGTCTTAAGTACAGATTGAGTTGCTTTATTATCCCAACCAGCATGCTTCAGGAGAGCTAAAAATCATGTCTAAAACTTTTTATTTTTCATCTTTTGTAATCAAAGGAGGGAATCTCAAATGTTCCTATTTCCGTGAGCATGTGACTTGCAGGTTCAGTTCTTCATCTTGGCTACAAATCCTTGAATTTGTTCTCTGCTGGTCCCTTGGTGACCTGAGATTACAACTGACACTTTCAGCTTCTCAGTTTACCAGAGATCCCTAGATTCAAGGTTCATTGGCAGTTATTCAAAGCGGCAGAATTGCATCTCCTGCACACTTTGTCATATGCTCTTTAATGTGTGAGATCATTCTTACAAATTATTGCCTAGTTCAATTATAGAGCATAAGTAATTAACATTTTTCTTTTGTAAAATAAATAATGTTTATACTGCTCTTGTGCATGTATGATGGTCTCTTGATCCCATGCTGTAGCATTTATTTTTTGCCTGCTGTTACAGGTATACCCTCTGCCTTCTTTATCTCCACAATGGATATCTCATTATGATATCAAACCTTTTGTGTTTCAGAAACACTGCTTATAATAATCTACCACTTCTGACTTTTATACTCTGTTCGCTTCCTCTTCCACATAGCTCTTTGAGCACTGAGAGGCAGGTTGGGATAAAGACATCCCATTTAGGGTAGAGGGCTCCAAAGCCTCCCACACACTGCACATTTCCCAGTTGTTTGTTTTAATGCTAATAACCATCCACTTTAAGACCCTGGGCCTGTAAAGATTGGATCCAGTATTATAGACCCAGAACAGAGAAATCGTGGGGGGGGGATGAGTGGGGAATAGCAGGGGGGGAGAGGAATTATGGGACATATGGTGGGGGGTAACTGGGAAAGGGGAAAGCCTTTGGAATGTAAACATAGAATATAGAAAATAAAAATTAAAAAAAATAAAAATAAATGAAAAAAAAGAAGGTTCTCTGCTAAGTGCTGAGCAATGAGTTGATTACTGGATTTAGAAATATGTCATTTTACTGTGTTTATCAGGTAGAATATTTTAGTAAGTTTTTTTCCTAGGGCCTATCCAGTTACAGGTTTTTAACCCCATTAGCAGTATCAAGCTTGGCTTTGATGTCATGGAACTGGCCTTAAATCCAATTTTAAAATGTCATTGGTTATACCCACCACACCTGTGTCATTATTTGTACCAGTGGTTATATATTTCAGGCAGATTGCTATTCTAACTTACAGGATTATAGCTGGGTGATACCGGAAATCACATTTCTCCTCTGGCAGTATTTATAGTACCTTCCAGCACTATGAAGACTGGTCAGTATGGATGAAGGTTCTAATTGTGCATCATCTTGATTTCACAATGTTCAAAGATAGGATATCTCACAGAAACTGTGACAACATGCAAAAGTATGAACAGTTTCAAGCCAGACAAAGTCAACATGCTTTCTGTTGCTGCTTAAAAAAATAAACATGAATCTAAGGAATAATAAAATTATGTAATAAAACAAAAACAAGCAAAATGGGTTGGATAGTAATAAACAAACCAACAAGAAAAATGAATTTGAAAAGCACAAGAAACATGTATATTATGTGTAACTGATAGCTTCTAGAAAAGAGAAAATACTTTTCATCAATGGAATGACATACTAGATATATCAATGAAACTCTTGGGTAGTTGTCATGCTCAGAAATAATGGGCCAACACAAAGTGGACTCCATATTTTTCTTTTCTATGTTTCTTATGTACTTCTTAGTTTTTATTTCATTTTTTTAAAGAGAGAAAGAACATGAAACTGGTGGATCTAAGATATGGGAGGAGCTGGGGAAGGGAAAATATAACCAAAACATATTGCATAAACATTTTTAAAATATGTCAATGAGAAGAAAAATAATTGTGACAAAAATATAATTTTCTGACAATATGCCAATTTCTCTCCAAGAATTTTCTAATCTAACATATGTCTTTCCATGATATAATAGTAGAACCTCAATAATATGATTCCCACTGAATGATCTAATGGTTTGACTAACCTTCACTAAGCCTAAAAGAATGGGTTCATAGAAAGCAATAGCGGCATCTTTTTGTATGTCATCATGGCTCATAAAATCAGTAAGTAATGAATGTTCCAGGATGAGGGAAATAATGTAAAACTGTATGTCATAGATAAACATCACATAGTTGTGAAAAAATGTAGCTGTACCCTTAAATCCAGTGATCTCTGATAAACTAAGAATCAGACAGTATCAATGATTACCGCAGACCATCAAGAGAACACTATATGATATATTGGTCTTATGCCATCTGACAAATAGCCAGTGATGGCTCCTTCTATATGCTACACGTTGGACAGATCACAGTGAAATCTCATGCTTCAGAGGAGTAATTACAAAAACAAAGGCCTACAAGAATTCACCTCAATGTGAGGGAAACTTTGGTAGGCAACAATTTCAATTTTCTAGCTCTTCTGAGAAGATTGAAACTTATTTCTGTTTTGTTTTACACCATGAAATTGGACTTCTTATATCAAGTGATGGACATAGTTAAGAAATGTTCTGTGGGCTGGAAGGATGGCTCAGAGATTAAAACAAAAACAAAAACAAAAACAAAAACAAACAAAAAAAAACACCGACTGCTGTTTCAGAGGTCCTGAGTTCAATTCCCAGCAATCACATGGTAACTCACAAAAATCTGTAATGGGACCCATTGCCCAATTCTGGTGTGTCTGAGTTCAGCTGTAGTGTATTCACATACACAAAATAAATAAAAAATAAATCTTTAGAAAGCAAAAGAAGGCAAAACCAAGATTTAAAAAAAGAAATTTTCTGAATAAGAAATGCAACTATGCCCTCCCCTCCCATTTTTCTCATCTTTCTGGGAAGGCATGGAGGATATAATATAGCTGTAATTGAGAAGAATTATGGCTTCTCAAAATATAAGAACGATAACAAAGTCTTAGCAAGTAGGGCTGCTTGTGACAGAGAGAGAAATGTGCATTTACACTGAGGTCACTGAAGAATCTAGTATAACATAATGATGGGAACATAATTTGAGGGAAACTCAATCACACAATATATTTATATTAAATAGTTCTGAGTGAAAGTCAAAGCACTATTTGGAAAAGTCAAAGAATATTTGGATAAGGGCCTGAAAATGGACGTACAGATACCAAATGAAAATCAGCATGTATAGGTTATTCTTGTATCAAACACTTAACACTGGGCAAGAAAAAATTTGTTGCTACTAGAACAAATGGGTATCTTACAGTATATTTCCTTAGTTCATTTATAATATAGTTAAATGTGATTGTCTAATTGATTGACACTTTACACAGCTTACAGTTTTATAGAATACAGATATGAAATGCTGGACAGAAATATAGTGCGTGCTAACAGTGTGAGACAATACATACAGATATGAAATGCTGGACAGAAATATAGTGCGTGCTAACAGTGTGAGACAATTCATACAGATATGAAATGCTGGACAGAAATATAGTGCGTGCTAACAGTGTGAGACAATACATACAGATATGAAATGCTGGACAGAAATATAGTGCGTGCTAACAGTGTGAGACAATTGAGTGCATGCGGAGAAGGATGAGCATCCAGAGTGGTTGGTGTTGTATTGTGATGACCAAGAGCACACTAAGGTAATAGACAGGTAAGATTGTAGTTTTGAGCTTATCTGCACTAAATGGAATCTCTCTGCTCACCTATACTGAATTCTTCTAATTGATAAAATAAGAGCTCTGGATTTTTTTTCTCTCCTTGTAACTTGGAAGACATCACGATATTCTCTAAGATCTCATGGATGAGAAATGGTCTTTTTGAAGAGATGTCCTTGTCCCAGTCTCCAGAATTTCTGAATATCACGTGCATGATCGTAGAGACAAGTATCTTATATATATATACATATCTTATATATATATATATATATATGTGTATACACACACACACACACACTCACACACACACACACACACACACACACACACACACATATATATATATATATATATATATATATATATATATATATATATATAAGAGAGACCTGAGTAACAGGGTAAGGCTGGAAGGGCTTATTTTAGTTCAGTTTCAGGGTGTAGACTGTTGTAGCTTAGAAGGGATGGAGGCAGGGACATGAGACAGCTGCTGCTATGCACCTGCACAGTCAGGACACGGAGCAATGCAGGAGACCGGGTGATATACAGAAGATCAGGAATCTGAACAGAGCTATGTAACTATGCGAGATGGGGAACTAGGGGTAGCCACCAGCAAGTCCCAGATGTCAAGAAAGCAAGAAAGAGGCTCCCAGGACCCAAAGGGGATGAGATTAGCTGAAATGTCCAACAAAGCGGAGGGAGAACCTTGAGCAACCATATCCAGAGGCTAGGCAAGACCCTGGTTGGGTAACATGTTTGTTAGCATCTCCAAGGGGAATTAAGAGACTTTCCTTACAGTGGTTCTAAACATCTAGCTTCCAGGATATTTGACTAAATGTCTGCTGTTTTAAGTTACTTAGTTCCCGATGAATTCTTACACCACCATTATAAAATTCATATTGAAAAGAAATGACCCCCTTTACCTCTCTGAACATTTTAAGACAGAAATAAATAAATTCATTAAATATTACATGCATGTTTTCATGGTCTACTATTAGTACTCATCATATGTCTACTATGCAATAATGCTACAAAACGTTTGGTGTAAAATTAGCTTTACCGGGCAGGATAATTCCATGGTGCATAATTTGTCATCTCCTATTATGAGTGGCTGTAGAAAATACCTACCTGTTTCTAAGTTATTACAAATTGTGAACTGATTAGAATGGAACCTTAGCAATGTAAAATATGACCATGTTACATAAAACAGATATTGAAAGCATTTGTCACCTACATAATGAGAATTTCTTAGGAAGCCTAAGCAGACTTCTCATATTGCTATCCACTTCCTTCAGAGAAGAAATTGTTTTGGGTTCTTTGCTGACTGGGGAGGAGGCTTGATTTAATACTTTTAATGGGAAAGCTTTTCTTGTTTCATAATACCCTGGCATCACTGAGAACTGAAGAAGGGGGTCTTCTTTTCGGCTGGCCTCTTGAGGAAGGGAGAGGCTATGATTTTAACATATTCTATATAACATATCAAAAACTGACTAGACTACTACAATCTACAAGATATTAACTACCGTACATAATAGAGACTGATTAGGGTATTCATTGTGTTCTTTTTCTAAAGTAGCTTCCTTTTCCTTCTTCCTAGTGTGTCCTACAGTCTGTGATCTAAACTGTTTTCCTCAAACTTTGAGCGACATCCTTTATAACCATGATGATTGGAGTAAACACAACTGAAGGAGACCATGACTTTGCTCAGATGCTTAGAACTGCCCTCCCCCTGGAGTCTCAGACCATTTTTTCCTTTCTCATGTTTACATATGAAAGTCTGTGGGAAGACGTGTGCACTTATCAAACACACAGGCAATATGCAATTACCTGGCCGACTGGAGCATTCTGTCCTATCTGGAAAATAAATGTTGTAAGGAAGCATAAATGTGTGCCTGATCAAGTGAGAGGTCCCTGGGGTGTGGACTCCAATTTTGTGTAATGATGTTCAGCTCCTATCTGATGCCACTCTGTGTGTTATCAGTCTCAAAAGATAGCCCAGCTACTCTGCTATCTTCTCTAACAGCTGTCCTATCAGACAAATGATGTTATCTCCCCGGCAAAGTAGAAATGAAGGAAATCACTCTTAGCCCTTCACAATTCTTAATTGTCTACTATAGACAATGCTAGGTGGTCAGGCTATCTTGCTCTCTAGAGCAATACTGCAGGCAGGACCTTCCACTACAACTTCCCAAAGAGAAATGAATTAAAAACATTGTTTATTATACAGTAATTTCAAAAATTACATGATGTGAATATCAAAGGTGGTTTATACACAGCATTGCATATCACTACTCTTGTTCTTGTAAAAACGTTTATTAACCTAAAAGCAAATAACTGACATTTTAATGTCCAATATCAGACTCAAATGACATTTATAATAATACCCAGTAAATCTATAAAACACTTCACTATGCTACCATAATTAAATTGGAAAGCAGCAGCTACAATGTAATGCAAGATGCCTGTGTGCTTCATCTAATTAGCCATTAGGAAATTGTTCAATTTTAAAAATGGAGCCCCAGGAAATAAAAGTACACATTAAGTACTATATTAATTTACATATATTTCCTTACATTATCCTACATTTTTACTAAAGATATATGCAAATGTTATTTAATATTCAGAAAAAAAGACACCACGAAATACAGCTGTTAATTTTCTCTTTAAGAAGCTGCATATCTTTCCTTTTTGATAAAGAATATGCAATATAGATGCAAAACATGTACAGATTTTCTCCTACTGTTATAAATATACTATTCTTTTATCTGAGAACTTTTATATACTAATATTCATGATTCTGAAATGTCATTTCTGGAGCTTCTGTCACACAGAGGAGAAGTTAGTAGAAAAACATAAAGGTATCTGTAGTTAATATTTAAAAGTCTTACTCATATATAGCAAGAAAAATGACAGAAAACTCACATATAATTTTGGTGAATGAATAAGAGACAATGTACATGTGCACATAAAATGCTCCATTAAAATATAACAAGTCAAATCATTTAGACAATTACAGAGAAAATTTGTCATTTTTGATATTTAAGATTTCTCCCATTTCTCCCATTTCTTAACTCCTTTCTAATAGGATTCTGAGTGTTAATGTAAGTTTAGACCAAAGCTGAATAAATTTTGCTTAAAAGCCTATGTATTAGATATGATATATTATGTTGGGGCAGGAAACATTAAGGCTTTACATATGTGTGTGGATATATATATGTGTGTGTGTAATATATATATATATATATATATATATACATAACTTGAATTTTAAAGTTAGAAAGGTGTTAACAATAATCAATAATTCAGGTAAAGCAATGAATGCACAACAGATGTAGTGATTCAATCAATGCCATGATTGTTTTGGTTGCTCAATAAGGACTTGAATACTTGAATTTTGTGATGAGAGTTTTTTATTATTATTATTTTCTATATTCTTTGTTTACGTTCCAAATGATTTTCCCTTTCCCTGTTTCCCCCTCTCCTATGTCCCATAAGCCCTCTTCCTTCCACTAGTTCCCCAATCAAGCTCTTCCCACTACTCTGTCATGGTAATCCCCTACAATGCTGCATCAAGCCTTCCCAGGACCAGGGCCCTATCCTTCCTTCTTCTTGGGAATGGTTTGATATGTGGGTTGTATCTTGGATATTCAGAGCTTCTGGGCTAATATCCACTTATCTGTGACTGCATTCCATGTTTGTTATTTTGTGAATGAGTTACCTCACTTAGGAAGATATTTTCCAGTTCCACCCATTTGCCTAAGAATCTCATGAATACATTGTTTTAAATTGCTGAGTAGTATTCTATTGTGTAAATATACCACATTTTCTGTATCCATTCCTCCGTTGAGGGACATATGGGTTCTTTCCAGTTTCTGGATATTATAAATAAGGCTGCTATTCTGAACATAGTAGAGCATGTGTCCTTATTGTATGCTGGGAAATCCTCTGGATATATGTCCAGGAGTGGTGTAGCAGGGTCTTCCAGAAGTGTCAGCCTAATTTACTGAGGAACCACCAGACTGATTTCCAGAGTGGTTGTACCAACTTGCAATCCCACCATTAGTGGAGGAGTGTTCCTCTTTCTCCACATCCTCTCCAACACCTGCTGTCTCCTGAGGTTTTAATCTTAGGCATTCTGACTGTTGTGAGGTGAAATCTCAGGGTTGTTTTGATTTGTATTTCCCTAATGACTAATGATGTTGAACATTTCTTAAGGAGCTTCTCAGCCATCTGAATTTCTTCAGGTGAAAATTCTTTGTTTACCTCTGTACCCTATTTTTCATAGGGTTATTTGGTTCTCTGGGTTCTAACTTCTTGAGTTCTTTGAATATATTGAATATTAACCCTCGGTCCGATGGAGGGTTGGTGAAGATCTTTTCCCAATTTGTTGGTTGCTGTTTTGTCCTTCTGACAGTGTCCTTTGCCTTACAGAAACTTTGTAATTTTATGAGGTCTCATTTGTCAATTTTTGATCTTAGAGCATAAGCTATTGGTGTTCTGTTCAGGAATTTTCCCCCTGTGCCCATGTCCTCAAGGGCCCCCAGTTTCTTTTCTATTAGTTTCAGTGTGTCTGGTTTTATGTTGATGTCCTTGATCCACTTGGAGTTGAGCTTAGTACAAGGAGATAAGAATGGATCAATTTGCATTCATCTGCATGCTGACCTCCAATTGAACCAGCACCATTTCTTGAAAAGGCTATCTTTATTCCCCGGGATGTTTTCAGCTCCTTTGTCAAAGATCAAGTGACCATAGGTGTGTGGGTTCATTTCTGGGTTTTTAATCCTATTCCATTGATCCACCTCTCTGTCACTGTACCAATACCATGCAGTTTTTAACACTACTGCTCTGTAGTATTGGTTGAGGTCCGGGATACTGATTCCCCCACAAGTTCTTTTACTGTTGAGAATAGTTTTAGCTATCCTGGGTTTTTTGTTATTCCAGATAAATTTGAGAATTGCTCTTTCTAACTCTATGAAGAACTGAGTTGGGATTTTGATGGGGATTGCATTAAATCTGTCTATTGCTTTTGGCATGATGGCCATTTTAAATATATTAATCCTGCCAATCCTTGAGCATGAAATATTTTTCCATTTTCTGAGGTCTTCTTCAATTTCTTTCTTCAGAGACCTAAAGTTCTTGTCATACAGATCTTTCACTTGTTTGGTTAGAGTCACACCAAGATAATTTATATTGTTTGTGGCTATTGTGAAGGGTGTTATTTCTCTAATTTCTTTCTTAGCCTGCTTATCCTTTGAGTATAGGAAGGCTACTGATTTGGTTGAGTTGATTTTATAACCAGCTACTTTGCTGAAGTTGTTTATCAGTTGTAGGAGTTCTCTGGTGGAGTTTTTTTGGTTACTTAAGTGTACTATCATATCATCTGTAAATAGTTATAGTTTGACTTCTTCCTTTCCAATTTGTATCCCCTTGACCTCCTTATGTTGTCTAATTGCTCTAGCTAGAAGCTCAAGCACTATATTGAAAAGATATGGAGAGAGGGGGCAGCCTTGTCTAGTCCCTGATTTTAGTGAGATTGCTTCAAGTTTCTCTCCATTTAATTTGATGTTGGCTACAGGTTTGCTGTATATTGCTTTTACTATGTTTAGGTATGGGCTTTTAATTCCTGTTCTTTCCAAGACTTTTAGCATGAAAGGATGCTGAATTTTGTCAAATGCTTTTTCATCATCTAATGAAAAGACCATGTGGCTTTTTTTCTTTGAGTTTGTTTATGTAGTGGATTGCATTGATGGATTTCCATACATTGAATCATGCCTGAATCCCACCGTGATGAGAGTTTTAAAATGTGTTTAAATTCTGTCTTAATACTTTTTATTCATCAATGAAATAAAGTCCAAAGACTCTTTACTTACACCAATATTTGCTGAATGTAGCTGAAACAAATCTGAAGGCAGAATGCCTTATGGGTGACTAATAATGCTGGCAAGGACATATAGAATTCAGTTCAAGAACAGAATATTGTTCTTACCATTAATTTTACTTTTCTAAAATATATATTAGAAATATATTATATATTATATGTAATTATATAATTATACATGCATATTTATATGTATCATACATAACTTATATATAATAACATATTATACATTTGTATAGGAAAACAAATATTATATATAATTATATATTATATATTCACATAATTAGAAAAGTCAAATTAATATATATGTGTGCATATACACATTACATAGCAGATTTTTTCTTGACTCAAATAAAAAGATATGTTACTTAGAATGTGATTTTTCCCTCATGAATTGCATGTATTGAATTTAATCATAAAAAGGAGTAATTAAATTAGAAGAATAAATCTCTAGCTAGCAGAGTTCCATATTGGAGTACATTTCACATAACACAGGACAACAACACTTGCTTAGTATGAACATTGGGAGATTTAAATGGACTCAAGGAGCTATTGCCTTACTACAAAATCTTAGATAAATATGGAACTCTGCTAGCTAGAGATTTATTCTTCTAATTTAACATTACCTGCCTATTTAATTGTGAATGCTAGTGGGAAAATTGTGTTTAGATTTCAATAATTTAACACAACACTAAAAACTAAGTGAGCATGGAGTTTTGCACTTCATTCCATGATATTATCCAGCACTTATTGCATTGTCCATGCCTTTTTGCAACTATTTCCTCCTTCCTTTTTTCCTTCCTTCCTTCCTTCCTTCCTTCCTTCCTTCTTTCCTTCCCTCCCTCCCTCCCTCCCTGCTTCCTTCCTTCCTTCCTTCCTTCCTTCCTTCCTTCCTTCCTTCCTTCCTTCCTTCCCTCCTTCCTTTGTTCCTTCCTTCTTCCTTCTTTCTTTTCCTTTTCTTCCTGTCTGTCTTTCTGTCTATCTATCCTTTGGGTGTGGGCAATGAGGTGAAACTCTTTCTGTATGTATGGACTCACAGTTCAACATTAGGTTGACCTTGATGCCATTGGCAGTCTTCACATTTCAATGGTGATGAAATGTGCATCTCCACTGAGATATGACTCTCCAGCAATCTGATTACCTGCAATGAATGATATTCTTCCTAAGGAGGTATATTGGAAGAGAAATGCAAAGTTGTTTCAAGAACTGGAGATCCACCTTCCTCTGCTCACCCTGGCTCAAGTTTCTGACTGCTGGGACTGAAGGCTTGCATCACCATGCCTGGCTTCAAGCTTTGTTCTCTTTCTTTGAGATCCAGGATATTAATTAATATCATTAGATCATAATTTCTTTGTATCCCTTAATTCCACTTCCCTCCTCCTAGAAGCCGTTTTGAAGTAGGGCCTCCTCATGGAGACACAAACAGAACAAGGTGTCTCTTTTAGACATCAACCTCCAGGTGAACAATTAGCCATTTCTTTCTCTTCCTCCTGCTCCTTCTGATCCTTTTACTTCTTTTTTATACAAGGGTTCCTTTACTGATGAGATGATATGCTACTATTGTAAGACAACAAATCCAGTAAACATTCTAACTAGAAGAATGTCATTTATTTCCTGTTTTAATCACATGATTGACTGGGTCTTGCTGTCTCCGTACATGATAGCAAGACATGTTGAAATTCACAAATTTGGGGAAAAAATTAAGGTAATTTTAATAAATAGGTGTGGGATTTTGCAATATTCTAATGTTTCAACAACTTTCGTAAAACTCTTGGTGGTCTGAGTCTCCTAAAGTGGTCAAAAGAAGTAGAAATTTGAATACATAGAAAACACAATCTGTTATAGAAAACAGATATATTTTGTTAGATTCATTCTGCCAAACATGCTGGACATTCTCTCTGAGACTATATATACAATTTTTATATGAATGTTCCTACTTGCCAGTTCCCATCAGTTACTAAGAGATGGACTCTAACACTCTACAAACGTGTGGAGTAGAAGCAAGTTTATTGGAAACCAGAATGACACTATTAAAAAGGAAGAAAAAGGAGTGTTCTAAAAGAAAAATGTATAAAATTTCCTGCATCAGGGAGAGGAACATAATAACATTTATGTAAATCTTTAAATAAACTTAAATACTAAAGACAAACATTCCATCTATGCAAAATATTGTCATAAATAACAACATGATAGTTTTACATCATCTACTTACAACTCCAGTTCTTGAAACAAATTTACATTTCTCTTCTAATAATCCTCCTTAGGAAAATGTCATTCACTGCAGGTAATCAGATTGCTGGAGATTCTATTATCCTTTCATATCTAAGTGGAGATGAACATTTCATCACAATTGAATTGAGGAGAGTGCCAATGGCTACATCCTGACATTTTCTACTTGTGGAGTGATAAAACAAAGACTACCACAGAACGCTTCCCTGCATGTGTATTGATTTAGAAGGAATGCATGTCTCAGTAACAATAACTGAAATAAAACCATTGGGGTTATGCTTTTGCGCTGTTATTCTAAGGGATTTAAGCAAAAATCTTCTCATATGTAGGAGTCATATCTATCATAGCGGTAAACCATCTCATATAGTAGTCACTTGGTATTAGGAGAAGTTAATGTTATTTCCATAAAACAAGCAATTTGTGCTACTATGGATGATTCAGTTCTCATTCTGACATTAGTATGTACAGAAAAGAAGTATGACTGATTGAGCTCGTTTGATGTTGGCTTAAACTCTTAATTGGCTTTTTCACCGTCATGATAAAGGATGGGAAGGAACTGCCATTTAAAAGAACTTGAATAATACTGCAGCCTTTTACTTATTTTAAGATATTAAATCATATTTATATTACCTTTTATTATTCAAAACTACCAAACCTGAGGTTAGCAATTTCCTTTATTGTAAAATGTGTTATGTGAAGATGATGAAATCTTTAATACATAAAAAATATGCTTAATGCTATTCTGAAAAACTAAAATCACTGAATTTTACCATATAATTACTCTTTCAAAAGACATTAAGATAATAGCGTGCTATTATATCTCTTTCTGCAAGCATGTATTTACTTAAATTTATTTGTGTGTGTGCACTTGCATGTGTATATGTGTGTGCATATGTGTGTGCTTGTGTGATGTCTGGGAAGTTTTGTGTGAGTGTTGTATATGTGAGAGTGTGTGTGCATGGGTGTATTTGTCTTTGATATGTCTATGCCTGAATACTTATATACCTACAGAAGAATATGCCTGTGGACATCAGAGAAAAAGTAGCCAGATCTCTCCTCCCACCAGGTGTTCTATGGATACAACTCAAGTACTCACTTAAATGTTTTCTGGTTAAAAATCTTAGCAGCCTATAATCACACACTTGTTCTGGTAGCTGTGCACCTGCATCTTTATTCAGCCACAATTTCTATTTCACTTAGAGTTATTACATTGCTATCCCACCAGAGTTATATATGTTTATATTACCAGCACTTGGGAAAGTAGAGGCAGGAGGATTTCAAATGTGAGGTAAAACCATGTTACAGAGTTTGGAACCAGTCAAATCTGGACTCTTAACAAAGAAAAAATACAAAAAAATAAAATAAAACAAGTGATTTTATTGTTTCCTTTTCCCTTTATTTTAATTTTTACAAATATTCAATGTGTGAGTCACAATGCATTTTAATCCTTTGTCATCACATATTAAAACTTTGTTTTAAATTCCTGAAATAAAATTTCACCAATTTTTCCATATCTAACACATAGGCATTCAAAGTAAGCATTTTATTCACAAAATGTAAAACTTTACATCTTCTAAAAGCATCTTTAAAATCTGTAGATCTTTAAAGATTGTAAAAACATTTTTATATGTTAGTTCTCTCCAGTATTAATCTCTGCTTGGAAAAGTTAGACACATAACTTGAAATAGTATTTCTCTTCTCTCATAGTTCATTGTACATGTAGGTGCCAGATTTGCATTATGGTCAAAAGAACACATGCCTGTTTAAACGACAACCACCACACTGTCGCACAGTTTGCTAAATTATAAATTATATGTTGATCACTAATACCTATCACTTATTTCATTGTTTCAGGACATAATTAGATTTAAATGCTTAGTAGTAAAAATTTTCTACATTTCCACAGTAAAAATTACTGAATCAGGACTGCAAAACTAATGAAGAAATTAATCATGACAGGGACTGATTCTCCCAAGGTTCCTCAGGTGCCTGTTAAACAATCATCTTGTGAGTTCTTAACATTTACCTATCAAGTATCTGTTTATAAGTACATTTGCATATATTATTGAACCAATGTATTCTATTATTACTAGATTCTTCTAAAATTTACAAATTTGAGGAAACCTGTCCTTTACAGTATAGAGAAGAAAGATGTTTGTACAATATTTGGCACTAGAAACACTTCCTTATTTGTCTGTTTTCCCCATCAGAAATAAGATTAAAATATATATCTACAGATAAGCATAACAATAATGCATGATTCTTATCAGGTACCCAATGCGAAAATGATCAAGTAGAAAAAGGGGAGGAGAAAGCCCTCGCAAACCAGACTCATCTGCCATTAATAAGCCCCATCTGCCATTTTATGGCAAATACACAAACTGCTAGAAGAAGATGCCAAGACAATTTAGAATTTCCTTCTACAAGGTCTGAGCCAGAACTAATTTCATTCAAAGGATAAATGAGCAAAGTATTTCTTTGCCAACTGACAAAACATAATGATTCATGATTAATGGGTCCTTGGTTTTTTTTTTTTCCTTCGAATACCTCTCCTTTAAGCATGGCAGTACTGTAATCAGGGAAGGGGGAGACCCAAAGCCTTTGAATGAGAGGGCAGCAAATCTGATCTATATTTTATGGTTAGAAATGGCTCATTATTAACAAAGAAAATGATTGATGATACAAAAAGGCTGTCTTCTAAACCGTGTGGGGAATATGCTAAAAAATATTTTAGAACATTTATTTGCCCTTGGAAAGAAGCTATTGCTGCTGATATCCTTTAGTACTAACAATCTAATCTAATTACTTGAAATACCATTAAATTTTGTTGATTTGATGTTTTTGTTTTGCTTTTTATTTAATCTGCTTTTTCTGAAAGAATTAGCTATCAGCCACTTGCTGCTTTCTGTAGACTAAAATAGTAGCATACATGTATGGATAATAAAACATACAAATGTGTATTCAAATTGTATGTTTTCACTAATAAAAATAATAAAGAGAAATAATGATAGACAAAGTTTAATCAACATTCATGTCTTTATTGTGCTAATTATTAAAGATATTGCTAATTATTAAAGATATAAAGGTATGGGAACTCATTTACCTATACTGCGTCAGGTCAGCAGAGAATTCTCATTTCTAACTATTGTGTTTCCCTCTTACTCTACACATTTGTTTGATGCCATAAATGCCCCATCTGATTATAAGCAGAATAGTGATTGAAGTTGGACATGACAACCCAATAGGAAGAAAAGAGTCCCAAGAGCAGACTTCGTCCAGATTTAATATGAGTGGTGCTGCCTTGTCTATTGTGTCTTGCTGTGTGGCATTGGTTGTCGTCTCTTGGAGGCTTGCTCCTCCTATAAGAGAAACAGTTGAAAAGCAGATATGGCAGGAAGGGGAGTTGGGGCTGGGGGAGCTGGTAGGAGGGAAGAGAGGGAAAACTGTGGTCAGGGTATATTATGTAAGAGAAGAATCTGTTTTCAATAAAAAATAAGCAGAATAATTTGCTTCTAAATTGCAACGATAGTTGTTAAACAGGAGATCAATAAAATTGTGAGACTGTGCTGATCACATTGTGAAAGGTTGATCATTGAACACAAGTCCTATTAATAGATAGTACATGCAAGCTGATTAAAAGCCAATAAAACTTCTGTATTAAAGAGCTCAAGAAACCAAATCATAAGATATAAAGACGTTATTTAGGAACTCTTGCCTCAATAATATTTTAAGGATAGAAAAATTGATAAACCCACCTCCCACATATACATAAATGCACATGTATATAATACATCTAAAAGAAGAAGTTGTCAATTTGCAATTAAGCAATATATATTTATTGTCTCATGAAGCAAATCACATATACACAGGAACATGGAAATCTGTGTTTTGAGTAGATTGGGTATGCATTCAACATTAAAACATTCCCTTTTTCTTTCTCTTCTTAGCCTTCAATGACTTCCTCTATATCAATATTTAACAATATTTAACACATATTCAAATGCATATATGTACATATATCTGTATATCTGTGTGTGTGTGTATATATATATATGTACAGATATGCATGTTTGTATGTACCTACTATATCCCTAAATGTTATTATGTTTAAATGTCAGAGAAAGCCAATGCATGCTGTATACTTAGGAAAACCATCTGAAATTGACTGATTCCCAGTGTAAAAGTGACCGCCTGATTTATGCAAATTACAAAGGGGTTCATAAGATTTCCAGATTTCTGTTCAGGAGGAAGATTGATTATTCAATCAGCACATAATCCTCTCAATAAAATGGCACAAAATACACATTAGTATTTAATATTTTACCATCATGATGTTCATCAAAGATTCAATAAATGTATGTTGCAGGATTTCCTCAGCAAAGAGCCTTGAAATTGATTTAAAAAAAATTCTGTTGGGGGGGAAATGATTAAGCACATATAATTTAGCTTCAGGAAGAAACATGAAAATGAAAGTTTAGCTAATTCTCAGCAGTATTTACTCTTGAGTTTCTCACACATAAAAACAAAACTTACATGTAAAACCGTTCAAGTTTCCATCAAACATTCAATGAGCTCTAAGAAAGGTGACTTGTTCGTTTTCTTAACGAAAGCATCTTTTATCAGTGATATTCACTAAATTTCCTTTTTATCCCAGTACACAAAAGTTGGTCTGATTTGTTTACAAATAACATACAAAATTGCTTGAAACATTTTTCTATTTAAAGCAAATTTATTAGAGAACAAGGTGAAAAGGGCTTTTATTAGAATGACAATTTTGCCTGAATTTGCAAGCGTTAATAATTATCCTTATACTGATGGCAGCAGGTTTTTTTTTTCTTAGAGAAAAGCTTTGTTACAATTCACAAGCTAAAATAGTCTGAGTGGGAAGATGAATCCAATTCAAATTCATCTTGTGTTAGAATAGTTAAAGTTTTTGGATGGAGTTGGAATCAACTATGCCTTCAGCAATTGTTTTCAGGGGTTATTCAAACTCTGACTTCTGGTTTCCAAATGTGTAGTTGTTACTGTCCATTTACCATACCTGAAAGGAAAAGTTAACAGTTTGCAATAAAGCAATGTGTACCAAGTACCTCATGAAGCAAAACACATGAACACAGACAACTGTTTTGGGTAGATTTACTCATTCAACAATAAAAGCTTTTCCTTTCCTTTTCCCTTTCTGTCTTCCACTTCAATATTTAACACATAAGAAATGGTACATTTCGAAGCACACATCAAAATTTGTCTGTATTCCTCTGATGGAACGAGTATTGATACTTTTAAACTGCTTGTTGACTCCAAAGCATTTTACTTGTTCTGTCTCTAAGAGCTCACATTTTCAAGGGTGATCTGTATAGAGTTTTCAAGATCGTGCTACTGAGCAATGTGTTTCCTTTGAATGTGAGAAGAACTTAAATTTCAAAGACGGGCAGACCTTAGCCTGAACATCACATTTAGGTATCCAACTCTGCTTCATACTTCCAGTTAGCTCATGATATGAATAAATGAAATTAATCCTTCAATACTGAATGTATTGGTTAACTGATAATCTATTTAGAAATTTTATATGGTCAATTACTGTTATACATTTGTGTATATATATATATATATATATAATACTCTATTACTATATACTATGTTCTAAACATATAATTACTATGTATTACACATAATAGTAATTGACTATATTCTACATAGTTAGTTACATTTTCCGAGTTTTAGCAGTTTAAACATCAATTATGTTATCCAGTAAACAAATGTCCTCCCTCTGAGTAGGTAATGTTATTTCTCGTTTTTGAAGTTCTTCATAAAACTTTTACATAGGAATTTGAACTGGATGGTTTTTTTTTTTTTTTTTTTTTTTTTTTTTTTTTTTTTTTTTTTGTTTTTGTTTTTTTTTTTTTTGGTTTTTCGAGACAGGGTTTCTCTGTGTAGTCCTGGCTGTCCTGGAACTCACTCTGTAGACCAGGCTGGCCTCGAACTCAGAAATCCGCCTGCCTCTGCCTCCCAAGGGCTGGGATTAAAGGCGTGCGCCACCACCGCCCGGCCTGGATGGTTTTTTTTTAATGTGTTTGTTTCCATTCAATTCTTTTGCATATTTTTTGTTGTTTTCAACATTTTTTTTTCTTGTAAGGCTATTTTCCCAATTTCTTCAGGAACTGGAGGCAAAATAGCAACCCGGCGCCGTGCATGCTCAGGACTCTTCATTGGGATGCAGGGCCCTGTAGCTGGAGGGAGAGCTAGACTGTTTATTCTTGTGGAAATGCAGCGTACTATCATATGTGAGGAAAGAGTCCAACGTCCCCGCAGAACTTCAGGCCAAATAATTAACATCCAAGTATATCTTCCCCTTAAAACAGTTTAGCTTCCCAGAAAATAACTCCAACCTGTGTTCAAAAGCCTCCCCAGGGACTCTTCTTTCCCACAGGCATCAAAAAATATATAAAACTTTCTTTTCTAAGAGATTCTAGGGTAGAGACTAATGCACTCTGAAAAGGAAGGGCGGAGATTAAGAAGGAAAGAATTACTGCAAAGAGCGTGGGGGCATCAACCCGTTTAGCAAAATCCACATGGCTCTCACAACCACCTTCTTGCTTTATTTCTTAAACTATTATCCTTTTTGCCTCTGTGGTTTCCATCAGAAACCCTTCTTCTCTTCTGAGAATGCATCTTTTGTTCACATGCGTGGCTGGTCACGTAACTGAGATTCAAACTGAAGCCCCGCGACAGTGCACTAAGTGCAGGTTCTCCACCTCATGCTTTCCAGTCTTTGTCAGTTCTTTGATATCTGAGAAATTAACTGTCCTCAATACCTAATTATTTTATTTTACCAAAGGAAAAATACTAATGTTTTTTTTTTTGAAGCACTATGGACATAAGATTAAACCACAGTGCCTGAAAACAAATTTTATCTGTTCCCAACCCTAGTAGAGAATTTATATACTTTGTAATCTTGAGCACCTGAACATTAGCTTAACACTTGATTTTTTTGGTCTTAGCACATGCAAGAGACTTTTGTTAACTCTAAATTAGATACTAAACATCCTGAGGAATGAATAATAATACTCAAGAAGCAGTTGATTATCAGAATTTCATACCCACAATTATGAAAACCAAGGCTATTTATTATAATTTTAAAAAACACCGTGCTAATTATTATTAATTCAAATAGGAATTTTGTTTATTTCAAAATAAGTTACTTTACATAAAGCACTTGAGTGGATTTAGGAATCTCTGAAGCTTTGGAGAGAGAAATTTACATTTTGACTTTTAAAATTAATTTGTACTAAAAAAAACCAAACAATGTGTTTCCTAAGTAGGTCTTTGATGAATAATAAAAATTATCTTAAATATTTATTTTTCTTTGACTTGTGGAGAATAGCCATTGAATGTGTGTATTGTGATTGAGATGCTAGCTGAATTACATACTTTTTTTTCTTTAAAAAAAAAAAAGCTACATTAGGCATTCTACCATAAGATAGTGAAGACTGGTCAGGAATAATACTAATGCCCTTTTCTTTAGTCAGTGTGGCTTAGGAGGAGATCATGGCTATCTGAACTCAGAAAGATAACAGTACTCTTCAGGCTAGTGAGCTGCTGGCATGAAATCTGCATGGGCCCAACAAATAGCCAACATCACACCAAATAGATAAAAACTCAGGTTTTTTTTTTAATTGGATATATTCTTTTTATTTTTCTTAAATTTTTTTTATTTTCTATATTCTATGTTTACATTCCAAAGGTTTTCCCCTTTCCCAGTTACCCCCCACCATATGTCCCATAATTCCTCTCCGCCCCCCTGCTATTCCCCACTCATCCCCCCCCCCCATGATTTCTCTGTTCTGGGTCTACAATACTGGATCCAATCTTTACAGGCCCAGGGTCCTCTCCATAAAACTCAGGTTTTTTAAAAAATAAGATCAGGAATGAAATATGAATGTTCACCTTTTCAATTCCTATTCAATAAAATTATTATAACCTAAACTGAAGCAATAGAATACAGGAAAAACAGGAACACAATTTTGAAAATGAGCCAAAGTCTCCCTACTCACATATGAGATCATTTATGAATAAGATACTTTAAAGACTCCTGCAAAAACAGTTCTTAAAGCTGATACACATACTTTTGGCAAAGTAGTAGGACACAAACTTGATAAACAAACAAAAAAATGAGTAGTTTCCCTGTTTTCCAATGAGAAAATACAACTTTCTGAAGAAAAGAAAAAGCAGAGAATCAATGACATTCACAACAGACATATTCTAAAATAAATACATAATAAAATACCTAAGAATTAACCTAACCAAATAAATGAAAGACCTATACAAATACTGTAAGACATTGAAGAAAGAAACTGAGGAAGACACTAGAAGATATTTTAAAAAATAATCATTAGAGAAAGCACAGCAGTGGCATCAAATGGCTCTGCAAAATTTGGATAAGAGTTAGAGTAGATCTTTAACTTTGATCTTGTACAAAACTCAAATTGAAATGGATAATGAAAGTCAACTCAGAATCAATACTCTGAAACTATTAGCTTTGGTAACTTAGAGGCATTATATATTCAATATTTCTGATTCTTTAATGTTCCTGGCCAACAAATAATGTATACCTAAAGTAGACAGCTGGGAGGCAATGTTAAAGAAACGATGCATCAGCAAGTAATTAAGCCTTACTGAAATACTGGGACTTTCCAAATGCTGGTTGATAATAATCACGATTTTTCACATGTAGTTTATATTTCTAATTCAAAGAATGAGATGATAGATGATAAAAGGTAGATAGATAAATAGTAGATAGATAAATAAATAGGTGATAGATAGATAGTTAGATAGATAGATAGATAGATAGATAGATAGATAGACAGACAGATTTGGATATAGACTGACATAGCAGTAGATATAATTCAGTAATGCATCCAAACATTGTAAAACCAATAAACCTGGAACATATAACACACTGCGCAGGAGTCTGGAGAGATGGCACATCAGTAACAAACACTGGCTCACTGGCTGCCCTTTCAGAGGACCTCCATTTGATTACCATCATTTCCAAAGCTACCCCTGACTTCAAATAAAATGAATCAAAGCCCCTCTTCTGTTGAAAAGGGATGTATGTGATGCACAGACAAACGTGTAGGCAACATGCCTCAACACATAAAATAAAGATAAACATTTAGAAACAAAAGAAAAGAACCTCTGTAAATATTTTTGGAGAAAATGCTGAAGAAAACTCTCTCATAAGCTTTTGTGCTTTTGAAGGTAATATTGGGTGTCAGCAGTTATTCTTTCAAAGGAAAAAAGAAACCATATAGACTAAGATAACAGGTATTTTCTACTATTCACAAATATGTGTAGTCAAAACAATACCATCATAGCTGCAATGAAATCAAACATTCATTATCCCTTTTAGTTATAAGGTATAGAGAAGCATGATAATTTCTAACACTTAATTCATGTGGTTAATGTTCCCATACCTAAATTATTTCATTATTTAAAGCTATGACATGGGGTTTTGTAGATCATTTTTATATAATGAATTGTTCATTCTTTATTAGAAGAAATTATCCTTGAAATATATGTCACCAAATTGTTGGAATTGAATATCAGAGATTGACTAGCTTATTTTATTTAAGTTTGCAATATGGTAGAGGTTGTGATGGTGATGGTGGTAGTGGTAATGGTGGTGGTGGTGATGGTGCTGGTGCTGGTGGTAATGGTGGTGGTGGTGATGGTGGTAGTGGTAATGGTGATGGTGGTGGTAGTAGTGGTGATGGTGGTGGTGGTAGTGTGTGTTTATACATGAGCACGTATCCCTTTGTATGGACATTCCTTTTACAGATGAGCAGTTTTAAAATGTTCTCTTCACTTTAAGGTATTGTAGGCAGTCATTTTTATTTACATTGCTCTCAAAGTGCATTCTACTTCTTAAGTGAAAATCCAAAGCAAATGTAACTAGACGAATAATTCAGCCAGAAAAAACCTCACAACATACCAACAAGTATAACATACAGTTTCCATGTGCTTCTTTACTTCCTCATATCCATTGCTTTCTTTTGTGTAGTGTTTCTTTCTGTAAAGCTAGATAGGTTTTAACTAAAACCTCATACTCTCAACCCATATTTCCATAAAACACAAAGCTTATACATTAATGCATTGTCCTTGGGGTTTAGTTAATTCTTAAGTGGCAGAAAACTACAAAGAGCTTATGTGATTCTTCTTTTTTGGAAATATATGATGTATTTGTTCTTATTTTTAATGTAAGTAAATTAATTTCTATGTGAATAAACTAATTAAACTTTTAGGTTGTGTTACCAAATTTCTAAAGAATTAAAGATTCTTTAGTATATTTTATATAGGATATTTTATTTCTGTTTGGTATTTGGATAGTCTTTTCAGTCAAAGCTGAAAAACCGATCAATTAATTTTACTGTTCTAATGTAGGCTAGAATTATAACACACAATTGATATAGCTATTGTAGGCTAAAATAAATACATTTAAAATCAATGAGTTCATTATTTTCTAGAACAATATCAGAAAGATAGTGACTCTGTCTTAACCAGTTGTTCTCAATTTCTGCTTTGAGCATTAGTCAGCTGGTACCAACCTGCATTTCCACTTAGCTCTCAAGTCCACAAAATTACAAAGATGTTTGACCACTCTGTGGTCCACATCTGTGGGGCACTTGAAACAGGATCTTTGTCATTCTGAGTCCTTAGTTCTACCGAGCATGGCTGACTTACTAGATGAATGAAATATGGTTGCACCCCCTTCCTGTTCAGTTCTCAGGCTCCACAATGCTCAGCAGGCAGTAGTCAATTTAGTAAGGTTTTATCCATCACAACTGAAAAGATGCGAGGCATTGCCTTGATGAATGGGAGATAAATCATGAGAGGGTTATCCATTCAGGCAAAGCTGAATGACGCTGACAGAGCCCTGCGTGAAAGCTCATTTTGTGTTTGCCTGTACAATATCTCATTTGTCGTGAGCTTCATGTGCCAATGATATCGGTGGCTTCCCCTGTATGGAGCCTTCTCTCTTTATTCCCTTCAACAAGTCACCCAGTTGGTAAAATGAAAGAAACACCAAAGATAGAGAATACTATTATGATCTGAAAAAAAATCAAGTTCAGAAACATATCTCACCTTTTATCTTTGCTATAACAAAAACTAAATGCACACTTTTGGTAGTATCCTGTGAGGACAGAGGCGACAGCCAGAATCAATAAAAGAGACTTAAAAATATTAATGGTGCCATGATGACTTCCTCTACACCAAGTAATAAATATGTCTCAAGTGTAGGTTTTATTGCAATGTTGCACTAGTTGGGAATGACATAGTAGCACCTCAGATATCTTGACTGCTTGGAAAGCTTAGAGGAATGTGGTGCTCTCCTATGGTTCATGACAATTAAGTATTGAAAATTGGATGCTCTGAGCATCTGAACACTAAAACTGGGGTTCAAATTCAAATCACTTTTCTACAGATAGCCTAACTTGAACCTAAAGTCTTTGTACATCATGGGACAGACATTTTTAACGACCCCACAAATGATACCAAAATTACTCAGGCTAAACAAACCCTTAGCCTATTTTTCTCATCCTTGAAAATTGTCAAGATCCCAGATCCTCAAATGAAGTTAAATAGCAATTGCCTTTTTTATTTATTGCTGCTGTAGACGGAGAATGTGAGTTCTCTCAGGTTATTAGCTATTGTTCCACTTTCTTTGACAATGTGAGGAGAATAATGCACTCTAAATTTTAATAAAATTAGAAAAACCAATTTCTTGTCATTGTTGCTATTTTGGTTCTAACATCTAATGGAGTATTCAAAACATCAAAGATGTAGAGGTAAGATTCTGTAGTACAATTGGATGGTTAAGCTTCAAGATATAGTTTAATATTTCTGCTATACTTATTAAACAGAAAAAGGAAGCTTCAAAATAAAATATGTAAACTAGGCAAAATTAAACTATTTTCTGATCACTCTTCTCTTGTAAATAACATACTCAGCTCCAGCAGCTGAGTTTGGTATCTTTATTGTTAAGGGAAATGTAATACATTCCAGAGCTTAGACTTTAACAAGTAAAATGAATCATTTAACTAATATTCTTCCCTGAATGAGTGCTACAGTGTGAGAAAGAATAAAATACGACCCTCAAGCTTCATTGTAAAATATCTCAGAAATTACTTAAATATGAAAAGTAAAAATTCTAACCTTGTACTAATTTTGACAGTTTCTTTATATGCGACATCCTCAATAACAGCTTTAAAATGGTAGCTTTTCAGGGAAATTCCCAGAAATAAGAAGTTTTATTAAAGAAACCATTAAAAATATATTTCACTTTCCACATGACTGGAGTTGCTTTCCTCTGGAACTCTTGAGGTAAATCAGTCTGTCTCATAGATTGCTATTCCCATAATGTCATCAATTTAGTTTTAATATCAAGATTACTCTTTACTACACATTGTACAATCTGGTTTATTATTGTAGAAAATGTCATAACCCAGAATGTGTCAGATCAGAAATACCATTTGGAAGTCAAAAGCACATGAAGGAAAATTGAAAACATTTTATTAGCATATAGAAACTTGCATCTGCCTTGTAATCTGAGAACAATAAATGTTCCATTTTTTTATTTTTAAAATACTAGCAAGGATACACATTGGTCAATATGATATGATAGTTTGTATCTAGTATTAAAAATGGTCATTTGATTTAAAGTCATTTATTATTGTTATTTGGTGAGGAAAATTCAGTATTTTTGATATACTAAGATAATAATTTATAAGCACCTAAACAATATATTTATAAGTACCTTTCTGTTGCATTTATTAATTCAGAAATCCTTTTTCTTTATGTAGGTTCAAGTCATTCATTAATAATTTAGTGTTAAATATGAAAGAAATCAATTAGGTATTCTTGGGAAATAATGATGCATGTATTTTCATAAAGATCAGACTTGTTTGAATAAGGGATGTTAAGGCTCCAGAAAGTGAGATCAGGGCAGATGTCAGAATAGAAGTCATATTTTTCTAATTTGGTGAGGAGGGAGACCAGGAGGAGAAGGGATGTTCACTGTCATGGAAGTCATATATGGTCCACAGTCATGGTATAAGGCACAGAACAGCACCCACTTTAGCAAAGACATTGCTATATACAGGCAATAAAATAGGACTAAGTTGGGAACTGATCTTGGATTTGATTTCTAAAAGCTTTCATCAGGACTGCCCATGTTTCCAAAGACAAAGAAATCCATAGGGTATTGAACATGAATTTAGAACAAGTGTCCCTTAAGGTGGCACAGGCAATCAAAAGAGGAAAAGCCCATTGAGAGGTTGCATCCATGCTCAGAGAAAAGAGGAATAGTAGTAACTGTGTCAAGAGAAACAAGAAGGAGGACTTCTAGCAGAGAGAAGACTGGTAATGAAAGACTCAAGTGCCACTTTCAAAATTGGCTACAATAGTAACATACTATATAGAATTAAAAAAATGAAAATTATTGCCTGTGCTACTAAGGACTTTAATGTGTGCATATTTTCATTTAATGATTACATCTCAGGCTCTCAAATTATATGTAAAGCATTATATAATATACATATAAAATAGTTGTTTGTATTAGTATTATTTAACACACAACTTTATAAATAAAAACCTAGAAACACAGTTTGCAGAATAAACATGTGATTTTAGTGTCCACCTATCATTCATAAACTGATATTTCTCTTAATGCTCTGGCATACACTTCACATGCATTAAGGGAAATGATAAGCCATCACATCTGTTTATATGTCTTAAAAGCAGTTGTTATATTCTAGCATTAACTCTATGCTTTTTCTCTATTTAATGTATTATTAGAGGGCTGACAAGGCTTCTTTTCAAAAACTATCTTAAGCAGAAGTTTTCCCCTTGATATAGTAAAATGCTATGAACTGCTGTCAGGTAATAATGTACACAACCCATATACATATCTCCATAAACATGTGAAGCAAAGAGAGTGTTAATCTACTAATTGCTTTTCATTGTTATAATACTTTATAATGTCTATGCTTATCAGAGAGATCAAGTTGTAGACCCTAAAGCCATACAACTTTTACCTGGCAATTATATATCAGTAAAGTGGCAGAAGATCATCACTAACTTGGCAGCAGGCTTTCTGCATGTATTATACTGTAGAGAACTAAGAATATCCATGAAATAGGATCTAGAGCTGGTGAAGCGCTATTCTTTACACTGCCTGTGGTCTTCTACCGCTCCTTCTCCACGGCTCTCAGCCGTATTGTTCTCATGTCTACTGGCCACTATTACTTCTGTCTCCTTCAAGCCTAGAACTACTGTCTCCTTCTCATTTCATCTCTCCCTTTTTGAGTATTTGTTTAATATTTCCTGTGAAATATCACATTTTTTTTTACATACACAATCTTATTTTGCTTTAAAGATATCACACTTTTAATTGTTCTCACTTAGTGGGGAACAGTCCTAAAAATTAGTTCTGTGTTTCCCATATCTAATGAAAATAAGAAGTTATTTGATGAAATGTATCCTATCATGATGGAAAAAGCCAAAGAGTACTCAGTATATAGAATAATTTAAAAGTGCATAGAGTCATAAAATATCATAATTAAACAAACATCTTAGTAAAAGAAAACAAGTCTTAGTGCCAGCATGTAAATAGAATAAATTATTACAGAGTAACTATTACGATCTCAACATAAATAGTAAATTATGAATGATTTTTTAAATAGCCAGAGGTAATTTTAATTTTTTAATGCACAACTTTAATTTCCTGGCTATTTAACTCATGCATGATATAGTCTTGATCCAGGAAGAGGAAATATTGTGATCTATGTATGGAGCTTTCAAACTTTTCCTTCTCTGTTCCAATTGCAAAGTAAATTGTTATACTTCTTTGCAATCTTAGTTCTTCAGGTATCATCAATAAATATTTTGTCTACAAGTGGCATTGTACATTGAAACCCTGTCATCATAAAGCAACAATATTAAAGCTAGGCATGTACATTTTGAAATGAACCAATAGAAAATTATGTGACTGATTGGCTTTAGTACCTTTATAAAATATTTAAATGAATTTTTAAAGATTATTTTTTACAAAATTCAATGGGTGAAAATGGAGACCATGACTATAGAATTTTATTAAACTGTTAGGATTGTACAACATGCCTTAATATTACTTTGTGCCCAATCTATGTTATAGAAAATCAAATTTTTGAATGTATAAAAATAATACACTCAAGCATGAACCAATGGTGTTTTTAAGAAGTGTAAGTCAGGTTAAGAAATTAAAAATATTCTCAATCTGCAACATGGACAAAACCTGCACAAGATCAAGCCAGACAAGATCCTAATGGTAAGGAAAAGAGGGAGAGAGGAAGTCCCGAGCACAAATGAGGAAGCCCTGGCACTCGGTGCTGCCGAGGGTGAGAAAGTCAGTTTTCTTCCACGGAGTGATGTGTGGTATGTCAGCTAAGTCTCATGGCATGTTGTCATGTGACACGAATGGACTCAGTGAGTTTTTCAAGTAGAGAAAGAGACGAGGGTGGGAGGGACTGAGCGGATAGGCAGGTGGGAAAAGCTGGGAGGAGTCAGAGGAAGGGGCATAAATGTGATCAAAACAGCATATGAAATTCTCAAAGATTAAACAGAAACATCATTTTTAAATATTGTTACAGTTGCACACTTGTAGGCCAAAAGTAGCCCATATTTTCTGTTTCACTAATTTTAATGTATTTTTGCATGTAAAACACTTGTAATTTGCTGCATAGTAAAAGTATTATCTGTATCTCAGTTTGTGCTATAAAATTTAAGACTATGACAATGTATAAATACTAGGGATGTATCTGATAACTATACAGAATTTGATTCAAGACACTGAATTAAGCATGTATTTTCATGGCATTACTGCTGCACATATGAAATATTTCTACTTTCCCTACTGCTAGCATCCTATGTAGGGAGGACTAGGGTCGTTTCTCTTGGCAGCTCATAAAGTAATAAATGACATATATTTTGGGATTTCTTTCACTTTTCTATTTATTATAACTCAGGACTTGTAATTTTTCTCAAAATACAGTATCTTTTTTACAATAAATATGACATATAGCATATCAGTCAAAGTCTAAGGCAGGTCCTCATCTTAGTCAACCTAGACCCGAATTGTATATGGTCGGTCACTGTCTCATGGTATTCCAAGAAGATTAAAACTGATGAAGCTGATATTGTTATGTCAAACCACAGGATATTTAATAAGTCATGGAAGAGACAATCCGAATAACCCGTGGTTTTTATATAACAAATATTTGCTTGATGAATGAAAGTCTTTCCCCGGGAAGAAAATGTTCACAAGTTATCTGTTGGCTATCAAGTTAAGAAAAAGTCTCCCAGTGATCTTTAGCATGGAGTAAACCAAGTCCCCACAATATTGTGTTTGGCAGCAAGAGTGCATGTTTAGGAAACCAGAGATGCTGGTGATTACAGTTGCTTGGGATTAGCGAAACCAGCTGAATAAAATGCAAGGCGGATTTTAAATATTGCAGCACCATTTTTCTGTTTTAGTGAATAATTGGTAACACTAGATTACATGATTTGCAAAGCCCCCAAGTTGCTGTATTTTCATAGGGAAAGGTCCCTTTCATTCAGGCTTAATAAGCTTGGCCTATATCAGCTTTTCTCACATCAACCCAAGTGTCACATTTGGGCTGGGCGAGGCTTGTTAGCAGTAATTACCAGCAGTAGGTTCTATTATTTGCCAAAGTAATTTTCACTGCTAAGTACCACCAAAACTGCCTCAAGCCTTTAATTTTTTTTCCCTTCCTCTTGCCTTCCTTGGCGTTCTTTTAAGTGAATGCATTTTCCCATGATACTGCTCTCTGTAGTGTGGGACAAGGCACAGGCGAGGGGCTGGGTATCAATGTGCTCCTGAGACACGGGGGTCAGGCCTAGGGAAAGCCTTTCACAAACAGAGCCTGAACTCTATTACAGATGCAAATCCACTCTGAGAGTGAGGATTGTTTCAGCCACATAATGGAGCCTGCAGAATACCGCAGCAGCCCCCTTTCAGCATGGGCCCTTTGTCTGAGTCTTAGCAAATTTCAGCAGCCTGTTTAAACTCCCGCTATTGTCCCCAGGCCTTCATTGATTTCTCTGCCTGCCACCATCTCACAATGGGCTGATATGAACATCTTTGTTACTGCTTTTGTACTGTATATCAGAGTAATGTTTCAGCAGATTGAGGCCTAGGAGGAAGAATTAAAAACCCCCGTACTACACAGAGCATGGTGAATTGCAGGATTTACATATCATTTTGAGACTTTGGGGATGGGGCTCACTGCTGAATGCTGTTGGTGTCTCAAAGGATGTTGTCCGAAGACTGACAGAAAAGGAAGTGATTTAGATAGTCCCTGACAGCTTAATACACAAAATACAAAGTGTGGAGATTCACAGGAATCCAACTCTTTTCACACGCGGTGCATATTTGACTCCGAATCTCAGGATGGGGCCTGATTATCTAGCTTTGTCATGGCTGAAGTTAAGGGAAGAACTTATCATATGGGTGGGTCTCTTGGATTCCCTTACTTGGGGCGGACATAAAATCTTCCATTGTTTGGGAATTTCTTGCTGGAAGACTGATGTCAGGGTTTACAGTGATGATCATTTCTAGACTATATCATTTTCGTATAAAAACAAGTGATCCTAATGCAGTATTAATATATGGGTTTTTTTTTAACCCAATATATCTAGCTGACCTGGAAATGCAGAGTCACTGTTCTATCAGTATTGAAAAATATTCATAAAGATAATTGAAGAACATCTCACAGTAGGTTTTTAATGTTCTTAAGAGAAGATAAGTTCAATGTGTTGAATCTGCAGAGTTCCAAGGTAAGGTACTGTCTTGCATTATGGACTTCAAGTTACCAATCAGATTACTGAACATTTAGTTAGGAAAGAGATAAGCCCAAACTGATCAGGCTTACTAAGTGTAACCATGTATATATATACATATATGTGTGTGTATATATATATATACACACACATATATGTATATACATATATATGTATATATACACACATATACGTATACATATATATGTATGTATACATATGTATACATATATACACATATATATACATATATATGCACACACACATATGTATGTATAGATGCTCTTGTGATAATATATATCATAAGTGCATGAGCTCGGTTGAAGGATGCTATACAGATGCATGAACAGCATTCAATGATGCAGAACACATTGTAATTGCAGTGGCCTATCATCTAAAAAATATCTTTGGTATGAATGATATAGTTTAGGTTTTGACTATGTTGGCTTTCCTTTATTGTAGCAATGTCTCTGTCTTTATATGGTATGTGGTCAGCATCAAAATGGAGGTGTAGACGCAAATGAATAGATCCATTCCAGAAATCCCTGAAGGATGGGCAGTTGAGACACAAGGATTTTATTTTTTTTAATTAATATTATTTCTTTCTTGAAAGAAGAGTCATTTAGTTATGATAGTGGGAAGGGGTGGTGGATGAGGGAGCAGGGGGAGGGAAAAGGGCATGTGGGACCTTTGGGGGGCAGGGAACCATAAAAAAGGAAATGAAATGTAAATATAGAATATATCCAATAAAAAAATGCACCTCTACAAAAAAAAAAAAAAAGAACTATTAGTGCATCCTTTGACATGCACATTAAGGGGGAAACTGGGAAAGGGGAAAGCCTTTGGAATGTAAACATAGAATATAGAAAATAAAAATTTAAATAAAAAAAGATAAGTCTCCACTTGGATGTGTTTTTGTGAAGCATTATCAGGTTATTTTTTTAATAAGCTGTCACGTCACTTACATTCCAAACATTACTGAATTGAATTGCTTATGACTGAATACACAGGACAGTTTCACACTTCCTTCCCACTGCATCTGCTGCCTTTTCTGCTTCAAATTCTTTCCTATTACATGTGTAAATTCATAAATGAGTGGTCACATTTTTGTGATACAAAGTATACTTTGCCATATATTGTTTATCATTTGAACTCGCCTTTTACTGATCTAATGAGTCCCAAGAGACAACTCCAATGTAATATTGAGTTTTCTATTGTCAAAAAGTGTCAAACTATCTTAACAAGTACTGACTGAACTAGAATTAAGTGACTTCATGCCTAGGCCTCTTCTTCCTGTCTGTGCCACCATAATCTTTATATTGAGTTGTGGCTTAATATCAAGTTCCTTTTCCTCCTTGCATTTTCAATAAGCATTCACAGCAGTTCACTGCCAACATGCTGTTGTCTAAATGAACCTGAACAAGATGAAGCTCCCTGTTTTTCTCGGCAGTGCTTCCAAATTTGTGCATTTTTCCTTTCTAAAGAGCATTTTTCCTGTCTCTGAGAATTTACTATTATGAAGAAAGTATGACAAACATGTATAGAAGATGCGCACATGTGCATACTTTAAAAAAAAAATCCCATGCAGAGTCATTAATTGAAATATTTTCATAAAACATCTTAAGTAATTAAAAAATATAGGATGAAAAACACTAAGAGTCTAGAGTAGCATATAAATCAAATGATGGTAATATCAACACACTATGACATGAAGCTGTTTGCAAATGATAGAGAGCTGCAGCGGCTAGAAGAGAGAAAATTGGTAATGCTGGGTATATCAACCATACTCCGGGCACGCATACGGATGTTCATGAAGAAGACATCAAAACATGTCAGATCCCTCCCAACTGGAACTGCGGGTATTTTTACGGTATCTGGTTCTTACTTAGGTGCTGAAATTCAAACTCTAGTCCTCATGTGCAGTGAGTGCTCTTAACTCTTGTGCTTCTTTCAGCTCCTAATTCTGTCAGGTAATTTCCTTTTGCAGAGGCTCTTGGTGCCTATAAAAGCAGTTTTCCTAATGTCTTCATAATAGTGTCTTTAACTATGTATCCGTTTGAATTCACTGGCAACACTTTTGTATATTTTGTACAGTAAAAATATTCAAAACAGATACATTTATGTTGAAGCCTGATTGTTTTATTTTTATCTTCTTTTGATTTATAAGAAGGCTTAGTAAGTGAGAAAATGACATAAAATCCATGTGTAAATTCAGAGAGACTTCATCTTTCAGCACGTGCTGTCCATGCCTAGCTATGGAAAGAACTTTGCAAGGATCTTATAACCAGGATTCAATAATGTTAGATTTGGTTCATTTCTTATCTCCTCAATTACTTTTAGAAGTGCCATTGCCAATCAATGACTTGCTAGCTATGTTCTATCATATGCTATTTATACTTCATCCTACACCGCAACCTAAAAAGACCTTAAACATTAAACACAACCCATTGTGTAGAATCACATATAAAAGCTATCTAGCATCTAAACAAAAACTTAAGAGATGATCTACATAGCTCTGGGCATGGGGATGAGTTCCTAGATAAAACATTGAAAGAAATGACATTAAAATGAAAGAAACGAAATTAAAAATAGACTTTAGGTTCTATGAAAATGTAAAAGTTTTGTTGAAGCAAAATTTGTTAAATTAATGAAAAGATTACCTACCTACAGGAGAAAATAAAATCTGTGAAGGAATTTTCATGTGAAATAAACAAAGAATCCTTGCAACTCAAAAATAAGGAAGTATCCTTATAGTGTCTGGGTTTGGTAATTGTACATGGGATGGATTCCCCAGGTGGGGCAGTCTCTGGATGGCCTTTCCTTCAGTCTCTGCTCCACACTTTGTCTCTAAATCTCCTCCCATAGGTATTTTGATCCCTCTTCTAAGAAGGATCTAAGTAACAAGTACTAGCTGACAGGAGCCTGATATAGCTCTATCCTGAGAGGCTCTGCCAGTGCCTGACAAACACAGAAGTTGATGCTCACAGCCAACCAATGGACTGAACAGAGGTCCCAGTGAAAGAGCTAGAGAAATGACCGAAGAAGCTGAATGGTTTTGCAGCCCCATAGGAGGAACAATAATATGGAGCAACCAGTACCTCCAGAGCTCCCAGGGACTAACCAGCAACACATGGAGGGACCCATGGCTCCATCTACATATGTAGTAGAGGATGGCCTTTTAAAAATCAGTAAAAATAGAAATACATAGCATTATGAATACTCTTATTCCATGGACTTAAAAATCTGTATGGTTTTTTGCAATATATATATATACATATACATATACATATACATATACATATACATATACATATACATATATATGTGTATGTATAAATATCTTTGTCCTTCGGCCTTGAGTAATACCTTATGTGGATAACCACAGCTTATGGTTAGGAGATGCATACATCGGCTCTATTAAATTGTGTGGTGATTATATAGATTACTGCTTTTAGAATGTAAAACAAAAAATTCTAGGTACTTGAAACAGAATGTGATTTGCAAGCATATTCTCTCGAAGTGAGGAAAAGAAAGCTTCCCATTACCTTGGGCTTCATATCATTTTAAACAATGTGAACACCCTTCAAAACTTAGATCTGAGGATACTGCAAATGTTTGCTTTGCTTGATGTCTTAATGCAAATTTCTCCACTCTTTGTCTTGAGTTCCTTCTCCTCACAGTTTGCATTCCCCAAAGCAGCCTGTTTAGCAGTGTTTTATGTGACTGTCTTGGCATCTACTCAGAAGAGGAAAGCATAAAATTCGTATAATTCTCCAACCATGTTCTCATTCCACTGACAGATCTCCCCTTAAGGACCAATTTCTGAGAATCTAGACACCTGATTCCTTGAAGAGTAACCCAGAGGGGAACTCCTAATCGCCTTAGTATTCACATAAAAATACAATGTGGTTTTAAACTTTAAAGATGACATCAGCTTTAGGATTCTTTATGCCATGATATATATGTAATGCATCTCATATATATTTAGGCTGGAGAGATAGTTCAGTTTCATGCGTGCCATGAAAACTAGAGGACCCGAGTCTGATCTCAGCAGTTACACTAAATGTGAGGATAGTGATACAAGTTTATAATCTCTGAGATTGGGAGCCAGGGACTGACAAATTCCTGGGGATTGCTGTTGACTCAGCACAGCCTATCACTGACCTCCAGGTTCAGTGAGAGACCCTGTGTCAGAAAATGTGGTAGACTGTGGCTAAAGAAACACACATCTGGTTTGCCTCTGGCTTCACACCAGTGCACATATATGTGTATACACATAATCTAGACGTTCTTAGTGGAGCATTTTACGCTATTAGAACTTAAAAAAATGCAAATGCTGCCTGCCATAAAATGTAGAACTTTTAAATTGTTTCTGCTTCAGAACAAAATAGAGCATGTGTATATAGATTTATATCAGATAACTTTGTAAACTACAACACCACAGGATCATGACTCCATCATATACAGAATAGCTTATTCGTGGCAGGAAGTAGGAGACATGAGTATTGGTGTTCACACAAAAATTAAAATGACTAAACTAAAATGGTTATCCAGATCATTCCTTCAAGGAAATTGTTGACCTTTGCAATGTTTTACAGTTTGAAAGGGAATGCCCTTGATGACGTGTTAAACTTAAGTGAATGCTTTTGGATTTTTATATGGGAAAACTTATCAGAATGGCCAGTAATTGTCCCTCAGCAAATAATTGTCCCTGTTTAGGGTAGGATGCTATATGACTACTGACCTACTATACTGAAACTGAAATTACATAAACTTTGAACAGAGTTCTAAGTCTTGATCTTATTTAATTGACCAGTTATCATTTCTACAATACTTTCCCCCACATTTTTCTCACAACCTTCCCAGGAATCAAATAACTCAGGGTGCAAAAACTAATGCAATCTGGCATATCGAGGCAGATTTAGATTCTCATGGCGTCGTTGATTTTTACTTAGGACATATAGAACAGTCTGAGATGGTTTTAATTCTGAGGATTTTACCCCTTCATTTGTATGTGCCATTCATCTCTTCAGAGTTGTCAAGCATCTTCTTAACTCTTCAGGCAGAAAACTCAACAGCAAATTTTGAGGCAAGAGGACTGGCTTTGTCTTTGACATGAACACACAGGCTTCATGTTTTGCTTTTGTCTGAATGAAGGTATTCCTGTAATGCTTACTTCAATAAATGATTTAGTTATAATTTGTAAACATCTTTTATCTCTTCAGATAACCACTGCCGAATATAGGCACTCTGACTGTAATTTGCACAATTGTAATCATATTGCAATTATAGAAATGGTGAGATAAAAATGAATAAACTGTTTTAAATGCAAGACATTTAAATGCACTTGAATCCATTGTAAATAATATCAATGTACTACTCTAGCTTTCCACGATGAGGGTCACATTCAATTAAAGGCATGAATATATTTATTCACCAGTTCACCCAAAGCTACTAGAGAGGTTAGGCAGTAAATGACACTTCCTTTCTTGCCATATGTAAGTAAGCGCTCAAAAAAGATCTACTCAATGCTCCATGATGAATTCCCTTGTCAGCCCACAGCTGTATCATCATCTTTTTGTGAAATTGATGTATGCACATTACACTACGATTGAAGACTCATTCTTTGTCATGACAGCTATTGGACAAGTTGGCCTTACTCATTTCATAGCTATAGAACTTTCACTTTGAAATTCAAAAATAAAGAAAAATCTATCTCCTGGTAAATAATGTATAAGGAAATAGTTCCTATGCATTATTTCTAAGACTTGGACAAAATATGAATAGCATTATGGTCCTTAAAAATGAAATTTTATGAAACGAGTCTCTTTACTGTGTAACCCATAATCAACTGGAAGTTCTGGCAAGGAAATCCCTCTTTTTGTATGTTATAATTCATAATGGCTGCATATCTACCTCCTATGTTTATACAAATTTCCTCCCCCATTCATTTATTATCTGATTTTAATTTACCTGTGATAAAGGTGTTCATTTAATCTGTACGCTACTAAGGTAAAAATTATTACCAATTACATTATGTCTCATAAAGTTCATTGCTTAAGTCTTTATCCTAACTGTACCAAATTAATTATTGTCCCTTTGAATCCCCCTTCTAATTTCTTATTTAATCATTGCCATTAATTAAGGGCATTCTGCTTTCGTTCCAACTTCTGGATAAAGGACATGAAAATGAAAAACAATTTTGTCATTGGATTCTCTCCTCTTCCATCTACAATTTTTGTGATTATATTTACATGAGGAGTTTCTTATTTTCCTCATCTTTTTTAATTTAAAAATGTGCAAGGAAAATCATTTAAGTAATATAAGAACATGTAAAACTTACTTGTATTTTTAATCATGTAAAGATGCAAATAATCTAAGGAATGTTTAATAAAGTCAGAAATAACATTTTAACAGCAGTATTGTAAACCTCAGTCATTTTTCATTAATTATCATTCATGGCTATTTTATAGTTTTAAGTTAAACATCAGGTGTAGTGGCAAGTACTTTATTCACCAGATTTGAAAGTTGAATGTATACTGGGCTATCCTATAATGTGAAAATAATATTTTAATATTGAACAAATATATCTTCATATTTTATCAATACATTAGACACTAAAGGACGTTAGAAATATTTAATGGTTTATACAAAAAGCATTGCAACCAATGGTTCTTCTTAGAAAAATTTGACAAAGGTTGTTTATTAATGGAAATCCATCTCAGAGAGGAAGTACACTTGATTTAAGCTATGAAACTGAATGAACCTATAGAAGGGGTTCTATATATAGAAAAGAGAACTACTATGTGGGTGAATAGTAGATCTCATAGAATGTTTCTCCACATGTCCTTATTATTATATAGACTGAAAACCAAAGATCCTAAGCATAGAATAGCATCTATGCTCTTAGTTAATATTAAATAATCAAGGCAAGGCTACATTTGTGTTATGCAACTGCCTTGTGATAAACACTAATACATCTTAATCATTGTAATGATCAATACCTTGGCAAAAATAAGTTTATGTAGGGCTAATGCATAGGGTTTAGCTCCTAATTTTATAAATCTATAAATAGTGTGTGCTATAAAATTTGTGATGCCCAACAGAGATGAACATGCAAATGCCCTTATTTTAAATGTTGGAAATTATTTTTTTCTTTTGTTATTTATCTTTCAATGGTTTCTTTTCTTAAACAGGGCCAAAGAGAAGGCTCAGTCTACAAATACACTTGATGCCAAGCTTGATTACTTGAGTTTATTCCCAAGATCCATACTGTGCAAGGAGACAACCAACTCTTGGAGATAGTTCTTTGACCTCCATGTGTGCCACACCAGAAGATATCCTAGAAACCCACACACAAAGAAAATGCAGTTTAAAAAAAAAGTTGGTATTTTGATACATTTGATTTTCATCTCCAGTCCCTTCTCATGTCTCTTCATCTTTCCCTTGAAATCATCCTGTTCATTATGCTCCTTTATTTTATTCATATCTGTTTTTTTGTGTATGACTCATGGAGTTTAGAGTTCCTTGTTTCTGCATGGGTAGGAGGAAGTCGTTGACTGGAATAATGGCAACTCACATGTTGACAGCAGTGAAGAAAATGGCACCATCTCCCCAGCTGCCATTAACAGCACAGAGAGGGGGAGTCTCATGGATGTTTCCTATTGCTGGTATAAGATTGTTGGGCATAGTATGCATGTCTTGTGCTGATGTTCACAGCTGTAGAATTTTGAGAGGTGCAGTGGATAAACCATGTCTAGAAAACATCTCTTTGCACAGTCACCCTGTCATGATGCATTTATTTGCAACTTGTCATTAGCTTCTGCTAGGCATAGGTAATAATGCCCCTTATATTTAAATTTTCATTCTAAGTTCCTCTGTAGAAGATATCCATAATAAAACATGGATCGATTTCATTTTAATGAGAATTCTGACTTTTACCACTTTTTAAACATCTGAGTTAAAGAACATATCTGTGGTTAAGGGTTTTGGCATATTTCCTTTTATTGACACATTGCTTCCCTGGCAGTTAATGTTGGTATTCTCTAGTTAAGATAATGAGTCTCAGAATGTCTGCTCAGAAGACTGGCTTGAGCCACTTGTAAAGACTACACAGATTTCCAATTTGATTAAAAGAGTGGGTAACCTTCAAATATAAATCATGTCACCTTCAAATATAGATCATGTCACACTAATCTCCTACTCAAAGAAACATGATGTTTTTTTTCTTACATAAAAGGATTTATATCTTATATAATGCATACTGACCACTGTTACTTTTCCTTCCATTCCACCTAGATCCTGCCAACTCCCTTTTCTCCAAGATACACTTCCCATGGGCTGACACTATGTTCACACTTCCTTTCTTTGTCCAACAAACTCCACAGTTTACTTCTCTTTAACTCCCCCATGCCTTTACGCTCTGTCTACAATTTTAATCAATGTTTTGCTCTTGGCCAATCATATTATTGCTTGTGTATTTGAGATTATTTGTATCTTGAAAATCATTCAAAGGAATTCCTCATTGTGGTTGTCCAAAGGAATGTGCCCTGGTGAGTAAGAATGTCCACAATAGGCATTTGGATATTTGAATATTTGCTCCCACTAGGTAAGGCTGTTTCAGGATTTATAAGGAAGCATTACTTTGCTGGAGCAAATATGGTACTAGAAGCAGGCTTTAAAGTCTCAGAGCCAAACCAAGTTTACTATTTTGATTTCCAGCATATTATGATTCATTTTACTATTTTAAAGGACTCAGAAACTGAGATTTACATGAGTTCTTGTCTAACAGGCTGTGATAATTTGAATGAATGTATCTCATAGGTTCATATATTTTAATGCTTAGTCCTCAGTTGGTAGAACTCTTTGGGAAGGACTAGGAGGTGTGTCCTTGATTGAGGAAGTGAGTCATGGGGAGTGCCCCTTGAGGTTTCAAAAAAAAATCCTTCTTAGATAACTCCTTCTGCCTTGTGCTAAAGTATCAATATGTTGACTTCAAGCTACTATCTTAGTATCATGCCTGTACCATACAAGATGGTAGTAGATTCTCTCACCTTCTAGAATATAATCCCTAATAACCTGTTTTTAATAGGTTGCCTGACCATGATATCTTATGACACCAATAGTAAAGTAAGACAAGAGACATAAAAGCAATTTAATAAGGTTTCTCTAATAAAAAATAAATATTTTGAGAAGACATCACAGTTCACATAAAAGTTATAAAGCTATATGTTTGTCCATCCATCCATTTTTATGAAGAAATATACAAGATGGTCATTTGAAACTCAAGGCCAGAGTGATATCAAGATTCATATCTGAAGAATGAGTAAAAATAATAATGTAGAAAAGAAAAGGAAAGAAGAAAGACAAGAGAAGAAAAGCAAATATGTTTTTATGGAGCAGTTTGTTCGGAAATAATGTATATTTTCCTCAAAATATTTCATCTCTCTTGGAGGTTAGCATTTGGCACTTAAGGTCTTCTGTTGTTGGTTTTCCATCTGTTATGTACTGCCGACTCAGCTCAGTCTACACTATTATATCCAGAGTGACTTATTTCTGCATATTTTTAAGGGATAAAGGAAACCCTGAGTGAGCAAAGTATGAAATGCATGTGTATTTTGACATGAACACAACCTGTCAAGGACTCTGAGACCAATTGGCCCATGGTAGGTTGGCAAAATGATTACCCATATGGGCCAATCTCAAGATGGGTGACAACACTTTACTTGGGAACTGAGTATGTATGTTTAGGAATGATTAATCAATATGTGCAAAGACTAGTAACTACAGCTTCCCCTGTCTGGATGTTGATATTATATTATACCTCACCTATAGAGATTGCCTATCAGGATTAGCTTGATCCCTTCCCTGAAGTTGCAGGTAGCGACTATAGTGGTTAGAATATCCCACCTTCATTATATGTGTATCTGTGTATATGTATTTTCTTCATCCTTTTACCAGCACTAGTTAGGTTTTTCGGATTCAAACAACTATTTCATGCCTGCTTTAAAATGATACATAAAATAAATCATTCTAAACCTAATTGCAATATAGATGCCCATGCTTTTTTCATAAAATAAATTTTAAATTCTCACTTATATACTCTTGTATCTGTTTCCCTAATAATAGACATCAGACTATACAATAATATTCAGAAACCGCTGCTGCTTTACTAGCAACTGTTAAGCTAGAATGGATGAGAGACTTGCCTAACAGGAGTACCAGTGCTTTATATGGAAGATTAATGATATAACTTTCCCCATGTGCTGTGCAATTTTCTTTTAAATTCTCTTATCTGCTATTCTACAGTGATGTTCCTAATGCTACAAATACCAAATGACACAAAAATGGAATATATAATTTCATTATAAAAATAAATCTTTGAAATATTTAAATGGACTTCCTAAAAAGGCTCTAAACAGAGTAAGCTTAAATACCATGGTGGTTGATTATTGGTTTTGCCCTACGGATGATGAGCTTGCTTTGAGGGAAGATGTAATCCTCTTAATGTGCTTGCTACATGGAATTCTAAATGCATTCAAATGAAATGATCTTAAGCTGGATAGCAAGTGAGAACCTGAGTAGAATTTGTTCTACTGTCTACCTCTAAATAACAAGACTGAGAGATGAAATTGTACAAGCCCTCAGTAGGAATAGAAAAAAAGAAATAAAAAGGGTACAGTTAGATACCTCTTTGAGCAATTAGTGCCCTTTAAATGTTTCCCTTTACAGGAAAATGTTAATATGATTTTGATTTTCTTTCTTAAATAGAAGACATAATTATACCTATGAAAAATCAGCAAATCATTGAATTTCTTCAGCAGCATCCTCAGCAGCACCTATGTAAATTTTTATAATGATTAAAAATCAAACACGTGTAGTGTTCATTTGCCTTACTACATTGGAAGGTATGAAACAATCCTGTATGAGTCACTAAGTGTTCAGCAGAGAAAGAAAGCATGCTTGGAATACATGTAGGGACCGTATTGCTGATTTAATTAGATATTTGCAGCCTACTTAATTCACAAATAACTACACATGGTTCCATGTTTAGAATGGTTTGAATTAAGATTTTCTTGACTTTAATACAAAACTTAAACGTTCAGTGGAAACTGGGTTTGGATTTTGGCCTTTTCCAGACTTGGCAGCATCTACAAGAACAGAGGAGTGAAATCTTAAATCCCAGGTGGCTCTCTCATAAAAAGAGAGCACCCAATCCTATCAACTATCTTGCTAAGGAAAAGTATTCACTAGGTTGGTGTATTAGGACATTTTTTTTTGCTTATGATATTATAGTTTACATATGTGTTTTGAATTATCAGGACATTACCAATTAGAAATCAAAGGGCATCTGTATATGAATGAAAATGTATCTTTTGTGGGAATTTTAATGATAGGGAAACAGCCAAAAGAGAAGAAAGCCTTTGGCCTTCAGAAGCACACTGAATGTAGTGATATTTGTATTTAGTATTGATAATGTGGGCATTTAGAGATATAGACTATTGGGTATTCTTGCAAGGAATGTAACTGAAGAACAGGATAGGGTAGGATATAAACTACAACAGTACTAGTCTTGTGCTTCTTAGAATGTGAACATCTAACTTGGAATTAGTGCAGACTTCAAAGACAGAAGAGGTCATTTGAAATGTGGTCTGAAGAGGAGCTTGAGGGGCAGTTCTACAAGCTGTGAACAAACAAACAGCAAGGCTGGACTTATTCACCAAGAAAATTAATTGGTGATGAGGAAAGGAGTACAAAAAGGACACATACCTGCTGATAAACTGACCATACTCCAGTGGAAGACTAGGAATATTTGGATAGCACAAATTGGCCTGGATGGAACACAGAATTAGGTGGAAATGGCAGGAAGGGGTGGATCTCCGAAGACTTGGAGGAGCGAGGGTGAACATATCCAAACCATTTTGTAGAAAATTCTGAAAAAAGCTAATAAAAATGAAAATAAAATTGATCATTGTTAAGGAAAATGTATAAACAGAGTGTTTTCTATGTTTGGAAGAGAAATTGGAATAACATATTAAGCATGAAGTTATGCAGAAGAAAACTGCAGCTTTCTTTTGGAGCAATAAAATTCTTTCAGAAAAAAATGCAATTAAAATAAAACAGCATAGTACTAGATAGGAGAACACTTAGTCAAAACTGATATGCAGGAAGAAAAAAAGTATTATCTCAAGGTTTAACATTTTATAAATAGGAGACTACTACTCTCTTTAGTAGTGTGTAAACAAATAGGGCATTTTAGAAGAGAAAGGATGGTATGTTTTAAATGAATCTCTCTTTATATTTGCTCTTCCATATAGCAGCCGCCATAGGTGAATAGAGGAATGAGCAAGATTAATTAATTCTACTCTCTTTAAGATACATGCAGAAGGCATGATATGAACAATTTCTTCCAGAATGAAACATTTCTTTCATATGAAAGAGAGAGGTTCATGGGACTGTGACTGAATTGTTGCAACTATAGACAGATTTTGTTGTTGGGTAGTGCTATGTGAATGAACAGAAACCATATAATGTGTGCATATTGTTACAGGAGACTTAGATTGGCTTGCATGATAGAGGCTAGGTAGTTCAACCACACCTGTCTCCTATGCTTTGGCAGAGAATTTGGAAGTTGCTCAGATGAAGAAGCCAAGTACATCATCACTCCTGATCCAGAATTGACTGCCTAGAGCATCTTTAGAGGGCAGCTGGTAATGAGTCTGTTGGAAAGCCAAAGACACTGCTCTATTATGTTAGTTCTAATTACACTGACTGGGAAAGAAGTGAACGTATCAAAGTTCACATTGTGCCTTTTTATACAAGATGGAACATGCCCACCCTCTTCTTGTCTCAGTTAATGTCTCTAGAAATGAGCCTGGGCAGCTCTGCGTGCCTTCTGTGTGCCAGCCCTGTCTAGAGACATTTGCCCTGCAGACTGATCAGCACTTGGAGGAGCTCTCCGCCATCTTTGCTCCCAGACGCTGGACAGATCTGACAGGCAGAGCCAGGTACACAGACATATCCCGAGTCTAACATCACTTGGGTCTCAGCCTGTCAGGCTTCTGCCTGCACCCAGGGCCTGGGCAGATGTGCCGGCCAACTGTGTGCCAGCCCTGTTGTGGAACATTTGGCCTACAGACTGATCAGCACTTGGAAAAGGTCCCGCAGCATCCCCCATCTTCACTCCCTGAAGGAGCAGATGGGCAGCACCAGGTTCACAGAGACAACCAGAGTATAATATTGCTTGGGTCAATAAACACCAGGGCTCCAATGGCACCCAAGAGACGGGCAGCACATTAGCAATCTATGCCAGGGGAAACCCAGTCATCCAGTGGTACAGAAATATCCTTACAGGATCACAGGAGGTTCAAGCACTAGCCAGTGACAACAAGACCAATTAACACAAGAAATAACCAGATGGCAAAAGGCAAATGTAGGAACCTAACTAACAAAAATCAAGGCAATATGGCAGTATCTGAAACCAATTCTCCAACAACAGCAAGTCCTGGATACCCCAATACACCAGAAAAAAAACAAGATTTGGATTTAAAAATGACTGGTCATGATGCTGTTAGAGGAACACAAGAAGGACATAAATAAATCTCTTAAAGAAATACAGGGAAAATAGATCAAAAGGTAGAAGCCCTTACAAGGAAAACACAAAATCATTTAAAGAAATTCAGGAGAATATGAGTCAAAAGATAAAAACCAATAAGGAGGAAAGACAAAAATCACTTAAAGAAATACAGGAGAACTTGGGTCAACAGGCAGAAGTCATGATAGAGTAAACACACAAATCTCTTAAAGAAATACAGGAAAACATAAACAAGTGAAGGAAATGAGCAAAACCATCCAGGATCTAAAAACAGAAGTGGAAACAACTAAGAAATCACAAAGGGAGACAACTTTAGGAAAACCTTGGGAAGCCATCAGGGGCCATAGAGGTAAATATCAACAACAAAATATAAGAGATAGAAGAAAGAATCTCAGATGCCAATGATACCATAGAAACCACTGACACAACTGTCAAAGAAAATGCAAAATGCAAAAAGCTGGTAACCCAAAACATCCAGGAAATCCAGGAAACAATGAGAAGACCAAACCTAAGGATTATAGGTATAGATGAGAGTGAAGATTTACAACTTAAAGGGCCAGCAAATATCTTCTACAAAATTATGGAAGAAAACTTCCCTAACCTAAAGAGATGCCCATGAACATACAAGAAGCCTACAGAACTCCAAACAGACTGGACCAGAACAGAAATACCTCCAGTCACATAATAAAACCCCAAATGTACTAAACAAAGAATTTTAAAGGCAGTAAGAGAAAAAGGTCAAGTAACATATAAAGGAAAACCTATCAGAATTACACCAGACTTCTCACCAGACACCATGAAAGCTGGAAGATCCTGGGAAGATCTCATGCAGATTCTAAGAAAGTCAAGAGAGACAAAAGCCAGCCAAGACTACTGTACCCAGAAAAACTCTCAATCACCATAGATGGAGAAACCATGACATTCCATGACAAAACCAAATTTATATATTTCCACAAACCCAGCCCTACAAAGGATAATAGGTTTAAATAGGAGGGAAACTACACCCTGGAAGAAGCCAGATAGTTACCTTCTTTTATTAAACCCAAAAGAAGATAACCACTCAAATATAAAAAAAATCATCAAAAATGACAGGAAGTAATAATCACTATTCCTTAATATCTCTTAACATCAATGGACTCAATTACCCAATAAAAAGCATAGACTAACAGACTGGATACTTTAAAAGGACCCTACATTTTGCTGCATACAGAAAACACACTTCAGTGTCAAAGACAAACACTACCTTAGAGTAAAAGGCTGGAAGACAATTTTACAAGCAAATGGTCTCAGGAAACAAGCTGGATTAGATTTTCAACTTAAAGTCATCAAAAGAGACACGGAATGGCACTCCTTGCTGGTAAAAGGAAAAATCCACCAAGAGGAACTCTCACTTCTGAACATCTATGCTCTAAAAGCAAGGGTACACTCATTCGTAAAAGAAACTTTACTAATACTCAAAGCACATATTGCACTTAACACAATAATTGTGGGTGACTTCAACACTCAACTCTCCTCAATGGACCAATCAGGAAAACAGAAACTAAACAGGGACACAGTGAAACTAGTTGAAGCTTTGGACCAATTGGATTTAATATAGATATAGATATAGATATAGATATAGATATAGATATAGATAGATATAGATATAGATATAGATATAGATATAGATATAGATAGATAGATATATGTATATGTATATATATATAGATAGATAGATATAGATATATAGATATAGATATATATGTATATATACACATACATATATATGTGTGTGTGTGTACACACACACACACACACACACACACACATATATATATATATATATATATGTATGTATGTATGTGTATAGAACATTTCATCCAAAAGCAAAAGAATATACATTTTTCTCAGCACTTCATGGTACCTTCTCCAAAATTGATTATATAATTGGTCACAAGACAGACCTCAACAAATATAAGATCGAACTAATCCCATGCCTCCTATCAGATCACTATGGAATAAGAGTGATCTTCAATAGCAACAAATACAAGAGAAATCCTGCATACACATGGAAACTGAACAATACTCTACTCAATAACACCTTGGTCAAGGAAGAAATAAAGAAAGAAATCAAAGACTTTTTAGAACTTAATGAAAATGAAGGCACAACATACTCAAATTTATGGAACACATTGAAAGCAGTGCTAGAGGAAAACTCATAGCCCTAAGTGCCTCCAAAAATAAACTGGAGAGAGCATACACTAGCATTTTAACAGCACACCTGCAAGCCCTGGAACAAAAAGAAGCTATTTCACCCAGGAGGAGTAGAAGACAGGAAATCATCAAACTCAGGGCTGAAATCAATTGAGTTGAAACAAAGAGAACCATACAAAGAATCAACAAAACCAGGAGGTGGTTCTTTGAGAACATCAACAAGATATATAAACCCTTAGCCAGACTAACCAAAGGGCACAGAGACAGTATCGAAATTAACAAACTTAGAAATGAAAAGGGGGATAAAACAACAGAAACTGAGGAAATTCAAAAAATCATCAGATCCTACTACAAAAGCCTATACTCAACACAACTGGAGATTCTGGAGGAAATGGACAATTTCCTAGACAGATACCAAATACCAAAATTAAATCAGGATCAAATAGATCGTCTAAACAGTCCCATAACCCCCAACATACTGATTCAACATATTCCCCAACAAAATCCCAAAAACTCAGTTCTTCATAGAGTTAGAAAGAGCAATTCTGAAATTCATCTGGAATAACAAAAAACCCAGGATAGCTAAAACTATTCTCAACAATAAAAGAACTTGTGGGGAAATCAGTATCCCAGACCTCAAGAAATACTACAGAACAATAGTGTTAAAAACTGCATGGCATTGTACAGTGACAGACAGGTGGATCCATGGAATAGAATTGAAGATCCAGAAAAGAACTCACACAACTATGAACACTTGATCTTCAACAAAGGAGCTGAAAACATTCTGTGAAAAAAAAGATAGCCCTTTCAACAAATGGTGCTGGTTCAATTTGAGGTCAGCATGCAGAAGAATGCGAATTGATCCATTCTTATCTCCTTGTACTAAGCTCAACTCCAAGTCGATCAAGGATGTCCACATAACACCATACACACTGAAACTAATAGAAAAGAAACTAGGGAAGAGCATTGAGCACATGTGCACAGGGGGAAAGTTCCTGAACAGAACACCAATAGCTTATGCTCTAAGATCAAGAATTGACAAATGAGACCTAATAAAATTACAAAGTTTCTGTAAGGCATAGGACACCATCTGTCTTAGTCAGGGTTTCTATTCCTGCACAAACATCATGACCAAGAAGCAAGTTGGGGAGGAAAGGGTTTATTGAGCTTACACTTCCAGCTGTTCATTACCAAAGGAAGTCAGGACTGGAACTCAAGCAGGTCAGGAAGCAGGAGCTGATGCAGAGGCCATGGAGGGATGTTACTTACTGGCTTGCTTCCCCTGGCTTGCTCAGCCTGCTCTCTTATAGAACCCAAGAATACCAGCCCAGAGATGGCACCGCCCACAAGGGGCCCTCCTTCACTTGATCACTAATTGAGAAAATGCCCCACAGCTGGATCTCATAGAGGCACTTCCCCAAGTGAAGCTCCTTTTCCTATGATAACTCCAGCCTGTGTCAAGTTGACACACCAAACTCGCCAGTACACCATCAAAAGGACAAAATGGCAGCCAACAAATTGGGAAAAGATCTTTACCAACCATTCATCAGAGGACTAATATCCAATATATACAAAGAACTCAAGAATTTAGTCCACAGAGAACCAAATAACCCTATTAAAAAGTGCGGTACAGAGCTAAACAAAAAATTTTCACCTGATGAACTTCAGATGTCTGAGAAACACCTTAAAATGTTCAACATCATTAGTCATTAGGGAAATGCAAATCAAAACAACCCTGAGATTTCAGCTCACAACAGTCAGAATGGCTAAGATTAAAAACTCAGGAGAAAGCAGGTGTTGGAGAGGATGTGGAGAAAGAGGAACACTCCTCCACTGCTGGTGGGATTGCAAGCTGGTATAACCACTCTGGAAATCAATCTGGTGGTTCCTCAGAAAATTGGGCATGACAATTCCAGAGAACCCTGCTATACCACTCTGGGCATATACCCAGAGGATTCCTTGGCATGCAATAAGAACACATGCTTCACTATGTTCATAGCAGCCTTATTTATAATAGCCAGAAGCTGGAAAGAACCAAGATGTTCCTCAATGGAGGAATGGATACAGAAAATGTGCTATATTTACACAATGGAACACTACTCAGCAATTAAAAACAATGAATTCATGAAATTCTTAGGCAAATTGTTGGAACTGGAAAATATCATACTAAGTAAGGTAACTCATCACAAAAGAACACACATGGAATGCAGTCACTGATAAGTGGATATTAGTGCAGAAGCTCTGAATACGCAAGACACAACCCACATATCAAATCATTCCTAAGAAGAAGGAAGGAGAGGGCCCTGGTCCTGCAAAGGTTTGATGCAGCATTGTAGGGGATTACCAGAACAGAGGAGTAGGAGGGTGTTGATTGGTGAACAGGCAGAGGGAAGAAGGCTTATGGGTCGTATGGGGAGGGGGGAACTGGGAAAGGAAAAATCATTTGGAATGTAAACAAAGAATATAGAAAATATTTTTTTAAAAAAATGAAAAAAAAAATCTAGTATCTGAGTGGTTTTGTAAACTTGACACGATTGACTCATAAGACACATATAGGCATCTCTGCATTCATACTTTCGTTGCACATGAGCATGTATGCATACCCCCACACACATGCATGTGTGTGTGTGTACACATACACACATTTGCACACATACAAATTCCATAAATACATCAAACACATGAAACTGTAATATATAAGCAGAAGATCTGTAAGGGGAGAAAAAAACTAAAACAAAGCATTATGTGTCACAAACCCTCTAAAAATATTATTGAATTAATTTTGTTATCCATGTTGCTGGCTATGGTTCTCTTTCCCTGTCTGTCTCTCTCTGCCCCCACCCCACCTCTCTCTCTCTCTCTCTCTCTCTCTCTCTCTCTCTCTCTCTCTCTCTCTCTCCTCCTCCTCCTCCTCCTCCTCCTCCTCCTTTCTCCTCTCACTCTTACTCTCCATCTCTTCCCCTCTCCCTCTAAATCTCTCCATCTCCCTCTCCCTCTCCTCTCTCTCTGTCCCTCCCTCTCTCCCCCATCTCTTGGTTTTCTGTTTGCTTGATTGGTGTTTTCTATTCTATCTTTTATTTTTATTTTTCAAATTCTACTTTATTATTTTTAGATTCCTGCCTGTTTTCTAATGAGAGAAAGAAAGAATGTGGATTTGGGGTAGTAGGGAGAATCTAGGAGGAATTGGGGCAGGGAAACCATAATCAAGATATGTTGAGTGAAAAAAATATATTTTCAACTTAAAAATTGGCCTTAAAAAGAATAAGATGTCAAGTGTATTTTGATCAATATTGATAGGGGAGGCCTAAGTCACTGAGGTTATGGTGTAATCCCTGGAAAGATAGTCTTAAATTGTAGGAGAAAGTAGCTGAGCAGGCCAGTAAGGAACAAACCAATTAACAGCTTTCCTTCTTGACTTCTGCTTTAGTTTCTGCATCTAGGTTCCTGCCTTGAGTGCCTTCCTAGACCTTTCTTAGTGATAGAGAATGACCTATACCCTACTCCCTGTATCCCCAAGAATTGTAGGTTGAAATGAACACATTCATTCCCAAGTTGGTTTTGTCTTGGTAGTTTTTTATTTTGTTTTGTTTTGTTTTGTTTTTTTCTACATTCTTTGTTTACATTCCAAATGATTTCCACTTTCCTGGTTCTCCCCCTCCCCATAAGTCCCATAAACCCTCTTCCCTCTGCCAGTTCCCCAATCAACCCCCTCCCACTTCTCTGTCCTGGTAATCCCCTACATTGCTGCATTGAGCCTTTCTAGGACCAGGGCCCTCTTCTTCCTTCTTCTTGGGAATCATTTGATATGTGAATTGTGCCTTGTGTATTCAGAGCTTCTGTGCTAATACTTATCAATGACTGCATTACACGTGTGTATTTTTGTGATTAGGTTACCTCACTTATGATATTTTCCAGTTCCAACCATTTGCCTAAGAATTTCATGAATTCATTGTTTTTAATTGCTGAGTAGTATCCAACAGAGGGCTAATATCCAATATATACAAAGAACCCAAAAAGTTAGACTCCAGAGAGCCAAACAACTGAATTAAAAAACGGGGTACAGAGCTAATCAACGAATTTTCACGTGAAGAACCTTGAATGGCTGAGAAGCACCTTAAGAAATGTTCAACATCATTAGTCATTAGGGAAATGCAAATCAAAACAACCCTGAGATTTCACCTCACACCAGTCAGGATGACTAAGAATAAAACTCAGGAGCCACAGGTGCTGGCTAGCATGTGGAGAAAGAGAAACACTCCTCCACTGCTTGTGGGACTGCAAGATGGTACCACCACTCTGGAAAACAGTCTGGTGGTTCCTCAGAAAACTGGGCATGAAACTTCTGGAAGACCCTGTTATACCACTCCTGGGCATCTACCCAGAAGATTCCCTGGCATGCAATAAGGACACATGCTCCACTATGTTCATAGCAGCCTTATTTATAATAGCCAGAATCTGGAAAGAACCCAGATGTCCCTCAATGGAGTAATGGATACAGAAAATGTGCTATATTTACACAACGGAATTAAAAACAATTCATGTCTTGGTGTTTTATCATAGCAATAGATACCTAAGGAAAATAGCATGGATCTGAAAGAATCAATAGAAATTTCTCTAGCAAACATAGCGTAATATCTCTGGGTTCACCTCTGAGCAAGAAAAACAAATCCACCAAACATTCAGAAAGAAAGTTATCAGGAAACAGAACATAAAAATGTTTACAGATGCAGTGTGTTATTATTTGAGAAATGGATTGGTGAATGAAATGGATTTCAGGTTCCTGAGCATTATTGGGAAGGTTTCCTGGCAGGAAAAGATACTTGTTTTATAATGTTCCCTGTTTATGAATGAAAACCATAGGGACCATTGCCTAATAACCATTTGATTCTTTTTTAAAGATCATCTTCTCATTAGAAATTGGTTTTAAAATATTTCTTTAACGTTAGTGTAGAAAGTTTTTATTAATGATTTTAATATACTTACCCCATTTCTACGTTTTTTAAAATTCCCTTATCCTTTCTACAGCATATTGAAAATGTGCAAGAAGACCCTGACAAACACACATGAAATTATGCCTTTTTATATGCTAGAACAAATACAATTGATTTCTCTACATTATTAAAGAAAACTAAGCACTCTAATGTTCTTTTATCAGCATGTCATGTTTCTCGTGTGTTTATGATGGGTAGATCAATACTTTATTACAGGAAGGGCTTCTTATCAATGTCATTTAAAAATGACAACCATGGGATGTAAAACAATGAGATATTTCCTGTCCCCTTTCTAAGCTGATTCTAAAATGAGCAATTTTAGTAAGACTTAGATTTTTGCTCATAAATTTTATATTACTTTTCCCTTCTGTTGAAAAGCCTCCAATATTTGCCAAGTAAATGAAAACTTAAAAATGAAGCTTGTCAGATTTTAAATGAATCACTCCCCTGTGATATATCTAATTATAATATATTTATATACATAGCTCTGAAAACATGCATCCACTGATCAGTGGCTGATTAAAGGCACAAAAGTGCTCAAAGTTGCTGAAATATAAAATAGCAAGAAAAAGTTCCCTGTGAGGGAGCTTGTCTCAAGAATGATTATAATACAAGTCAGTTGGCATGGAAACAAATGGCATAGTAGACAGGCATGTCTTATCATGTACTAATGGAGTTCACAATGCCACACCTACTTGAAAGTTTGAAAAGCAGCCCATGTCCGCGAAATGTATAGAAGGTATGTCACTTTGCTCAGTATGGCTGTTCTACATGTTTCAATATCATCTTCAGGATGATCCATTTCCAGGAAAATTAATAGTTATGAAGAAATCAGTGAAGGCTGAGTTTATTCAGCTCTTTGAGAGGCCAAACTGGCAAAGGTAAAGTGCTGGTGTAGGACACTCACAGGTTTTATATGTGTTATTTTTATATAATTTTCCTAGAGAGCATATCAAATCCTTTAAGACTGTTTAGATAAGACTCTCGTGTGCCTTTCGTAAGTGAGTGCCTCCCTGAAAGGGATAGACAAATTCAAAGAACAGTTTCAAAGAGCTTTTGACAATTATGTGTACTCATGCCATTCTGAAGTCATCAAACATACATACAAGTAGCATTATACAAACTGAATAGGTTATTTCTAAGCATGTGTGTGTATGTATACATATGTATACATATATATGAACACAACGATTAATGGAAAAAAGGCTGTACGTTTGAAAGGGAGAATGAGGAATAAAGGGGATGGAGAAATGTGTCTACATTATAATCTAAAAGCAATGTATAGAGAAAAAGAACCCTCCTAGCTACCTGGTGGGAGAAACTGTCAAGACAATAGCTTTAAGGAAATTTCCATTTTATTTGTGTTATATGGACACAACTACTAATAGAGAAATGGAGCAAATACAAAAAAAATAACAATATTCAGTTCGGTATCAAGAAGAGGATTTCAATGTATGAAGGAAACACTGTAAGGTGATACGGAGACTGTGTATTTGTGCATTCAGGACATGCACAAACACCAAGACAGCCCATACTTCTTGTTGAGCTGCCCAGTCTTCTTATAGCAAATCTGAAGACAAAATGTAAAGAGGTGATGCTATAAATTCATTTAGAAAGAACCAGACATTCTGTCAGGACCTTTCAGTGCTTCTAGAAGCAAGTGGAAAAGCTACTTCAAATATTGCCATGAAAATTGGACAGCATAACCTCTTATTTCATTCCCTATGACCAACAAATAAATATTTATAGTGCTGTAGAGCAGTGAAATGGCTAATAGACGTTTTTCATTATAAGTGACCTTAAGAATGACCAAATCTCAGTTACGATTTGGGAGAAAATGAAGGTCGGAAAGATCAAATGACTTGCTCAAGTTCATCGCACAGCTATTTAGAAGTGAGAATAGACGCAGAAAATGTGTCTTCACTTACAGTCTCGTAATGCTATTTATACTGATAAACCAAATTTCAATCTCCAAGGAGAAAAATTATTTTGGCCCTTTCATAGAGTATAAGACATATTGACATAAACACATAGCTATGCACTTACTTAAATTGGATACAATCTGAAAATATATCAAACATAAAATTTAAGGCTATATTTTTGAAAATAAAATGTCCAAATGCTTGGTGGAGCAGTTATATTTCCTTTGGCGCATGATAATTAGATTAAATAGCAACAAGCAATGTTAAATATTGACAGAACATGTTTTAAATTTTTCATTATTTTTAATTACATTTCACTTTATGGAGTAGGAGCATGCCATGGCAATATGTGAAGGTCAGAAAACTACTTGGTGGAAATCAGTTCTCTCCTATCATGTGGGACACAGGAATAAAATTCACATTGTCAGGTGTGGAGGAAGGTGCCTCTTTCTGCTGAGCCACATCCTTCAGGACCTAATAATTCTAATTTTGATGATCTCTGTACAGTCTTTTTCATATTTTGGTGTTAATTGGACCTATGCTAGTGTTTTGATTTTTCTTATCTAGACTTGAATAATGTATATCATATATTAAGAATTGCACATGACCATAGTTACTGATAGCATGCTACAAAAATATAGTTATTTATAGAGCATCAGAACATACATAAATTAGTCATACAGTCCTTTTCTCAAGAATGTCAACATTTGGCTTTGAAGGATGAAACTCTTGGGGTCAAGGTCACAAGCTGAGGAACATGGGAGAAATTCCAAAGCAGCTGCTTGCTATAAGCGAGTATGTGGAAAATAAGCAGATGACTTCAATTTACTTTGTCATTACTCACTCTATTCCTGACACTGTCATGATACACAGACACACAGGCACACAATCACACACATACAGACACACACACACACACACACAGAGACACACTCATAGAGAGAGATACACACAGACACATACAGACAGACAGATACATATACACCTCAAGAAGTTCACAGTTATAGTCCCACATGACTTATATTGAAAACACAATATGTCAATGTCAAAACAGATTTGCAGAAGAAGGTGTTAGTTGATAGATTACATACACACATTCTAAGTAAAGATGTGTAAGTATTCACCTTGGTTTCCCCAAGGCAGATGGACATCCCTAGGTGCTGGTTTGCCATTTTTTAAACGAAAAATATCTAAAGTATGGAATATTAAAGCTGTTATTACCAAGCCTCAAACATGCTCATGACTTGACAAGGAAAAGTCAGATTTTACTACTTTTCTCATATCATTTTTGTTTTATTAACAAATAGTAGCCTTATATTCAGTAAATAGATTGTGATATTTTGATAAAGGAACACACTGTACAAATAGCATAGTTAATTGATGTGTCCAACAAATCTTAAATTTGTTTGTATGTATGGTGATGTTAGGAATATGTTCTTATGGAATTCTGAAGAGTTAAATTTAGTATTACCATGTGAGTCCACATCCTCACTTTTAGTATCGAAAGAAGTTGAAATAAGTGTTTGAATATTTGCATAATAACCAGAACCTAAAAGTAATTTAAGTATTCAATACTAGACAAAGAAAATGTATTATACATAATAAATTTTTATACCACTTTAATAATAGTCATTTTGCATAAAAGTATGGATATTGTAGGATTCTTCATAATATATAAAAGAAAGGAATATAGACTTGAAACATTTTATGTACTTCAGCTTTTGATTAAATAATAGAAAATATTCTAAGACTGCATGTTTTTCCTTCTAAACATTAAAAATAGTTTTATAAAATATGAAATAATATCCATCTCTCAGGTTAGTACTAGGGTTGTTGATAACGTTCACTCTAATATATACTGATATTTTATGAGGTTATGTAGGGGGGGTCCCATAGAGTACACAAAAAGTACTATTTTCATACATAGTACAGATACTTTTATTTCTACCACCTAAAGAGTTTAAAGGCGTAATTTTGAAATAATTGATATATGTTTTCTTCTAAAAACATTAGCTTTGTGAATATAATTAAGGATTTTGGCAAATATAGATAGATATGGAACAACTCTCCTCAATGAAATATTCATGACTTTGATTCATAGTCAGTTACACAAAAGTAATATCTTCAGACTTGCAGAATATGATGCTAGGGCATGCATTCTTATTCAGCTACTTTTAAACACAGACAAAACATCAAGACTCATCTATATCCCCTGAATCTAGATGTAGAGTGTAATTGTGAATAATTATTCATAATTATTCAACCTTAATGCACCTGCAATGTTTACTATATATGAGGCACAAAAGAAAAAGTTCTCAGAGATAGTGGAATAAATAGAAGGAAGGCCCAGTCTGCTTTCATGAATATTGGTATGTGTGTACAGTGGTTTCATGCATGAACAGTTCAGAAATTGACGTTTGATTTCTCTCTTTAAAGCTATCTACCTTAATTTTAGAGTGTGAGTCTCTCAACGAACTGGGAGCTCAGGGATTAACTCGTCTTTAGGACCAGTGATATCTTAAGATCCTCCCTGCTCAGGATTCTAAGATTTGGCTTATATGCAGGCTTTACTAAACCTAGTAGTACCTGGTGTACACTTTTCATTGGATACAGGGTCTGAACACTTATGCAAGCCATACTGTAGCACCAGAATCCCCAATTTAGTAACAAACAAAAATACCAATTCATAGCTGGGAAACCTTGTAATAAATCTACCATTTCATTGGACATTTCATTAACAGAATGATCATGCATACATATTACAGTCCAAGAGAATTAAAACTAATTGAAGTAAAAGGCCAAATTAGACATAAATGATCTTTCACAAACATTTTTTAAGAGTCGCTGCCAACAAATATACATTGTTAGACCTTCCTGAAGAGTTCTTAATCTCTAGAGCACCACCATTCACATTGATTTCTGAACAGAAAAAAACATATAGTTTGATTAGACTTTTTCCACATAAAGCTTAAAGTAAATCATCTTGTATTTAAAGTAGAAACTTGGTATAATTTAATAATGAGAGTGCAGCTCTTTCAAAGAAGTGCTTCTGCCAGGTGATGCTAAGAGTAATTTTCATATTTCATGTCAATAAATAGATAAAATCGGGGACAAAAACTGAACAAAAATAACCTTTTACCAAAGTAGGTTTGTGTTGTGACAATATTCTCTTTTAACGTGTATTCTCCAATAGTAATATAAGTTGCAAATAAGAAATGTAAAATTTGAACCTAGCTGTCCTGGAACTCACTCTGTAGACCAGGCTGGCCTCAAACTCAGAAATCCACCTGCCTCTGCCTCCCAAGTGCTGGGATTAAAGGCGTGCGCCACCACCCACCACTACCCAGCCTTCCATCCTTTTCTTTCCTTTACTTGATAATCTTTGTGCACTGAGTTTAGATGTATGAACATCTGTATTCATATACCTAAACAATAAGACATCCCAGTGTCCTGAGTCTCAAAATAATTGTTTATTCTGCTGTCTTTTGGCTTCAACAGAAGAATTCATCTGCTCTATAATTGAAGCCTACATGTGGTTTTAGTTTGAAAATTTTAAAATTCAATTTACTGATCATTAGGATCATTATTGTATGTTTATTATATCACATTATTATATAATAAGGCATACCAAGACTGTAATCCTAAGTATGAGTTAACTGACACTACCTGTTAAACTTCTGATATAATTTATAGTCATGAATCCTAGGAGGTTTTACACACAATAGTCTATTTCTGGGTTTGTAATAAGTGTTGATTATATAGAATGGTTTTCTTACAGCTCTTGATATCTACAGTAACACTAAATACTGTCTAATACATTAAAGTCCAAAATTTAAAAATAATCACTAGTTTTAATTACCTTTAGATAGCATAAAGCAAACAGTGGTTGTATCTATTCAGAAATTAGAATGAAGTGTTCATATAAATAAGGGAAAAAATTGACAAATAGGGTCATTATAACTTTAAAAACTTTTAAAATATCTATTTATTTTGAATATCAATATATTTAGAAAGGAACATATTTTTCTTTTATATAAATATACATAAATTAGAGTTCTATTTATATTGTTTGTAGAAAGAAGGCTTATAATGATAACATTGCCTTGATTATTCTAAAGTTCTCAAGCAAATTGAGTTTGTAGCCTCACTGAAATAACACAAACATTTTTGTACACGAGATAGAAATTGACTAATAGAGTCATTGATGTTTCAGATATGTATCCTGACTGTTTTACATATTTGGAAAGGAATGTTTTTTCTTTTTTATGTAAATATAGATAAAATAGAGTAATACTTCATGTTGTTTAGAAAGATTACTGATGATAAAAATATTGGCCTGAGAGCTCCTCAACCAGTTTAAAGCAAATAGCATTTATATCTCCACCCAAATCACATGGAAGTTAGTGTTCAGTAGATAAAAATTGATTAATAGAGTCATTATATCCCTGAAATAATTGAATACTTATCTTGAGTAAGTTGTATATTTTGAAAACATGTTTTCTCCTTAATAAAAATAGAGTAATACTCTGGATTGTTTGGAAAGATGGCTCATAATGAAAAAATTTCAAAATATTTGAATTTTTTTGAGTTAACAATCAGGAATAAAAATGGGGCATATGGAACTGATTCTCTTTGTCCCTAGAAACTGACACAGTGGGAATAACTATGATAAAAAGTTGATTGTACAAAGTCTGGTTTCTTTCCATCTTTCTGAGATAAGTGTCCTTGTCTTCAGGGAAGAGAGTATCTACATAATTAGCTCCAGTCCTGCTCCAACTGCTGTCCTTCCTCAAGGCAGGGGAGGACGTGATACTAGTCAATAACTGTAGATGCTTAAGAGGGCTGGCAACTGTTACAGTGGATTTTCAATCAGAGTGTTGTTTCCTTCCTTCGATATCTTTCTTTGCCCTTATAGTTGTTTCATTCTTTGTATTAAAGATACACTAGCTAGAAGAATGACATAAGACCATAATGAAAGACGTTGATCAAATCTATTAGGCGCCTTGATAAATGCTTTAAAATGCAGATATTTTACATTCTTGTTATAATTTAATTATAGCATTTCTCCATTCTCTTTACCCCTTCAGATATTTTTAAAATTTAGAAATGTTTCATATCAATTCAAACATTGGATTAAGATTAATGATCTGGCTTAATTAGTCCATCTTAGCAATGGGAAGTCCAATTGATGACCTTTTTATTCTGGATCTCAAAATTTAGAATTTTTCCAGCTGAAACCAATAATATATGTTTTTGTATAGCTCAACAAAATTTAATTCATGTTTCTGATAAGTACTGAGAATAATATGTGAACTCCATAATCGTCACATTTTGGATGAAGTGTGGTGTGTATCTTGTGTTGTTAAAGACAGTAGAGTCAAGCAGTTTTTAAATGTGGTAACAAATCAGAGTAGCCTCGATTGATTTTAAAAGATTATGATATAGGCATAGCACTGGGAGTTTGAGGCCCGCTTGTTCTATAAAGCAAGTTCCAGGACATTCAGGGTACATAGAAAGACTGTCTCAAAAAGGAAAAAGAAAAGAAAAGAAACAAATAAGATGATTCTAAGATCAAAACCTCAGGTGACAGCACATGTTGGCAAGGATGTGGAGTAAAAAGTACACTCCTCCATTGCTAGTGGGGTTGCAAACTGGCAGAACCACTCTGGAAATCAATCTAGAAGTTCCTCAGAAAATTGAAAATAGATCTAACTGACGAACGAGCTATACCACTCTTGGGCATATAACCAAAAGATGTCCCATCATGCCACAGGGGTACATGTTCCACTATGTTATAGAAGCCTTGTTTGTGAGAGCCAGAACTGGAAACAACTCAGATTCCCCACAACAGAAGAATGGATGCAGAAAATGTGGTTCATTTACACAGTGGAATACTACTCAGCTATTATGAACAGGGACATCATGAGTTTTGCAGGCAAATGGATGGAACTAGAAAATATCACCCTGAGTGAAGTAACTGACCCAAAAGGATATGCTTGGTATGTACTCACTAATATGTGGATAATAGCCAGAAAATTACAGAATACTCAGGATACAATCCACAGAACTCAAGGTTAACAGACCGAAGAGCCAAAGTGAGGATGCCTGAATTCCACTTGAGAGGGAAAAGAAATCAATCTTGGGGGTGGGGGGCAGAAGGAGGGAATGACCTGGATGGGAGAGGAGACAGGAAGGGGAAAGGGAAACATGATTAAATATTGGGGTCGGGGAGACAGGATTGAAGCCCTGAGGGCAAGCAGAAAGGATGGAAACAGGCAACTTCTGGAGGTAGGAGATCAGTAGACCCTCTAGAATATACCAGAGTCCTTGAGGTGAAAGACCCTCAGGAATCAAAGGGAGGGACCTTAAAGGAATTAACCAACAGTAGGAAGAGGGAACTTGTAGAATCTACATCCAGTAGAAAGATGGAGTATCAAATGGAGGGATGGGGTGGCCATCCCACAGTCAAAAATTTCTGACCCAGAATTGTTCCTGTCTAAAAGAAATGCAGGGACAAAAACGGAAAGGAGATTGAGGGAATGGAGGCCAAGTGACCAGCCCAAATTGGGATCAAGCTCAAAGGGAGGCTCCAAGGCCTGACACTGGTGCTGATGCTATGGTGTACTTACAGACAGGAGCCTAGCATGGCTACTCTCTGAGAGGCCCAACAAGCAGCTGAAGGTGTCAGATGCAAATACTTACGCCCAACCAATGGATAGAAGCCAGGAACCCCTGTGGCTGAATTAGGAAAAAGCTGGAAGAAGCTGAAGAGGAGGGCAACCCCATAGGAAGACCAGCAGTCTCAACTGATCTGGATGCCTGAGATCTCTAGGGCACTGCCTGGTGAAGGCACTCCCTGCTCAGTGAAAGAAGACACACCTAATTCTTGAGAGACTTAAGGCCCCAGGGAGGGAGCGGGCAGGTCTGCTGAAGTGGGGGTGGCAATGTGATGACAGCCTCTTGGAGGGGGGTGGGTTGGAGGGGCGGGGAGGAGGAATTGGGTGGGGAATGGTAGGAGGGCAGCAGACCTGGAGGGGGATGAGAATTAGTCTGTAAAAAACAGATTAAAGAATTAAAAAGGAAAAGAAAAAGTAGTTGGAGTCCATGTATTAAAACTCTTTTACTAACTGGATCTAATGTGGAGGAGGCAAATTTGAGACACTCTAACCTAGAGATTTCTATTGATTTCTCACACATTTAAAAATTTAACTATTTTTTTCTTAACTAGGTAATTCTACTTATCCATATCTAAGTAAATCTACCTATTTGTGAATATAAGCATTTATGTCTGTATTCCTTTCAAAGCTAAATATATAATATTGTTTGTTTATATTTCTTTGGTTAAAGTGATTCATAAGAGCTTTAATAATATTAAGACAAATATTAGAAATACAAGTAGATTTTTCCATCTCACTTAAATTAAATTAAAATTGTTGCTCCTTGCATTTTTCTACAGATAGTCCATGCTTTTCCAACCTTCATGTTTTAGTTCCATTTTTATTGATTTGTTTTTGGAAAGTGTGACATACATACATTCACACACACACACACACACACACACACACACACTCTTCCTTAACCTTGTCAAACTTTTATTGATTTCTCTCTGCCTAACTGGTTTGATGAGTGGCTGATATATATGGATAGATTATGCATTGTGAGGTAAAGCAGTTCCAGCAAGAAAAAGACTGTATGTTCTCTCTCATATACAAATCCTAAATGTGAAATTTTATGATTTATGCCAGAAAGCGAGAACTGAGGTATTGTGTAGTTAACTTGTCTCTCTTTTACATACCCCCAGGAACTCCAGGGCTTGCTGAGGCAAGCTCATCTCTTTACATTATGAAAAGCCCGTGCCATATCTAGGAGTCCCCATTTCTGAATGATCTTCATCCCATGGCTTTTAAATTCTTTCGGCCTTGCCATCCTGAGCCTAGGAGGATGTTTCGTTTTGAGTCTGAGCATTCTAGAATCGTGACTCCCAGCACATTGGTCAAGTGGGAGCCTCTGATGAATCAGCACCCACAAAAGCAAACTTCTCTGTCTCAGAGTAATGGTAGTATTAGTCTATGGTAATAAACGTGAATATTTGGAAGCCAATTTGGTTACATTCCATTTAACAAAGCAATATATCAAGAATACGTTTTCCTCTAGGGATTGTGAACACGTTTGTAATAACAAGCTTGTTTACTCTTATGGAGTTGATGTGAAATATAGGCAGAAAGCTATTGGTTACACCCATAACAACTGTTCCTCTATTCTAGCAGTAGGCTTCTTGTTTGAGATGTTGCCATTGTAGCTTCCAGGGTCCACACATAAGAAAGACCTTTACTTTTTTTTCTTTTTTAGTCCTACAGACCAGATAGTACTTTCTGGCACTAAGAACTCTGCATAGCAAGGAGACTTCCAGCTCAGTTCCAGTCTAATTTATACCCAAAACATTTGACACCTTCTGTGATAGGATCTTACCATCTAGTCTTGGTGTGAAAACCAGAGCAATGGCCATAGCACGTATTGTTTCAGATCCTATGCTGGCTTTATGGCCCACAACTCATACATTGGCATCTCACAATATGGCACTAAGGTTGTGTTTAAGATTCTTTGGCTTCAGGGAGCAGTATTATTTACTCCTGAAGGAAACTTCTGTTTAAGCTGCTTTCTTTTACATTGTGTTTTAGTTAGTTTAGTTATATTATACAGTAGTAGGATTCCATGTGAACTTATATCACTCTTAGTTATGCCTGACTCCTATTCCTCTGCCTTTATCCTAGATTAAGTCTTTATTCTCCCAGTATTCCCTACATTTATTTTCATATTATTGCATTTTGCTTTCCCATATCCACCCAGCATGCATCTTCTATACACACAGACATCTGATGTTACATTTCTTGCTTCTTGGCCTTGATAAGTACCCATTTCAACTTAAATACATAAATCACAAAATTTTAAAGGTAGGATTTTTATATGAGAGAGGACATGCAGTGTTTTTTTCTTTCTTTCTAGTTTTGGCTTATCTAACTATGTATATTCCAAACAGATTTATCACCCACTCCTAAGGTAATGGTCACCAAACTAATTCTGTAACATGGCTGTTATAAATAAAGCAGCAAATAATATGATTATGTAGATATTATGGTTACCTAAAATAGCATTTGGATAAATGTCCAGGAGTGAAATAGTTGAGTTAATGATAGCTCTATTTACACTTTTTGAGAAATCACCATCTTATTTCTTAACTAATTTTTAATGGAAATTAAACCTAGGCATGTACTCTATTTTCTGGCTCTATCCTTAATTTCTTTTGTCTTTTGATTTTGAAACAGTATCTCACTAAATTGTCAATGCTACTTGAATTGAGTCTGTTGCCAAAAGCATACCTTGAACATGAAATATTTCTACCACAGCTTTTTGAATAGCTGGTATTATAGACCTGACCCACAATGTCATTTTAGTTCATTTTTGTACATGAACAGTTACAATATGTGCTATCTGTTGTTATGATCATGCCTAAAATATTTAAAGGTTCAAATAACTAACTTTATCTACTTATGATTGAGTAGTAAGTGGGCCTGAAATTTACAATCTGTTAGCGTGTACTTGGAAATGAAGATTGATGAGGAGGATGTTGTCTTCCAAATGGAATTTATAGATCTGATAGTGAGATATTCTATATCTAAAAGAAAAAATGCTTGGGAAGACTGTGGAAGTCATGTAAATGTGAACATCATTTTCAGTCATATAATAGAATTGGTGAGCATATCTTACAAACAGAATAAAACATAATCCTTCTGTGTTATAAGAAATAATCTATCAAATGTTGAAGCTGTAGTCTCACCCTTCATCTTTCATCATTCCTAATAAAAGACAATCTTCAACTCCTTCTTGGTTTTGCACTCAATATGTTATGAAGTATCTTTGTTTTGTTCATTCTTTATGAACTAAATGTTTTTCCATAGAAAAGCTACCTGCTCACACATATCTAATAATGATTAAGGAGATGTAATTAGTTGTAATGGCTATTCCTGGTTGTCAACCTGACTATATCTGAAATGAACTACAATCCAGAATTGGAAGGCTGACCTGTGATCCAGATCTTGAAGCTGGGAGGTATGTTTCTGGCCTTGATCTTGGTAAGAAGATCTTGAGGAATAGTGGCTATGAATTCCAGGAGACTAAGGAAAGGAGATCTCTGAGTTCAAGGTCATCCTGGCACCAAACAAGTGGTGGTAGTACACACCTTTAATCCCAGGAAACAAGTCTACAGATTTCTAAATTTAATGCCAATCTACAGAGCAATATCCAGGACAGCCAAGCTTAGGCAGTGAAGCAGTTGGAAAACAGAAAGCTAATGCTAATATAATGGAAGTAGGGGGCATGTTCCAACTCCTGCAATCTACAGAACTCGGCAGCTTCAGCCATGTGCCTCTGACTTTATAGTCAAGAGGAGAAGGAGACTACAGGGGTAATTGATTCTGGTTAGCTAGAGCTAAGGAATTTGTGATGATTAAGAAGAGACCAGTATTACTGAGGTGAAATCTTCTGGGAAGTATTTTCTGAGAGCATAAAGAAGATGTGTTCCAGAAATGGCCAAAATTGTACCTCATGCTACAGCTATACTTGGTAATGTGTAAGACTCATGCAGGTGGGACTGTCTCTGAAGGGATGAATGAGTCATGAATAACAGCTGAGGCTTGGCACTGTGAGAGGTCACAGAAGTCCATCCATTGAGAAGGTACAGCCTCAGTTGCAGTTGATGGCCCAGAACTGAAGGGGTCGTGGAAAGGAGTTGAGGCTTGTCACCATGAAGAGAGCATATGAGAGGCTACTGGTGAAGCCTAGTTGCAGTGGCAGATCACAGTGTATTGAGATGCCAGTACCATGGGATGATCACCAAGAATAGTAGTCAGTGGCAGTGGAGTGGATCAACCTGACCTTAGAGTGCAGAGGGCAGAGCTGGAGAAATAACACCAGCCATTTGGAGGAGCCCAGAAGATCATGTGTGGACATTGAAATAAGAACCTGTAACACTGAAGTTGCCTTGGAGACCCCAAGATTTTTGAGATGCCAGAGCCATAGGATATCTGCTGAGGAATGTTGCTAACAGGGACTGGAATGAGCCCAGGAGAAAGAAATTTGTTGCAGTCAACAAAGATGGAAAGGGAATTGGAGCTCTAAAGACCGCTTTGACATCAGACATGGAGATGCAGCATTTGGAGGTTGCCCAGCAGGTTTTCTGTCTTGCTTTGGGGATTAGAGTTAGATGATTAGATGGATCTCAGAAGAGAATTTGAAATTTGGACTTTTAACATTGTTGAGACTGCTATGGACTGGGGGCTTTTGAAGTTGCACTAAATGCACATTTTTATTATGCTATGGCAAGATATAGCCCTCATGGACTCATGTGTTTGAACAAGCCTATGGGGGCCAGAGAGTGGAATATGATGGTTTGTACATGTTTAGCACAGGGAGTGGCACTATGAGGAGGTGTGACCTTGTTGGAGTAGTTGTATCATTGTGTGTTTGGGCTTAACACCCTCATTCTAGCTGCCTGGAAGTCAGTATTCTGCTAGCAGTCTTCAGATGAAGATGTAGGACTCTCAGCTCTGATGTACCATGCCTGGCTGGATGCTCCATGTTCCCACTTTGATGATAATGGATTGGACCTCTGAACCGTAAGCCAGCCCCAGTTAAATGTTGTCCTTATAAGAGTTTCCCTGGTCATGGTGTTTCTTTAGAGCAATAAAACCCTAACTAAGACAGAAGTGTAAGTGTAATAAGTATTTACAGTCACAAAAAGAAGATGGGGAAAATATACTAGTCACTAGGCCATAACAATGAAGACATGATGTTTGTATTCTATTGTTATGTTCATAAAAAGAGAAAGATGTTTTGGAGAATATGGTATACTGCAGTATGGGGAAGGGGGTGCCTAGGTGGGGCGATGCCTAGCCATCCCTTGCCTGGAGGGACCAGATGCACACAGACATGGTATAGAATAGAGTTTATTCAGGGCAGAGGATGGGAGTTAATGGGATAGTGGAGGCCAAGAAAGGCAGAGAGAGTAGAGAGTAGAGAAGTAGAGACTGAGACCAGCTATGACCAAGTGGAGAGAGAGGGGAGGGAAGGAGAGCCCAAGAGGGCAGAGAGATAAGAGAGGTGAAGAGAGGCAAGAGGAATAAGAGATAAGAAGAGGAGGGACTTATGGGACACATGGTGAGGGCAGTACTGGGAAAGGGGAAAGCCTTTGGAATGTAAACAAAGAATATAGAAAATAAAATTTAAAAAAAAGGAGGGACTTAGCTTTTGGCAAGATGGCCATTTTTACTATATTGATCCTGCCAATCCAGGAGCAAGAAATATTTTTCCATCTTCTGAGGTCTTCTTCGATTTCTTTCTTCAAGGACTTGAAGTTCCTGTTGTACAGATCTTTCGCTTGTTTGGTTAGAGTTACGCCAAGATACTTTATGCTGTTTGTGGCTATTGTGAAGGGTGTTATTTCCCTAATTTCTTTCTCTGCCTGCTTGTCCTTTGAGTACAAGAAGGCCACTGACTTGCTTGAGTTAATTTTATATCCTGCCACTTTGCTAAAGTTTATCAGCTAAATTTTATTTGCTAAGTTGTTTATCAGCTGTAGAAGTTCTCTGGTGGAGTTTTTTGGGTCGCTTAGGTAAACTATCATATCGTCTGCAAATAATGATAGTTTCACTTCTTCCTTTCCAATTTGTATCCCTTTGACTTGCTTATGTTGTCTAATTGCTCTTGCTAGAACTTCAAGTACTATATTGAAAAGATATGGAGAGAGAGGGCAGCCTTGTCTAGTCCCTGATTTTAGTGGGAATGCTTCAAGTTTCTCTCCATTTATTTTGATGTTGGCTACTGGTTTGCTGTAGATTGCTTTTACTATGTTTAGGTATGGGCCTTGAATTCCTGTTCTTTCCAAGACTTTTAGCATGAAAGGATGCTGAATTTTGTCGAATGCTTTTTCAGCATCTAATGAGATGACCATGTGGTTTTTTTCTTTCAGTTTGTTTATGTAGTGGATTACATTGATGGATTTTCGTATGTTGAACCATCCCTGCATCCCTGGGATGAAGCCTACTTGATCATGGTGGATGATCGTTTTGATGTGCTCTTGGATTCGGTTAGCAAGAATTTTATTTAGTATTTTTGCATCTATATTCATAAGAGAAATTGGCCTGTAGTTCTCTTTCTTTGTTGGATCTTTTTGTGGTTTAGGTATTAGCGTAATTGTGGCTTCGAAGAATGAGTTGGGCAGTGTCCCTTCTGTCTCTATTTTGTGGAATAGTTTGAAAAGTATTGGTGTTAAGTCTTCTTTGAAGGTCTGGTAGAATTCTGCACTAAAACCATCTGGTCCCATACTTTTTTTGGTTGGGAGGCTTTCTATAACCCCTTCTATTTCTTTAGGGGTTATGGGACTATTTAGCTGATCTACTTGATGCTGATTTAATTTTGGTATTTGATATCTGTCTAGGAAATTGTCCATTTCCTCCAGATTCTCCAGTTGTTTTGAGTTTAGACCTTTGTAGTAGGATCTGATGATCTTTTGAATTTCCTCAGTTTCTGTTGTTATGTCTCCCTTTTCATTTCTAATTTTGTTAATTTGTATACTGTCTCTGTGTCCTTTGGTTAGTCTGGCTAAGGGTTTATCTATCTTGTTGATGTTCTCAAAGAACCAGCTCCTGGTCTTGTTGATTCTTTGTATGGTTCTCTTTGTTTCTATTTGATTGATTTCAGCCCTGAGTTTGATGATTTCTTGTCTTCTACTCCTCCTGGGTGAATTAACTTGTTTTTCTTCCAGGGCTTTAAGGTGTGCCATTAAGCTGCTAGTATATGCTCTCTCCAGTTTCTTTTTGGATGCACTTAGAGCTATGAGTTTTCCTCTTAGCACTGCTTTCATTGTGTCCCATAGATTTGGGTAGGTTGTACCTTCATTTTCATTGAATTCTAAAAAGTCTTTGATTTCTTTTTTTATTTCTTCCTTGACCAAGGTGTCATTGAGTAGAGTATTGTTCAGTTTCCATGTGTATGTGGGCTTTCTGTTGTTTTTGTTGTTATTGAAGACCACTCTTACTCCATGGTGATCTGATAGGAGGCATGGGATTAGCTCGATCTTCTTGTATTTGTTGACATCTGTCTTGTGACTAATTATATGGTCTATTTTGGAGAAGGTACCATGTGGAGCTGAGAAAAAGGTATATTCTTTAGCTTTAGGATGAAATGTTCTATATATATCTGTTAAATCCAATTGGTCCAGAGTTTCAATTAGTTTCACTGTGTCCCTGTTTAGTTTCTGCTTTCCTGATCAGAGCCTCTCAGAGGATAGCTAGACCAGGCTCCTGTCAGCAAGCACTTCTTGGCATCAGCAGTTGGTGTCTGCAGATAGGAAGGGACCCTAGGTTGGGCAGTCACTTGATGGCCTTTCCTTCAGTCTCTGTTCCATGATTTGTCCCTGAATTAACTGTTTTTCTATCTGTAGCACCTCCTCTAAAATTACTTACTTACTGCTATTGTCATATATATAATTTCTAGTATTGGTTGATCCTATGTATTAAAACTAAGCACAGGTTTAATATAAGCCATTGTGCCCAGGCATATTATAAGCAATAATAGCTTTAGTGTGACCAAAGGAATGAACCTGTGGTTGGTGGGTAAATATATAGATTTCTTTAGTAAAACATCTCCACTTTTTAACCCATGAAATTTGGAAAAGTATTAAAAAATTTTGTATTTTATATTTTGCATTTTTGATATTATAATTTACGACATTTCTCTCTTCTTTTCCCACCAACACTTTCCCATATGTCCTCTCATTTTTCTTTAAAATTCAGAGCATCTTTTTGCACTGGTTATTATTGGAAGCATATATAAACATGCATATATATTCATAAATATAACACTTCACTCTGTACAATGCTACCTGTATATGTTTTCAGAGCTGACCAGGCTCTGAACAAATGCTAACTTCTCCTTTTCCAAGCTTTCCTTTGTTACCTATAGTTCTGTTTATGGTTGAAGCCTCATGGGGCTTTTCTCATCCAGTTTGGCATAAGTATTGGCATCACCCTTGTTCAGCTAGCTCCTGTTTGGGAAGTTATGCTGGTGAGACTTTATTGGTATAACTGCTGATATTACATGGAGACAAAACATCAGAGATATCAGATATTCAGGCTCTAATACTGCTTCTGCCTCCTCTTCTACAATATCCCTGAGCCCAAGGTATAGAAGTGTTTTACAGATATATCCATTGAGAATGGGCTCCACAGCTCTGTGCTTTGATTGGTGGTAGTTTTTCATAATGGTCTCCATCTGTGGCAGAGAGAAATATTTTTCTTTTAATCAAATTCTCTTTCTCAGACTTCTGCTCATATCTACCATATTCTAGAACAAAGCACCTTCAAATGATGCCAAAGTTTTTGTCAAAAGGTTGTTTATTTCAACTACCACTCCAGTTGATGAATGGAATTTCACTAAAGCTCTTTACTATTATTTGAACATCTCTAATCGCATTCTTACTTTTATAAAAATTAAAAGATATTTTTAAATATTATTTTATTCTATAATCATGAAAATTCATTCTTGAGGTTCTTTCAAATTATTTGCATCAAGTTTTAAAATGAAATGAGTAAATGTTTTTAGTAATAAGGTCATATTTTGCATAAATTAAAAATAATTGTTTCCTGTTTAAACAATCTTAATCCCCTAATAAGCAATAGTCTCTACTTAGCACCTTTAATATACTTTAAATGAATTTTTATTGATGTAATGAAAATTAATAAAAAATAATTTTGTGATAGATTATATGCTGTAGCTCTGAGAAACTCAGACCATTATTCCTGAGTCTTGAGACTCAAAGAGTTCTCAAGTTTTAATGTCTAAGGGAAGGAGAAATATGTCTCAGTCCATGATAAGGAATGAAAAAGGGAAGGACTAAGAAAGGAAGGAGAGGGGCTAGGAAAGACAGAATGATAGAGAAGAGATTAACTATTTCTTTGCCCCATTTTTACATTTAGAATCCAAGCCATTTGGATAGTATCTGTAATAGTAACAGTAGATGGTCACCATTCTGGCCATTCACTGATTCATATCTTTATTTCTTTCAGAAACATGATTTCTATTTAGTTTATTGTTTGAGTTTTCAATACCTGCATACAATGTTGTGACGCAGTTCAGTTCCTATTCTCCAGGCTCCAACTCTCCCTCCACTCCTCCAATTCATTACCTCCCAGCTTCATTTGTTTATTTGCTTTTGGTTTTTCCTTCTACTGAGTTCATTCAGCAGTGCTAGTATGTGAATAAGCCTAGAGCCATCTACTTAAAAAAGGATTTACTCCCTGGAGCTGTATCCTTGAATAAATGACTATCTTTCTCCTGCCATCAGTTGCCAATATTTACTCAGATACATGTGAGACTTCATGAACATCTTGCTGCTTCATGCATGGATTTTGCCTAGCTTCCTCTTGTAGAGGTTTTCTGCATGTTGTGACAATTTCTGAGAGCTCCTATGCTAAAATATTGTTGCATTAGGAAAATACCTCTTTATTGTAGTTATCTATGGTCTTTGACTCTTATGACTCATAAAATTTCTCTACACTCTTTTCCTCATGATGCTACTTGAGGCTTGAAAGGAAGCAGTGTGGTAAAGGTGCCCATATAGGGCTGAATATTCCACATATTGTTATTCTCTGCAGGGTGATTACTTTTAAGTCTTTTTTTAATAATTACCATCTACCATTAGAAGATGTTTCTTTGATTAGTGTTGAGAGATTATCTTTTCATTTTATTTATGTTTCTGTCTTTTTAATGCTTTTATTTTAAGCTGGAATTCATCACTCCCATACATATAGTAAATGGAAGCATCCCCCAAGGTCAGAGTGAAAATGTCTTTGGTATACTTACTTCAACGTGAAAAATGATCGTCGTTCCATCAGTATTTACCATTGCCGTAAGACTACATTCTGACTGGTGCTCAGTTCTTGTTATTGTGTTTATAGGAAGGACAACAGTCAGATTGAAAAGGTCAGGCAAAATGACAGTAACTAATTCAGAAATGAGATGTCAGGAATTGGAATTATAAAGCCAAGATTAACCTATAAGCAATTCAAGTAGATTTATACAGAGAGACACATATACACATGGACACTGAAGCTAGTTAAAACAGTATTCAAATTAAATTGACAAGGTCACCAAAACAAACAAAGTATGTGAACTGCAAAGTAAACTTTTAAGAAAAGGCAAAGCCAATGTGAATTCTAAGACTGAAGGTACACATGAAATATGGACACAGCATAACTGAGCTATATTTAGAAGAAAGAAATGTTTCTGTAATTAATATAAATGGATGGGGAACTTATTGATTATACAAATAATTTGTTAGTTTCTTATTGTATGATAATTTCAGGTTTGAGTATTTGAATGTTACAAGTTTGACTTTTTTAAATAACAATCACCACACTGTAAAGATCTTTTAGAATATTGTCAATATTTTAATAGCATCTGAATAAATATTTTAAAAATTTGACAGAGCTAAAAAGAAACCCACAATGTTATATCTTAAAGTGACTATCATAATCACAATATACTTGTCATCATCTCTATACTCAGATTAATGTCAACTATTTTCTCTTGTGATTTGAATTTTGCTCAGTACTATTTCACATTCTACATACACATAAAGTAAATAATGTATATGGAAGTCTAGCTCAAAGTTACATGTTTTTAAATATTAGATTTGATATTATAGCCCATTTATTTAGTTTATATCATATCCTAAACATTGATGAGACACTAAAAATTATAGTTTCGTCTCCTACCTAAATCAAGAACTCGCTAATCTGAAAAAGTTTATCATCAAACAGATTCCTCTAGTCCCCTTTCCCATTAGTGACTGAAATTACTAATCAATATCATAGCTAAATGCACATTCTGGACAAATTTCTATATCCAAAGTGCATCTTAGAGTTTGGGAGCCTCCATTTGCATGGGTGGTAACGTCTGATAAATGCTTCATTTCACTATGCCCCTAAAACAATGGAATGTTATTGTAAAGTCTTTTTGCTCTAGTATTGTTCACTGATATGTCCATAATCTTTGTTCCATAAGAATATCCGTTGCTGCTATAAACACTCCCATACAAAAGCCATTTGTTTGCAGGGTTTCCTTAGCTTACAAATACTGATTACAATTCATCTTAGAATGTCATGCAAGGACTGAAGCAAGAACTTGGGAACAGAAACTAAAGCAGAGACCATGGAGGAAAGTTGCTTTCTGACTTGTACCACATAGATTGCTCAGTTTGCTTTCTTAAAGGACACAAGACCACTTTCTCAGGGGTGGTAACACTCACAGTGTGATAGGCTCTCCCATATCAATAATTTGTCAGAACATGCATGGACATAACCACAGGCCAATCCAACAAACAAGTCCTAAGCTGAGGTTACCTCTTCCTAGGTGACACTAATTTGTGGTAAGTTGCCAAGAGCTGCCAACCATAGTCATTAAGTTCAATAACTATGTTGCAAACAAGCAACTACCACATACAGAAAATTAACCAATGTAAGACCTGTGGGAAATAAACTTGTGTAAATATATGCCATTGCAACTAGAAATTGTACACACACACACAGACACACACACACACATACACACACACACACACACACACACACACACGCACGCGCACACATGCACGCACGCGAGCATAACTTGGGTGACTTCAGAGGTTTGTCCAGACACCCCATGGTTTTGTCTAGTGGTAGCAACCAATGTGGAGATGGATCTCATCTTAGACTATTTGACTTATTGCCACAGTGTCTAATATGTAAACTGTGGATGTTCTATCTCTAACTGTGGGTGCTTCACACAGGCTGTGAGGGGTTGAGACTTGGAATCCAGCTTCTCAGTATTCCATCCTCTCCTTTCATGTCTGCCCAGTTCCTTAAGGTTATGTGGTAGAAAGCAGCATTTAGTAAGTTTGTATGTTTTTAAAAGCAGCTCTGCTTTCAAGCCACTTATTTTGTATCTCCCTTGCCAATAAACCTAAGGTAAACGTGTTTATTAAACTGTTTGATTTTTTTAACCAAAGTCTGTTAATAATAATAATCAAAAGAGTATCAAATGTTTGAAAGTCAATACTGCAGGATTGAAAAGGGAAAGGGCGTTAGACTCAATAGTTGTTCAAGCAGTGCGAAGAATTGTGAATAATTTGTGCTATTAGGTTTGAGTCACATTGCTAACTAAAACTCACATAATAAACCATATAATATTTTTTTAATGATTTTAGTGAACCTGATAAGTAACTTAGAGGAGTTCGAACCATATACAAAATGGAATCTACACATTAATGAATTACCATGTAGTATTTGATACATGTGTATCTGACATGTTTATGTTGAGCTAAACACATTCTTTTCCTCAGACATTTATCTTATTTATACTGAAAGCTTCCAAAGCCCCGTCCTGTACTTTTTTTTATAAAATTTTATGATTGTTGTCTGTGGTCATATCACCACAGTCTTTTGACCTTATCACCTCCCAACTTCTCATCACACTCTCTTAATCGCTTTCATTCTCAGAATTTTTGAGATTAGCATTTAAGATACTACACTGAGTGAAATGGTATGGGGTTTGCCTTTCTGGGTCTGGCTTGCTTCACTAAAAGCATTGATTTCTACATCCATCCATACTGTCACAAATGCTAGGCTTTCATTGTTTTCATGAATGGTGTTCCACTACATATTTCTAATTCATTTTATTTATTTATTGTGTGGTATTGAACACAAAACCTCTTCCCATTCTTGGATTTTGTGAATTGTTCTGCAATAAAACATGGGAGTAAAGAGATCTATTACACATTTAATTTAATTTACTTTTGTATTGAGATGTGGTAGTGGGTTAATATATCAAACCAAAATCTTCAAATATTTGAGATTTCTTCATAACAATTCTCATAATTCTTTTATGCCAAATTATATGTCAAATCAAGTGTGCAGGGGTCCCCTTACCTGATTACACCTTTCCCTATATTTTGCCCTTTTGATAACTATTCTTTCTGAGGCAAGACAAAATTTCACAGTGGTTTTGATTTTCATTCTATAATGATTTCTTGTATAGGTCATTGTAGAATCATGTCCCTTTGGTATGTCTTCTTTGGAAAACTGTGTCTATAGGGCAATTGAACATTTTTTATTGGAACCTTTTTATTATCCTTTGAGAATTATATGTACTATATTATTTTCACATTCTTTCCTATTTCCCAATTCCTCCTACATTAACCCTCTGCTTACCCACCCAACTTCACGTTTATTTCACTTGCTTAAAAAAAAGGAAAGAATAAAAAGAACTGTCCCTATTTTGTGTTGGTTAACCATTCATGGTCTAGACTGTGGATGATATATGCCCTGTTTGTCCACTGAAGAACACTGATTTTCTATTCTTGGCCTAAACTAACTCTGGCAATGTGTTCTAATCATCTGGCTCCTCATTCTCTGGTTCATTGTGTCTTCACCTATGTCTAGCTTATTTTCTCTCTCTCTTTTAAGTTATTTTATTCATTTATATCACAGCCATTGCCCCCCCCCAAGTTCCATATCCAATTCCTTCTCCTCCTGTGTCCCCTGTTTACCTGCTTTTGTTGTCCAACTGCTCTAGCTAGAACTTTGTGTGCTCTGTTGAATAGATAGGGAGAGAGTGGGGAACCTTGTCTTGGCCTGTATCCCATCTAGTTTCTCTCCATTTAATTTGATCTTGGCTGTTGGTTTACTATATATTGCTTTTATTATATTTAGGTATGTGCCATGAATTCCTGATCTCCCCAAGACTTTTAACATGAAAGGGTGTTGCATTTTGTCAAACGTTTTTTCAGCATCTAATGAGATGATCATGTGGCTTTTTTTCCTTGAGTTTGATTATATAGTGTATTACATTGATGAATTTTCATACATTGAATCATGCCTGCAACCCTGGGATGAAGCCTACTTGACTGTGTTGAATAAGTTTTGATGTGTTCTTAGATTTGGCTTGCATGAATTTTACTGAGTATTGTTTGGATTGATATTTATAAATGAAGTTGTTCTGATGTTCTCTTTCTTTATTGAATCTCTTAAACCTATCCCTGTAAAACTCATCTGGAAAAAACTGCTTCTTTCTTTTCTTTCTGAGCCTCTCCCTTAAGTTGCCTCTCTTTTCCTGTAAAAGTTGGATATATTCTATTGTGTTAAATCTTTCTCTGTTTTGTTACTTTGTTGGCCCCTCAATTAGACATTTTTTTTCAAACATTTCAAACTACTGAATTTACCTTCGTTGTTTGGGATTAAAGGTGGGTGCTAAGGGCCTGTCTGCATTCCATCTAGAGGAAGTAAAGTGTATGGTAAGACTGAGCCACACCCCAACTAAAACCAGGTTTTTCAGTAAACTACAAGATCTTAGGGTTCCCTATGTAGTAAAATATCCTGTCACACCAAGGTAGGTTTCATTTTGTTTTGTTTTACTGCCAGTGCTTTTCTTCATTCCTATTAGAGATAATTCACATAAAGTAACACTGTTGACATTTAATTGGTCACTGCATCATTACTCTTCTTTCTTCTATGACCAACCAGCCAACAAAAAGCACCCTAAAGGGAGAAGGGTTTCTATTGGCTCACTATCAGAGTATAAGGCATAGCTGAATGATGTGAAGCATCTGGTTATATTGTGAAGCATCAGGAAGTGAAGAAAGGAATGGTTGTTCTCAGTTCACTCTTTTCATAAGTCCAGCAACCTAGTCCATGGACTGGCACCACCCATGACCAGGATTTGTCTTCCCTACTCAGTTAAATATCTCAGAACACACGTTACCCAAATATCCAGAGCTGTCCTTCTGGAGTGTATCTAATAGAGTCAACTTGACAATGAAGATTAAGAGTCATGGTGATTTTGAATCTTATCATTTTGCTTAGTTCATTTATAAATCTAGTTTAAAGGCAGTTTTTAAGGTTCTTAAATGTAAACCTGTGTCATCTGAAAACACTGGAACATTTTATTTCCTATCCACTTTAATTATTTTTATTGCTCTTTCTACTTGGAAGTTACTAAGATTTCTGTAGCTGTATTTGATAGAAGTAGCAAGTGCAGATCTAACCATTTACCTACAAATTGCATGAATTCATTATTTTTAATTGCTGAGTAGTAGTCCATTGTATAAATATACCATATTTTCTGTATCCATTCCTCCTTTGTGGGATATTTGGGCTCCTTCCAATTTCTGGCTATTATAAACAAGGCTGCTATAAACATAGTGGAGCATGTGTCTTTATTGTATGCAGGGGAATCCTCTGGGTATATCTGGAAAATATCATCCTAAGTGAGTTAATCCAATCACAAAAGAATACACATGAAATGCAATCACTGATAAGTGGATATTAATGAGCCCAGAAGCCCTAAATACTCAAGGCACAATTAGCAAGTCAAATGATTCCCAAGAAGAAGAAAGGAGAGGACCCTGGGCCTGAAAAGATTGGATCCAGTTTTGTAGACACAGAACAGAGAAATAGTGTGTGTGTGGGGGGGATGATTGGGGAATAGTTGGGGGGAGAGGAATTATGGGACATATGGTAGGGGGAAACTGGGAAAGGGGAAAGCCTTTGGAATGTAAACATAGAATATAGAAAATAAAAATTTAAATTAAAAAAAAAAAAAAGAAGTAGCAAGCGCAGCCATTTTAGTCTTGTTCCACATTATAACAAGAAAGGCTTTCTATCTTGTCCATGTAGTATATGAGCTGTTGTCATTTATAAATGGGCCTTATTATTTTGTAGTGTATTTCCTGTATGCCTAATTTGTTTAGGATTTTGTTATGAAAGGGACATTGAATTTTATTGAATATCTTTACTGTATTCATGGAAATAGATTCATTTTAACTTCATTCTGCTGATATGGTACATTACATTTATTAATATATATTATTAAAACTTATTCACATCTTTGGCATGGCTCACAATTGACTGTAGGTAAGTGAATAATCTTTTGCTGAAGACTGTTGTATCTCTCTACAATAAGGATATTAGCCTGTCAGTTTTATTTATCAAGGCCCTATCTGGTTTTGATATTAGTATAATGGTATCTTAGTACAACATATTTGGAAGAAATCCTTATTCATTTCTACAATGTAATATCAGAACTGAGATTAGGATTTTTAAATTTTATTTATTTACCAACTTTTCAACCCAATATGAGTTCCTCCTATCCTTCCAGAGCCTCCTAATGGAAGGCCTCCCTCATTCCACCTTTCACTTCTCTTCTGAGAGGAGGAAAGCCCTTCTGTGTGTTCCCCCTATAACACTCCCACGTCCCCAAACCTAATTCTCCCTCTACCCTCTGCACAGAGGATAGCCTAGCTACATCCTCTCTCACGGAGACCACATGGTATCCACAGGTAGGCAGGGAGGCAGGCATCAGGCTCAGGAACAGACCTTGCTCCAGTTGTTGGGGAACCAGCATGAAGACCAAATTGCTAATCTGCTACATATGTTCATGGTCCAATCCATGCTTCCTTGGTTGTGGGTGATTCAGTCTCTGCGAGCCCTCAAGGATCCAGGTTAGTTTACTTTGTTAGTCTTCCTGTGGAATCCCTGTCTTCTTCAGGTCACTCAATCTTTCTCCCAACTCCTCTGTAAGACGTCCTAGGCTATACTCCCCCATGCCCATTGCTGGCTGATCTCACTTCTCTCTCCTTTGTTCTCCTAATATATGATATCCCTGCCCCTGCACATACTCACTGATAAATGGACATTAGCTATAAAGTATAGGATTATAGTCATGATATAATCAACAGACCCAAAAAGGACAAGTAACAAGAAGAAACCAAGGGAAGATGGTTGAATCTTTCACAGAAGGGGTAACCGATTATATCTAGGACTCAATAGAAGCAAGGAACTATATGGAAGAGGGTATGGGGAGGCCTACCCCTTAATATATTAATGTAGCTATCATTATTGTAATTAATTAGTCTGTGTTTTACACAAGCTCAGTTTTCGCTGATCTCCATATTTGCTTTCATAATTACTCTTATGACAAATATTCTACTCTTCATGTTTTTTCTACTTATTTGCTTATGTTCATTTTACTTTGAAGAACTAACTTTAGCATTTTTTACATAAAAGATCTTGTTATGTATTTTCTCTCAGTTTCGTTTATCTGTAAAAATGCTTATACCTTCATATTTAACCTGTACTTTGTGATAGCTAAAATAGTCCCAATTTACAAGGATTGTTTTATTTTTCCTTCTTTTCTTGTAAAACAATGATAGTATCATACCCTGTTCTCCTGACATGGACTATTGCACACTGAACAAGCCTAAGGGAATAGGAGAGGAATCAGTGTTCCTCTGCTTAGTATTTCCAACTCCTGCTTCAAATATCTGCCTTGACTTCTCTTAACAATGAACTCTAATCTGCATGCCATAAAACTCGTGCTTCCCTAAGTATCTTTTTTTTTCATTATTTTCTAGCATAGAAAATGGAACCTTAATAAAATGCCAAATACTAATTGTACAAAAGAAGTGGGTTTCTTTACAGAATTTTCACGTTTGTACAAGTTGTTCTTGGATCATGTTCTCACCTACCTCTCTTATCTTCTCTTGTTCCTTTCTTCTACTTTAACTAGTTCTCTTTCTCTTTATTGAGTTCTACATGTAATGGTTTTTACTACAGGTTGTTACCCATTTTGTAAAGCTTCCCTATTTTGGTTAAAGAATAATCTTGCAAACTAAAAGAATATGCTTCTTGGAGTTGAAGTATCTCATGTTTCTCCATCCTTGCCTGCCTTTCCTCCCTTCCCTGACTTATACCCTCCTAAACCTTATGCACAACTGACCACTAGAAACATTTATTTACCATCTGACTACTTACCTTTTCCCCTTAGATATCCTTATTCCCTAGATATTCTTAGTAGAAGCTTTTTCCTTCCCATGTATTCTTCTCCTTTTCTGTCCAAGCCTGAGTCTCTCAGCTATTTGTCTGTATGCCTGGTTCACGTCCTTGATAAAGGCTCATAATGATTCCTCATGTGTATTATCATCTATGTTGGAAAGAACAAAAAACAGGTATTCCTTTAAACTCTCTTAATCCGGTTTTGCTTAAATTTTCCTTTCCAGGAAAACCTAGCCATGCAGACTGTCATCTCTGAGGCTATAGTCAATCAATGATTTCTGTACTAAGCAAGTACCAGAGTCTGGAATTGCCAGGAAACGATGCTGTTCTGTTGTCACTGTTCCTATATTTCAGGGCAATCCACTAAACATGAGCCAAATACTCTATGATTGTATTGTTCCAAATACAACCATATTTAAAAGGTCTGTGCTTTCATATTTTTTTCCCAGGACAGAGTAAGCCATAATATAGTCATAGTTAATGGTCAGTAATTAGTAGAGGATTCTAGCTATCCCTTGGTCACCAAGTATAGACAAGATCCAAGTTTCTTTGCCACACATGGACTACCAAAGTCATTAGGTCAATTACCCTTTGATGTCAGAATCCAACACGATCAGCTTGATAGTAGGTTAGGACTGAGACCCACAGTTCTTTAAGCCTTCTATTTAGAAATATTCCTGGAACAAGGCAACTGCAGGCACTCCGTGAAAAACTACTGACCATGGCCACCGTGGAACCAGGTAGCTGATTTTTATTCTTCTGCTTGTCCTTTAATTCCAGTTCCAAAGATTTAGCATGATCTTTGTAGTGGGCCACTTGATGGGGCCTCTTCTTCCTCTGTTTCCCTATTCCCAGGTTTCTACTCTGATTGTGGGGGTGCCCTCAACCTTCCTTGCTCCTGTGGACACTGTCAATCCCCCACTTCTAGCTCATCTCCACTTCTTAGTATCAATTCTCAATATATAGAAACACATTTTACCTGGGTCCCATAGTGGCCACACCTGGAAGTCACAGAAACATTCCCTACGAGGCAGCTTACACTAGCTATATTCTCCTAACAATGAAAGAGACAACAAAATCAAAGACTGAAATGGGCACCTGACAAGCACAACATATCAACAACTAGAAATACAACCATCCCAACTTAGATGCCTATATGCTAGCAAAACAAACTCCATAAAAACAGCCAGGCAGAACAATATGCTGCTATGTCTCTACTAAATCTAAGCAACCCTAACTTTACATCAAAATACTAATGTGCTCAAGAACCTTAAAGAGAATATAAATCGGTCCATTAATTAACTTTATGAAAAGGCAAACAAAGTCAGAAGTGAAACAGAAGAAAGTTCGAAACATGAAAATTAAATCACTAAAGAAGACACAAACTGGGGAAAATTTTGAAATGGAAATTTAAGAACAAATCTAAGAAAAATAGGAATAGAGGAAGAAAAAAATGTCAAAGGTACATAGAATATTTTCAAAAAAATCATGGTAGAAAACTTCCCTAAAGAAGGAGGTAGATAGCAATGTACAAGAAGCATACAGAACACCAAATAGCACCAAATAGACTGAAATAGAAAAGAAATTGCTCATGACACATACCAATTAAAACATGAAATGTATACAACAAAATGATAATATTATAAGCTCCAAGGAGAAAAGACAAAATAACATATAAAGGCAGACATACTAGAATCGGTACTCTAAATTCAGAATCACCTGAAGAGATGTTCTACAAACTCTAGGAGACTACAGGTGTCAGTCCATACTACTATTCCTAGGAAAAGCTTAATAATAATAGATGTAGAAAGACACACATTCCATGATAATATTTAAGCAGCATGCATCTACACATCTAGCTCTAAAGAGGCATTTTAAAAAATATTTCACCCTGAAAACTTTACCCACACCCAAGAAAAAACACACAATAAAGAGTATCAGATGAGTAAATCAAAAGGGGCGGGGACAACCAACACACCACCACAGCAACAAATGGAAATCAACAAACAGTCCCCATTGAGAACTCTCAACATCAACGGTTTCAATTCTGTAACAACAAAACTATCTACTAAGTGATTAGAATCTAAAACAGGATTCATCTTTCTGCTACAAATAAAAACCAACAACCTCAGTGATAAATATCACCTTGGAGTAAAAAAAAATTGTGAAAAGATATTCCAAGCAAAGGGATTGAAAGCAAAGAGAAGCACCCATTTTAATGACAAAATAGACTACAAACCAAAGCTAATCAGAAAAAACAGTAGGGAGGAGAAAAGGAGGGGCATGTGAGAATGGTTGTGGGAAAGGGTGAGAGGGAGGGAACAGTAAGTGGAATTGAAAGTCAATAAATAAATAAATAATAAATAAATAAATAGTTAAAAAAATCCACTCTTATAGGTAAAATCACTTAAAGACCCTCACACACTGATAGTGTGAAATTTCAATATGCAACTTATTCCAATAGAGTTCACCTTAATAAAAATTTAAACAAAGAAATGCTGAAGTAAACATCATCACCATATTTACAGAACATTTCATGAAAACACAAATGAATATACCTTTGTCTCTGCAACTCATAGAACTTTCTACAAAAAAAAAATTGTCAATATATTCGAAACAAAGCAGGCCTCAACAGATTCAAAGAAAACTAAAATAACACCCTATATCCTCTGTGAACTCCACAGATTAAAGCCATATATCAACAACAGAAACAACAGGTCTCATGAAAACTAAAGAACTATGCTGTGAAAAATGAGTGAAATTTAAACCTGTTTAGAATAGAATGAAAATGGAAACATACCAAAAACATATGGAACAAACCAAAATGTTTAGAAAGCTGTTCTAGAAGGCAAGGCCATAGCACTAAGTACCTACATTAAAAAAGTTTAGAAAGGCATCATCCTTCCAACTTGACACCACATCTGAAAGCTCTGAAACAACAACAACAACAACAACAACAACAACAAACAACAACAACAAAAAACACCCAAGGGGTGTAGAGGCCCAGAGATTACCAAACCCTAGCAGAAATCAATAATATAAAAACAAACAAAAAAATCAATACAAAGAATCAATGATACGAAGAATTAGTTCATTTAGAAATCAATAAGATTGACAACCCTTTAGCCAAATTAACTAAAAGGTTGAGAGAGAACTTCCAAATTAACAAAATTAGGTAAGAAAAGAGGGACATAATTAAAGACACTGACGAAATCCAGAGAAGAGTAGGGATCTACTTTAAAAGTCTGTACCCAAATTGGAAAAGTCTAAAAGAAATTAATAATTTTCACAAAATACATTGCCTACCAAAGTTATATCAATATAAGACAAGCAATTTCAACAGACTTATAACCCATAGTGAAGTAGAAAGTCATTGTCTTCCAGAAAACAAAAGCACAGAGCCAGATGACTTTATACAGAATTCTACCAGACTTTCACAGAAAAATTAAAGCTAATACTCCTCAAATTATTCCTCAGAATAGAAGCAGAAGAAATATTGCTCAGTACTTTTTACAAAGTTACAGTCACACTGATACAAAAAAAAAACCATTAAGCCTTGGCAAAGAAAGAAATACAGAACAATTTCCCATATGGTCACAGATGAAAAAGTTTTCAAAACAAAACAAAACAACAACAACAACACAACAAACCAAATGAAAACAGCAACAAAAACACTTGCAAACCCAATCCAAGACCACATTAAAAAAAATCTACCATGGCAAAGTTGGCTTTATCCCAGTGATACAGGATGTATTCAACACATGTAAATTAATATATCTTATCTGCTATATAAACAGACTGACAGACAAAAAACACATGATTATCTCATCAGATGTAGACATAGCCTTTCACATGATCTTAATAAAACTCCTGGAGATTTAAAAAATACAAGGCATATACCTCAACATAAAAAAAAATGCAATTTGTAGTAATTTCCTAGCCAACATCAACCCAAATAGCAAGAACCTGAAAGCATTTCCACTAAAACCAGTAAAAAGACAGGTTGTACACTTGCTGTATATCTATTAAATATGTACTTGAAGTCTTAGCTGAAATAATAAGACAACTTCAGGAGTTCAAGGGACTACAAATATAAAAGGAAGAAGTCCAAGTATTTTTATTTGCAGATGATAAAATTGTATGCATATGTGACCATACACTTTTATCAGAAAACTCATGCAGTTGAAAAACTTTCTGCAAAGTAGTCAGATAAATTAATCCACAAAAATCAGTAGACTCTCTATATACAAATAAGAAACAGAATGAGTAAGAAATCAAGGGAACATTTCACAACAGCCTCCCAAAACATAAAATACAACCAAGGAAGTGAAAGATTTGTATAATAAAAGTTGTGATAGACGGAAGTGTTGCAGATATCAGCATTGCCAATCTCAAATAGTACTATAGAGCTACATCAAGGAAAACGCCATAGAAATGGCACAAAAGCAGGCAACATTGACCTTTGGAATGGAATGGAATACTGTGACATCAGTCCACATTTCTTTTTTGACAAAGAAACCAGAACTACTCTATGGAAATAGCATCATCAACAGATGGTGCTGGTCAAACTGGATGACTACTTATAGAAGAATGCAAATAGATCCATTCTTCTCATCCTGCACAAATGCCAGCTCCAAATGGATCAAAGACCTCAACATAAAGCCAGATAAACTAAATCCTATGAAAGACATAATGGTGAATAATGTTATGGTCACTGGCACAAGAAAAGATTTTGTGGCCACTGTTAGGACAGGCACTAATTAACACTAATAAATGGGACCTCATGAAACTAAAATCTTTTGTATGGTAAAGGACACTATCTTCAGACAAAGAAGCAGACTGCAGAAGTAGAAAACGTTTTTAACCAATCACACAAATAATAGAGGGCTAACAACTAAAATATACAAATAACTCAAAACCTGGACTTCAATAAAGTAATGAACCCACTTAAAAATGGGTTACTTACCCAAACTAATACTTCTCAAATAAGGAAACAGAAAGACTGAGAACCACTTAAAGAAATGTTCAGTGTTCTTAGTCACCATGGAAGTGCAAATCAAAACTACTTCGAGATTTCATCTTACACAAGTCAGAATAGCTAAGATAAATGTCTATTTCCTAACAAGAGAAAGAAATGGTATGGGTTCAGATGTAAAGGGAGGTAGGATGAATCTTTGAGGTGTTGTGTGAGGGAAAAACAACATCAGAATATAGCTCATAAACAAAGAAAGAACTACTTAAAAATGATCTTGAATTGAGTTTGTAGAGGGTTCATAATCATGGTATCATTGGGAAATATAAGGATCTACTTATCGACCTCCCGACTAATTTCTAAGACAAAGGAGTAAGCTTAGTACACAATCTTAGTAGCCCCGGTGAATAGTGTCTTACATAGTGTCTTAGTTAGGGTTTCACTGCTGTGAATAGACACCATGACCAATACAAGTTTTATAAGAGACAACATTTAATTGGGGCTGGCTTACAGGCTCAGAGGTTCAGTCCATTGTCATCAAGGCAGAAACATGGCAGCATCCAGGCAGACATAGTGCAGGAGGAGCTGAGAGTTCTACATCTTCATCTGAAGGCTGCTAGTAGAAGACTGACTTCCAGGCAACTAGGGTGAGGGTTTTAAGCCCACACCCACAGTGACACACCTACTCCAACAAGGCCACACCTCCTAATAGGTTCACTTCCTGGGCCAATCATATACAAACCATCACACATAGTATGCAAACAGCCTGACATCGGTGCTGTTAGTAAAGACAGAACATGGGCCATTCATTGTTCGGAACATGCTAAGGTGGCTTATTACCTAGTCTCACAGCCACAAGAACTGTACAGTACTAGGAGTATTCATTTACCCACATGGCTAATGATAACATAGGCAAAATGCAAGGGAGTCCCAGTAGAGTACAGAACTAAAGCCCTATCTTTGGCTAGATGATTGCTGTGCTTCCTGCATCTATAGCACAGTAGAGACAGTGTGTTGGCCGCCGAGCTGGCAGCTGGTAATTCATAACTGAGTTTCTCAGCTCCTGGGGACTGTATAGCCTTTGTAAATGACCCAAGTGTTGTCTGGAAAGACTGCAAAGCTGAAACTGATAGGGTTTAAACTTAATCCTGTGCTGCAGAGGCACATCTCTCTGCCTACTTAATTAACACTGGAGTAGACAAGAACTCTGCCTGGGAATGCTAGCCTATCTCCAGGGCCTTCAGTTCTTCTGATTGCTTGAATGCACCTACTGGAGTTGTTGCCCTGGACAGTTAGACAAAACCTGCAGTTGCTTTGATACCCTGCTCTTTAAGGGGTGGAGACCTGTTGCAGCTTTGCTACCTGAGGTTGAGTGAGATTTGATGGTGGAGGCCCTCTCTTTGTTGTCTGGTTGTTACCAATTCTGGAGGCCCAGGGAGCAGGGTAGTGGCTGAGGTCTTTAGGTACTGAGATTCAAGTCTGAGGTCTACATTTAACACCTCCTCCTGCCCGCGAGCAGGAGGCCTCTTACGGCTACATTACTTAGAGCTGAAAGAGGGTATGACAGGCCACTCTCCTCTTCCCCTCTTCTTCACACTATCTTTTTGTTTTGTTGTGTCAAACAAACAAGGCTCTTGTCACTCACCAGACTTTTACAGTTCGGTTGCTCAGAGTTTCATAGATGATATCTTGGTTCATCAATATCTGAAGAGAGTCGTCTCCAGAGGATTCTATTTAACCATCACATCGCTCCAAAATCCTGAGAAGTCTAAACAATACATTTGTCAAGGCTCCTTTAGGATGACATATCATTGACTCAAGTAGATATCTGAGTAAGTGTATAAAGAAAGGAACGCACGTGAGTGATGGCAGTGCTCATGCTGTGCAGCGGGAAGGTCCTCTACAGGTTACATTCACTTTCAGCATTTAATCCTGCATCATTTACCTCTTCCTTTAGTCTTTTGATTTATTTTGGGATTTTTGTTTGTTTTTTTTATTTTTTTAATTCTATTTCTCAGTGACATTTGATTCAAAATAGAGAAAATATTCAGTGTCTTTTTTTTTTTTTTACATTTCTTTGTTTCTTTGCAATTTCTCCAGGTGCTTATTTAACAACTCCATTTTTTTTTTTTTGCAAATGATAATTTTAGGATGACATCAGTTAATTATTCAAACCTAATTTCTTAAATAAATCCACAAGCTTGTATTCAAAGTGATCTTGTTTAGAATTCTAGATTCTGGGTGGGAAATATTTACTTCTGTGATTTCTATTTTACAACTGCAAGAGAACCCCAATTCCCACACCATCCCCTTGGAGGACAAGTAGGCAACCTTTCTGCTGTAAGGAACATCTGGAAATCATTGCAAGACTGTTATTAGTTAATCATTTGAAGATCCCCTGGTAGAAAAATGAGAGAACAGGTTTTACTACCAAGCTAGGCATACTGTCCAAACCTATGGGAACAAGGAATGAAATTCTTAATAATGAGAAACAGGTCATTGTTTTACTGAAAGGTTATGTAATGTAATTGAGTCTACTTATAAATAAGAGTAGTCTCTCTCCTTTTGTCTCAAGAAAATATAAATGCTAATAAAGTATTTGAAACATACATATCTATTTTTAAGTTACTCAATGCTCAGTCAATATTGTTCTGCTGATTTTAAGGTTCAAGTTAGATAGCAGAGAAGCAATAGTTAGAAATTCAGTTGATAAAAACATAAGCTTGATCATTTTAGCTATGAGTTTCACAGAGTAAGCGAATGTGTCTCTCTGTGTTCCATTTTTACTGTGTATTGATTTAATCCATGTTTCTACCTAATGAGACACAGTGTGATTGCTGAAGCTTTGTGGTTTTGCCTGTGACTCATAAATCAAAACCATCAATCTTTTAATAATGTGTGCTTTCATTTTTTTAACAGTGACAGTTTTATTAAACTTTAAAACTTACTATCAGAGTTGAAGCTTCACAACCTAAGGAGACCGAAGTAAAATAACAACCACAGATACATTAAGACTCTCTGTGTCATGAACATTAGTATGTGTGTCCTTTCTTAGGTGATAGTTTCTAGGATCATTACAATCCATTCTTCATAAGCTTTAAGAAATACAACTTAATAAGTATGGGAAATTACCTCACTTAACAAAATGAACAATACATTTTTTATAGAAATGGCTGATTTTGTAAATCAGTGATTTCAAGGGCACATAAATATTTTGACTTTGTGACCATTTTTAAATGTAAGTATCAGAATGGAGAGCTACACTGAAATATTACAGTATAATAGCTTATATCTGGAAGACAGTCTTTTTTTTTACATACCAAGCATAGCAACAGACATTTCTAATATGCCATAACTCATACAACAGCTAGAAAAGTGGGAAATAAAGTTTGACAATCAGCCAAGTACTCATTAAACTAAATGATCAGGAGCAGACTGTTTAACATAATGATAATTCTTAAATTGCCAGATATCATTTAGAGGGGGCAAATAATTATATAAAAGCTATTTCTTGTAACTAGTGTGCTTATGTAATGTCACTGCAAGCATATTTACTGAGCAGTTGATGGGAGTGATTGCTTTGGAAATAACTGCTGAATAATGGTTTAGAGCCATAGCCAGCAGGGAGATAGGGATTTTCATTAGATGTTGTCTAGAATATGCTAAATGAAAATGTATTGCACAAGCATAGATACGCCCATGTTTGTGAGTATGTTCTTTCCAGAGATAGTCTTTGGTGTCTTTCATCTTCTCCAAAATAAAATATTTCCTGTCCCATTCAATTTACTTGTTTCTGGTTAGTTGTAATCACATTTGTTTGCTTTGTTCTGTTCTGTTGTGTTGGTTCTTTTATCTTGCTTTGACCTAAGCTGCCTTGTCCTAACATCATTGGGTGAATGATCAAACTTCAGAACATCCAGGTTTATACTCTCTTTAGCCTTGTCTTGAATGAAATCCTTCACATATATTATAGTGCTATGTTATTAAAGAAGTTATTCCTTGTGTCTCTGCAAATATTATACAAAGAACAATTAAAATAACTCTGCAGATGTGTGATTTCTTTATTAACTAATTTGAGCATCACTTGAGGAAAAACTGCTGTATATCTTCCTAGTTTTATTCAGTTGTTCCACTGAAAACTCACGAACCCTTTACACTGAATACTACTTCTGTTAGCCAGCCCTGTACCTCTAGAATTTTCTGTTTTTGAGATTTTCTGTTTCATATTCCTAACATGCTCTAAAATGAACCTCATTGGTTTTTACCTGTACCTGAAACTCAAGTATTTTTCCTTTACTCATGTTCTTTCCCCTTCGAAATCTCTCTCTCTCTCTCTCTCTCTCTCTCTCTCTCTCTCTCTCTCTCTCTCTCTCTGTTTATTGATTTGGATTCAATAAATGGAACCATTTTCCATCCTGTTGCTCATGAAGCAAAGTTAAATATTCCAGTATTTTTAGTAACTTCTTCCTAGTCTTCGCTATTTACCATGAGATTTACATTGTTTTTCAATTATGTTTTGGAAATTTATTCTTTAAACCTATCTTTTCTTTTGTGTTCCCATTCACCATCATTGAACAAAGTATAGAAACAAATTGATATAATTTTTCTAGGTGATGGTTTCTCTTTCTACATGTGGTCTATATACTTTTAAAATACATACTTGATTATTAGCATTTCTACAATTATTTATTTCTTGTCTTTCTAAATGACAAATTATAGAATTATTAATACATTAAATGATTATGAAAGTCTCCAGCTCTGATTTAGGAATGTAAATATATAATTTTGTTTCACAAGAATACCCTTTCTTAGAGAATTTAAATTTCTCAGAATCATCTCAACGTTATTTCTTTGAAATGTATATATATTTATAAGTTACATATGATATATAGACATATTTCATATTACAAATATAAATATTTTCAATTTTAATAGACTAAATGCAGCTACCATGTAAAATTTTTCTTCAAAGAGATGATGTCAAATGGTTTATAGACTTCTGTGCAAACTAGTAACCCATGAATATCTAGAAGAAGTAAATATGTATAGGTATAAGGATAGTTGTGAAACTTCATCTACTTTTTAAAAGAAAATGTATTGCTACCCAAAAGTTCTGTTTTTATCTAAAGAACTAATATTTGTATCATCATTCAAGCAATATGTATTTATTTGAACGCAGTTTAATTGACTGTAAGTATATGGAACAATTTATCAAGCTACAGGAATCTTGTCTTTGGGGAGATCATCTCCAACTGAGATCAGTGAGCATTTCACTGAAAAATGCAATATCTGAGTTCATCTCTAGAATATGTCAGTTAGATGAATAGGTATCGAACAAATGCAATTTGTATTTTTAGGAAAGTTGGAACAGAACAACACCTCTAACACACAGACAGGCTAGTGAACAGTTAAAAAATATGTCAAAGCCAGACAAGGTAACTGACACTTAAAAACTAAACTCTTCTGAAGTTGAGAGAAAATTGCTACCAGTACAAGGCTATCTTGTGGTACATGCTGAGTCCTGGTCTAGCCAGGGCTACAGAAACAGCCTAGGTTATAAAGTTGTCTCTTTTAAATTGAAGAGTCTATTTATGGAGAGAGAAAAGGGAGGGTTTAGTCAGGCGGTGGTGGCACACGCCTGTAATCCCAGCACTCTGGGAGACAGAAGCAGGCAGATTTATGAGTTCGAGGCCAGCCTGGTCTACAGAGTGAGTTCCAGGACAGCCAGGCCTATACAGAGAAACCCTGTCTTGAAAAAACCAAAAAGAAAAGAAAAAAGAAAGAAAGGAAAAGAAAAGAAAAGAAAAGAAAAGAAAAAAAGAAAAAAAAAAGAAAAGGGAGGGTTTAAAATGCTGGAAGTAAATAATATATACAATACTTGGGAAATAAACTTCAGGAGGCCTGAGGAGCTCCTGAAAGTTACAGAATTTATAAGGTCTCTTCAAAGGGTTAAAGAAACAATTTGAATTGGAGAGAGGATGCCTATCAGCCTCAATACAGCAGTCTCCTCCTGGTCCAGCCTCTCTCTGAATTGCACGATCCAGTCAGGAGAGACAATTTCTAATCCCTACAGATTTCATTCTATTGGAAAGCTCTCTTCTTCTATCCTTTAATAACAACCTAGGATCCATACTAGGATCCATGCATTCCTCCATCACCAGGTAAGCACTTATCATCATGGTGCTTACCAAGGCAAAATATATTAAAAGGAGTCAAGGTTATGCTGTGCCCCTAAATGCTGGTATATCTTCAAACTCAAACCAAATCCTGGAAAACCTATTCTCATGGATCTAGTGATATATAAAGATACATAAATTAGCACATCAAAACATTGTATATACTCATGTAGGTTTTTCAAAATATGCATCTCTCAGCCTGGCAGTTCCTCAGAAAATTGGGCATGACACTTCCAGAAGACCCTCCTGGGCATCTACCCAGAGGATTCCCCTGCATACAATAAAGACACATGCTCCACTATGTTCATAGCAGCCTTATTTATAATAGCCAGAAGTTGGAAGGAACCCAGATGTCCCTCAAAGGAGGAATGGATACAGAAAATGTGGTATATTTACACAATGGAATACTACTCAGCAATTAAAAATAATGAATTCATGCAATTTGTAGGCAAATGGTTGGATCTGGAAAATATCATCCTAAGTGAGTTAACCCAGTCACAAAAGAATACACATGAATTGCAGTCACTGATAAGTGGATATTAATAAGCCCAGAAGCTCTGAATACTCAAGGCACAATTAGCAAGTCAAAAGATTCCCAAGAAGAAGGAAAGAGAGGACTCTGGTCCTGAAAAGACTGGATCCAGTTTTGTAGGAGAGTATCAGAACAGAGAAATGGGGGGTGGGGGTGATTGGGGAATAGGCAGGACGGGGGTCGGGGGGGAGAGGACTTATGGGACATATGGTAAGAGGGGAACTGGGAAAGGGGAAAGCCTTTGGAATGTAAACAAAGAATATAGAAAATAAAAAATGTAAATAAATAAAAAAATCAAAATATGTGTCTCCTGTGATTAATTTTATCTACATAAATATGTGTGATTTCATAGCCTTGATACTCCTCTACAAGCTATATCCTAAAAGCTAAACTGTAAGCTAAAAACTAAGCCTTTGCTATCTTTCTATCACACAAAGCCCATGGGAAAACATAAAATGATCACACGTACAAAAGGTGCCAAAGAATATTTGCTTAGAGATTTCAGGAAACAGTGAACAACTTAGAGACTAAACACAAAGAGAAGGCGAGAGGCATGGTGAACTAACTCAGCCAGTGGCCACCTTGAGATATCAATTTTTGTCAAGAGGTACTTACATCTATGAGACCAGAAGAACCACCACAAAGACCAACACATTTGCCTATAATCAGAATCAAATACTCCTATAATTAAGCATATTAAAGGTAAAAAAATTCACTGTAATTTACATTGTACTTAAAGCAAAAATGCAGATAGAATTTTAACAAACTCAAACTCTTTATCATTCAATAACAAGTGCAAGATAAGATGAAAGAAAAAATTAAAGAAAAACACACTAAAGAGTATAGCAAAATTATAAACCTATTAAGCAATTTGGCAGTTCATTAAATGTAATTAATAAGTACATGATATCTAATTAAAGGGCCTTAAAAATTAACAATAAATAATACCCTAACTGAGCATAAAAGCAAAGATTGCTGATGGAAATGGACTTCAAAGAGTGAAAGACTGTTACACCCAAAGAGACAGAAGTTTCTCACACCATGAAAGAGTAGGTATGCTCATCACACACCAAGTTTTGGCCTATGTACACCCAAGTGTATACATGTTGTTTTGTTTTAATTCAGTGGGGCTATGTGGTTTTGTTTGTTTGTTTGTTTGTTTGTTTGATTGATTGTTACTTTACATAACTATTGTGGGGAAACAACACAGAAGCAGATAAAATGTCTGAAAGTGATTCAAATTGTTTCTTAATACAGTAATTTTCTCTTGGAAAACAGAATGGACTGAGGGGGGTGAGAAAACCTGGTGATGGGAATGGAGTGAGAACATCTGAGAAGGGTGAAGATGCCAAAGGAACGGGCGAGTCAGAGTTTAGAACAAGACAAACCCAAACCCAAAAGCAGATGATTGGGTCTGGCCCTGGGACCTCTCCTTGAGCAGGATTCCACTCTGGGCCTGTCTATGAACATTGTTTTTTTCTTTTCTTTTTCTTTTTTTAATTTTTTAATTTTTCTTTATTTTCTATATTCTTTGTTTACATTCCAAAGGCTTTCCCCTTTCCCAGTTCTTCCCCTCACCATATGTCCCATAAGTCCTCTTCCCCCCACCATTTCCCAATCACCCCCCACACACACACATACACACCATTTCTCTGTGCTGGTACTCTCCTACAAAACTGGATCCAGTACCTCAGGCTCCTCTCCATTTCCATTGAATGTGGAACAGGGGAGAGGGGGATAAAATCTGGAGTGCGAAAATAAATAAATAAACAAACAAACAAATAAATAAATAATAAATAAAAAACTGGAAAAAAGCAGATGATTGATAAAGTCTTAAAATAACTTGTCCAGTTGGATTTGAGTTCTGCTGAAAACAAAAACTGGAAAAACCACATTGTGGGGAGGGCATGTAAAAGACATGGAAGAGAATGCAGTGTAATGTCAAGGTTCCCTAAGCCCCACATCCAAGTCTCACCTGAACCTGCTATATTTCATGTGAGAATACTATATACACACATAATGATTTTTCAAATTTTCTCCTAATTCTCTTTCTGAAAAAAAATTTTTTGATATTTGTTGCTCATCATTTGTCAAAGGTGTTCAGAACTGAAGTTCAGGATATCTATTTTAAGCATAAGTTTATGATTGTTTCCTGATCTGATCTTTGGCAAGAAAACCTTGTATTTTCCTTCCCATATTTAGATTGTCCTGACTTATGAACTTATTGTTGTTTGGTTGTTTGGGGTTTTTTGTTATGGTTATTTTGTTTTTTATTCTTCATGCATTCATTACATCCATCCCACAGTTTCCTCTCCCTTCCTCTCCTGTTCACAGTCCTCCTCATTCCTTCCCCCCAGATCTCCTCCTCCTCTGTTTCTCCCCCCAAAATGAGATCTCCCAGGAATATAAACTGAACCTCACATAGCAAGTTCAAGGTACAATACCATATAACCAGTTTCAGTAAGACTAGGCACATATTCTCATATCAAGCCTGAATGTGGCAACCCAGTAGGAGCAAAAGAGTCCCTAAAGTAAGAAAAAGAATTAGATACAGCCTCCCCCACCCCTCTGTTAGGATTTCCACAGAAACACCCATCTACTTACTGTTTATACAGAGGATCTAGCTCATACCAATATAGGATCCATGACTGTTGCTTCATTCTCCATGATCTTCTATGATCCCTGCAGTTCATTCTGTGGGGCTGTATCTCCTGGTATCTGCAACTGCTCTGGATCCTGCAAACATCCCATCACAACTTGTGTGGGGTTCCCTTGGTTCTGCCTAATGTTTGGCTATGGGACTCTGCATCTTCTCCCATGAGTTGTTGAATGACATCTCTGATGACAATTGAGTCTGAGTGTAGCAGAATATCATTAGTAATCATTTCATTGAATTTTTTTCCAATCGCGTCCTAGTAATGTTTGGTACTAGCCTGTGTCTCTGGGATGTCCAGCTGTCTGGCTCATGGCTGTCCAGGCAATGCCAGGCTTGGACCCCTTTCCCAGCCACTATGGGCTTCAAGTTGGACAGTCATTAGTTGGTCATTTCCACAAGTTCTTTGCCACCTGCATATCATGTAGCAAGAACAGATTGTAGGTTGAGGTTTGTAGGTCAAAGTTTAGTGACCAGGATGGTGTCCTAGTCCCACTGCTGGAAGCCTTGCCTAGTTACAAAAGACAGCTGGTTCATACTCTGTATCCACCATTAGTAGGTGTCTGACCTAGGGTCACTCTCCAAGATTCCAGGTAGTTTGCACTGCACTACATTTCCACCTTGTCCCCCCAAGTCCCCCATTTCTGTCATCTCTGTCCCTTGTCTGTCCCTCTGTCCCTTGTCTGTCCCACTGTCTGCCTTGTCCCTCCTGTCCCCTTCCTACCCACTCCCAGTTCACTTATAAAATTTACTCCATTTCCCTTTCCCAGGGAGACCCATGTGTCCTCACTTAAGCCCTCCTTCATACTCAGCCTTGACCTCTGTTTTAACAAAGATAAAATATTGAATCAAGATAAGTTCAAAGTATAATTTCAAAAAACCATGTTCTCAAAAGATTGGGGACTCATCGTAATTTCTTTAATGGTGTTTTCTTCTTACAAAGGCTGTAGTTTTGCTTTTGTTTACACTCCCCTAGGAGGTTGTCTGTCTTGTAACAAGGAACACAGTAGAAAACCAGTGTTACTGAAGAACACTGTCTGGTGAACTTGCCTGGGTGATTTCTCAAGTACATATTTTGAGTTGTAAACATAATAAAGAACAGATCTCTGTCTTAAGCTAATGGGGCCATTGTTCCTTTTGTTAAAAAGAATCTTATTTAACAAATGCCACTAAGGGAGAAACTCAAGGTATGTGCTAAAAGCAAAGCAAAATCTTTATGTAGGACAAATGCAAAATCTGGCAGATGTAATTTTGTAAAAATGAAGAATGGCACAGAGATAGATTTTTTTAAATTATATTACATAGCAAGGGCTTTCTATCCATGCCTTCTCTGCCTCTAATCCCACACAGGAGGTTTCTGTTGTGAATAAGCTGGCATGTTCTATGGAGCAGGATCAGAAACAGCTACAAAAGTCTCAGACCTCCTGATTTTTCTTATGATATTTTGTTTTGTCAAGGAAAGCCAACAAAAAATAAATATCGTCTTGTTCAGTTTTTGATACTCACTTAGAATCCTTTGTGCTTTTATTCAAGAAGAGTTTCATAGTCTTAATTTCATATTTGTGATTTTATTCTGTCTTCTAATTCCTTTTTATTTCAGCATCCTAGTGTTTAGGCGGAGTTAAGAATTTTTAACCATGTGCAGGCAGACCCACATAAAGACACATAAATACATATACTGACAGGCATTCACAGCAACACATAAATGCACACATATATACATTGACACACAGATATATACACAGACATACACAGAACAACACACATGCACACATACATATACTGTCACACTCACAAACACACATACACATAGAGAATATCGTGATATTTTTCTATCACTAGAAAATACGTAAATGAATAACATAGCCAGATAATCATTTTACATTTGATTATACAAAGGCAAGCTTTTTCTTTTACAAAATTTAGCAAAGCCTTGGTCAGGTAGATTTTGATACCTAAATCCCTTGGCAATGTAATTCAATTACCAATAGAGTTAATTAAAATGAATTAAGACAAATGCTTATCAGATAATTTTAAAATCTTCTGTACTGATAGATTTTTCAGTGAGGGCTTAATTTCAGATCACCATAAATTGGATGGAATGTATCATACAGTATATCTAAATAATGACAGAGTAAGAGAAGTATGCAAAGTAACATTTCTCATGACTTGAGGAACATCGTGGATATTAGTCTTCCCATATGAAGTACATCTTACTTGCACTTTTTACTTGTTTCATTGTTTCTTTAAAACTTCATCAGACAAACACATGCAAACACATCAAGATACATTTCTTTACCATAAAACTAGGGTAGTTTCTTATGAATCACATAGGGAAGGAAAAAGTTCATCTTGTATATCAAAAGCAGACCATAAAAATGTAGCCATTGTACTTATTTTTAAATCACTAAGACTCAACTCTAGAATCCATAAAATAAAAGTGATCAAATGAGATTAAGAAAATAACTGCCAAAGGCTCTATTGGAAGATGGTTGTTTCTTGTCCCAAAATACCTAAGAATTAACCTGTTTCACATAATACTCTTCAAATTTTTATCCCTAATACTTTATATGTACAGGAAGGGTTAGGTCATGTTATGTTACTGTCTACCTAATAGTTATACTGGATTGCTGATGGATCCAGTTTTATTCTGTGGTGTAGCAAACATTTTTATGAACTCCCAAGTAGGAATGAAAAACGTGGAGTGATTTGAGGCCAGAAAAAGTTTTGAGTGCAATAGAAATTGAGACTTAATCCACAAACCACCATGGTTCCTCCTTATTTTATATATATTTCAAGGAAAATTTAATTCATATGTTTCTGATTAATGTACACTTAGCTCATCAAACTTGTGCAAAAGTTGCTTGATTTCCAGGAAGCCTTCGTCCTTGTGGGACATTCCCCTCAGTTAAGGGAAGTCAAGTTTTTCTCAACCAACCAAAAAAGAAACCCTTCTGGTGCTATTGATAATGTATCTGTATACATAGTATTTATTTGATAGATTTTTAATTATATTATATTCTTGTCTTGGAAAAGAGATAAAAGAGCCAGGAGGTGGTGGTGCATGCCTGTAATCCCAGCACTTGGGAGGTAGAGGCAGGCAGATTTCTGAGTTTGAGGCCAGCATGGTCTACAAAGTGAGATCCAGGACAGCCAGGGCTACAAAGAGAAAACCTGTCTCGAAAAAACCAAAAACCAAAAACCAAAAAAAAAAAAAAAAAAAAAAAAACAAAAAAAACAAAAAAAAAAACCAGAAAAGATGTAAAAGTAAATAAGTAATACACTAGAAGTAACTAAATCAAGTTCTAAAAATTAGAAAAATCATTTGGTTCCTATTCTCTATTCTGCCACACATTTTCTCTGAGAGATTTTAGAGAAATAACATTGTTTTTCATAATTTCTAATCTACGAGATGAGCATGCTAGATAAAATATATTTTCATGAAACCATTTCTTTACATATATAAAATTTCTGAATAAATACACACAAACATATATCTTCCAAAAATAAATCACTTCTTCACCAACTAATCACTTTTGTTATATTAAGTACTATTATAATAAAATGTCAATTGTTTTGAATTCTTTTTTCTGCTTTAAAGGATGAGACCAAAATTATGACATCAGATAAATGAAATGTTGTTAATGGTTTTTTTCACAGTTGGCTTATAGTACTATAACTACCACACAATAGTATTTACATCTGGATGATACAATTGTGCTCATGCTAAGGCAATATTATACAGGCACATGGAAAACAACATTTGTCAGATTGGAATTAGTGGATTTTTTCTCTATAAGCCTAAAATTTACTTGTAGGCATGGATCATGACTTATGCAACTCAATAACTGTAGAACTAATGTTGGGTGAAATCTTATCCTTAGACAAGAGGCCGTGGAAAGCACTGATGGTATTTTTGTATATGTTTTGTTTTGTTTTATATAAGCCATCAACTGCTCAGGATGGTGATGCTACCTCACCTTACAAATGGTTAGATAGAAAACAGGATAAAAATTACATTAGTATTTTGATGGATAACTGTAAAAACTGTTATTATATTTTGTTTCACAAGAATACCCTTTTTTAGAGAATTAAAATTTTTTCAGAATCATCTCAACATTATCATCTCTTAGACATTTACATATATATAAAGAAGTTATATATGATGTGTAGATATTTAAATTTTAAATTGTGTAGCAGAAGATAATTATAAAAAAAAACAACAGACAAGATTTAGATCATATTAGTCCAAGACCAAGGCTGAAAGCATCCTCTTTACTCTGCTGCTTCTAGGAAAAATCTGATACAGAATAACTAATGTATAAAATGTACTAATGTGTCAACGTGGTTGCTTTTTATTGAAATTTAAATTCAAAGAGAATTACCAATAATAGGTCAAAGAACCTGAAATACAGAGCATGAAAAATTCTTCTATGACAAGCAGAAGATTGTAAACAGAACAATGAAGGTTGCTCAAAATTAAGATTCTCCAAAGAGCAAGGAACCTGTCTATCATTCTAGGATTTATCGTAAATGAAGGTCAGAGTGATAGGAAAGATCACATAGTGATGACAGTTCAAAGCTGCTTAAGCAATACTGGGCACAATGACATTTTGCTCTGCCACTCTTTCTCTTCTGGTATCCACTTATCAAAGTACCGATGGAATTCCTGTCATCCTTATGATTTAACCACAAAACCATCATAAGGCCTTAAAATTAAGATATTAAACATAATTATGGTAGGCCTAGTAATAGAAATTTGGCAATACAGAAGATAAAACCTATAATAAAAGAGCTTTAGTAGTCTATTTTTGTTTTGTTTTTTAATGAGATTCAAATTTGTATTGGCAAAAATGACTTCATATTACTTATTTACTTTGTTGTAACTCAGGTAATGAAACTATCTCCTCTTATTCTGGAGTAGACATTCAGAAAGACCGATAAGACTTTTATAGATGTTGCAACTCTAACACATCTTAATGTGTTTACTAATATAATGATGTGTATGTGCATGATGCATTGTGGTTAACTGTCTCATTCCCCCTAAGTGTATGTTATAAGTATTGGACTTAAACTACCAGGTTTGCCCAGCAAACAGGATCTGCTGAGATATCAAAAGCCATCTATATTGATAGGTATTTTCTTGTGATTAAATTATTCCAGTGTTTCTTATAGTAGGAAGAATGACAACATTACATTTTTATTATAAACTTTTTGATTGTATATATGTTGATTTGCTATGTAGTTTTTGTATTTACATAAAATATGTGATATATCTATATAATATACAAATGTACTACATTATATGTATATTTCTCTTTAAGTATTTTAATGGACATTTCTTTATCAGGAAAAAAATAATGTATGGATGCTCAGTTCAACTTTACCTTGAGTTCTCATACAATGTGCTCAGAAACAATGTCTGTCTGAAACATGCCTTCCAGTTTCTAGCAACTGCAAATATACTGGCATCATTTTAAAATCGTCACCAGCAATAATACTATGTAATTTGTTATGGGTTTGACATTGAAAATACTGTAAGACCAATTTGGCAGGAGTGCATTCCTATGATTTGGGGATTCCTCACTGTGGGTTTTGGAATATACTTTATTGACCTTCCTTCATTGAAAGATGGTCATCAGTTTATTATGCAAATTAAGGGTGGTCATAGCTGAGGTCATTGTTTCCATCGTGATGCAAAGGTCCCATCACTCTTCATGTGATTCAGTTAATAAATGAATAATAGCATGATTACCTACTGAACATAAAAATACATGTTGTTTGATTTACAAGAAGCCAAATCAGTATTACATGTTTCTGATATCACCAGACCACAATAATTACCTCACAGAAGCAATGTAAAAGAGGCAAAGTGGACTTTTACCTATGTTTTCCAAAGATTTGGAATTTCCAGTTCCTTATGGCAAGGAAGGTTTGTAATCAGGAGCTAAAAGCTGTCCAACCACAGTGGAACAAAAATATAAGAACTTACTTGAAATCAGTGCCCAGGTTGAACTCTAAGCTGTGCTCTTGACTACCTGTTTCAGCTAGCTGGTCCCACATCCCAAAAGTCCACTCCCCTAAAAGAACACCAATATCAGAGACATGTTCTGCAGAACTTAGGATTATAAGAGTCATTCAAGATTCAAGCCATAAAAGAAGAGAAAATGCAACTTAGATGTAAGTTCAACATACTTTATCTTGATCTGTTCACACTAATTATTCAGATTTCACCAGCTGACACAGAACCCTGTTACTCAGTCAACAACTAAAATACTAAGGAGATGTACATTTTGATGTCGGAATCTGTTGAATGAAAACTTGGATTAAAATTAAAATTTTAGTGGCATTGCAGAAAGAACATGTAACCAAGGAAGTAAGGAATGTGAATGCTAGCATGTGTGTGGGAGCCATGTGTATGTATGTATCTAAATCTTCCAGGGGATATTACATCAAACAATTTATTTATTTCAACACTAATAAATTTCCTTATTTAAAAATAACTAGGTAGATAAAATGTGTTTAACATTCCTGTTATTAATACTGTATGATTCAAAATGCTAAATAAAAGTAGATCACTAAGTTCTCTATACAGCTAGATATATACATACAGAACTGCTCCAGGTACTATAGGAACATACTTCAAAACACTTGGTTTTGTGTGTGTGTGTGTGTGTGTGTGTGTGTGTGTGTGTAGTTTGTGTGATATAGGTTAGATATCATTTTATGTAATATATTACATGATAGTTATGCAAAATGTCTTTCTTGATAGATCCAAGAATCAAAACTTTACATGGTAAGCATATGGCATAAATCCCAATAATTACACTAGGTGAATTTTTAGATCCAGCATAATGGTGTGTTGAGGATAGTAAAGTTTTAGAGATGGGAATGAAATAATTTACCATTTCCAATTTTGCAAAATGGACTGGTTACTATAACCCACTCTGGGCTGGATATTAATTACTTTTTGATCTGATTTAGAGATCTCTTACTATGAGACTGCACAGCCAATTTTCTTCACAAATACATATTTCATAAGTCTGGGAGCTGAAGAATAAATTTTTAATAAATATGTATCTGAACCTCACAACTCCAGGGTGTGGCTGCACATGGAGGCGCACTGCTTTCTAAAAGGCACGTGATTCGCGTCCTTGCCTCTCAGCTCTGAGCTCTATTGAAGAGTAAAAGTGAATTTATTTCATTCATGTCAATCTAGAGTGGAATCACCACAATTTTTAAAACGATATAACACTTTCAGTTTTAATCTCCCAAATATCCTATACCCACAATCCTCAGCACATATGTTGGAAGGGCAGCAACAGAAAAAACTTCCAAGTTTTGAGTGTGGGTCTGAAAAGGATAAGAGAGAATAATAGAAAAAGATTATTTTTAAAGGAAGGGAATATTAGAAGAAAAGATGGATGGAGGGAGGGAGGGAGAGAGGAAGAGAGGTTAGAGATTGGCAAGAGACATATTAAAAGAACGAGAGAATTCTTATAGAGCCCCTAAGCTTGGTTCCCAGAAGCCCTTTCGTCAGCTCACAACCACGTGTAATTTCAAGTTACACTCTCTTCTGGAAACTCTGCACATGTACCCATATACACATATGTGATCACATAATCAAAATAATTTTTTTTTGTTTTTTTCGAGACAGGGTTTCTCTGTGTAGCCCTGGCTGTCCAGGAACTCTATAGACCAGGCTGGCCTCGAACTCAGAAATCCACCTGCCTCTGCCTCCCAGATGCTGGGATTAAAGGCATGCACCACCACTGCCCGGCCAAAATAAATTCTTTAGAAAGAAAAACTCCACTACTTGAAAGAGACTAGTATTTGGAGAAGAGATAATTACTGGAATGAACTTGCAGCAAGATTGGGCGTTCAGACCACAGAAACACAGTATTGCTTATTAAACAAACAGATTAATTTTGAATTTTACAACAAAAAATTTATCTGAAAAAAATCATGTATACATGGTTAGTATTTCAACTTTTCTAAAACCTTTTGTGTGTGCATGTGTGTGTGTGTGTGTGTGTGTGTGTGTGTGTATAAAATGTATGTGATTTCTCCATTGAGTTCCTCCAAACAATTCCTATACAGCATTCCCACACCCTTGGAACCTGTGCATATTTTCCTCTTATAAATTCTGACAGAAAAATTGGGGACTCAGCAATTAGATAATAAAAATTACTTCCCGTATTTCTCCCCCTTTCTCAGGGAACTCTCAGCTGTGCTGTTGTCTTATTTCCTCGCTTTATATATGATCCTAATCCATGCTCATTAATTCTGACACATTGAACATTTATTTTATTTACAAGTTTTGCTCCTGGGTTCTCTCGGGAGAGGCACATCTCAATTTTATGAGTGGCTGGGGGGTAAGCAGTTATGCAGCCATGCTCCAGCCCGCTTCACTGTCTGTCACATGTTCATAAAGTCGAACCCTCCATCTACAACCCTCGGCAACACAGCACGGTCACAATTCCAGGCACAGAATGCCCTATCACTGTAATTCACGTCCTGCTTTGGAGACAGGCAAGTCTTGATTAGCCCCTGGATTTCTCCTGCTTTTAATGTCTGTGCCCATTTGCCTGCTGACCTTGTATAAATGGAGATGGTGAGCAGGTCTTCGGTCTCCTGTAGCTGCAGAGGGCTCAGAGCAGACATAAAACAGGCCTAGAGCCTTCAACATCTGAACAGTGTTTCCTGTCTGTACTTCTCATTTTTACACTTGGCATGAGCTGCGGTGACCTTTACCCTGTTCTTTAAAGGGATGCCTTTTCTGGAGGTTAAGAGTGACTTGGCCCCCAAGCTAACAAAGCCCTGGGCCCCCACTGACCTCTAACTGTGCCACATGTGCACAGTGCTACAAATTCTGATTTAGTGGTGTGGGCGGGAGTCCACCAGAACTGCGCGCACTGAGATCACCACAATTATGTGACTTGAAGATACTTCTGCACCCCACTGATCATTACCAGAGCTACGAAAGTCAGGCTTCGGGCTGCACTCTTCTGCAGACTCAGCGGCATTGTGACCACATGAATTAATGATAGCACAGAAAGCCCATTCTGCAGCTACTTGTAACCATCGTTATTAGGGCCTAATATGGGACGTATTTGTCTTGAAAATAGTTAGTGTCTCAACCATTTTCCTTTGAATGAAGCCAGGTATGTTCGCTACGTTTAACTCTGTGTTTGTTCTCAAAGCGTATGGCTATGTTTAACACAGTATTGGCCTGAAGTTTAAAAAGTAAGAGTATATTTGCAATTTATTATTTAAGTATTCTATGCATATCAATTAAGTATTCTATGCATAGGAGATGGTTAAAAAAACACAAGTATTTCCTTTGATTTCCAAGGGCATAGTAATGAACATTGCTGCAGATCCTATAGCATAGAACCTGTAGAAATACATACATCAGATAAATGTTGAGTAAACTGTCAGTTTTCCTTTGCAAAACTCTGGGGTACAGGAAACATCTGGGAAGTTATTTATTATTATGTACTTACTGATCCTACTTCTGAAACCTTCTAATTTTCCTGCAGTGATTAATTCTAAAACTTAAAAGTTGCAAAATACAGGCTCTGTAGGCCATTCTAGTTGGAGAAATCTCACACAAAAGAGGCAAAACTTTTTTGTTCCCCCAATAGGTCCCAACCATTTGCTCACCTAATTGAAGAGAGGGCATGAATAATCCCCAGTGTTTCTTTCCTCTGACAGCGAGCCTCCCATCTGAAGCATCTTTGTAAAGAGAGGTATCGCATGGGCTCCTCAAGACAAGTCTTTTCAAATGCCTCAGAAATAAGTTTCAGTCCTGATCCTTAACCCCAATTGAAGGGAGAAAATAAATGAAAAAACATGTGCTGCTTTCTGGATTCTTTTACTGAATGGTGACCTGTACATTCATGCTTTTGTAAGTAGGAGCCCTGAGCCTTGCTTCCAATTTTATGGTATACCTCTTTTGAAAGGTATATTGTATATTTTCTTAATGAGCATGCCCCGGTGGACAGCATACACAAGGAAACAATGTCTCGTGGCATTGTTATCACATGAGATTGTGGTGTGTTGATGAATGGGTGTTTATATCCATCATAATGCCTTATAAGAGAAAATGTTGAACAGCAGTCAATGCCCTTAGATAATATGCCTCCATCTCAACTCTACATGGAATAAAAGGAAAAAATGGCATTTTTTCCTACATATTAAAATCTGTGATTTGAATAGCTTATGTATATCTCATTAGCAAAGTGCTAGTTGAAGCCCAGTGCTCATTTTATTTTAGTTCCATGAGCCAGGAGAACGGATGTGCAGTGTCCTTACAATGGCATCACTTTGTATCGGGTTCTTTATATGAAAACAAAGCAAAGCAAAATAAAAACAAAAACAGTGCCATTCCCACAACCAACTGCCAAGCAGTTTGATGGAGAAGTTTGGTCAACAAGGCTTTCCTTTTTTACTGGTCTCCAAACTTTCTGTGACCTGTGGCAAACAGGTCCTACATTGAATCATCAAATATGACTATCAATGCAAGGATCTTAGTTGGATATTGTTTAAATGCTTTTTACTTGCTGTGTTTTTATTCTTAGTTAAATTATCAAAGGGTGAGTCTGCCTTATCAGTTAGTAATGTTGATACATGTTAACACTGTCCATAAAAGTGCCCCAAGAGCTTCCCGGGACTAAACCACCAACCAAAGGGTACACATGGAGGGACCCACGGCTACAGCCACATATGCAGCAGAGGATGGCCTTGCTGGACATCAAAGGGAGGAGAGGACCTTGGTTCTGAGAAGGCTCGATGCCCTAATGTAGGGGAATGCCAGGGCAGGGAAGTGGGAGTGGATGAGTTGGTGAGCAGAGGGAAGGGGAGGGGAGATAGGGGGTTTTGATGGGGAAATGATGAAAGGGGATAACATTTGAAATGTAAATAAAGAAAATAGCTAATAAAATAAAGTAAAAGAAAACAAAGTGTGCATAAAAATGTAAGCAAGAAACTCAAGCTGCTTTGCTCTCATGTGATTTTGATCCAGACCCACATGAGTCTTTCCCAGTAAATATTAATTCAAGATTAAATAACTGAGTCTTTAACCTGGGCATAGTGGCCATGATTGCAATCTCAAAACTCAAGAAGCAAAGGCTTCCAAATAATTGTGAGTTTGAGGTTAGCTTGTTCTACTTAGTGCGGGGGTGAAGCCAGCCTGCATTAGAGTGAGACGCTTTCTCAAACTAATACTTTCTAAAACATTATTATTATTATTATTATTATTATTATTATTATTAATATATGAGCCCTGTGATTTTGACGCTGACAAACTGAAGACGTTATTCGTATTTGTTTGATCTGGGATTGCAAGATACACTGAATCATCTTATTCTCCTATTTGACAGTGGAAATCATTACAGTGCATGGAAAACTCACGAGACTACAAGATAAGAGATAATTGTTTTCTCCTTGGTGACTAAATCTACTAAAATCATAACTCTTTTTTTTCTGGGTAAGAAAGATGATATTTATTCAAAACATTCACACAATCTTTACACCTGAGCAAGGCACTCCATGCATATAATTATTACTTTGTATTCTTTCCTCCTTGTTGTGAGTACTGATTGTAAATTATATGCAGTAGCTACTACTGTGTTTGGCACTATCTGTCTCTGTGCCTGGAATTTTCTTCCCTTTGCCCCTCACTACTCCCTTATCACAGCATGCAAGCCCAGCTCATGCCTATTCTTTTTTGTTTGTTTGTTTGTTTGTTTTAATTTTTTATTGGATATATTCTATATTTACATGGGATTTGTTGGATCTGAGAAATAGGATGATGATGATATAATAAAATGAGTGACAGAAAAGTGTTCATTGAAGTTTCAAGTTAATTTGTGCATTCCCCTGATACTGACCGAGGAATTATGCCGTGCCCTGTAGCCGAGAGGCCTTGCCAGTCATGTGGCTTCACGCCCACTCAAATTTTGGCTTTCTATCTTGAAGTTTAAAAATAGAATTTCTTTCTTTTATAAACTGTTGTTCAGAGAAATTTCCATACTTATTTCCATTCCATCTGTCTGTCCATTCCTACCCAGAGTGCATTAAAGTCCCTTTATTCTTATTCCCTTATCCTAATCAGCTCACTCTTCCCTTTGTCCATTCACTTGTTTGTCTTCATTTTCTTTTCATTGCTGTTGGTGATGGTGGCTTATTTGGGACTGAATGATAACCATTCTAATTATAATAAAATGGCGTCTCATGTCTCATTGGAGTTTGGGTTTTAATTTATGATGAAGGACAATAATACAAAGAATTTAGGGTTGAGGTATACAGTTCTCGAGGCACAGTTTTTTTTTCATGTAGTCCCAGGCTAAGTAAGAACTTACTATGTAGCCCAGGTTGTCCTCAATTACAATTCTCTTGGCATAGGATTGCAGATGTGAACTAATGTAGCCAGCGAGAATAATTTTCAGATTTATTTGTTATTTCTAAGCATACCCACACACCAATTCATGAAAAAGAGACCATGAATTTGCAAGATAACAAGGTAGATACATGGACAGACTTGGAGGGATACAAAAGAAGGGGGAAAATAAAATAATCACATTAGAATTTGTAAAAATTTAAAAAGATAATATAATCTATACAGTTTTGCCATTTTAGATTCCTCGTTTATTATTTTCAGTTTTCAATTTCCATCTTTAGTCTAGATATTAGCATTTTAATATATAAATAATAGATAACAAATCTATTTTTATCCCATGTTATCTCACTCTGTAGATTATCTGTTCACTGTGTTGTGTTGACTGTGTCCTTTGGTCGTCAGCATTCTTTAAGGTGATATAATCTAATTTGTCAAGGTTTGTTTTTATTTCCTGTCTTGAGGTTCCTATCCAGAAAACTATTTTCATGGCCAATATCTTAAATAACTTCCCCCAGGTTGCCACACTTCTAGGTAATATCTAAAGAAAATCCAGATTCCGATCTTGGTGGCGGCTGCTTGGATTGAGCGGGCAGAACCAGATACCTAAGATATCCTAAGCTTAAGATCTATGGGGACTCAGGCCACCATCCAGTCATCTAAGAACGGGAGCTTGGCAGAGCAGCAGTTCCTGTGTTCCAGCAGGGCATGGTTCTCTGCCCTCTGGGAGACTCTGCAAGCTGCACTCCCCACTCCCTGCGGCCTCCGCCAGCATCCTTGCTGCTGACTGGACTAAGCAAGCAGAAACAGAGAAGACAAGCAGCATCAAGTCCACAGTGATAACCAAATATAACATTGCTTAGAGCAAGATACACCAGGGGGCCAAAAGCACCCAAGAAGAGAACAACACATCAGCAATTCTAATATCAGGTAAAATTGACTTTCAACCTAAAGTCATCAAAGGAGACAAAGAAGGTCACTTCTTGCTGGTCAAAGGAAAAATCCACCAAGAAGAACTCTCAATACTGAACATCTATGCCCCAAATGCTCATTCGTGAAAGAAACTCTACTAGAGTTTAAAGGACACATTACACCTAACACAATAATTGTGGGTGACTTTAACACTCCACTATCCTCAATGGACTGATCAGGAAACCAGAAATTAAACTGAGACACAGTGAAACTAATTGAAGCTTTGGACCAATTGGATTATATATATATATATATATATATATATATATATATATATATATATAGGACATTTCATCCCAAAGCAAAAGAATGCAAAAGAATATACCTTTTTCTCAGCACCGCATGGTACCTTCCCCAAAATCGATCATATAATTGGTCACAAGACAGATGTCAACAAATACATGAAAAACAAACTAATCCCATGCCTCCTATCACATCACTGTAGAGTAAAAGTGGTCTTCAATAGCAAGAAAAACAACAGAAAGCCCACATACATGTGGAAACTGAACAACACTCAATGACACCTTGGTCAAGGAAGAAATAAAGAAATAAATCAAAGAGTTTTTAGAATTCAATGAAAATGAAGGTACAACCTATCCAAATCTATGGGACACAATGAAAGCAGTGCTAAGAGGAAAACTCATAGCCCTGAGTGACCCCAAAATGAAACTGGAGAGAGCATACACTAGCAGCTTAACAGCACACCTGAAAGCCCTGGAACAGAAAGAAGCTAATTCACCCAGGAGGAGTAGAAACTAGGAAATCATCAAACTAAGGGCTGAAATCAATCAAGTAGAAACAAAGTGAACCGTAAAAAGAATCAACAAAATCAGGAGCTTGTTCTTTGAGAAAATCAACAAGATAGATAAACCCTTAGCCAGACTAACCATGGGCACAGAAACAATATCCAAATTAACAAAATTAGAAATGAAAAGGGGGATATAACAACAGAAACTGAGGAAATTTAAAAAATCATCAGATTCTACTACAAAAGCCTATACTTAACACAATTGGAGAATCTGGAGAAAAAGGACAATTTCCTAGACAGATACCAAATACCAAAATTAAATCAGGAACAATTACATCAGCTAAACAGTCCCATAACCCCTAGAGAAATAGAAGGGGTTATAGAAAGTCTCCCAATCAAAAAAATTACGGGACCAGATGGTTTTAGTGTAGAATTTTATCAGACTTTCAAAGAAGACATAACACCAATACTCTTCAAAGTATTCCACAAAATAGAAACAGAAGGAACACTGCCCAACTCATTCTACAAAACCACAATTATGCTGATACCAAACCACACAAAGATCCAACAAAGAAAGAGAACTATTGGAAAATTTCCCGTATGAATATCGATGCAAAAATACTAAATAAAATTCTTGCCAAGAGAATCCAAGAGCACATCAAAACGATCATTCACCATGATCAAGTAGGCTTCATCCTAGGGATGCAGGGATGGTTCAATATATGGAAATCCATCAATGTAATCCACTACATAAACTAACTAAAAGAAAAAAACCACGTGGTCATCTCATTAGATGCAGAATAAGCTTTTGACAAAATTCAGCAACATTTCATGCTAAAAATCCTAGAAAGAACAGGAATTCAAGGCCCATACCTAAACATAATAAAGCGATATGCCACAAACCAGTAGCCAACATCAAAATAAATGGAGAGAAACTTGAAGCAATTCCACTAAAATCAGGGACTAGACAAGGCTGCCCTCTCTCCCCATATCTTTTCAATATAGTACTTGAAGTTCTAGCGAGAGCAATTAGACAACCTAAGGAAGTCAAAGGAATAGAAATTGGAAAGGAAGAAGTCAAACTATCATTATTTGCAGATGATATGATAGTATACTTAAGCAACCCAAAAAACTCCACCAGAGAACTCCTACAGCTGATAAACAACCTCAGCAAAGTGGCTGGTTATAAAATCAACTCAAGCAAATGAGTAGCCTTTCTATACTCAAATGACAAGCAGACTGAGAAAGAACACCCTTCACAATAGCCACAAAAACTATAAAGTATCTTGGCATGACTCTAACCAAACAAGTGAAAGATATGTATGACAAGAACTTCAAGTCTTTGAAAAAAGAAATCGATTAAGACCTCAGAAGATGGAAAAATATTTCTTGTCTTGGATTGGCAGGATCAATGTAGTAAAAATGGCCGTCTTGCCAAAAGCAATCTACAGATTCAATGGAATCCCCCTCAAAATTCCAAATCAATTCTTGATAGATCTAGAAAAAGCAATTCTTAAATTCATCTGGAGTAACAAAAAACCCATGATAGCTAAAACTATTCACAACAATAAAATGACTTCTGGGGGAATCAATATCCCTGACCTCAAGCAGAACTACAGAGCAACTGTGTTAAAAAACTGCATGGTATTGGTACAATGACAGGCAAGTAGATCAATGGAATAGAATGGAAGACTCAGAAATGAACCCACAGAGTTATGGTCACTTGATCTTTGATAAAGGAGCCACAACCATCCAGTGGAATAAAGATAGCCTTTTCAACAAATGGTGCTGGTTCAACTGGAGGTCAACATGCAGAAGAATGCGAATTGACCTACTCTTATCACCTTGTACTAAGATCAACTCCAAGTGGATCAAGGACCTCCACATAAAACCAGACACACTGAAACTATTAGAAAAGAAACTTGGGAAGACCCTGGAGGACATGGCCACAGGGGAAAGTTTCTGAACAGAACACCAATAGCTTATGCTCTAAGATCAAGAATTGACAAATGGGACATCATAAAATTACAAAGTTTCTGTAAGGCAAAGGACATTGACAGAAGGACAAAACAGCAACCAACAAATTGGGGAAACATCTTTACCAACCCCACATCCGACAGAGGGGTAATATCCAATATGTACAAAGAACTCAAGAACATAGACCCCAAAGAGCCAAATAACCCTGTTAAAAATGGGGTACAGAGCTAAACAAAGAATTTTCACCAGAAGAAATTCAGATGGCTGAGAAACACCTTAAGAGATTTTCAACATCATTAGTTATCAGGGAAATGCAAATCAAAATAACCCTGAGATTCCACCTCACACCAGTCAGAATGGCTAAGATTAAAAACTCAAGAAACAACAGGTGCTGGCAAGGATGTGGAGAAAGAGGAACACTCCTCCACTGTTGGTGGGATTGCAAGATGCTACAACCTCTCTGGAAATCAGTCTGGCGGTTTCTCAAAAAATTGAGCATGACACTTCCAGAGGACCCTGTCATACCACTCCTGTGCATATACCCAGAGGATTCCTCTGCATGCAATAAAGACACATACTCCACTATGTTCATAGCAGCCTTATTTATAATAGCCAGAAGCTAGAAGAAGCCCAGATGTCCCTCAAAGGAGGAATGGATGCAGAAAATGTGGTATATTTATACAATGGAATACTACTCAGCAATTAAAAATAATGAATTCATGCAATTTGTAGGCAAATGGTTGGATCTAGAAAATATCATCCTAAGTGAGTTAACCCAATCACAAAAGAATACACATGAATTACAACCACTGATAAGTGGATATTAATGGGCCCAGAAGCTCTGAATACTCAAGGCACAATTAGCAAATCAAAAGATTCCCAAGAAGAAGGAAGGAAAGGGCCCTGGTCCTGAAAAAACTGGTTCCAGTTTTGCAGGAGTACCAGAACTGAGAAAGGGTTGTGGGGGGGATGAGGAATGGGGGGGAAGAGAACTTATGGGACATATGGTGAGGGGGGAACTGGGGAAGGGGAAAGCCTTTGGAATGTAAACAAAGAATATAGAAAATAAAAGAAAAAAGAAAAAAAACAAAAATCCAGATTCCAAAGAGAATCCTACAGTCGGTTGATTTTGGCAGTAGTCACTATATGGAGAATCAATGAGGGTCCTCATAAACAGATGCCTGGCTTATAGAACCATGTTGTACATATTGAAATGATAGTAATTCAGCCATAATGAAGACTTCAGTTGATTGCAGTAAAATAGATGGGGACTGATGCCACTTTGTTAACTGAAATAATCCAAACAAGAAAGGAATAAGGAGAATGAATTCTTTATGTTTTTTTCTTCCACCTTCCACCTTCTCCTATTCTCTTCCTCTCTCCCCATCTGTGAAAATTAAATTAACTCACACCCACATTTGAAAAAAATCTAATAATCATATCAGAATTTTTAAAAATTTAAAAAGTACTTTAAGATAATATAATCTATACAGTTGTGATATTTTAGTTAGATTCATTGTTTATTATTTTCAGTTTTCAATTTCTCTCTTTAGTCTAGATAGTAGTATTTTAATATATAAATAACAGACAACAAATCAATTTTTATCCCATATTTTTTCATTCTGTAGATTATCTGTTCACTGTGTTGTGTTGTGTTGTGTTGTGTTCATTATTAGAAATGTAAATGGGTCCTGGGAGACTGGAGATGGCTGTATGATGATGGGATGATGACAAATGCTTACCACATACATACATGGAAAGTTCATGTTAAAGCCCATTAAAATGGAACTTTCTGTTAATGTAAAAAGACTGACACTTCTCTGGGAAGAAGGCAGTCCATGAGGTGATTTTTCAAAGCAGGTTTAACTGCTTATATAAACAATGAAACAAGTTGTATTTTTAAGTATATAAGGACATCACAATCTAAGAAGCCTGAAATTTTTATAGGAATATTAGCTCTACTGACCCTCAATAGCTCTATTTGACATGTTTCATCTAGAAATCTCAATGAGTGCTGTTTCTTATGGAAGCTGTTATATGAACATATTTAGCTAGAAATATGTAATTCATTTGTCATTGAAAAAAATCAGTTATTTTGATTCACGCAAATTTATACTTTACAAAGAAGAAACACATATATATTGAAAACAAAGAAACAAAATAGTAACAATGTTACTGTTAGGAATGACTAGCCAATTCAAACAATGACATAATTATTTACCAATATAATCAATGTGGAATATTTCTTAAAGGATAGCAAGTCTTCTTAATATATAATATTGGAAGGAATAATGGCATACTATATTAATTAATTAAGCTTATAATTCTGCATTAACAAATTAAACTTTTAAGGAGTTATGATGTGTTCTATGCAGATAAAATTATGAAGAATTATAATTATACATAATCCATGTTAACAAACAATAAGAGTCATTACTTTTTAGAGGTGAATTTTCTCAAATTGACCTAACTATTCAATGCAATCCCAGACAATATTAAAGTCTATCACTTTATTGGTATCACAAATCAATTTTTAAATTTCTCGTATGGAGCAGGAAAAGACTCAGGTCAATCAGCATAACATTCAAGGAAACACAAAGTGGGAATTTTGCTATTACATTACCATAAAGCTACTGTAATAAATTCAATGAAGGACTGGGAGGGGGAGACAGAGACAGTGGAAGTGTATAGTTACTTCAGAAAAACTTGAATCAGGGCAGTTAAGATTTGATAACAAAATAAAGGCCATAAAGCAGAGCAAAGGTACTCATCTTGTATGTTTATTTCACATGGGGGAGTCAGGGAAAGGACTGAAGGAGCTGAAGGGGTTTGTAACCCCATAGGAAGAACAACAATATCAACCAACCAGATCCCCTAGAGCTCCCAGGGACTAAAACACCAACCAAAGAATAGATATAGTGGGACTCATGGATCCAACTGCATGTAGCAGAGGATGGCCTTGTCACACATCAATGAGAAGAGAGGCTCTTGGTCCTGTGAAGGCTTGATGCTCGCGTGTAGAGGAATGCTAGGGTGGTAAGGTGGGAGTGGGATGGTGGGTGGGGGAGCATTTTCATAGAAGCAGGGGAAGGAGGGATGGTATAGGGGATTTGTGGAAGGAAAACTGAGAAAAGGGATAATATTTAAAATATAAATGAATAAAATATCCATTAGAAATTTTTGAAAAGTTTAAAATATTTATAATATACATGTATGTACATGTACATCTGATGGCCTCCAGTTTATCATTCTTTATGAAAATCCTGACTATGAGAATAAGTGGTCTCTGTGTCTGCATTGGTTTCCTGTGCCTTTTCTTAGGCTCTTTGTGTGTGTGTGTGTGTGTGTGTGTGTGTGTGTGTGTGTCAAATTTTGTTCTATTTCATTTTATCATTATCCTTTATAAGTCTATTTATTTTCTAAGAGATAGAAAGGAGAGTGGATTCAGGGAGGGGAGCTGGGGAAAAACTGGGTGGAGTAGAGGAAGGGGAAACCATAATCAGGATACATTATAGGAGAAAAAAATCTAATATTCTGTTGCAAGATATTTATTTCAACTTTTGAAAAATTAATTTAAAATGGACTACAGACTTTAATGTAAGATTAAAAAAATAAAAATACTAGAGATGATGGGATAAAATAAACAACTGAATACTGACTACACTGGACTTATGGATATAGCATAAGTAGTATAATCATGGAAGGAATAAATGTTAGGTTAGATTTTATTAAGGTGAAAAATGTGTTAATTACAATCTTAAGATCAAATACAACTAATATATTAGAAGAAAATACTTATAAAGGGCATGTTTGATTTAGGATAATAATCTATAATATATGGCAAGTTCTTAAATGTTGACAAGAAAGTAAACAACCAAATTTAAAAACACAGCCCAGATCATCATTCTACATGATATAGGTGAGGGAAAGAAACCCTGAATGTGACTCCATATGCACAAGAATTAATGCCAACAAGTCACAAGTGGGACTTCACATGACTAAAATATTCTCCACAGCAAAAGAAGCAATCAATCAATCAATCAATCAGGTAAAGGGCCAGCCCACAGAATGGACGAGAATCTTTGACAGCCATACATCTGACAAAGGTATAATATCCAGAATATACAAAGAACTCAAAAGAACAAAAGACTCAAAAGAATGACCTATTTAAAAATTTAGCCTGGATCTGAATAGTTTCCAGAAGGAAGAGAAAGAAAGGGGGGAAGGGAAGGCTAAGAAATATCTCAAAAATTGAAAATTATCTATCATTAGTAGCAGTATAAAATAGCAAATAAAAATAACCTTGAGATTTTTTATCTTTACTCAATCAAAGGCAGTGACCTATAGAACAAGTGATGGAAAATGCTGTGAGGGGTGTGGGGAAAGGAAGTCTCCTTTGTTGTTGATGGAATTCTAAACATGTGCAGCCCCTGTGGAAATCAGCGTGGAGGATTCTCAGAAAGCTAAAATTAAATATACCCTAAGACCCAGCTGTAGCCCTGCATGTCATGTGCCCAAAGGACTTGACATCATCCTCAACACATGCTTGCTCCGCAATAATCATTGCTGCTCTATTCACAATATAGGGAATAGAAACAGGGCAAACCCACTACAGAATATGAATGGGTAATAAAACGTGGTCCATATACACCATGGAATACTATTCAGTGATAACAATAAATGAAATCACAAGCTGTGCAGGTAAACAGATGGGACGAGAAAAGATACTCAGTTAGGTAACCTAGACCCACAAAGACAAACATCACATGTTCTCTCTTATTGGCGGCTCTTCGCTCCATATCTTCAGATGTGAAAACATATCCTGTATCACCAACAAAACACATAAAGTAAAATTGCCTAAGGTTGGGTTGTGGATCAATAAAGAGGAGACTAGTAGAGTACAATAATCCAGTCAGAAGAGTGAAGGGGAGCTCCTTAGGAAGGGGGCGGGAGGTAAACGGAGAAGAAGGCCAGTAGGCGAAACCGCAAGATAGATGGCTGAAAAGAGAAACACAAGGAATCATATTGTTAACTATTTACCAAAAGCAAACAAACAAACAAACAAAAACTCCAGAAACTTATAAAGCATGCAATTGTGTGTTTAAGTACATGATTATACATACATAATTTTCATGAATCTTTTTTCCATCTCAGCTGATGGTGCTCCTTCCAAGACTGAAAGACCACTTAAAAAGCCCAATAGCAGATAAGAGCCGCTCTTTTCTGAGTCATTGACCACATATGTCAAACCCTACAGTCTATTGTTTTTAGTTTCGCTTTCCACAGAGGTGGAAGGCGCATGTATCCCCATTAGAATATTCCTGCAGTTTCTTATGTATCTGGGTGCATGCATGCAAAAACCTGAGGTACACACACACACATCGAGAATCTTCTTCCATTGCTCTTACACTTTATTCATGGGGTAGGTTCTCTCACTGAAACCCAGAGTACATTCAAAGCTAGTTTAATGAGCCACAGTGCTCTGAGGATCCCTTGTCTCTGTCTAAGTAGACTGTAAATATGAGCAAAGCAGCATCCCTACTCAGCATCCACAAGTGTGCGGGGTATCTGAGCTCATCTCTTCCCGCTTGGAAGGCAAGCACCTTAGACGCTGAGCTGTCTCCCTTGAGACCTGACAATGAGAGTGTCTTCTTTTCTACTTCTGTGCAACATGTATCTATTTCACGGCTTCTGTTCCAGTCAGATTTTCTTCATCTTTAACAGTAATTTCTTCGTCATAAATATGAATTGATGTTAAGGATTATTCAGGTTCAACATTAAAAACAAAGCGTAAAGCTTCCACAAATGTTGATACTATCCTTCTGATATGTATTGATTGGATAGATTCTGGTTTCCATCATATGCTTTTCTTTGAGTTATTTCTGACTTAAGTATGCTTTATGTAATTTTCTTTTTTATTAGGTATTCTCTTAACTTACATTTCAAATGTTATCCCCTTTCCTGGTTTCCCATCCAAAAACACCCAATCCCATCCCCTTCCCCTCCCACACACACAACAACCCAACCACTCCCTCTTCCCTGTCCTGGCACTCCCCTTATTTGGAATTTTTAGGTAAATTTTGTTTTATATTTAATTCATTATTATAAATATGTTTGATAATATTCACATATTTGAAATACGTTATCATGTGTTTTAATTAATATATTCAACATACTGTCTGGTAATTGTTGATAGAGCTGGTTCTAAACTCATCCTGTTCTTGTTTTACATTTCTCACATTCCCTTTGAAGAGAAAGTTTCTACAAACACGGTTGTGGCCTTCTGCAGTAAACCCTTAGATCCAGTGGCGAGCATGATGATGGAGGAGTGAGTGTCCCTTTCATAAAACAAGTGTCTGCTTGGCTGCAGCGTGCAGCGATCGTAGAACATTGGGCTATCTTTATCTTCACCTTCAGATAACACCTCATGCAAGGTGACAGCTTTCCTGGGAAGTGTAGATTTTACAACGAAGAGATTCCTGAGGAAAAGCTCCGCTGCTTCAGGCTGACATGAGCTGCTCTGACAGGAACTCTTTCCTCCCGCGCTGCTTGCTGGGCTTCGCTTCTGTCCTCTCAGCCCTGCCGCCATCTTTGCACAGATGTTCATTCCAAATGTTGTCTTACAGTTCAGGCCCGTACTTGCGGTTTGCTTTAGGTGTGTTCTAGGCATTTCCTTGCACATGTTTTGCTGCCATTTTTTATTAACTACTATTTAAAATCTCCCACGACTCTTCTAGAGTTTTTTTTTTTTTTCACTTTTACTTGGTCAGCAGTTCTCTATGGACTTGGAAAGCTTGTTGAGAAATACATATCTAGAATTGCAATTTTCCTGATTTAAATTATGACTGAAAGCACCATTTTCACTCATATGCACACTCTCTCGTTTGAACCCTTCCTTAGTCTGGATTACAATTTGTGTGGCAGTTACTTAACAAAGCATTGTTCTTTCCGTCCTTACTACATGCCTCTCTGCTCAATACATGTATTGACTCCACTTGTATGTTCCTTACTCCCCCCCACCCAGTTTTGGGAATTGAACCCAAGGATTCAGGATAGAAACATGATATAAGAATTGAGGTACATCTATAATCATTTTGTAATTCATGGTATAATGAGTTCAAGACTATTATTTTTGCTAATGATTTTCTGTGTGATTCTTTCCCGAATATCTTCTGGCTCCTCTTTGAAAAATGGCACAGATGTCAGCATTCCATTTTATTATGTCTTTTATTCTTAAAGTTCTAAAGATTTTTTTTGTCATAAGGATGGTCGTAAGAATCACAGTATATGTCCTTCGTTTTTTTATTGAAAATAGAAATAAATCATCAAGTTGATTGATTAAATCGCCGAGTTGAGGGTTTCCACAGAAAACACATAGCTTTCAGTTAGCTCGCTCTCTCGGCTAAAATAACTGGCCAATGAGCTTCCAAGATAGGCCAGGCTCGCCCTCTCAATTCTGAGTTATAGCACATGCAGCTATGTCCAGCTTCTTATGTGGGCACTAGGCGTTCGAACTTAGGTATGGAATGAATAAATACATGGAAAGAAATTAGAGTTAATGTTTTTAATGTTCAAATGTAGATTTAGTTGGATATATCTAAGTCATGACTAATTTCTTCAAAATATAATCCTCTTAGTAATTTGGGGGCGGGGGTCATGATTAAATATTTCAGAATAAAATAATGTTAGTTTGTTAACATTGCAGTCATTATTATGCTTTTATTTTACACATTCCTGTAAACAGTAAGCCTGCATTTCAGTGTTTTGTGTGACTGAGGAAAATGGCTCTTTCTCTTTTTATTACTGCTTACTCTTTTTCAATTAAGGCATTGTGGATGATGATGAGATGTTACTCATACTGACAAAATCAGGAAGCGGATCACATGCCTCTGGCTGGCTAGTACTTGGAGTCGCAACAGCAGAAGCGGTATGTGTGGTATTTTTAGGTGTGTGAGCTAGAAAGAGCGTCAAAGCACCTCAGGCTTCACAGACAGTCCAAGACAACACTCCAGCCTGTCGTTAAAGACAATCTGTTCTTGCCTTCTCCCCTCGTCGATTATAATTCGTACACCCCTAAATTTCTGTTTGAGATAACTCAAAGCAAAAAGGCTCATATTTAGTAAGTGCGTGCAGTAGCAGTATACAATAAGAGAAAAGGTTTTACATTTGAAAATCATGGTGATGACGTTTCTTCCCGTCTGCTTCCATAACAAATGTAAAGTTTAATTGTTCAAAATCTGTCTCAGAAATGGCATCACTTGAAAGATTTATAATGGCATATAGAATTGTCAGCAGGAAGAAACACCAGGCCTCATTAGTTAGTTCCCCAAATTCTAGGCAGCACTGGATCCAAGCCGACCCCAACATATGGATAGCCTTAGGAGAGAAAGCACCTCCAATCATTTCCACACCTGGGTTAGTGCCTTGAAATGTTGTGTTGTTTGTTATCAAAAAAAAATCTTCCATAGGAAATCACAAATTTTGACTTCAGCATTTAACACAGCAGTTTTATCCATGCTCTGAGTCCTATGAAATGAACTTTTATTTAGTTCTATATGATGACAGAAGTGAGGCACTTGCTTCTAAAAGAATCCCTCGGAGAAAGGATTCGTATGGAGAACTGAGATTGTGACCCATCCCCCTGAAACTTACAAACTGTACTTAGCAGATAACTTCAATAGTAGGATGTCATAATGATCCGTAAATTTCATTTCAATAATCCTACTTAACATTCAAATTTTAAAATAAATTTCTATAATTATAGATTCTACAATAGAAAATTAAGTATAGTATAAATAGGCTTCCTGTCTCTATCATAATAAAGGCTTGGCATTTAGGAATGGTAGACACTCTTAGAAGTAATAAGCCAACACATACTTATTTTTCTTAGTGCTTAACTTTTTAGCAGAATGGAAAAAAGATAATTTTTAAAGAAAAGCAAACCAACTTTTTTCAAGTATGCCCAATCCTGCAAACCTAGTCAATAGAATATGGCTGCTGAGACATGGATCTTAGAGAAGACCTATTGGTGTCAGGTTCCTAAATGAATATAGAACATATCATCTTTCTACAACAGAAGGAGACCATTAACAGGAAGCCACAGCTAGTCAAAATGCAGAGAACAAATGACCATGGGGTACTCAGGACCAGCTGATATGCCTACAGCACAATTATTGCACCTAAACCCCACACTTTAGTTAAATAAAAATTATTTTTAAAAAATAAGAATTAGTGTGGGAAGTCTAGAAATGCAGATCTGTAGCACAGTTGTGCTTAGCTAGAACACACACACACACACACACACACACACACACAAAGAAAATCTAACAATTTAGAACTCCCATTGCTAAAATTACGTTTGGAAAATGTGGTCTATCTACTACATATGCATGATGTGTGAAACTGTGGGTTTTGGTCACAGGACAGTTCGAATCTGCTTGCTATAGATTGTTTCTATCCATGATTATATTGGTCTTTATGAGTCAAAACTGTCTGAGTATGGGACTTGAGAAATTGTGGTTGTCATAAATCCATTCTGTAGCACTGTAGTGAGTTTAGGAATACATTTGAAAATGCTGTAACTAGGTGAAATGAATTGAATGGAGATAGTAGGTTTTTCCCAGGGATACTGGGAAGCTTCCATGATGCAATGAATACATTTATGAAACGTAATTGCTCCCAGTTTCTACCTGCTGCCTTGTCTTTATGTGGCTTCTGAGACATGACTTTTTTTCATTTGTATTCATGAGGACAACCATTCTATGTAGTCTAGGTTAGTCTAGAACTCCATACATACATTCTACTATAAATATCTTTAACACGTCCATAATTGTGCTGCGTGACATTTACATTTTGGTAAACTATCAGAATGACTTTGGCTCATACTTTCTCCCCTGTAAAACATGGAAGATTACATTCTTTTCAGTTTTATTTACGTAGCAAATAAAATACATGTTTCTGTCTTCACACCACATGTATATATTCTGGAATAATTTCCAACATTTACCTTGGTCATTGATTGATCCTTTTCAACCTAGCAAATCCATGAGGAAGCAAAGGCAACCAAGCATACAGAATACTTTAGTAGCCTTAGACTTTACTTGGTTTATTCTGTCACACACACACACACACACACACACACACACACACACACACACACTGCTAGTAAAACGGAACCCTCAACGGGATGACTGATTTGAGCTGTACATAGAAATATGTTTCTCCTCCCCTTAATAATAATCAAATAGATTCTATTCAACTGTACTCTATTTACATCCTGGCATAAGACAAGAGAGGCTGTTCAAGCCTTAATTGATTTGGGGTACATACACAATAAGGCGAAACTGTGTCTTCAAGCAGACTCTTAGGGAAAATCCCCTCTTTACCATCTTATGCATATGCATAATTGGCTATGCATCCAGTGAAATAAGCCACGTTATAAAAAAGGAAATGCGCAATGAGCAAAGGACTACATAATCTAAATCTATCAATCAAAACATTACCTCCCTCTTTTCAGCCCAAACACTATTCAGGGCTTTTGAGAATCTTCCCTTTCATGGCCAACTACTTTCATGCAAAATATTCTAACCCATTCTATTGCATTGCTTTAAATAATTTGCTGGAAACCTTACCATCTCTGTGAGTTGTCTGGTTTCTTTTTATCTTTTTGGATTTTCTTTGGTTGTTTGTTTTATTGAATAAGACGACAAAAATCTGTAACACCCTGGATCAGGCCCCAACCATGGGTACAAAGTTGTCTAGTATAATAATGGCGAACTCTCAATATTCTGGATATTAATTGCTATGACCAAACTCCTTACAAAAAATGATGCTAACAGAGTAAGATTTTTATTTTGGCTCCTAGTTCAGAGGATCTTCAGTCAACAATGCCAGCAAGCCATCACCCAGGGAGAGCACCAGCATGCTCAGCTGAATATCTCCTGCCTGTTTATTAATTGTAGAACTCAGTACATGTGATGTGAGAGTCTAAATTCAGGGAGATCTTATCTTTTTATCATCCTGCCTCTCTGTTTATTCATTCTAGAACTCAGAACATGGGATGTGAGAGTCTAAATTCAGGCAGAACCTACCTCTTTGGAAGAATTCCCTCACATAGAATTACTAATTCCTTGGCATTTCTTAATCCAACCAAGCTGACATTGATAATTAATCATCACAATGGCATTAAAGTCATACTTCTTAACTGAAATCTAAAACACGATAATTAGTTATTGACCATTCTCTACTTCCCCAAGAATCTACAGTAACAAGTTTATTGCATACTTTAATATTGTATGGGAACATAGATTATTAAATATTCTCGCCATAATAAAATTTAACAAAGCAAGTATGCAACTTAGAAAATTAGCCCTTGTACAAGGATGTAAACCTTTTTGATCCTTGCAGTGCACCGTAGAATATAGCCATATGTCATTCTCTCACACGTTATTTATATTTTCTACCACAATTGTGTCTGTCCTAGGATCCTTCTATAGTGGATTATGCAGTAACTAATTAGCTCAGTAGCAAATGACATATACCATGGACTCGAAAAGTCCATTAATTTCTTGTTGCTGCTGGAATTTTATGCCAACACCTAAAATGCCCACAATCTTCTGGGGTCTTAGCCATGATTCCTGCCCTGTGGTCTTATGCAATAAGTTCTGAGGTCTATACCTATGGGCCGTCCACCTTCTGACTTCCAGTAGCAAGGAGATCCATGAGAAAGTTGCTCTGAAATTTTATGATGAAATTTCAATCCTAGGGCATTAGATTCAATTACTCATATATTTAAATAATTATAATATTAAAATTATTATTATTGCAAATAAGTCTAATCACTGAAGTAATTTTAAACAACAGTAAAAGAAAATCTGTTTTTACTTTTCTATGAAGCATTTGTACAACCTAGTATAATTATATTTTTAATTGAATGATATATACACTGAGATTAATAATCAATCATATCATAAAGTATTCTAACTTTTCAACCAGAAAGAATAAATGTCTACTGAGGAAATGATGTAATGACAAAATTGACTATTAATTATTTATTTAAATATTACATAAAGCCGGGCGTGGTGGCGCACGCCTGTAGTCCCAGCACTTGGGAGGCAGAGGCAGGAGGATTTCTGAGTTCGAGGCCAGCCTGGTCTACAGAGTGAGTTCCAGGACAGCCAGGACTACACAGAGAAACCCTGTCTCAAAAAAAAAAAACAAAAAATAAACAAATATTACATAAAATATCTAGGCATACTATATATTAACACATTAATAAAGAATCTTTTCATAAATATATAATGTCTAAGATTGGTCAAAACATTTTCTATACTGTACAAAGTGAAGCATACAACCAGTGCTCTGAAGCATGCCTTTTCTACATTTAATAGTAAAGGCTATGTGTCTCCAGTTAATACATTCCTAAGTCACTGTGCTATGCTGTTGTAAACTTGGTAGCCTGGGCATTTAGTTTGCTGTCACACATATAAACAGTAGTATTTAATATGCTAAATATCTAAAGAAGGAATTTTTGGTGGACGAAGTGATTAGGTATTGAACAAAATGTGGCTCTGTATGATTGTACTTATATACATTGACATGCTAGATTTTGTTCATGAGTTGTCACTGGGAATACACATTTTACTTACTATTTTGAAGAGCAAGTTTTATGCATACATATAATACATATGACTTGTGACCAGTACAAACAAACGTACTTGTCATACCTATTTCTTTCATAAGCAGAGCTTGTCTAAATCTCAAAATATGCCCACTCTCCTTTTCTGTGTGTTCCAGCCGTGCTCTGAGTTGCGTTGCAAGAACAGGAGAAAAGGCATGGAAGATGAGCAGACAATGACTGTATCTACACACCTACATGTGTTACAATAATTTCTGTTTTTTTTTCAAAATCAACTCCCTTCTATGGTCCATCAAATTTTATGTGACAATGGGGACAAGTGCACACCTGTTTACTTATAATGCTTTCAGTCCCAGAAACAGACTTCCCCTGAATCGAGATAGGAATGAAATAAAATAGATGGCCTCCTTTCAACCCAACTGTGACTTGCATCTTTGTCACAAAACAAGCACAACATTTGGCAAAGATTGGAGGCTTCGACTGCAGGCAGGTCCAAGTTGGCATGGCATCACCTTGACAGGCTCCCAGAGCAGCAAGCCCTGTAAGCTCGCATAGGTTCCCTTTGCTAAATGTAACTGTTCCTGCATACAATGAATGAGCTGTTCCTGGAGAGAAGAGTCTCGGCTTTGACTGGGGGTGGTGCGGATCAATCAGCTTATGAGCTCTAAAGGATATTCGGGTAGGTCAACAATTTTTTCAAGGAAAAAAATATATGCTGTAAGTGATATATAAAATATTCCTGAAAATATGAAAGAAGCCGTTGACTTTCTTCATTTTCTCCCAGCACGATGTTATTTCCATTTTCTTTGGTGCATTGAGCCTAAGACAAGGAGTAGGAGGGATAGAAAGCAATGCTTTCTTTCAGCATTCACGTATCTGGTATTGAAGGCTATTTCAATGTTAGATTTTTTTTAAGCTTGAAAAAGGCTCTTTTTTTTTTTTTTACAACTTATATATCTTCATGAGGCAAAATGCAAACGTGATAAAATACTTGAATTGTTGGCAAACAGTGACAGGAACAGACTGAGTCATACACACAGCTTGAACTTTGAAGTCAGGGATGTTCTTATCTTTTGGGTTCACGACTTGCCCCGGGGGCGGTATCTTTTCCCACGTCACTCAAAACATGTTGGCAAAACCTTGATGAGATGCTGTGGCATACATGTGGTTATTTTCAGAACTGCGTTGGCTCAGTGTAGACCGAGCCAAGCTGTCAAGCCGCAGCAGAAAGTCACTTAAAGGAAAGAGTATCTCAGTAAATTAAATATCAATGGAAAGGGGTTGTTAATCTCCCTCTGCCTCTGGTCAGTCGTTCACTTAATTTCAGCTTTATTTACTTAAATTCTCAGTCCCCTCTTCTTTATTAGATACCAGAAACAAAGAACCTGATTATTCTGCCAGAATTCTGCACCACACAGTGTAAATTGCTCCTTTTTTTTCCTCCCCTTTTTTTCTGGACAAGCTTGGTTCATTATGTGCTCACAGCCTTAATATCTTTAAACAGTCTTTACAGATGGATCCTTTCCCAGGCTTCATTCCTATATCTGTGCAGTATAAAAACACTACTCTGCTAGTTGAAAGCTCTGGGATTCTAAAGCAAAAAGTCTTTGAGCTTTTGGAGCTGGGATCTTTCATTTCAGTCTTGGGAATGCATTATTCAGAGCATGGAGGAAGCATGCTCCCTTAGCTGTTCATTTGACAGTTCAAGGAATTAACCACCTCCAGAAAGTAAGGAAATCGTATTCAAACTCACACTGTTAATCAGTAAGTGACTTCATATTAGAAATTAGGGCTCCTCACACCACCATGAACATAATATGCAAAAGTTCCCAAGCTGTTTTTGTTCTTTTTCTCTCTTTCAAATAAAGAGATGGAGGAGTACCCTACTTTCTTTTCTCCTAGGCCATATGCAAAATTCTCTGCTAAGACAGGATGAGACATTCATAGTCATATGGTTTTCAAGTCTTTCAGATGGTAATTGGGACATTCAACGTACATTTTACAGTTTTCGTTTCACAGGAAAAAGAAATATAAAGAAGATTCAAATAAAAAAAGGAGGAGAAGTGAAACTATTGTTCATTATTATTAAAATTTATTCATCACAAAAATCACAATAGAAAATTTGTTTTTCATAAGTTTAAACAATTTAAAAATTGTGAAAAGTTAAGTTTGTTCAAAGAAATAGAAAGTGTATTCTGTCATATGCTTTCATTGTATAAAATATATTTCCAAAAGACTGAGATTTCATTTAGAGTATAAAATATTGTAACAATTGTGCTTATAATGTTCACCTCTTGTTTTCTGGTGGAGAGTGCATCAAACATAATTTTACATGCACTGATATTTTTCCTCATTTGCTTTAAAAATATTTATTGTTGTCCTTTTATTGAAATAGCTTTTTTTTCATACAGTGTATTTTGATTATAGTTTCCCCTTCCCCAATTCCTCTATGATTCTCCTTACTTCTCCTCCCAAAATGATACTCTTTCTGTTTCTCATTAGAAAACAAATAGGTATCATATAAAGAATAATAAAATAAAATAAAACAAAGCAAATAAGAATAAAAGAAGATAGGTAATCAGAAGAACAAAAGCCGAAAAAAGAAAGCATGAGAAAATCTTTTCTTTTTGAGAATTTTGGGTAAGCACAATTCCAATTCATCATATTCAACCCTTCTACTTCCAATTCTTTCTTGTTCTTCCCACAACACCTCTCAAATTAGCATCTTTTTTCTATATTTATTTATGTTACATTAACTATTATTATCATCTGTCAGGGCTATAGGGCAGCCAACTTCATTTAGAATTTGCAAGAATTTTATATTATATTAATTGTTTGAACATTAGGCAAAAGTTAAATATTCTTGTTCTGAAATACCTGGTATCAGAGTGGCCCACAATACAAATTTATTTTATTGGAATATGTGAATCTAGGTAAAAAGATATCTTGATGATGATGGGTTGGATCTAAGCTCAAGCATGAAGTCCATCCATACCTTAAGGTAATGCTATGTAATAGCTCTGCTCACAAGCATTTTAATTGCAAACCATCATATGAAGTCAGGTACAGAATTTTTAGAGTAATGTCATGTCAGTGTGTTCAGAACTTTCAGGTTTTAGACTGGAATTAGAGGTATGTATCCTTTACTATTAGACATGAAGAATGGCCTTCTTTCCTGAATGATCCACATGATGTACAATCTAGATGTGAAAAGCTTGAGTCTAAGAGCCAACAAACCATAACCAGCTATCATATGGTGCAAATGAACAAACTTGGTGCAGCTACACTGTGGGCATAGAAAGCCACTTGCAAAGATTTGAAAATATTGTGCAGATCACTGTGTTACAGTTCAGCTTTAAGATTTCAATGAGCCCTAATCTCTCTTCTATTACTGTATTATTGGTGTATTAATATCCTCATCTACTTTGCTTACGTCTTTATAACTTATCTTCATTCCACCTGAAAAATATCCTGCTTCTGAATTTATCCTTATTTTAGACATTTTCGTAGACTATAATCAGTCATCAACTTGCTATTTGGTAGTATTTTTTACAATGTTGTCAAAGGATCATTTCAACAAACTAGGTTAGGGCTCCCTGCCACAAACAGTATGTCCAGTGGTAAGAAACTAAGCGAAAGAGAAAAACGTTAGCAATGCAGGAAGGGCAAGTTAAAATTATTCTAAGCTTTCATCTTACCCAGAAAGAAGCAACTGACAGCAAATATTCGTGAAGATACAGAGAGACTATAATTATTATTATCTATTTTTGTTCATGCACAAACAAAAATATAGTCGTATTTTCAGAGATATGGATAGATCTGCAGATAAGCACAACTCATACTTATCAAAGATGTTTCTTTTTGCAGATGAAAGAAACTAGAAGAGAAAACCATAACTGGTCAAAACAGAGAGAACAAGTCTTCTTGAAATATTCATCCCAAATTGAAAAATTATAACACAATCTCAGAGTGTGGAGTGATCCTGAGAGTCTTAAAGACTGAAGCATCATAGTTTCTTCTGGACAGGATAGGAGAGCTGGACACATTAACTTTCATCCTATAGGTGTCTGCATAAGAACATCACAGACTGCCAATCTAGATGTCAATGTGAACAGAAAAAAAAATTAATAATACTTTCTACCTTTTGGTGGAGAGCTATAGGCAGCCAATAGATTTTTTGGGGGGTGGTTGGGGAAACCATTTTATTTGTTTGGGAGCTTGCTTCTGTTTTAGTTATTTTTTACTCATTTGCTTGTTTCAGATAAGAGATACTAAGACTAAATAGAGAGCTCTAATTTCATGCAAAAAGAGGGCAACAGTGATTGCATCCAGTGGGATATTTATATTTAACAAAAATGAACACGAAAGAAAAAAAGCATTAGCAAATGCCGTAGCATTGTACATGTTTACTAGAAATATGTGTCTACTCCAAGTCAGCTCTATGAGCTTCATAGATAATGGAAGTGTTGTCTGTACTGATTAGTATCATGGTGATTGAACAGTGACCTATGAAACCAGTAAGCCTGGAAATGCAGCTGGTTCAGTTCAAAACTAAGTTCTAACGCTTGCGTGCTTTCACTGATGTTTTAATTTACACAGACACCTGTGGCTAAATCCACTATTTGGAACAGTATAGTTCCAGACAGCATAGCTTTAGCAATCATGTTGCTTTTCAATTATTAAAAGACTTTTATTAAAGTTTTATTCTGTTTTCACAAAGTGAGTGTTGCAACAAAGCAAGATAAATAATAGAAGGTAAAGTTAGAGAAACCATTTTATGGTTTTATGGATAAGGTGTCTTTTTATCTTTCTGAGCTTTATTATTATTATTATTATTATTTTATTATTTTATTATTATTATTAATTTCATTATTTTACATACCAACTGCAGCTTCCCCCTCCCTCTTTTATTCCCTGTCCCTTCCTTTCACCTTCTCCTGCTCCATCCACCCCAGTTCCCCTGGATATCAACCAGCCTTGGAATATCAAGTTGCAATGAAACTAGGTGCATCTTCTTCTATTGAAGGTAGACAAGGCATTCCCAGTAAAGGGAAAGAGATCCAAAGGGAGGCAACATAATCAGAGACAGCCTCTGCTCTTGCTTTAGGAGACCCACATGAAGACCCAGCTGAACAAACCTTTCATTTGTAAAGAGGGCCTTAAGGCCATCTCATGCGTGCTCTCTGGTTGGCACTTCAGTCTCAATGAGCCCCTGTGGGCCCACATATGCTGATTCTGTAGGTTTGTAGGGTTTCCTGTGGTGTTCTTGCTCCCTCTGGATCCTTTCATCCTTCCTCTCCTCCTTCCACAGGATTCCTCAAGCTCCACTTAATGTCAGGGTATGGGTCTCTGTATCAGTTTTCATCAGTTATTGGGTGAAGACTCTCTGACAGTTAGGCTAGGTTTCTGTCTGCAAGGACAGCAGAATAGCATTAATGGTGACAAGGTTGGATGCCCTCTCATGGCGTGGCTCTCAAGCTGGGCCAGTCTTTTGTTCAAAATAAAAATCTACTCATTTTTCCTTTCCTTCCTCTTCTCTTCCGGTCGAGGATGGTACTTAGGAAATAAAAAAACCTCTCATAGAGACATTTCAAGTAGTATTTGTCAGAATGAAAGTGCATAATAACCAGGGCGGCATGAATTATGTACTGCGCTGGCCAAATTAAACTGGAAAATTGTCCAAGTGTAAGGGTCAGCTGTAATAAAGTGAACATAATCCCCTGTATTCTATCCCTAAAGAAAATTAAATTTTAATGATCCTGAGAGCTCACTGTTCAGGAATGTCACTTCAAGTAATCACATAAATGACAGTTAAACTCCGGAATTGAGTTAAAAGTTAAACATCCTCTGTAATTATTCCTTAAGTCCAGAATGTGCTAGTTGCTTCAGGCAAACTCTTACAGATATCTATGTCTTGGCAGGTTAAACGAAGATGCAGGATGAACTCTCCAGATCTACAAAATCGGCTGCTGCCGAATGCCGTAGTGAGTCATGTCTTTAAAGGACACGCAGAGCAGTGGGAAACGTTACATACACTTCAGAACTGACTTCACTATCTCTCTTTATATAATTACCAGGTAATGATATCACACTGGAAAAAATATTAAAAATGGTTTGTGATAGGACATCAGAGACAAATTCAGAAAGCCTTTGCTTACTCTTCTTGGTTATGTGACTGAACATATGAGTTAAAAGAAAAAAAAGGAGGGCTAAAGACAAAAGATAGCAGGACAGATATAGATAGATAGATAGATAGATAGATAGATAGATAGATAGACAGACAGAACAATAGAAGGATAGCATTGGTCATGGTAGTAGAATACCATGATAGAGATGATTATCTCTGGGACTAAACCCCCAAAAGCAGAGTTACACAGCATTCTCAGCCCGGACATTCTCATGAGGACAATCTGCTCTCTGTAAGTCACCATGTAAGAGAAATTTGGGTTATTCAATATGAAGTGAAAGTATGGAAAAAAAGGGATAAATTTCACTGGTTAGTGCTGTTTTTCACCAAACCATTAGTTAACATGGATATGGTTTTCATGACAAGATGGTTATACATATTTAAAATGGAAGACAGTGTGAGATGATATGTTGCTAAGTGCCCTTACTAAGAGAACTAATTGACCAGAAGGAAAGTAATTCGTAAGCCAAAACATGAAGAAAAGTAGTTGGATCTTAAATAAATTTTTAAAAGTGAATGAAAATGCAAGTCAATTAAGTAATTTGATAAATGGTGAGCTCAGTGTAGATTGAGACTAGCATAAAGATTTGAGTGAAAAGTTTCCTAAATTTCTTTTTTTTAATTTTCTATATTCTATGTTCACATTCCAAAGGCTTTCCCCTTTCCCAGTTCCCACCCACCATAGTTCCCATAGTTCCTCTCCCCCCCAACTATTCCCCAGTCATTCCCCCTCCCCCCTCGGTTTCTTTATTAAACTGGATGCAATCTTTACAGGCCGAGGGTCCTCTCCTTTCTTCTTCTTGGGAATCATTTGACTTGCTATTTGTGTCTTGAGTATTTAGGGCTTCTGGGCTCATTAATATCCACTTATCAGTGATTGCATTTCATGTGCATTCTTTTGTGATTGGGTTAATTCACTCAGGATGATATTTTCCAGGTCTAACCATTTACCTACAAATTGCATGAATTCATTGTTTTTAATTGCTGAGTAGTATTCCATTGTATAAATATACCACATTTTCTGTATCCATTCCTCCTTTGAGGGATATTTGGGCTCCTTCCAATTTCTGGCTATTATAAACAAGGCTGCTATAAACATAGTGGAGCATGTGTCTTTATTGCATGCAGGGGAATCCTCTGGGTATATGCCCAGGAGTGGTATGCCAAGGTCCTCTGGAAGTGACATGCCCAATTTTCTGAGGAACCGCCAAACTGATTTCCAGAGCGGTTTTACCATTTTGCAATCCCACCAACAGTGGAGGAGTGTTCCTCTTTCTCTACATCCTCGCCAGCACTTGTTGTCTCTTGAGTTTTTAATCTTAGCCATTCTGACTGGTGAGAGATGGAATCTCAGGGTTGTTTTGATTTGCATTTCCCTGATGACTAATGATGTCATGACTAATAGTAATGAAAACTATTTGAAAAAATAATTGTCAATTAGTCAGATACTAAGTACATTTCCTTCAAATGGATGCAATGTTTTAAAGTAGAGAACAGACAAAAGGTAATATTTTTAAAATATAAAAGATGGTAAACAAACATATATACTATAGGACATATGTATGGTATGTGTATTATTGATGAGTCTTAGAAAATGAAGGTTCTTTGCTCTTTAAGAGGCCCACAGGAATCAGTTATTGGCCACAGTAGACATGAAAAAGCTTCCTATAGAAACTTTCATTAACACATGCTCTTACACTCCAGGTCATTGGATCTTTGACAAGAAGCTTGAAGACAAAACCAAAAACAAACAAACAAAAAGACACAACAAAAACCAACAGTAACAGCACTAAATGATAGTTGATTGACTAAATAAGTTAGGATATCAAAAAGTTATGAAAATATTATGACTGAAGGAAAGATTACATAATTCTCAACTAAATGAGTACATCATCTTAGTAAATTTCCAACAAAAATTGACATGTAGAAATGGCTTTAAAATTTTTATTATAGATGTCATAGAGAGATTACTTCAGAATTCTAATTAGTTTTTTTCAGAGAATTAATATGTACTTATTATCTTATTTGGAGTTACTACCACTATCTGAATCTATATTGTTTAATTGAAATAAATATTTTAAAATATTTTAATGTTACAGGTTCAAGGGATAGCAAAAAGTTTTTTAGTTTCATTGGCTCACTTGAGGAAAAGAAATACGCAAGGAATTTTCTGAGTGAAAGTTTATGAAAAAGGTTTGACAAGTGAAGTATTTATACCTAGCTAATAAAGAAGAAAAAGTCATACAACCCAACTCCAATGTGCCATGTAATCTTAAATCTCAGCTCTGATCCAAGACCTATACTCAAGTATTTTCTGAGACTCAAAACAATCCACTAACTGAAGAGCCCAGATGTCCCTCAGAGTAGGAATGGATAAAGGAAATGTGGTATATTTATACAATGGAATACCACTCAGTAATTAAAACTAATGAATTCATGCAATTTGTAGGCAAATGGTTTGACCTGAAAAATATCATCTTAAGTGAGCTAACCCAGTCACAAAAGAATACACATGAAATGCAATCACTGATAAGTGGGTATTAATGAGACCAGAAGCTCTGAATACTCAAGGCACAATTAGCAAATCAAAAGATTCCCAAGAAGAAGGAAGGAGAGGACCCTGGTCCCAAAAAGACTGAATCTGGTTTTGTAGGAGAGTATCAGAACAGAGAAATGGTGGTGGTGGTGGTGAGTGGGTAACTGGGAAAGGGGAAAGCCTTTGGAATGTAAACAAAGAATAGATAAAATTTAAAAAAAAAAAGAAAAATGATTAAAAAAAAAACCTGAAAGTCCTAAATTAAGAAAGAAGTTACATGCTTGCAGCATACAGTGGCATAGAACAAGCGTCTACATTTTGAAAGGAGTGAAACAGGCCACAGAAGGAAAGATCATAGACGAGCAACCCTGAAACTTACGTAGGAGAACAGACAACGAAGCATGCAGCTCCTGAACACTGGCTTATGATGGTGTTGTGCGGGCCCCATCAGGCTTGGGTAGTCTAGCCCCTTCATCGTTTTCACTTACAGTGCATGCATTCTCTCTTTGCTTATTCAGTGACTACAGTGTTTCTTGGTGAGTTTCCCATGTTTCTTCTTTCTTCAGTATGTTGGGTCTTTCCACTTACCTACACGTCCCCTTCACAGCTTCACATATCATCAACCTAAAAGGTTGATAGAAGGAATATGGCGGTCATATATATTGCTGAGTCTCCTGTCTGGAAAATTTGTGCTAGCTTCCATGATCTAACTCATACAAGACGCAGAGCTGAAGAGAGACGACCGCGTTGTTGACGCTATCTAGTTTGAAGACAAACCAAGATGTACCTAGCTGCCCACCTTAGAAAACAGTGCTGCAGCCTCAGTGTGATATCTCCTGATAAAACTTGGTAGCAGTTTCTTCTAGGAAAACTCTGACGTCACCACTCTCATTTCATGTTCTCTCTACTCATGAAGCTTGCCCTTCCCATACTTACCCCTCCAAGTGCATGGGCCTCACCATGAAGGCACTGTTCCTCTCTACACAGCGCAATCAATTTTAACAAAGTGGATTCATTGACCAGGTTTCTCTTCAATAAGACTGATTGCTGTAATATTTTTTCAATTAAAATATTTTTATCTAATTTTTTGATCATTATACTCTGTCCCAGTCCCCCTCCCAAAGAAAACATATTTATAATAAAATGTTATACAGTAAATTTTATCATATGTTCTCCACCTTCAACTCCTCCCAGAACCTCACTACCTATTCTATGTTTTCCCTCTCTCTCTCTCTCTCTCTCTCTCTCTCTCTCTCTCTCTCAAAACAAAACTATAGAAAGCAAAAATAAATAAATAAATAAATAAATAAATAACCATTAATGGTTGAAAAGTTTAGGTTGAGAGTGGTATAAAGAATTTAAATATTAAAAATATGTGGTGAGTAGTTCCTGTTAGAAAATTTTGGTTTAATATTATTTCTTTTTATGAGTTTATAAATATTTCAGACAGACTCAGATACATATCCCTAACCATTGAACTAAAGTCGGGTACCCCTGGTGTTGGATTAGGAAATGAGAGAAGGAGCTGAAGGGGAAGACAACCTCATAGGAAGATCCGCAGTCTCAACTAACATGGACACCTAAGAGCTTCCTTCCAGAAACTGAGCCACCAACCAGGCAGCACACATGGGCTGGTCTGAGGCTCTTGGCACATATATAGCAGAGGAGTGCCTGGTCAAGCCTTAGTGGGGGAAGATTCACCTAACCCTTGAGAGAGTTGAGACCCAGGAAGGATACCTGGTGAGGGTGGGGAGAGAAGGAGGCACCCTCTTATATACAAGGAAGAGGAGGAATGAGATGAGGAAATGAGGGAAGGGGTGCCAGGAAGGAGGGCAACTGCTGGAATGTAAATAAATAAAATAATTTTTAAAAATTGCAATGTGCATGAATCCGCTGTGTTAAAATTAATTACATTTTAGTAATTTCTTAAGCTGAGGTGAACACAGATATATATGAACACAGAAAGAGACACAAGCATACTCACACGCAAACATACACATGTGTGCACACAAGCATGCACACACACATGTACACACACACATACACACACATACACACAGAGAGAGACAATAATTTTCTTTCGCAAATCATAATACAAGAAATGACAACAGTCCAGAAATAGAATAAGCAGCTTTATAACCCATGGATAAGTTCTCAAAACTGTCAGTGTGATAGTTAAAAAAATCTTTGGATCGCTGTAATATTAACAGCTGTTTTGTGTGCTCACTGGACTGTCTTCAACATTGATCAGGTTTAAATTCCCATCTTTGCAAAATTATACATTTTTCATCTTACTGATCTACTCCTCCTCCATGTAAATCTGGGTAAATACATTGAATCATAACCATGGCATTTCCTGCATATTATTTTGTCTTAAAATTGTCCCCATAAATTTGTCTATTCTTTTGAAATTCAGCCTCACTCAAAATTCCCAGATGCAACCAGGATGCTGCAGATTCTTTACTAAAAAAATCACATGAGTGGCTTTAATTGAGTGGCCAGTAGAACCCATGCTCCTTCTGAATCACGTTTCTCTGTCCACATTAATATCAGCAGTGCAGGCTTCCTCACTTCCATCCTTGCGGCCCATCAAGTGCTGCCTGCAACATTCAAGAGTGACTCTCAGAGCACTATTATTAGGATATTTCACTATATCGGTGCACAGATAGTTAATTTTAATTAAGAATTATCATAGCTTTTATTTCAAAGAATTCTCATAATCTTTAAATGAGCTAATAGATCCCCTCAGTTCAGTTTAGGGAATTCATTATCTGCTAAAACTACATTACCTTCCACATTTTCTTTTATTATTACCTTCCTTTGTTTTTACTTTGATAGTAAATAGATAAAATATTGGACAGGGAAAACAAAACTAAGATTTACTTTTATGACACAGAGCTGCCCAGCTGTACTCTCAATATTCATATTTATGAAATATTTCAAAGTAATTAACCAATATTTTGCATTATAAGTGAACTTTCTACCCTTAAATCACTGACACTTCATGAGCACTAAACTTGATGAAGGTATGCATACTGACACAATTATTTTCTTTTTCCTGACTGATATTTTTATCATGCATGTTAAAAATAAGGATCAATGCTACTCAGTAGCCTATTACAAATACCACTTGCGATGATATTACTACCTGGTAATACTTCGGTCCTAATTCCTCTGCTTTGGCTTGATTGGAATCTTGAAATAACTAACATCAGTAGAATAACAATTGATTAGAACGTTATATCTAAAGTTGAAATTCAACCCAAATGATACTTTGTAATAAACATGTGTTGCCTTCTAAATCTATAATAAAGGTAATTGTTTGCTATTTCATATTCTTAAGTTAAATTCTTGATTTGAAACATAGTCATAACAGCTAAAAGTAAAATTATTCTTTAAAAAAAATAAGTGTGTCAGACTGGAGATAAGACTCATAGTTCCTCATCTTATTGGAACATACCACCTTTCTAGTAAGCTTTTGAGGGATTGTATGAAGTATTCTCCAATGACAGAATTATTTGTGAGCTCTATTTTGGTTCTGAAAAAAGAGCATTGTTTGTACATGAATGAAGCAAGTTTTCCACGAAGGTCAAGTCAATGCCTCATCCTGAATCCATCTAGTTTCCAGAAAGTTTATTGCCCATGATGATTTCATGTCACTAGGGGTAGCAAATCTAACAATGCTCATCTGTGAAAAACAGCTTTCAGTTTTACAACCTTGCTCAAACCATTACCAATTGTTAGCTATTGGCATCTCTGTTTCAGAAGATTTCCGAAGACAAGGTTTCTGATGCTCCATTCAGTACAGGTTTTCTTCGGCATTTTCCTATTATGTAATGCTAGAGCCAATATAAGAAAAGGAAGTGAGTATGATCTTGGAAAGCATGGGTAATATGAAAGTATGACCTATCAGTTAATGACAGAAGAGCTCAATGAAAAGCAACCACAGAATATAATGGGAGGGAGAACTTTTTAAGTCACATGACAACACCCCAATATGCTAGTAGTTCAGAAATTCATAGGAATACTGTTCTTCTCATACTCATTTTTAATCTTTCAATGACAATTCTCTATGCTACTGTAAATGATGAACAAATATAAAACTCTGATGAGTGATACAATCCTCAGATGCTCTACACTCCTTCTTACTTTGATCAGGGCAAGTAAGTCCCTTTTCTAAGAATTATTCACAGGAAAATTAGCACAATGAATGTTCTTGCTCAGTTCGCTCCCCACCTATTTTTTTCATACTAAAACTTATCTTAAGGGTAAGTTAGGTAGGTCCTTCCCACCCAGTTAACCTAATTGGTGCCATCTTACATGGGCACGTCCAGATACTAACCTAGTCTGAACAATCTCTCGCAGGATGCACAGACCTTCTCTCCTAGTGATTCTGTACCCTGTATGGTTGACTGTATCATTACCATCACACTCCCACATAGAGATTGGATCACTAGCCTTTGTTCCATAGCAAAAACAATATGTAGCATAGAAACAGTAGACAATTGTTCAAAAATATTCATTTATAATTTTGGAATAAAAAAACTGAGTTAGCAAAATATTTATCTCTTTTCTGTAAAGATCTTCATATCTTTTCTGGTATCATTGGAGAAAGTGAAAATGTTCAAATGTTTGTAAAGATAACTCACGTGCACACAAGCACATTATTTTATTTTTCGAGACAGGGTTTCTCTGTGTAGCCCTGGATGTCCTGGAACTCACTCTGTAGACCAGGCTGGCCTCAAACTCAGAAATCCGCCTGCCTCTGCCTCCCAAGTGCTGGGATTAAAGGCATGTGCCACCACCGCCCAGCACAAGCACTTTTTTTTAGGGTAAATTCATGTAAGTATTTTATAAGCCTCATATTACAAATATGTCTTATCATTATTTTATACAAATAAGATACCTTCATTATGCCTAGAGTGAACAGATATGCTGCAAACATATCATCAGGGAATGTAGACAACTGGCAGAAAATATTTGATTATTTAATTTTTATTTTACCAATACATTAGTTTCTTTTCCAAAGTACAAAGAAAAGAAGCTAAACATCTGCTTTCAGTTTTGAAAATTCAGATTATCTATTTTACAGATTAGTCCACTGAAGCTGTGTGAGATCAAAATTTTTGGTTTCACACAGAAAACGAGCTAGGTTTGGAAGCCAATCTTCCTGTATGAGTTTTGAACCTGAAGTCACCCATTCTCAGTAAGAACTGAGGAAAATGAAGATAAAACATAAACATTTGGATGGTGGCTTACTATTAAATACAGATCAATTACAGATATGTAACAGTTACAGATCAGTTCATTTAATTGTGTTAAACTGGATTCAACCATGTCTAGGAACATGCTCTTTACAACCAAAGATTTACCGCAAATTCTCTTTCACTGTGCTTTATTGGTAGTGCAATTATGACTGTGAAATAGAAAAGATATATTACCTACATATACTACTCCATTATAGCTACAAAAATATGACTGTCCCCTTCCTACAACATTGTGTGATGTGCTTATTTAAAATTATCGTCAGCATTAAATTAATTAGCAGCTTTGATATTTGTTTTTTACCCAAAGAGACAATCCTTTCTGATTCATTGACAGGCACTTCTTCTTGGAGATAGAAACGATATGCTTTTGATGGAGGGAATACTCTACTGTTAACAGTGCTTGTTGCCCTCGAAGAAAACCTAGGTTTAAAATTTCAGCAAATACATTGTATCTCACAGCCACTTGCACCTCTACTTCTAGGGGATCTGAAGCTCTCTTTTGACCTTTTTATGCACCAGGCTTATATAGAGTACACAAACATATATCCAGGCAAAGCATATTTGCTCGGAGGTGAGATAGTCATACATATAAAATAATAAAGGCAAACTAGATACTTTTAAAATCTCTCTTTCCTGTGGTATATGTGCTTTTGTGTGTATACATGATATACTATGATATAGATTTGAAAGTCAGAGGACAACCTTAAATATTCATTCTTTGCTTGAGATATCTTTGAGATGGTGTTACTTGACATTTTCCTTCTGTATAACAAGCTACCTGCCTTGAAAGTCCCAGGTGATTCCTCTGTCTCTATTGCCCATAGAGGCACTGGACTTAGAGATACTTGCTAGCTACCACATACAGCTTAAGATGTATTTGAGCGATCTGATTTCAAGTCACCATACTGGCACACTGCTATTTCCAGCTCTCAAATATCAGAATTTAAACATTGATTTTGTCAGTTATCTTGTGATCTTTATGTAAATGTGGGCATAATGTCAATGTCTAGGCTCTTACTTAATAGCTGTGAAAGGTATTCATTGAATAAAAGTCTTTCAATTGATCCCAAAGATCTCTTATATGACTAGTCTGGTTTCTTGCTTGTTCCAAGTACTGGGATTTTGGGCAGTTACCATATCCACTGAGCACTTAAGTGTATTGTAGGGATCCAGAAGTCCCAATACTTTCACGACAAACCCTTTAACTACTGAGCCAAAAATACCATGTTCAAAATACCATGTCCAAAATACCATGCTGTTAAACATTGTTCCTTGCAAATTTCTTGTCTGGTATATATCTTTTATTCTGCCAATGTTCCAGAAGAAGAAGCTTTGAATTTGCCCAACACTTCACTCCTCTCATTCTGCCAATAAGTATCCTGTATTCCATCAAGAGCTTTTCAATTTGACTACTTGTCTCTAGTCACAGACTCTGTATGTCAGGAAACGGGATTATGACTAGAGGAAATAACCCCAACATGTCTGTGTCTTAACAATATAAAAGTTTATAGTCAGCAACGGCATTTAAATTAATGTTTCCCCCTTCCCCTGGGGACTTAAATGTGTGTCTATGGGAAATAAGTCTAATACTTTTTCACAGTTCTTTTACCAAAGGTCATTCACAACCAAAATGTTAATGAAAGAAAGAAAAAGTGAATATTGAAATGAAAAATTTATTATCAGAGCTGAACAACTATGTCATATTTTATGCTAAATATAGAAATGCTCAGAATTCATAATCTATGAATGGTTGAAATGATGGAAACCCCCTTGGACTCCTTTCTCCTGGAGCTACAAGGAGAATGTGTTAGCAAAGATCAAGCCATAGTTTTAACGATACTATTCTTATAAATCTTCATTATTTCATGTATGCCTAATGTTTTTAATCAGTCTCTTATTTTGAATAAATGTTAATAATTCTTTGTTTCCAAAATGAATCATTTTTCCTGATTCTCTCCCCTACTTAAAGAATATATGCAATTGGGCTGGACTGTGTGGACTGCTTACCTAGTTTTCATGATGTTTTGGTCCCCAGCCCCATTAAAGATGAAGCATGGTGGAACACACTTGTCATCCCAGGAATTAGGATTTCAAGATCATCTTTTGCTATAGAATGTATTCACCAGCCTGAGATACTTGGAAACCTGTCTCAAAAAAAATGAAAACAAAAGAAAAAGCATGTCCCATTGGCCAACATTAATTATTATATACAATTACCAGAGAGCTGAGGTAAATTAATATACACATTATTTCAATATGGCTATAAGAATAATATGGCCATAGGTAGTTGTGAAAGAAAATCAAATGATACAAAGGTATGTATTTGAAATCATTATAAAAGAGGAGGCAAAAATACTAAGAGTTTTGAAAATAAGCACGACACCATAAACAAAGATAGGAATTAAATAATATCAGAGCAGCAAAGAAGAAGGAAGAGCGCGTCCCACAGAGGTAAAATAACAGAAGTCAGCGTCAATACTCACTGATAACTTTGAACATCAGTGATCTCTATTGCCAGTAAAAAGATACAGATTAACAGAAGACATTCAATATATGATCCATCCTGTTTTACCAAAAAAGAACAAGAAGGAGGAAGAGGAGGAGGAAGAGGAGGAGGAGGAGGAGGAGGAGGAGGAGGAGAAGGAGAAGAAGGAGAAGAAGAAGAAGAAGAAGAAGAAGAAGAGGAAGAAGAGGAAGAAGAGGAAGAAGAGGAAGAAGAGGAAGAAGAGGAAGAAGAGGAAGAAGAGGAAGAAGAGGAAGAAGAGGAAGAAGAAGAAGAGGAAGAAGAGGAAGAAGAGGAAGAAGAGGAAGAAGAGGAAGAAGAAGAAGAAGAAGAAGAAGAAGAAGAAGAAGAAGAAGAAGAAGAAGAAGAAGAAGAAGAAGACCCACAATTTAACAATTTAACATCCAAGAATATCACCTCAGGGTAAAGTGATAAAAATAGGTACTCCAAGCATATGAAACCAAGAAGCAAACTGATGTACCCATTTTATTATCTAATAAAAATAGCTCTCACATCAAAACCAATTAAAGAAAAGATAGAAGAAAAATATATTCTTCAAAGGAAAATAAATCCCCTAAAAGGACATTGCAGTTCTTAACATGCATGCACCACATACAAAAGCACCCAAGCTAATAAAACTTCCACACTTCTACAGCTCAAATCACATATTGGCCATCACACATTGATAAAGACTGACTTCAATACCCAACACTTCCCAGTAGACCAGCCATTCAGGCAAAAACCAAACAGAAATGAAGAAGCTAAGTGGTGTCATAAATCAAGTGGACCTAACATAGTCACAAAGCTTTTTAGCCACTCTTCTTTGTGAATATATTCTTAAATGCATAAATACAACCTGCTCTGTCTGTGTAATATTTCTTGTATGTATATGTTTTCAGAGATGGCCATTAAGCATGCAATCTTCTCCTTATGGAGTTCTTCTGGTTTTGTCCTAGATTTTCCTTTTCTTTGTTTTTTTTTCCCCTTGTGGTCTCGTTAATTATTATTAGTTCACTGAGAATTTCTTACAAAATATTTTGATCATATTCATTGCACACCTCAACGCTTTCCAGATCCACCCCTATTCTCTAACCTACCAAACTGGAGGTTTGCATTTTTTAACCTGTAATGTCTAATCCATGGTGTCCATATATTCTTGGATGTGTGATCTTATACTGGAGCATGATAGATGTACTAAGGCATGTACTCTTAAACAAACTGACTTTCCTTTTTCTAGCTGCCATCAATTGCCAATGGCTCATCATCTAGGAGTGGAGTTTTCTGTCCATCTCCTCTCTCTGTCTTGGAATTTGGAATGGTTTGATTTTGTACAGGTTTGGTACACGCTAAGAGGGTTCATATATGTCGATTACCTGTTGTGTCCAGAAGCTACTGCTTCCTTGTAGTTATCTATCACTTTTGGCTTTTATTCTTCCTTCTCTTCTGCAACCAGATCTGAGTCTTTGGTGAAAGGGTTATGATAAATATGACCCATGTGGGCTAAGCATCTTTCAGTATCTTATTTTCTGTACCTGGGTAGTCTATGTGTTAATCACCACCTATAGCAAATATAAAACTCATTTCTGAGGGTATAAAGATGCATTAATATGAGTCTTCATGGCATGGGTTATAGGATTACATGTAGGGAGGAGTCAGGGTAGATCCTGTATTTTCAACTGGATATCATGTTCTTTTTCTGTGTTTTTGTGGGAAGGTAAGGTAAGGAACTGAACAAAGGTTTGCTTGGCTGCTGCTTTTCATGCTGGAAAAATCTCACCTTACCTTTCACCCATTATCTTATGTTCTCTGTTAGCAGATGTGTTTTAGTTCAGTCTGTGCTGCTCAAACAGCCTATCAATGTTTATGTGATAGACAATGAGTAGAATACATTAGCTAATTCTTATGGATGTCAAGAAGTCCAAAAAGAGGGTTGCGTCTGTTGAAGGTTGTCTTTCTTGGCCTTCCATGTTGAGAGGGTAGAAAGAGACACAAAGAATAAGACAGTGTCAAGCTTTCTCTTTCAGAGTGGGAACAATCTCACTGATGAGAATAGAATTCTCATGGTCTCCTCTCTTAGAAATTTTACAATGTCAAGAAAATTTCAGTGTGAGTTTTGGAGAAAAGAAGCGTTCAAAAGACAGAAATTTGCCCATGCAACTTGTTAGTTTGAAAATATGCAAAAAAACTTAGATTCTTAACAATTTCTGACTCTACAAGAACAAAGCCATTATTCAAGTGCTTGGGTGGACCAGCAGTAGAGAGTAAGCTTTGATTATTAGAGTTAACTAATAATACTGTTGTGAGAATAAGTAGTATATCATAATTAAAATTAAAATACTCTTTTTGAATATGAATACTAGATTTAGAGGTACTATAATTGCTGTATTCATTTTGGTGTTTTTTATAATCTTATTCTGTTTTGTCTATTATGTCTCTAAACTACTTAATATTATTCAAAATATAGAAACTATTAATATTTATTTTGCATAGGTAATACATGTTCATGAGTATGTGTAGTGCACATGCATGTGTATCATGATGTAGAAGACATAGGTCAAGGTTGGGTGTCTTTTTGTTTTTTGGGTTTTTTTTTGTCTGGAAATGGTGAAACTTTATATCATCAGAGATTTACTTGTCCATAGCATGTTCATTTGAAGAGGAAATCCTTTAGGGAAAATGGCAAAACGAAAATATCTGAGACATTTGGAATGCTGAGAATACCTGAAGCGGACTGTATCATAGATAAACTTCACTAACTTTGTTCACTTGTATTTTTTTATTTATTTTTTATTTTCTATATTCTTTGTTTACATTACAAAGGCTTTCCCCTTTCCCAGTTACCCCCTCACCACATGTCCCATAAGTCCTCTCCCCCCCACCTATTGCCCAATCACCCCCCCATGATTTCTCTGTTCTGGTACTCTCCTACAAAACTGGATCCAGTCTTTTCAGGACCAGGGTCCTCTCCTTCCTTCTTCTTGGGAATCTTTTGATTTGCTAATTGTGCCTTGAGTATTCAGAGCTTCTGGGCTCATTAATATCCACTTATCAGTGATTGCATTTCATTTGTATTCTTTTGTGATTGGGTTAACTCACTTAGGATATTTTCCAGATCCAACCATTTGCCATAGGAACCATGGACTCAGCAATTAAAGAAAATGCAAAATGCAAAAAGCTGGTAACCCAAAACATTCAGGAAATTCAGGACACAATGAGAAGACCAAACCTAAGGATTATAGGTATAGATGAGCGTGAAGATCTACAACTTAAAGGGCCAGCAAATATCTTCTACAAAATTAGGGAAGAAAACTTCCCCAACCTAAAAAGAGAAATGCCCATAAATACACAAGAAGCCTACAGAACTCCAAACAAACTGGACCAGAACAGAAATACCTTCCATCACATAATAATCAAAGCCCCAAATGTACTAAACAAAGAAAGAATATTAAAGGCAGTAAGAGAGAAAGACCAAGTAATATATAAAGGAAGACCTATCAGAATTACACCAGACTTCTCATCAGAGACCATGAAAGCAGGAAGATCCCAGGCAGATCTCATGCAGACTCTAAGAGAACACAAATTTCAGCCCAAACTACTATACCCAGCAAAACTCTCAATCGCCATAGATGGGGAAACCAAGGTGTTCCATGACAAATTTGCACGATATCTATCCACAAACCCAGCCATACAAAGGATAATAGGGGAAAAACACCAATACAAGGAGGGAAACCACACCACAGAAGAAGCAAGGTTTGGTGATTTTTTTTTTGTCTTTTTTTTTTTTTTTTTGAGACAGGGTTTCTCTCTGTGGTCCTGGCTGTCCTGGAACTCACTCTGTAGACCAGGCTGGCTTGAACTCAGAAATCCACCTGTCTCTGCCTCCAAGTGCTGGGATTACAGGCATGTGCCACCACGCCCGGCTAGGTTGGGTGTCTTAATGTATTACTCTATATCTTATTTCTTAAGACAGGATCTCTCCCTTTTCCTAGATCTCAGTGAATTGCCTAAACTTGTAAACTAGCAAGCCAAGTGCTTCTCCCATCTCCAATTACCTTGTACTAGAATTAGAGATTGCATTGTTAAATCCAGATTTTTTTATGTTGGTCCTAGGAATAAAACTGAGGTCTTCATATTTGTGTCAGTACTTTAAACATCTAAATCATATGTTCAGTGTTTACTCTTAAGATACATGCAAGGTATTATGTTTTTTTAAACCTGGAAGAATAACTATAAAGTATTGAATGCATACAATGTGACTGGACTTATTTATTTTGCTTTGGGAATAAACTAAAGTGATTTTAAAGTGTCTTAGAACAATGATCTCTTTATTAAAACATGTATCATATGCATTAAACAAATAATCTGTAGCTAAAGCTAGAAAATGGAGAATGCCACATTAAATCAAAAGTTGTTTAGATTTAAAGATATATTTTTAATCTGTCACATGATTTAAAATATAAAAAGTAAAGAGATATTTTTACAAATATCTCCAATACATTTACATGGGAAAAACAGTTATTTTAGGAGATTTTCCAGTCTCAGAATCGGCACCTCCTTTCACTCCTAACACCTCAGGCATCTCATCAACACATAAGGCGTCCTTTGTCTTCTGTCAGCCAGTAACATCTAATATGCACATCACATCCAAGTCTGTCTTCCAGATTTATATATTTGTACTATTTGTATCTCCATTTTAAGCCCTGCAAGAAGCTCATGGTATATTCATTAAAATCTCGAAGTGCCTTAAATATTCTACAATATGCATTTGTCTTCCTAATATAGACTCTTCAATTTCTGTTCACCTTTTCATTTCAACATCCAGTGTTTCTATACCACGTTATACTTTTTTCTAACAGAGCTTTTTATGCAATTAAATTGATCCATTCCACTTGTGTCCACACCACTGCCTGTTCAATAATATTAAGATTCATGCATACCAGTACATTGCCACAGATTTGGTTGCCTAATTCTTATCCATATACCTTACTTCTTACAGCTTACCTCATTGGTTGACCCTCTGATCCCAAGATGAAGACATAGTCCTCTTTTAATGCACAGTGCCATGTGTAGTTTCTTTTAGAACACTCAAAAGGATTTAGTTTAATAACATTGTGAGTATAATTATAAAAGTATAACCAACTGTTTATTGATATACTAGAATGTAAATGTGTAGGGGTTGGGACTATTTTATGTTCATTTCTATATCTCTTTATACTTGATAAAAATCTTGATATCTGCAGTAACGTTGAATGAATGAATGTATGAAGGGAGGGAGGAATTATTAAAATAAGGTAAGAGCAATAAAAACGCAAAAGATTTCAAAAGTTGGTAAAATTAACTTTCTTCTGTTCAGAAGTTGTTATAAAAACTTAAATGGAAACTTAAATGTACATGTAAAATACACAGGAATTTTGACTGATGCAGATGAAATGTGTTTATTTTGCTAATTTTATTAGCAAAAACTGAAAAAAATCACCAGAAGGTAGTGATCAAGACATGGAGTACAACCTACATCTTCTACTCCCTTTAGAGTGATTCTGAATAGCTACATTAAGGAGGATGAACAAGTAAAATTTCCTATTCAAAAATATAGTTGGAAATTAATATAGTTGGAAATGAACTTAATTGGCATAAGACAATGTTTTTAGTAATTTAGAGACCATTAACAAATGTATATTCAGCTAATATGCAAATGTATGCCAGGAATAATAGAATATAGAAGTTAAAACAGAGTCAAAGCTCATCTCTTTCTCTATCATTAATAGATACATTTGAGACATCACCCAGTGAAGAGATCCATGCACATTTACAAGTATGTCAGAGATAAAGTTGGTCGTGAACTCAGGTCTCCTCACAACTAAGGACCACTGGTTCTTCTCAGGGATTAATTAATATAATAACCAGTAATAAAAAGGCTTGTGGATGCTACTTATTTTCATGAATAAACCTGAAAACACTGTTATCAACAATAGAGTCCAAACAGAGGAGCTTACTCTTTAACAGACAGTCCTAAAACAGGAAAAAAAACTATAATAATAGAAATAAAAGTAGTAATTTTTAGCGTTATGTATGACAATTTTTGGTAGAGAGAAATTCACAAATTTTTAGTGTAATTAATTATCACATGATACTGCATGATAAAAACTTGCTCACCTCTCAAAACATGTTGTACTAAAGGATTAGAATCTATTTTTCATGGTCTTTAAACTATCCCTCAGTAAAAAAAAATTTATGACACAATTATACAGTTTTAACTCTTTTTAAATAAAAAAATGGGTTCTTTTACCATAAAGGAATAGCTAAATATCATTAATATAGATAACAACTAGATAATAACATGTATATATAATTACCATTTCTTTACTTCTACCTCATTTTGAGTATAACACTATTAAAATCACGGCTCACTTCAATATGTAGATTAATGACTAAATTTGTTAAAAGGCAAAAATAATGTTAATTTGAATTTCTGTTTTGAAAGTGCAATGGCATGCATCCCATTAATTTTTTTTCTCCTGCACTAAAAGTAGGTCAGAATTACTAATTTAGAATCCTTGGTTTGATTACTATTCCTAATAGTATTTGTTTATTTGTATTTTTAAAGGGGTCAGATCACCATGCTTATGGTAGTTTATAGGATAATCAGAAAACTTATATTTTGAATGTGGTGACGGCAGTATCCATCCATCAAGCCCACTAGCGTGCCCTCAAATGCATAATCAAGATGAAGGAGAAAGACCAGAAGAGCTAGATGCCTCTTTCCTATTCATAGCATGGCAATGTTCACCGGCTATCTGTCCTCAGCAATGGGAACCTCGATTTCTGAGCACACTGATCTGTTCCTAACATTCTCAGCTGGCACCTGCTATTTTCCATGTCCTTTTGTGTATGATTTAATCCATGGAGTTTGCTTTGCCTGATGACTTAAAAATTATACTGAAAATAGAATAATAGCAATTAGCATTTTCCTTCTAAAATAGATGGCTCTGGTATGCTTGTAATTCCCTAACGAATTCCTCACTCACTTTTTATTCGGCCTCTTTAGTGGTCCACGATGATGATTGCAATTTCCTGTTTACACAGACTATTAGAAGATGTAATTATGTTCAGGTTTTCTTGTTGAAGTTTATTTATATATTTAAGACTGTTTGGATGTTTATGATGGTGTTTCTCAATTAATTATAATTCTTTATTTGATCCAACTCAGGGATCAGTTCCTAAAGCAGAGATGTATGTTATGTTTGTGAGTGATCACCAAAATCTCTAATTCCATGACAGGTGACATTGACCAAAAAGGAGACCATAGTCCTCTTAGACACTGAAGGAAAAGGCCCTTTGTCTTTCCTATTTCACATGGCACACTTAGGCTATGCTAGAATCAAAGGTTTCTCCCTGGATGTGTAAACTAATTTTCTAAAACCAACAGTAGAAATTACATAAATAAAACAACAACATGACAAATGGTGTAGTTCACTGCTTATCCATGTCTTGTTTATCTGCCTTGCTAATCAGCTAGAGAGATGATGGCTGTTAAATTAATTACAGAATTTTAGAGGAAACAACTCAGATTATAGATTTCTAAGTATATAGGAATGTGCATAAAGGGTGGTTTAAAGTTCATCTTGAAGGCTGAGCACTTAAGATCTCTGTCACTTGTTATGAGCAGTATGTGCGTCCATATCTCTATATTTGCCATCATTAGTTAGAATGAGAAGCTTCTTGATTAAGGCTGAGGGTAGCTTTCATCAATGGGCATAAACAAAATGCATAGGAGGCAGTTTTCACTGGACAAGAGTGGGCACATTGATTTGCAGACATAGATGGAAGAATGGGGAATGGTTCAGGCTTCCTACCCTTCCATGATAAATTATTTGCTACTTGGTAAAGAGAGAGAGAGAGAGAGAGAGAGAGAGAGAGAGAGAGATTTGTTACTTCCACTTGATGACTCTATTGGGCTCTAAAAGATACTTTCACTCCAATTGTCACACAAATGGCCTTTATTAAAACAGATGGATTACAAAATAAAACCCAAAATCATAAAACCAGAAAGAAACTAGTAGGCAGGGAATGGTTAATAGTGATAGTAATGAATTAGAGAGGGTGAGGGAAAAAAGGAAACAAAATGTATTATATCATCATACATGATATTGGCAAATACTGAAATCAAACAAATGTGCACATAAGTATGTAAGATAATTAAACCAAATATTTTTTATTCCAGCTTTAATTTATTAAAGAAAATTTATTTAAAGAAAAAAAAATGCCACAGCTCAATGAGTATCATTCCCCCATTAGTTCAATGTGATAATTTCAAGGCACACTTTTTGCTCACATTTTGGCATAAATATAAAACCCTCATCAGTTTATATGAGTTGCAGATAGAAGTTCCCAGAATCTGGTAAGCAGAGCTTTCCAAGTAGATCTACCTCTGTGGCCTGGACTTTCTTTATACCATGAGAAACACCTTGCAATTAACCTAGACTTAAATTTGCAATATTTTTACTTCTCATTTAAATCTGCCTTGGAGGCTAAATTCAAAACATGGACTTTGCACTCCCTACCTCTCAGTTAATTATTGAATGTATCCCAAGAGTTTGAAATCACCTCATTATGTAGAGTTGCATTTTCTGATTGCTATTTGAGCCAATGAATGGTAAAATGTTGTCAGGTGAAGCAATTATTCCAGTGCAACCCTATCACTTGCCCAGCACATGAGACTGAGACCCGTGACTTTGAATATTATTTTCATTCTGAAAAGCGGGGCATTGCTAAAACAGTTTAATAACATTGGATTTTATAAAATAATTAGGTAAAAATAATTTTGTCTCAAAAAGTAATATTGTGAAAAGGCTATCACTTAATTGTCATTCAAATGTAAGAGAGTGTTTTTCCTTGTTTTCTTTTCTTCCTTCCTTTATTCTCTTTGTTGTTTAGACAAACAAGATGCACCTAACCCTCTAAAGATGGGAGGCCCAGGGAGTTTAGAGGTCTTGTGGGGTAGAAGGGTGGGTGGGACATGGGGACCTCCTCATAGAGACAGGGGTCGGGAGAAGGTATGAGATGTGGAACAGTCAAAGGGTAGACCAGGAGGGCAGTAAAATCTGGAGTGTAAAAAAGGGAATTAAATAAAACTTTTTAATTCTTGGTGCTAGAAAGATAAGTCCTTGGTTAAGACTGTTTCCTGCTCTTGCAGAGGACCTTAGTTATGATGGGAGATCCAAAACCAAGGAGCTTGCAACTTACTGAAACTCCAACACTAGACTCCAGAACTTACAGATCCAGATTATCTAATATTCCCTTTTGGATCATGAACACACACACACACACACACACACACACACACACACACACAAGCTAAACAAAAATCTTTAAAAGCTTATTCTCTTATATATAATTGTTCTTAATCTTTTCTCTAGTTGACATATTACACTTTCATCATATACTATTTGTATTTGAGAGCAGTCAATATAGACAGCATACCTTATTTATATAGCCTTACTGTGATAAAATTTATATAATAAAACAAAGAAGCTACCAATTCACAAAATGTAAGGAATTTGAATACATTTCCATTCATGAGGATCTATCACCATGCACTGGTAAAATAAAGAAAATATATGTAATAATTATTTCCTCTAAGTTTTCTGTATCCCTCTATCATTGGTACATATGTGTTTGTGTGTACACATGCATATGTGTGTGCATGAGTACTATGCACTCTAGGAGCACATTTAACTCACTCTCCTGTCTTAACAATTTTAAGTGCCTCGTGCAGTATTCTTAGATGGACACTGCTGTGCAGCAGATATCTAGAACAGATAGATCTGGGATAAGGTAAGCCCTCAGCACCATGTTTCTCCTTCCCTTGTTGCCTGGTAACCACTATCCTATTCAGTCTCTGAAACTGATCCCATGTAAATGGAATCATGCAGAATTGATGACACTTAATGTAACGCCCTGTAAAAGCTACCTTTATTTGCCAAATGCAATTGCTATCTCAGAAGCTTTTTGCTAAATAAGCCTACCCCTTTCTAGTTCTTTCTGAACTCTGGCTGGATGGTTCAACTCAGCTATTCAGACTCAAAAGTCCTCCAAATGGATTTACTCAATCTGGCTTCTTTTAGCTTCTAATTGAGTTGCTCCTCTTAGAAAAGCTGCCTCTGAATTCCACAAACTGAACTGCACTGACTGAAGTGACAGCATGAATTGAACAGAACTGCACAAACTCCTTTGCACTCAACTACTTTCAACTGAACTGCCCTGCACTGAACTCAGTTACACTCCACTGCATTGCCTGAACTCAACTGAAATGCACTCACTAAACTCTTCCTCCACTGCTGACTGGCTCTGCCAAATCTTTTACTTATTTGTTACATTGTCCCTCAATTAGATGTCATAGTTTGGGAAGAAAGGTCTGCCTGTCTGCATTCCAGACTGGATCCTACAGATCTAAAAGTTCTTTGGATGTCATCCCTTGCCAAAACAGACAGGTCGCTGGATTAAAATTCCTCTACAATGTTCTCCAGGTTCAGGCATTTTGTTAGTGATGCTATCACTTTATTCCTTTCAAAGCTGAAAAAGTATCAATATATATGAATATATGCAATGTTCCACATTGTAAGTTTTCCACATGTTCATAGAATATCCATCCATTGGTGGGAATGGTTCATCTTGTTTGGCCATCTGATAGTGCTGGACCTGGTGACTACACTTATATAGTTTGATTAATATCCCTAATGAAACACCATTGGAGAAAACTAATTTTTCACTTGCAAGCCTGTGTCCTCTGAAGATAGCTTCTTGTTTAGGAGTGGGATTCCATGTTAACTCTTCCCTCTCAGCACCAGGATCTTGTCGGGCTTGAACCTGTGCAGATCCTGTGTGTGCTGCCACGGGTTCTGTATGTTCATATGTATATCTATCTCGTGTCTAGAATACAGTATTTTCTCAGAGTCACCCATTCCCTTAACGTTTGGTTTTCAAAATAAGTATGCTGATAAATATAAAAAGCACAAAACTCAGGGATATAATCGATAAGACAATTAACTTTCTCATTAGCAAGTTTCGCAAGACAGTGGCCTTCACAAACAACAGTAGTAACAAATCCCTATTTTTGAATTGTTAGATCACACTATGTTGACTGACGGTTCAAGTTCTGACCTGCCCTAAATTCACATAATCTCACACATGCCCAGCACACTGAAAATAAAAATGGACCTGAGAAAACAAATTAGATTTTCAATTTTAAACAATCTGCATAGAGTACAAGACTTGGGAAGAATAAGTCATGTTATCCATGTGGTTTATACAGTGAATTTGCATTAAAATCTTATGTGTTATGAAAAATAGCAATTTAGGCATGTGCTGATGACTGTAACCCTTTTTTTACGTACAAAGTAGTGAATTTTTCAGTGTAAAAGTAGGTGTGAGTAAGGAACAAATGTCTGATCAGCTGATTGCTCAGGGAGTGGGTTTTGTAGAGGAGGAACAGGACACAGACACTTGAAAGTCCAAGTCAATTTAAAGAACAATGGCTAACTAACATAATTACAGAAAAACGATGGAGGTTTTAGCAGCCTGTAAACAAAAGGCAACTATTATATATGGCTTTAGCAGGGGAAGGAAAGACTGAGGTAAGAAAAAAGAAATATGAAATAATTTCAAGTTACTTGCCTAATCAATTGAGTTGAAATCAAAAGAAGAGCTGATAGTCAAATCTCTCCATTGATTACTTTCTGGGGAATGGCAATATAAATAAAAATATACTAAGTTTCTATATTAAGACATTTCAGAAGGGCTGGTACAATAGCATAATGGTGAGAGGAATTTGCTGCTCTTGCAGAGGTTCAGGGATCTGTTTGCAACACCTATATGGCACCTTACAATCATCCATAAGTCCATTTCCAGGGCATCTGGCACCCTCTTCTGGACTCCACTGACACCAGGCCCCAATGATGTACACTTACATACATGTAGACTTCTGCACATAAAATTAATAATAAATGAGCTTTCCTGGGTAGGGCAACCATCTTCAGATGACCTGCAGTATTAAAAATTACCTGCAATCTCTTTTTCTCCAACCCTCCTAACCCACCCATCCACACTCACCTCTCCCCTACCCCCCACATCTGCCTTTCCTGGGGAATCAAGTCTCTACAGGTTTACAGTACATCCTCTCCCACTGAGGCCAGACAATACCTGCAATCTCCACACTCAAGATGAATGAGACAGGAAGATTGCAAACTCCAAGACAGCTTGGTTTATACACTAAGACTGTATCTAAAAAAAAAACAAACTTAAAAGTTATCCACATTTTAAAAGATAACTAATATAATTCTGCTTGTTAAATACATCACAATGGTTTGTTGTTATTTATTTCTGTGAAAGAAAACCAATTACAAATAGTTACCTTGCTGTGGACAAAACAAACAGTTTGGCTTCTTTATCTTCACATGGGAATGTGAGGAGATAGGACCTTTAAAGGAATCAATTTTAGCTTAAATGGCAGTTTTAGATTCATAGTAAAGAAATCAGATAGGTTCCTGTACACACCCATTTAAACTCTGCAACAACACAATATTTCCCATCTGCACAGTGACACATTATTCCTAACCTATGATCCCGCCTTGGCACATCATTTAACCTTGACTCTGAAATTCCAACTTACAACCACAAAATGAAAATCTCAAAGTACAGTACATGTTGGTGAAGTTTGTAGAGCAAGAGGAACACCCCACTACTGGTGGCATTACATACTTGTATAACCATTCTGAAAATCAGTGTGTAGTTTCTCAGAAGATTGGGAATAATTCAACCTCAAGACCCAGCTATTCCACTCCTGGGCATACACCAGAAAGATGCTCCACTATCCCACAAGGACACTTGCTCAACTGTGTTCATAGCAGTTTTATTCATAATGGCCAGAAACTGTAAACTACCTAGATGCCCCTCAACTGAAGAATGGGTAATGAAAATGTGATTTATTTATACAATGAGATACTACTCAGTCATTAAAAACAAGGACCTTGTAAATTTATCAGGCAAATGGATGGAAGTAGAAAAGATCAGCCTGAGTAAGGAAACCCAGTTCCAAAAGGACACGTGTGGTATGTACTCACAAGTGGGTATTAGCCATAAAGTACAGGATAACCATGCTATGATCAACAGACTCAAGCCAAACAACTAAGAGGGCTCAAGGAAGGATGGTTGAATCTTTCTCAGAAGGGGAAACAAAATACATATTGGAGGTTGATGGAAGAAAGGAACTGAGTGGAAGAGTGGATAGGGAGGGGTGCAGGGCAGGGCAGTAGAGATCATGTGTAGGGAGAGCAGGGGAGAGGGAGAAGAGATTGGCTGGGGATGGAATCTCTAGGATGTTCCAGAGACCTGGTATGGGAGAAGACCCCAGAGGGTTTATGAGAGCGACTCTAGCTGAGGCTCCTAGCTGTGGGGGATATGGATCCTGAAGTGGGAACTCTTTGTAGCCAAATAAGACTCCCATTAGAGGTATAAGGAGAGCAGCTCACCCACAAAGCCTTCGACAGAAAAGGTATCAAGCCTACAAGATAGGCAGTTGACAAAGAATGAGCAGAGATGGAGGGAATGGCCAACCAATGACTGCCCCAAACTGAGATGCATGCCATGGGCAAACACCAGTGCTTGACACTGTGATTGGCACTCGGTTATGCTTGCAGACAGGAGACTAGCGTAACTGTTCTCTGAGAGGTTCTACCCAGCAGCCATTGGAAAGAGATGGAGGGACTCATACCCAAGCATTCAGATGGCGCTCAGGGAGTCTTACAGAAGAGTTGGAAGAAGGACTAAGTAAATGGAAGAGGAAAAGGATTCCATAGAAAGACCAATAGAGTCAAATAACTTGGTCACTTGAGGGCTCCCAGAGATGGAATCTCTAACCAAAGATCAAGCTCTGGCTGGACTTATGGCCCTAGCACATGTGTAGCAGATGATCAGCTTAGTCTTCAATGTGGATCTAGCAACAACTGGAGCCAGGGCTGTCCCTCTATCTGCTGCCCGCCTATGGATCCTGAACACCTAAATGTACTGGCTTCAGTGGGAAAGGATGTGCCTAATATTGAAGAGACTTGATGTGCTCAGGTGCTGGGGTGTGGGTAGAGGGTATGTGTATGTGTGTGTGTATGGGTGGTAGTTGGAGGGTAACATCCAGACAGAAGCTTATTCCTCTCTAAAAAGAAGGGGAAGATGGTATTTGAGGAGGGCTTGCATGAAGAGGCACTGGGAAGAGAGGAAGGGCTGATACTGGGTTATAAAGCAAATGAATACATTGAAAAATAAATACAGAGGTTTCTAACAAATAATGACTATTTTCAAACTGACAAATGGTAGTCAGCTACAGATTCAAGAAGTATGACAAATAGAGTCAATGGTAGTCACAACACCAGATATCATAGTACCATTCCAGAAAACATTTAATGTTATAAGAAAAATCATATGTTGAGTATTATAAACTAAAATTAATGAGCTCAATTCACAAAACTAGACCAAAATATGAACCCACCTTTATAATATAAGATTTTGATATATTTCCCTCAGTTACACACTAGATCAAGCTGAATAAGTGGAAGAGCACAGGATTCTATAGCATCACCCCATGCCAATACTACTCAGATAATATGTCAACTTAAAGACTTTGTATCTTCTAGAAACGGTTAAGAAAACTAGGGCATAGGTAATTAAGGATTTTGTGTTACCATTCCATTACTCTATCCATTCCTGGCAACACTACTTACATGTCACTATCCCTATGCCTCGTGTTACTGGTTTTATTTGCCAATACATTATAATCAACTCTATCTCATCAAAGAATGCCTCTCATTTGTCAGAAATATTACTTATAATGATTTATGGAATGCCACTTTTACTTCCTCACATACTTGGTAAAGTACAAGCTACTTAGGAAATGTTTGTAGTCTGGTGTACATTCTACAGAAAACCTTCCCTCAAAAAGTCCCAACAATCTAGGGCATTCTCTCATCATCCCACGGGTTCCTAGCACACAAGTCACACAATCCACATAGAAAATCATGCCAGTGTTAATGTCTTGCTCTCCTAGAGGTTTGTTGGCCTTCATGACACTCAACTGTACAAATTGTCTTATAAACATCCTTCATATGTCCGAATCCATATTTTTAAGCTGCCTAATTTTGAGTCTATAACCAACCTTTATTATTTGACATTTCCCATGTTCAAATGTTTAGCTGATAGCCCACACGGTAAAAAAAAATATAACCTACCCTCTCCAAGTCAATGATTTCCACAGTATTTTTATTTCTAAAAAAATGAAAAAATGGGGCTCTGCCTCTTCCTCACGCTTCCTGCTTGCTTCCCTCTTGCCCTCTTGGGCTCTCCCCTTACCCCTTCCCTTACCCCTCTCACCACGTGTTCATGGCCGGCCTCTACCCCTCTATTCTTTCCCTCTGTCTGCCTTTCTCTGCCTTTACTACCCTCTTAATTCCCCTCCCCATGCCCTGAATAAACTCTATATTATATTTTTAAAAATTGGACATAATTATGCCATTTCTATCTTCCCTTTCCTCCCTCCAAATATACATCCTTCCATGGATCAAGCTTGCTCTGTCTTAGATTCTTGGCCACTTTTTTTTAATTGTTGCTATACACCCAGACAGATACACAGACACTGACACACAGACACACAGACACACACATACACATAATCACCAAACTAATGATGCAGTTTGTAAACCTTAAGTGAGATATGAATTTGTGATGACATCAGATTTACTAAATGACTTTTTAAAATAAGCTTTTTTGAATGAAATAATCTGCTAAACTTAAAATTACTTTCCTCATAAAAAGGCATTTTAAACTATTATTTAAAATATTATAGAGAAAAGTAGCATATATTAAGGCATCAACTCTAAAAACATGGATTTACTTTGACCTTTCTGTAAGTCTTTGAACCAGAATATGGAATTTTTAGTGATTTTACTTTAACCCTCAATATTCAAATAAATGGTTTAAAGGGTCTCCTTCACATGATGTATAAATACATACATGACTTAAATATATGACTTAATTAAATTATGGACTAAAATGTGGGAGCATGAAGTGTATCCCCAAATAGGACTATAATACATGGAAAATTCTCTATGGGAAAAGTTAAAGTTTATAATTTTTTAACAACAAATATGTAATGGGCAATTCTTAAAGAATTACTATTCTTTTAAGCGAAGCCAGTAAAATATACTCAAAGTTGCTTGGAGCACATAAAGTAGGTTAATTAATTCTTCTTTCACAGTTCAAAACGGTGCCTCTCTTCAGTGGCTTCCTGTAGTTGCACAGGATTTGTAGTCAGATGTGCAAGACCATAGGCCTATAAGTATGGAGGTGCAGAAAATGTGTGGCTAGATTGTATGTACGTGTCTTAATTATTAACTTTCGATTTTAAGCAGTATAACATCCTGAAAATAGTTTAATAAGAAGGGGATTGCAAAATGGTAAAACCGCTCTGGAAATCCGTTTGGCGGTTCCTCAGAAAATTGGGCATGTCCCTTCCAGAGGACCCTGGCATACCACTCCTGGGCATATACCCAGAGGATTCCCCTGCATACAATAAAGACACATGCTCCACTATGTTCATAGCAGCCTTGTTTATAATAGCCAGAAATTGGAAGGAGCCCAAATATCCCTCAAAGGAGGAATGGATACAGAAAATGTGGTATATTTATACAATGGAATACTACTCAGCAATTAAAAATAATGAATTCATGCAATTTGTAGCTAAATGGCTAGATCTGGAAAATATCACCCTAAGTGAGTTAACCCAATCACAAAAGAATACACATGAAATGCAAGCACTGATAAGTGGATATTAATGAGCCCAGAAGCCCTAAATACTCAAGGCACAATTAGCAAGTCAAATGACTCCCAAGAAGAAGAAAGGAGAGGACCCTGGGCCTGTAAAGATTGGATCCAGTTTTGTAGACCCAGAACAGAGAAACCGTGGGGGGAGGGGGAATGATTGGGGAATAGTTGGGGGGGAGAGGAATTATGGGACATATGGTGGGGGGAACTGGGAAAGGGGAAAGTCTTTGGAATGTAAACATAGAATATAGAAAATAAAAATTAAAAAAAATACAATTACAAAAAAAAGAAGGGGGTAATGTTACAAAGGCAGAACGTGGAATGGGGCTACTCATGCTTATTTTGGGAAGGATGCTTAGAAGTATGCTCTAATTATTTGCTTTCTAAATTGTGGGATGTGCTGTCACCGATGTGCACACATTTAACGTGTCTAAGTTTATATGTCATGATTTCTGTACCTCATCCTTCACTCTTCACCTCCTCATCTCCCGAAGTCTCCCAAAGCTAGAATGTTAGGTATAAACCCTGAGTAGCGGGATGTCAATATCACCTCTCATTCCACTTTAACATCCCACCTCTTCAGCGGCATTGCCCGTTTTACATGTTTAGCTTCCCTTTAAGCTTGCAAACTGTTTTGTGACTTTGGCATTTTCTCATTTAGAAAAGAAATCATCACATTTTTTTCCCACTGAATCCTGTACCCTGTCCTTCCAGCAACCATTTAAGTTGGTCCAGGCTCATGTAGCACCCCCTGAATTTGGAAAAGGTAACATCACAGGAGGAAGCTTGCATTCCTTCCCATGTGTGCTGAGGTGAACAGCCCACCACTGCCTTGAACTTATGATCAGCGAGGACTCAGTGTCAGGCTTAGTCACAGCACCACAGGAATGTTTCCCGGAGCCCAAGTCACAGCCAGTTTTAGAACAGCTTCCCAAGTTCATGACTTCTGGAAGCTTTTTTCAAATCTCTTTGCCGTTCTCTGGGGAAGAGATCATGTGCCAGCTGTCTTAAAATAGTCTAATGCCATGTGGCCTTGGATAGCTTTGTTGAAGTTACTTCTGCATACTCCTAGGGACTCCTGTGTGTATAAACACTCTCATTACCAAGTTCTCGAGTGTCATGTGAGATTGGGCCTACCAGGATTCCATCAGTAATTGAAGCTGCACCAAAGTTCAAAGACTCTTCCATTGTTCCATTTGTTCCACTGTCTAACGAGGTCCTCCATTGTATCTTCTTTCTCTTACTAGTTTCTTCTCAGAACTCATCTCTCTTGTTTCCTCTACATCTCCACATTAGATTTGAATGGGATAATAGAAAGAAAGGTATAAAGATCAGTATTTATTATTCTCACATTTCATTTATTCTGTGCAAAATGTGCCTTTCATATTTTAAAATTTTTGTCACTCAAAAAAAATTCACCAATACAGCCTTCTCAAGTTAGAAGCCATAGTGTGCATTTATTTGTTGAGACATTTTTGGTAGTTGAAAAACAAGAAGTGATCCATTTTTCTCTGTCATTTTTCAGTGCTACATTCCTATTCCTTGGGACATACTTCCAGATTCACAGAACTGTTGCATGAAATGGGAAGACAATATGGAAAACGAATGAGATTCTATTAATAAGAAACACATGGATGCAGACAAACACACCACACTTCCTTTATTTCTTTCATTCATATAGAGATGTTCCCTCTCTCTACTTGTAATTCTCTTATGTCAGTATTATTACTGGTTTAGTGGATGTAGGAAGGGACTAAGTAAGAATGCCCTGATTTCTCTATTCTTCAACACAAATCCCATTGGTTCCACAGTAGGATGATGGCTGCCAGTTAAAAACACTCTGATCATACACAGTGCCTTCCGGCTACTGCCCTGGATATTTTTGCTTCTCTTAAAAATTTCTCCAAAGAATCTTCAACACTTTGAAGTTCATATCTTTACTGGTAGTATCTACTGGCACGTAGAAAGCACTATTAAATGACTAACATATTCCCTATTGTAGAAATTTAAAACAAAATATAACCTGGGCTTTGCTAGAGTGTACTCTTGTTATCTACTCACTAGTTAATATATTGCTAGCTGTGTTTGAGTTATAAACATGATCATTTACACTCCCAATTTTCCCTCTTTAAATGTTCCTTCTCCCTCTGTTGCTCTGAGTTGAACGCATGTTAACTGGACCTTGGTCACTAAGATTTCTCTTAATACAGTATCTTAAAACTGCCTCAATATAAGAGAACAATAATTATAACAATTTCACAAACACTTGTGATCATCTGATTAAAAATCAGTTTCCTTGCTAAAACAGGAACAGTGTCTGCTACAGAGTGCACTATTGTAGTCTGACACACCAATATTATCATCGAGTCTCCTAAGAATGCATCCAATGAAAACGGATTTCTCTAACTTTGAAGTAGTATCTGTGGAATTTGTCTCTGACAAAATCAAGAGACTGTTCAGTGGGCTGCAAGTGTTTGGCTCCTCCATATTATAGTATTGCATTTGTAATTAGATGCTAATTAAAAGTTCAAATACAGGGGCTGGAAGGAGGGCTCAGTGGTGGAGAGCGCTTTAGGTGTGCTATTTACAGAGGACCCTGGTCTGATTTGAAGTGCTCATGTGGCGGCTGACCACCATTCATGACTCCAGTTCCAGGGTATATCTAACAGCCTTTTCTGACTTCGGTGCACACCAGCAAGCATGTGACTTGTGCACTCGTGTACATGCTGGGAAAACACTCATACCCATAAAACAAATAGGTTAAGACATTGATTTCAAATATAAAATCAGTACTGTTGTATTATCCCTTTAACTAATTTTGAAGTGATAGAATTTGCATGCTTATAGCCAGTTTTAACTTCAAAACAGTATCAATTTAAGCTATGAAAGAAAGGCAGCTTAGTTATTAAGCCTAATCAGCAGAATTCATTCTCTTGAGTCTGTCTTCTATTGATACATCACCAACGAACAGTGGAGAACATAACTATAGCCCACTATGATGATCTCATATCAAGTTGTATTTAAAATCAAGCGGATAATTTCAGCAATGCTTTAACGTTTAAGATATAGCACTAGCCTTTAAGGACTGCCTTCGTGTTTCCATCTATAACTGTTTTTTACCGTATATTTAAAACACTCTCCCTGTTTTCATTTATAGCAGAAGATGCCTTGCTTTGCACAATAAAGTCAAAAGTAATGCAATGTTCTCCAACTTACCCTACATCATTTAGTTATATTTTCATGATTTTTCTAATAATTTCAAATAATATAACATCATATGGAAACTTCAACTTTCAAAGTATATGCTTTACTCAGTAATTCAATAAATTTCTTGTCAGATATGACAGTTAGCTTCTGTCAATTTGACATAGACTAGGGTTCCATGGGAAGAAGGGATCTTGATGGAAGAAATGCCTCCATAATCGCTGCCTGTGGCCATATCTTGATTAGTGATTTACGTGGAAGAATCTAGCTGATTCTGGGCAGAATCTGCCATCCCTGGGCAGATGGTTCTGGGTTCCTGCTCCTGCCCTGATTTTCCTTCAATGATTAGGGAATGTAAACCAAATAAACCTTCTCCTGAGCAATTTGCTGGTTTTCCCTTGGTCTTTATCATGTCATGTGACAGTAAAATAGGATGTCAAGTGATGGTAGGAACACTGAATTTTGTCTCTTAGATTTGACTCCATTTGATGCTGACTTCAGGTATATAAGGTGATTGAATTTTTCCTTGTGTCTGAGTTAGGATTCAGGGCTTTTGTGCTCTACCACTCAGTGTTTGCCCTCCTTCAGGCCCATCCATGTGCAGGCCATATGCCTACTGCCACAGGCTCTGTAAATTCATGTATACATTGGTCTTGATGTGTTTAGAAGGCCTTGCTGCCTGGGAATCTTCAATCTTCTGTGACTCTTTCAATCTTCCTGCCTCCTCTTCTACAGGGTTTTCTGGGCCATAAAGGGAGGGAGTTGAAGATGACATCCAACTTCAGGCCAAGCATTCCAAGTTCTGTCACTCTTTACAGCTTGTTAAAATACTGATCCGTCTCTCACAAAATGGAGATAAAAGTATGTTCCTTAACACTTTCTGTAGTTTATTTGAAAGAACACAGAGGATTTAAAAAAAATAAAGAAGAAGAAAATCCTATTTTAATATCTATTTCCACAAAGGTGACTTCTTATGATCCAATCTGTGTGGATTTTACTGATTTGCAAAGCCCACTTTGACATTTGTGCGCTGTCTTCTGACTCAGGATGAAGTCTGGAATTCAGCATCCATTGTGTCCTTTCTCTAGCTGAAAATAACCCAGAAAAGATAAACACATTTTTGCATAAACTGTTTTGGCACCAAAATATTCTGAGTTACTGAACAAAGATTGTGCCTATTGCAACACTTTGGCTATGTCTGTCTAGAGTTCCAGAATATCACAGCTGTCAATTAGAAGGCTTCATTTTTGAGAGAATACTCTAGAACACTTATCCCTATCTTTAAGGTGACCAAAAGATCATTTTATTTTAATCTTACTTGCTTAACTAGTATACAATTTGAATATATATCAAACACTTACATTTTATTAATGATTTAGTATATCCTTGCTTAACTTTTTATTAGAATTATAATTTACTATTAAATCACTATATAAGTAAAAAAATACTCATTTTAAACCCACATAATAAATATTTGGTGTCCTTTCTAAATGTTTCTATAAATTTCCCTTAGAGATATCCCATGTATCTAACCTCTACACAAAGAATTTCATACAAACATGTTTATTTTTTATCAAACTGACATATCATATTTCTATAGTACAATCTCTGTCTTCAAAGGGTTAATCATACTTTCAAACAAAGTCGACAATGTTCAATTTGTTGTTGGAAATTTTCTAAATGACTGGACCATTAATAAGAATTGCAATGGTAATCAGTTTTTCTTAAACAGCATGTTAAATACTTTATATCAGTATCACTATGTGAAACAGTACTAGTACTCTTTTAAATGAGAAAGGAGGAAGTTTTGATAATATTACCATTGGATAGTAGGTTGGAAGAGGGTTCACCAAATCTTCACATCTACCCCATGGAAAAAATGTAAATATAATCCTGTGAATGGCAAAAAGATACTTAAAGTATAATTTATAATTTGAGAAGAGAATATGACGCTGAGTTATTGGGAAGTGTTTAATATCACTACAAAACACCTTCTAGGAGGTATTTGGAGCAAGAATCTGTGACTGCAGAGGCAGTCTGAGTAGAAAATTGTTGAAATTCATTGTGCTGATGGCACAGAAGATACAGGAGTCAAGGACCGTAAGAGCTGAAGATGGTAAAGAATTAGATTTCCGCCTAACACCTCGAGATGAAATCGATCCCTGATGATTCATTGCAGACTTCAGATCACCAGAACAACCAGGCAATTGAGTTCTTTAAGCTCTTCATTGTAGTAACTTGTTACATGAGCATAAGGAAACTAGTACAGAGAGTCCGCTGGTTGGTAAGTTCTGAAGTTGTGGCTTTAACAGCTCTGCGTTTGGCTTTAGTCAGATTTCTTCACATATGTTCAACTCATCTCTCCCATTTTAATGAAATGAAGGATAGAGAAATCCCATATATTTCAGATAATTGTCATTTTCGAATCATGTGTAGGGTAGTCTACACTAAAAGGATCTTCTAAAATATGAACTTATAATCCAAACAAAATTCTGGCTTTAAAATGCTCATCCAAGTTCTTTGAATATACCCTCATTGTTCACACACCGTCTTAACAGTGCTCAGCTTATATGTGACCTCTCTGGGGAATGTGACCTGGCTTTTCCTCTATCCCCAGCCTGTACCATGCTGTGTATTTCCTTTGCAATCTATAGTGCTGTGTGCCTTGTGTTACTGTTTTTTATGTCTACCCGCTCTCTGTGTTAGATTGTGAGTTGCCCAAATGTGTGGGTGTTATTTGTCTCCTTTTTTATAACCACAAGTTCCTCGCCTAGTATATGGCTCCAGGTAGGTGATCAGTAGAAATATGTCGGGTTGAACTATTACTGCTCAGAATTGTGTCTTTATAAGGCAGCTTTCGCCCATTTAATAACTTCTAGTTTTGCCACAAGGCTTTAATAAATATGGTGCAAGCCCCAAAAATGCACTTTCGGGTCAAATATATTGAGTTCAATCCTCTTCTCCACAAATATTGCTGAAATGAGCCTGGATTGAATCCCAGCTTCTGTCAAAGGGATTTTATAGGCAGCTCCTGGCTTTGGCTAAGGCCTTTATCCCAGAGACTCCAAGGCCATTACAGCTGCAAATGCTTCAAATCATAACAGAAAAAAAAGGTTATATTACCAAATTATGTGAACTTTTTCAAACCCAACACATCAGTCATTTTACTTAAAACTATAAAATCTCTGAATAGTACAACCCATTTATAAAGTAAAGAAAAATATATTTTATTTCTTCCTAGCTAACATGAGAAAATATAACTTATGTTTTTAAAATAGTATTACATTATTATGTTCGAAGTGGAAATGGATTATTATCAAATAACATTTTCCTTAGCTGTTATAGGTGATTCCTTGGCTCTTCTCAACACCGAGCAAGACTGTGTTAAATATTCATTTTATTTTCACAGAGTGGAGCTTGATGCCCTGGTTAGTAATGATACTTCATCTATTTATGTTATGCCTTAAAGCCTGTGTTCCATACACTGTTGTAATGACTGATGAAAAGGCCTTTAAATTATAATTTTCTCATGAAATATTCTAAAAAAATTTCTAAAAGCAGTAAGTATAATTTCAACATTGATACAAAACTCATATTTTGGTATGTGTATATATATGTATATATATGCATATATATATACATACATACATAACTAATCAATGTCTGAGCAAATGAAAATTTAGTTCCATACTCAAATCGAAATTTCAAAAATACAAAGATATTAAAGAGGAAATGTTCTAAAATTTAAAGTTTTTTACAATAGATTTGTTTTTGTACTTTATGTTTTTAAAAAAGAAACTTCCCATTAATCATTGCATTGTGATTCATTGAATGATACCAACACCTTTTCTATGGTGGCCGATAGATTCATAGCTAGTCTATTGCTTTGCAACTCAATATTTATAGATAATTTGTGGAAGGATATTTTAAGAAACCAGAGTGTCAAGGCCTTTTTTTTCTTTTTTCTTAAAATGGCACTTTAAGATAGATTTCTGCTCTGGAGGTTGTGTCATTCTAGCTGCACATACTGGCTCAGACTGATGCCAGCCACCAATTAAAGACTCTTTGTGCAACTGTTTTTTTTAACATGTCTATACATATACCCTTTTTGCGATTTGGAGAAGAGAGAAAATGAGGTTAAATATATATGGAAAATGTATATATACACATATATATATATACATTTATATGTATATATATATACATATATATGTATATATATACATTTCAATATATAATCAATATATTTCACCTGAGACCTCACTCACAAAATGTTCTGTTGTTACTGCTTTGTGTAGAAAACTAGAGATTTTAATTAGTTTTCAGTTATCATCTATTTCATTGACCTCGTTTATGAAATATATGAGTCAGAAGTGCCACTTGCTATTTCTAATATGTAAAGTGCATGTTTCAGATAAAAATTATCATTACTCATCACTGATATATATATATCAGTGATATATATATATGTATATATATATATGAAAGCATAAGCTAACATTCTTGTTCTCTTTAAAATAATACACATAAGTTAATTCTCCCCATGTCAGTCTTTACGGACAAAAAGATCCACATTTTAATAAAACTCAAAGTTTAATATTACCAAGCATAGTGTCTGAATAATACTGAAACTATGATTTGGGTGCACTGAAGAATTGTGGGTAGGAGTTTCAGATGCAGGCACACAGAAGAAGCATTACAAAATATACAGAAAATATGCCAAAGAGCTGAAGAACATCAATGAAGAATGAAAATTCAATGAAGAACTACAATTACCTTCAACACAGGTGTAGTCTTTACTTCGCCATTTGAAAATAAAACTTCCATGCAATAAAATATGCCTAAAATACATTACTATTTATTGGAATTGCATATGTACATAATGATTCTAGTTTCCTAATAGCAATAAACGTCTCAGGCTAGTTGTAATGTTGTACAAATGTACTCAATCAAATTTGTCTTAAAATTCTAGGTTACACACAAATTACTTAAAAAATATTATCATTAAAATTTCTAGCACATAGTGATATTAAAATTCATAAGGAGTATGATAGATAATACTGTCAACTTGACAATAGCTAGAACCATTAAAAAAAATAAGCCCAGGCAGCTGCCATATTGCCTGCAGCTTCCCGCCCAGCTGGTGGTGGGGAAGCCGGAGGGTCACCCAGCGTGCCAGGTGCTCAGAACCATCCGGCGGCTGCGGCAGAACCAGGTACCCGAGACAGCCCAAGCTTAAGACCTTCGGGGACTCAGGCCTGGAGTGGGAGTCGGGCACAGAATAGCGGGTGCACTCTGCACTCGCGCGGCGGACCCCGAGCTCCCTGCAGGCAGCTGCCATATTGCCTGCAGCTTCCCGCCCAGCTGGTGGTGGGGAAGCCGGAGGGTCACCCAGCGTGCCAGGTGCTCAGAACCATCCGGCGGCGGCGGCAGAACCAGGTACCCGAGACAGCCCGAGCTTAAGACCTTCGGGGACTCAGGCCTGGAGTGGGAATTGGGCACAGAATAGCGGGTGCACTCTGCACTCGTGCGCGGGGCGGACCCCAAGCTCCCTGCAGGCAGCTGCCATATTGCCTGCAGCTTCCCGTCCAGCTGGTGGTGAGGAAGCCAGAGTCAGCCAGTGTGCCAGGTACCCAGACCCAGCCAGAGACCGAACCAGCCTCCCATCCAGCCAGTGGCAGGGAAGCTGGAAACCGGACCCAGCCAGCTTCCCAGCAGCTTGGGACCAGCAGGCGGAACCAGATAACTGAGATATCCCAACTTTAAGACCCCTGGGGAAACAGGATATCAGACAGCGAACCCTGAGCAGGAGCAGTGCAGAGCAGCCGCCCAACAGGCAGAACCAAATACCTGGGATATCCTGAGGTTAAGACCTCGGGGGACTCAGGCCACCTGTCAGCAATCTGTGAGCAAGACCCCCGCAGGACAGTGATTCAGGTATCCCAGTCACTGGGAAATAGCCTTACAACCCCACAGGAGGGTCAAGCACCAGCTAGTATCTACAGGACCAACTAACACCAGAGTTAACCAGATGGCAAAAGGCAAACGTAAGATCACTACTAACAAAAATCAAGGCAATATGGCGGCATCCGAACCCAGTTCCCCAACAGCAATAAATATTGGATACCCCGAAACACCAGAAAAACAAGACTCAGATCTAAAATCACTGGTCAGGATGCTGATAGAGGAACACTTAGATAAATCTCTTAAAGTAATACATGAGAAAATAGATCAAAAGCTAGAAGCCATTGCAAGACAAACACAATTAAATCCCAGATATCTCAACACACCAGAAAAACAAGACTCAGATCTAAAATCACTGGTAAAGATGCAGATTGAGGATCACTTAGATAAATTTCTTAAATAGAGGAGAAAATAGATCAAAAACTAGAAGCCCATACAAGGCAGACACAAAAATCACTTAAAGAAATCCAGGAGAATATAGAGCAAAAAGTGAATCCCAATAAGGGGGAGAAACAAAAATCACCCAAAGAAATACAAGAGAACATGGGTCAACGAGTAGAAGTCATAAAGGAGGAAACACAAAAATCCCTTAAAGAATTACAGGAAAACACAAACAAGCAACTGAAAGATCTGAGCAAAACCATACAAAATCTAAAAACAGAAGTAGAAACAACTAAGCAATCGCAAAGGGAGACAATGTTGGAAATAGAAAACCTTGGGAAGAAATCAGGAGTCATAGATGCAAATATCAACAATAGAATACAAGAGATAGAAGACAGAATCTCAGATGCTGAAGATACCATAGGAACCATGGATTCAACAATTAAAGAAAATGCAAAATGCAAAAAGCTGGTAACCCAAAACATTCAGGAAATCCAGGACACAATGAGAAGACAAAACCTAAGGATTATAGGGATAGATGAGAATGAAGATCTACAACTTAAAGGGCCAGCAAATATCTTCTACAAAATTATGGAAGAAAATTTCCCCAACCTAAAGAGAGAGATGCCCATGAATATACAAGAAGCCTATAGAACCCCAAATAGACTGGACCAGAACAGAAATACTTCCCGTCACATAATAGTCAAAACCCCAAATGTACTAAACAAAGAAAGAATATTAAAGGCAGTAAGAGAAAAAGGACAAGTAACATATAAAGGAAGACCTATCAGAATTACACCAGACTTCTCACCTGAGACCATGAAAGCTAGAAGATCCTGGGCAGACCTTATGCAGACCCTAAGAGAACACAAACTTCAGCCAAGACTACTATACCCAGCGAAACTCTCAATTGCCATAGATGGGGAAACCAAGATATTCCACGACAAAACCAAATTTGCAAGATACTTATCTACAAACCCAGCCCTACAAAGGATAATAGGGGAAAAATACCAACACAAGGGGGGAAACAACACCCCAGAAGAAACAAGATAGAAACCCCATCTCATCCAACCCAAAAGAAGAGAACCACTCAAATACAAATAATAATAACAATTCCCAAAATGTCAGGAAGTAATAATTACTATTCCTTAATATCTCTTAATATCAATGGACTCAATTCCCCAATCAAAAGACACAGACTAACAGACTGGATACGGAAACAGGACCCTACATTTTGCTGCATACAGGAAACACATCTCAGTGTCAAAGACAAACACCACCTTAGAGTAAAAGGCTGGAAGACAGTTCTACAAGCAAATGGTCCCAGGAAACAAGCTGGAGTAGCCATTCTAATATCAGATAAAATCGACTTTCAACCTAAAGTCATCAAAAGAGACACAGAAGGTCACTTCCTGCTTGTCAAAGGGAAAATCCACCAAGAAGAATTCTCAATACTGAACATCTATGCACCAAATGCAAGGGCACCCTCATTCGTAAAAGAAACTTTACTAAAGCTTAAAGCACACATCGCACCTAACACAATGATTGTAGGTGACTTCAACACTCCACTCTCCTCAATGGACCGATCAGGAAAGCAGAAACTAAACAGGGACACAGTGAAACTAATTGAAGCTTTGGACCAATTGGATTTAACAGATATATATAGAACATTCCATCCTAAAACAAAAGAGTATACCTTTTTCTCAGCACCGCACGGTACCTTCTCAAAAATTGATCATATAATTGGTCACAAGACAGACCTCAACAAATACAAGAAGACCGAACTAATCCCATGTCTCCTATCGGATCACTATGGAGTAAAAGTGGTCTTCAATAGCAAGAAGAACTACAGAAAGCCCACATACACATGGAAACTGAACAATACTCTACTCAATGACACCCTGGTCAAGGAGGAAATAAAGAAAGAAATCAAAGACTTTTTAGATTTCAATGAAAATGAAGGTACGACCTACCCAAATCTCTGGGATACAATGAAAGCAGTGCTAAGAGGAAAACTCATAGCCCTGAGTGCCTCCAAAAAGAAACTGGAAAGAGCATACACTAGCAACTTAACAGCACACCTGAAGGCGCTGGAACAAAAAGAAGCTAACTCACCCAGGAGGAGTAGAAGAGAGGAAATCATCAAACTAAGGGCTGAAATCAATCAAGCAGAAACAAAGAGAACCATACAAAGAATCAACAAAACCAAGAGCTGGTTCTTCGAGAAAATCAACAAGATAGATAAGCCCTTAGCTAGACTAACCAAAGGGCACAGAGATAGTATCCAAATTAACAAAATTAAAAATGAAAAGGGGGATATAACAACAGAAACAGAGGAAATTCAAAAGATCATCAGATCCTACTACAAAGGCCTATACTCAAAACAACTGGAGAATCTGGAGGAAATGGACAATTTCCTAGACAGATACCAAATACCAAAATTAAATCAGCATCAAGTAGACCAGCTAAACAGTCCCATAACCCTTAAAGAAATAGAAGGGGTTATAGAAAGCCTCCCAACCAAAAAAAGTACGGGACCAGATGGTTTTAGTGCAGAATTCTACCAGACCTTCAAAGAAGACTTAACACCAATACTCTTCAAACTATTCCACAAAATAGAGACAGAAGGGACACTGCCCAACTCATTCTTCGAAACCACAATTACGCTGATACCTAAACCACAAAAAGATCCAACAAAGAAAGAGAACTACAGGCCAATTTCTCTTATGAATATAGATGCAAAAATACTAAATAAAATTCTTGCCAACCGAATCCAAGAGCATATCAAAACGATCATTCACCATGATCAAGTAGGCTTCATTCCAGGAATGCAGGGATGGTTCAATATACGGAAATCCATCAATGTAATCCACTACATAAACAAACTAAAAGAAAAAAACCACATGGTCATCTCATTAGATGCTGAAAAAGCATTTGACAAAATTCAGCATCCTTTCATGCTAAAAGTCTTGGAAAGAGCAGGAATTCAAGGCCCATACCTAAACATAGTAAAAGCAATCTACAGCAAACCAGTAGCCAACATCAAAATAAATGGAGAGAAACTTGAAGCAATTCCACTAAAATCAGGGACTAGACAAGGCTGTCCTCTCTCTCCATATCTTTTCAATATAGTACTTGAAGTTCTAGCGAGAGCAATCAGACAACATAAGGAAGTCAAAGGGATACAAATTGGAAAGGAAGAAGTCAAAGTATCATTATTTGCAGATGATATGATAGTCTACCTAAGCGATCCAAAAAACTCCACCAGAGAACTTCTACAGCTGATAAACAACTTCAGCAACGTGGCTGGTTATAAAATTAACTCAAGCAAATCAGTAGCCTTCTTGTACTCAAAGGACAAGCAGGCTGAGAAAGAAGTTAGGGAAATAACACCTTTCACAATAGCCACAAACAACATAAAGTACCTTGGCGTAACTCTAACCAAACAAGTGAAAGATCTGTATGACAGGAACTTCAAGTCCCTGAAGAAAGAAATCGAAGAAGACCTCAGGAGATGGAAAAATATTTCTTGCTCCTGGATTGGCAGGATCAATATAGTAAAAATGGCCATCTTGCCAAAAGCAATCTACAGATTCAATGCAATCCCCATCAAAATCCCAAATCAATTCTTCATAGATCTAGAAAGAGCAATTCTCAAATTCATCTGGAGCAACAAAAAACCCAGGATAGCTAAAACTATTCTCAACAATAAAAGGACTTCTGGGGGAATCAATATCCCTGACCTCAAGCAGTACTACAGAGCAATTGTGTTAAAAACTGCATGGTATTGGTACAGCAACAGGCAGGTAGATCAATGGAATAGGATTGAAGACCCAGAAATTAACCCACAGACTTATGGTCACTTGATCTTTGATAAAGGAGCCACAACCATCCGGTGGAAAAAAGATAGCCTTTTCAACAAATGGTGCTGGTTCAACTGGAGGTCAACATGCAGAAGAATGCGAATTGACCCACTCTTATCTCCTTGTACTAAGATCAACTCCAAGTGGATCAAGGACCTCCACATAAAACCAGACACAATGAAACTATTAGAAAAGAAACTTGGGAAGACCCTGGAGGACATGGGCACAGGGGTAAAGTTCCTGAACAGAACACCAATAGCTTATGCTCTAAGATCAAGAATGGACAAATGGGACCTCATAAAATTACAAAGTTTCTGTAAGGCAAAGGACACTGTCAGAAAGACAAAACGGCAACCAACAACGTGGGAAATGATCTTCACCAACCCCACATCCGACAGAGGGCTAATATCCAATATATACAAAGAACTCAAGAAGTTAGACCCCAAAGAACCAAATAACCCTATCAAAAAATGGGGCACAGAGCTAAACAAAGAATTTTCACCAGAAGAAATTCGGATGGCCGAGAAACACCTTAAGAGATGTTCAACATCATTAGTCATCAGGGAAATGCAAATCAAAACAACCCTGAGATTCCACCTCACTCCAGTCAGAATGGCTAAGATTAAAAACTCGAGAGACAACAAGTGCTGGCGAGGATGTGGAGAAAGAGGAACACTCCTCCACTGTTGGTGGGATTGCAAAATGGTAAAACCACTCTGGAAATCAGTGTGGCGGTTCCTCAGAAAATTGGGCATGCCACTCCCAGAGGACCCTGGCATACCACTCCTGGGCATATACCCAGAGGATTCCCCTGCATACAACAAAGACACATGCTCCACTATGTTTATAGCAGCCTTGTTTATAATAGCCAGAAATTGGAAGGAGCCCAGATATCCCTCAAAGGAGGAATGGATACAGAAAATGTGGTATATTTATACAATGGAGTACTACTCAGCAATTAAAAATAATGAATTCATGCAATTTGTAGGTAAATGGTTAGATCTGGAAACTATCATCCTAAGTGAGCTAACCCAATCACAAAAGAATACACACGAAATGCAATCACTGATAAGTGGATATTAATGAGCCCAGAAGCCCTAAATACTCAAGGCACAATTAGCAAGTCAAATGACTCTCAAGAAGAAAAAAAGGAGAGGACCCTGGGCCTGTAAAGATTGGATCCAGTATTGTAGACCCAGAACAGAGAAATCGTGGGGGGGGGGAAGAGTGGGGAATAGCATGGGGGGGGAGAGGAATTATGGGACATATGGTGGGGGGTACCTGGGAAAGGGGAAAGCCTTTGGAATGTAAACAAAGAATATAGAAAATAAAAAAAAAAGAATATAGAAAATAAATTTAAAAAAAAGAAAAAAGAAAAAAATAAAATAAAATAAAGGTAATTTTTTAAAAAGAAAAAAAAAAATAAGCCCATGGCCATGTCCATGAGGGATTATAAGGATGAGGCTAATATGAGTAGGGGAGACCAGTTTAACTGTGAGTGACATCATTCTATGTTCTGGGACATAGAACTGGATACAGAGAGAAAACTGAGCTTCAGTATTTATCTCTCTGCTTCTTGACTATCAATAACATGTGACCAACTTCTACAAGATCTTGTTCCCATGGTTCTTCAGCCATGATGAGTCATAACCAAAGAAATGCTCCCTGCCTTGAGTTGTACTTTGAGTTGTATGTGTTAAAAGTTTCGTCACAGCAACAAGTCACGAAACTTACAAAGGGAGAGATGGAAAGAGCTCAGTCAATAAAGCATCTCTTATGAAACCTCACTGATTCAATTCGTGCTGCCTAAGTTTCAAACAATAAATACATAAATCGTCTTTGAGGTTGAACTAACGCTCATGCACAAAGGTCAGTGACACAGGCCCAGGGTCTTGAAGCCAACAGGACATCTGCAGTTTCATGAAGTAGGCTTTGAGCCTTGATTTCCGTCCTTCCACATTGAGGATTTCTTCAGTAGAGAGAATGTCATTCTCCTTTTACTTACTTAATAAATACTTGTTAAATTATTTGTTTTAATAGAAGTTTAGTTAGTGACACAGAATACTAATTTCTCACACAGAATGCTATTTTCAACATATTTGACTAGTTCCTAGAGTAATTACAACTGCAAACTGTGGTATCGCTTTATTTATTTTACTATAAAAATTATGTGCTGAGCATGCAATCCAGGCAAAGGGATTTGTGTGGTCTAAAGGGTATTTCACTCAGGCTGTGGCAGGGTCTCTTACAGTATCATTGCTTTCCTACAGAGTATGACTTTATAATGGTTCTCATGCTAATGCCCACCCCCACATAATGGCCCGATCCCCTTCAATAATAATAGAAAAATACTTATTTATTCCTCAACTTTTTATTTTCCTCAAATTCCATATTAAATGCCATGTTCCTGAGTGAGCACATTTTAAAAAATAGGTTGAAATTAGTCAAACCACAAGTCTCTTGATTTACAAGAAAGTTATAAACCAACTCATTGGGTGAGTTACTTCCATACATCATTAATGAATACCCTAAAGACTTATTCTTCTATTAAAGACTCTGAGAGGATGTTTTTTTAGTTTTCAGAGACTGTCCTGGTAATCGTGATAGGAACAACAAAAATCTAGAGGTTTGGGGGCATTTTTTATGGTCTAGAATTGGAAACACTTTGTTACGTAATTCTTCCCGCCCCTTCCTTTCTCCCTCATTTTATATGTATTCTCTCTCTCTCTCTCTCTCTCTCTCTCTCTCTCTCTCTCTCTCTCTCTCTCTCATTATTTGTTTGTCTGTTTGTTTACAATGTGACAATACCATAAAACTGGAAATTTTCACAGGCTACTGTAGTTTCATGGACATTTAGAAGAAATCAAATTTGGGATACCTACTGAGTTAACTTTTGTATTCTTGTCTTAACTTGGTCATATGCTTTGCAGTACTTTAAAAAGCATTTATAAATAGCAAAAAGGGACAAAATTGCAAAATGCAGCACCTAAATGGGCCTATAGAGGGTGTGTGTATGTGTGTGTGTGTGTGTGTGTGTGTGTGTGTGTGTGTATTCAGCAAACTCAGTGAACTCTCTATCAGTTGGGAGAATATTGTACTTTAGGTCACATGTAATAAAAAAATTATTACTGTTTCTAAAATGATACAGTAAAGAAAAATGTTTAGACAAAACTATATTCTTTCAATGTTTAGTGCGTCAAAAGCATCAAAACAAAAAATTCAATTAAATATGAATGTTTAATATATGCCCAACCAAAATACTTAAGTGTGAAATTTTACTCTCCATTTTGCCATTTTACAAAGTCAGATTTAGAATAAAAAAAAAAAACAATTTTGCTTTCCAAACTGTATGTTGGGAAACTATAAAGTTGTGCTCTCTTGATTAACTTGACAATTCTGTAAACTTTATGAACAGCAGGAATATTTATTATATGTGTTCTTGTTAAGATGTTATATATGTTATTGTCTACCTTCCATACATTGTTTCTGGGAGAATCACAAGCAAAACAAATATGCAAATCCCAGGTCTTTTCATTTCAGCATCTCCCAGTCTAGCAGGGTAAAATGGCGGTCTGATGCTTATTAAATCGCAGAGAGAAATTATAGTTTCTTACAGTGCTTTTTAATGTTCTTTTCACGTGCTTATTAGATTTTAATAAAATGCAGAAGAGATTATATAATGAAAAAATTTACCTGAAAATCAAATTACCCTCGCAGTAGCCCTTGACTCTTTTTACGTGCAGGAGAATCCAATAGATTTGTCACCTGAGCAGAGTGCCAGTTACCACTTTTCCAAAAACACTTTGTTAGCATGAACGTACCTTGTAGCTCTGCATTTGCCTGCCCCTCTGTTTATTTCAATTTCCAAGCTCCGTCCTTTACTCACACCCAAAGCTCCCACTTTCTAAATTAAAGCTACACATCAAACTACCTGAAATAATTTTCCTTAGAATGGCGGTACTTGGCTATATTGTGTTCAAAGCCTTTATCACTGAGAGAGGCATTATATTACTTTTTTTTTCTTTTTTGTAGCCACCTTAACAGCAGCTATATTCCAGTTGATTTGGTGAGATGAATGCCATTTACACTTCAGTTTGCACCTTTCTGAAAATGCACAGAAGGGAATAAATCGACACTTTTCCAGAATGATTGTGCATAAGGAAGTCTGGGGCTGTTAGGGGAGGTGTTAGACACGTATGGGAACGTATTAGTTACAATCACACCTACATTTCAATGACTTCCAAAGTGATAGAGCTAATGTGTACTGGGAAGCTGAGAAAGCTGGCAAGGAATAATTATGCTTGACTTTCGTTTCATTAATTATAAATGGCCAAAAACATCTTACCTTATGTTGGTGAAGCATTAGGAAAAAGAAATTAAAGAAACGTGATTATGTATTAAGTACATTTGAGTTGTTATTTTGTATAAAGTCTCGTTTGGATTAGTTCTTGACATTAAAATAGAATTGACAGTTTATATGTGAGAGTACATGGCTTTTTTTTTTTGCAAGAATTGTGTAAGATTCTTAAGCCATATTAATAACCTTTCCCATTGTGTTTTTACAATGATTTGCAATAAAGTCATCAAACAATAGTGTAAAAACTAGTGGATGCAAAGGGCTACATGCTACTCAGGTTTGTTTAGCAGAACACACTCCAAGCAGCAAAAGAATGAAAAGGCAAAGACTGAGGCCAACCTGGCCAGTGGCCAGTCATGAAACATCTGAATTTGAAAGATATTTGTTTTGGAGATAGAAAGATGTGATCATACCATATACTGCTTATGTTATCATAGGTCATCATCAGAGTCATCATTTCTCAACTAGTGTAAGCCGTACCTTATATGAGGTTTCCATGAAGCACTAAAATGAAGAAACTCAAGTATAGGAGGTGAAGCATAGGTAAGGGGCTGAGAGGTGCTATTCACAGAGCCTAGACCAATCGGCTGTGTTGTAGAGGAAAGATTGTGATTAATAAGATTATCATGGCCCACATTTTTCCTATATTGAATCACTTGAGTTTTAAAGTTCCATTGAAATACATGAGGTTTCATGACTCATAAAATGTTGAAGTCTACAAACATGGTCTTAGTAATTTTTATGTGTAACACTTGACATTTTTTTCTTGAGCAGTCACTAAAAATATGGAGCTCCTACAGACACAATAAATAGTTGGACAATTATAAATCTAACATTACATATTGTCATATGTAGGTTAAAATTAATCACATGCCTTAAATTCATTTCTGAACATTAAAGGCATATTATGATGGTGGGTGGCCATATAGTGCCAGCGATAGGGAAAGGCACGTTCTTTGAAGTAATATGCATAAAAGTAATTGCTAATTTGCAGCTTGTACATAGCACAAATATCTGAATAAAGCATAAACTAACATGATGATAATAATTATACAATTTTCAAGGAAATTTAGGAAGTCCTATGGATTTCTTTGGGTTTCTATGAGTAGAAGTTTTAAAAATTCAAACACAAATAGGTCACCTGACCCAGGACTGAGTTGAATTGAAAATAATTTGTCAGGGCAACTACATTGAAATACAGAACCACTATGGCAGGAAGTGATTTTAAATGATTCTGAAAAGCAATTGAGATTCTCTTAGATGAAAATCTACAAAATGTGTCACAACCCTTTTTTTTAATGAAGATACCATGACATGCCACCTGTGTGACTTCCACTGAAAGCAAGAAGAGATTCAAGCATAGAAGGAAATGTGGCTCATTGGAACAGGAAAGAACTAAGTCCGGTGTGAATAACCTCCAAGCAATGGTCAGTAAAAAAATCTTTTCTTGCTAAAAGAAAAAAAAAGAATAAATTACTAAGTTTTGAAAAAGCCAACTTTGAAAGCACCTACTTTGGGAAAAGGAAGAAGAAAATGCCCAATTTTAAAATTCCTTCCTAGGGGATTTTTAGCTGTACAGCAAAGTTTAAGTTTAACAAATGAGACATCTTTATTTGGTAGTGAAAAAAAAGAAAACATGGAGAAATGTTCTCCCAAGGACTTTGGAGGGCTCTGACAAAAGCTTTCATGATCTAGTTTTAAACGGATTAGAAACATGCAGATTAAGTTTCTCAAGGAAGAAGCTATTTGAGAAAGAAGAGTAACTTCCTGGGCTAAGGAGAGCTTGGCACTGGACAGCCAACAGGCTTTGGAAACAGCCCTCAAATATTTGATGAACTTAAAGGGCAGCCAATTCCCAGAAAACACTGAATAGAAGATGGTTACATGTATGTAAACTAAATCTCCTAGAGGATTTACAATCCCTAAACTATGGGATATTAAAAGGGAAGTTGTGGTCAGAAGAAAGACAAATAGGTCTGCAATCTTTCCTGCACTCAATTCTAATTTAATCTGTCCCCCATGTAATAGTGTGTGTGTGTGTGTGTGTGTGTGTGTGTGTGTGTGTACACACACGCACACGCGCACATGCTCATATGTGCATGTGCAAATATCCCTGAGTTTCAACTCGCTGGATCCTTGTTGTACTGTGGATAGGATACCTACCTGGCTGGCTGAGATAACTCATGGCCTAATGCCTGTGTTAGTTATTTGTTCTGAAAGTGATAGACTTACTTTTGTGTTATTTAATGATGCATATTCAGTCGTCAACTCCGGTATCCACATCTTCCCTAGAGAATAGGTCACTCCAATTCCTTCAAAGTCCGTCTCTGGATTCCTCCCTCTATTCTCTTGATGAATGTGAGAAGTAAGTGGGAGAAGTAATTAAGAATGCAAAAAGATTCAGACTTTCTCTCTCCCCTATGAGGATATTGATCTTTCAATAGCAGCTACTCAATGAGAACCTATGTTTGCCAAATTCTCTTACATTTGGATAGTGTCATCGAGTAGAAGTGGCATTTGTCATCCTGTAAGGTTACTATTTTTGGTGCTTTCTATCAGTTCTACTCATGTTGTGTTGTAAATAGCACAGTCTGGTGAGGACTTAGAGAATAGTAGAGGCACGAGATGGAAGGGAGTGGGCTATCTGTCTTGTAAGAAGGGAAAAAAGCAAAAAGAAAAAAATATTTTCCAACTAGAACTATCCACAACTCTTTCATGAAGAAAATTAACTTGAATTTTGCTAAGGCATTGCAATTTGAGCATTTAATAGTTGCAGTGACCAGAATTCCTCTTACCCAGCATAAACAGAAACAGTAGGTAACTTGAAAATTACTACCAGAATAAATGAATAATTGAATAAGTTAGTGAGTGAAGGTGCCTAGTCCTTCAGTACATTGTCTTCCCGAACACAAGAAATATCCAAATAATTTCTGGATCTTTAATTTTTAGGATAAAACACAAATGTCATCTATGAGGAAGACCAAGAGGTTATCAAGTACTATCAATTAAAAATTTTACATTAAAATTTTCCTTTCTGGCTTTCCTTTTGCTTTATATTCATTCTAGCTCCCCACGCTGTACAGTGCCATGATATCCCCCAACTGCGGGAATTGTTTGGTGAGCATTTCAAGGCCCTTTGCACTGCTGCAAACATAGTACATGTTTTTGCTCATTTAATTGCACAGTTCTATGACATCCACAGTACATAATGAAATTGAAGCACCGAAAACATTGAATAACTCCAGGAATCAGGCTCCAGACAATATTTGGCTTCCAAAGTCCTAGCTAAATTGAATTTGCACTACAATGCAATAAAAGTTGAGCCTAGAAAGGAATGGCACTAAATGACAGAGACAGGAGGACAACATGTAGTGGACAACACAGTTCTATCTAGGGCAGCAATATGAGTCAGAGAGTCAAAAAATGAACTTTTACTGAATAATATATTAAATGTTTATCAGAGAATGACAGGAATTCTAAAAGGCATCAACCTTGTGTCTAATCAGAGACTAGTATATTATGCCAGCGGGCAGGACCCTGTGGATTCCATTTATTTAAATGGCTTTCTAGGGGCGGGAGGTATGCATCATTATGCCCTTGGAACTTGTGGGAAATAGAAGCTCCCTGTGGAGGGTCTCTTTGGAGGATCCCATGAAACGTAAACAACTAAAATAATAAGTAAGTAGGACAGTGGAAATGGTACCTTTGAATAAGGCTGTGCCTGCTTCTTCAATATTGAATGCTTTCGCTCCTTTTAATATTCAGCGGGTCGCATTAGTTGGGAAGCATTGTTCTCAAGAGCTCTAACCAAATACAAATGCAACTCAGGTGGCTTCCTCTCCTGAGGCTCAAATCAAGTCAAGGAAAGAGGATTGAGGCCAGCAGGTCTTGTGGTTTTCATTGTTTCATTTGGCTATGGTTACAGCCCTTGGCTTGTTCTGAACACTTAGAGAAAAGCAAACCTCAAAGGTTTGGCTAGAACCTTACAAGTTGTTTGTGAAATTCCCAAAGACAGAAAAATAAACCACAGAACATTGGGTGAAAAAATGTCGCACTGTGCGTTTAATGGGAATTCTCACTAACTGTCCTCCAAGAGTGCCATTCCCACCCCCAAAGACTGCTTCATAGTTTGCATTTTTAACAATTAGCCTATTTCTTTTTCCTCTGGAGAAAACTCAAGAGCCAAAGAATAAAAATTAAAACCTGATACAAGTCTGGAATAATAGGAAGCATCACTGAATAGCTTGCAGGTCAGGACCTGAGAATTTTTGCCCAGAGTTTGCCATTGTGAATATATTTAAACTTTAATAGTTCACACAACCTCACTTTCACATATACAGTATTTTTATTAATTTAAGATGATCAGAGTTCAGTAGATTCTTTCGTTTGCTCTGAATTCCAAAAACTCCATCATTTCTAGAACTTTATTGTTTCTTCTCCCATCCAAAAGATCTTTGTTTTCATCTTCCATGTAGCAACTCATTATATTTCCATGGTGTAGACCTTTAGATACATATTAAAGATATCCAAGAACATTCAAGATAGCGGGAAACATTCTAGTGGGAATTTTGTAACTGGGAACACTCATATCAGTGATAAATCAAACAAACAACAGATGCTGAAGCAAACAGAGTTAGGCAACTGCAGGAAGTCTTCATGTTTTCCAATAAATTTATTCAAGCAATGTACTAAATGTATTATGCATTGTCTTCAAAACACACAGAAACCTTTCATTCTTGAAAGTCTATCTAATACACACCAGCTGTCTTGACCCATAGACATCAACTAAGTGACTGAGATGAAAATGCTCAGGTTGGTTTCTCTCAGCTTCTGGTCCTTGGGTACTTTTGGGTCTTGCTGCTTGCACATCCTTAGAAGCAAAGCACATCACATTGACCTGATAGACTTATATGATGCTCTGCAGAATGGTTGCTTATTAAAATTACTGAGTACCATTTTGAGAAACAGAGAAGATTGCCTATCCCAGAACATCATCTATGCTGTGCATAAGCTCTTTTATTATTATTTTTTCTGTATACTTTGTTTACATTCCAAAGGCTTTCCCCTTTCCCAGTTCCCCCCGTCACCATATGTCCCATAAGTCTTTTAAACCCCCGCCCACCTATTCCCCAATCATCCGCCCCACCATTTCTCTGTTCCGGTACTCTCCTACAAAACTGATCATAGTTTGTGCTAGTCAGGTCTCTGTTGCCCTCATTACTTTAATGTTCTAAATAATTGCTTTTATTCAATGTTTCATATAAACAAAAGCACTTACTATGCCTCTATTTTCCAAAACTGGGCTCCTTCTAGTAGTAAGTACTCTCTCAGCAAAATTCAGATTTTAAAAGAGAAAGGAAGGAAGGAAGGAAGGAAGGAAGGAAGGAAGGAAGGAAGGAAGGAGGAGGCAAGTAAGTAGTTGTAGCAAATGAGAGGATGACATAAAGATGCCACTAGGGAGGGAGATAGGAGAGAAGCGCTACAACCCATGAATTCTGAAAAAATACTGAAGTATAGGAGACTTTCTCCAAGTAGGCAGAAGGGTTCCAGAACCAGACAAGAGCTATATAGGAGTAATAGAAGCAGGGAAATGAGGCCTGTGCAGTGAGGAGCTACTACAGTGATGAGGAGGATGTGTCTTTTGCTGAAAAGGACCACACAAAGTATAAGGGAGAGCAGGAGAAGAAAAGGGAGGGGATAAGGAGATAAGGTGATGCAGAAATAGTGAAGACAACAGGAAATAATGGTAAGAACACGTTGATGCCCTCGCTTTTCCTCACCACTTTCTACTAACTAGAAGGCATTTGGCAGGAAACCAAGGGAAATTACAGCATCAGTTACTGAGGGAGGAAGGACCTGATAAAAGAGCGTCATGGTGAGATAGGATAAATTTTATTTTTATTTTGTTTACATTGATGTTAATAGGCTTTGGATTTCATCCTCTAAACCATTTTTACTGGACACAGCTTTCATGCCTGCACTCAATGACCACCCACATTTTCTTCAAATCCCTTCCTTTGTAATCAGTGCTTCTAAGCATGTTTGTACAAAGCTTTGCTTACGTAATCTGTAACAGCTAATTTACACTGACAGTGTTGTGTTGTTGGTTGTTGTTCTTGTTCTTGTTGTTAGTTCTGTGCAATAGAAACACTAACTGTATCAAATATGACATATTTCTCCAGAATTGTCACTTAGTTTGTACTATACTAAAATTAAAATATTGGGAATCATTGTAAGGAATCATTATTAGTTGATTCCTTGAACCGATCAACTTGAATGGTTTTTTTTTTTCTAGTATAAGCTGTGAAGAATGCAGCTATCACTGTTTTAATTGGATACCTTCATTTGCTTGCCAGAGTTTCTTGAAAAATTTTGGTCATCATCTTGGTCCTTCATGTTGTCTACTGACACTCAATTAGTTTTCTGAGGTTTCCATTGTCTTTTGATTTTGATACTGAATAGCTAATACATTTTGGTAATAGCAACTAGTTGGTTCAACCCAAGCAAGAATCTTGCATTATGACATTCATGGAATGCTTGCAGCTGCTATTCGCTACTATAGCAATCATTTTCCTTCTAAGGTTTGTGTTATTGAATCCTGCAAAAGAACATTTTGTTAAGAATATTCAAATGATACTTTTTCATGTATTTTCCTTAATATGAGACTACTGTTCATGAGGTTATCCCTCATGGTAGAAGTATGTGGTAAAATAAAGCCCTGTATATCACAGAGGACAAAACAGATGTGGACAAAAGGGAAGAGACAAGAAGCATCATTCCAGTACATGACATGAGAACATTTCTTCTGGCTAGACTCCCAATTCTTACTTTTCACCAGTTCCTGAATATCATAGCATATTAAGAACCAATCAGATTAAACAAATGACTACATCATGGGCTACAGAATATAGTCTCTTTCTGAATACCCATCATGTGGTATCACATGCTATGACAAAATGCATATGACAAAACCACGTAGGAAAAGGGGGCTATTTTAGCTTATAGTTCAATGGTGTAGTCCATTAGTGAAGGAAAATTACAGCAGCAGGAGCTTGGAGCAGCTGGTCAAGAAACAGAAAGCAATGAATAAAAGGGCTCAGTTTCCTTTTCCTTTTCTAGAATGCAGCATCCCAACTCAGGAAATAGTGCCACTTAGGTCTTCCCACTTGGATTTAACTAATCAAGGCAATAACCCCCACAGGCTGCCTTGAGGCATATCTCGCAGAAGCTTTCGATCTCATGAAGTTAGTAACCATCATACTTCGCAAGAAAGCCCTATACCAGAGCCTATGGAGAACATCTTACAATCAGGCTGAAGCACTATCCTCCTCAGAAACTGGAGGAAAGAGGATGCTCTTGTTCTTTAGGTTTTCACACAAACCTGCAGAACTCTTTCTTATCCTCTCCTATAGAGTTAAAGAAAAGCTTACAAGAAAATGTTCTACATTGCATTCATTGAGATTGTTGCTTGATAAGCACCAGTTAGCTTCCTATTGCCCCTGTGAGGGAAAGACCATTGCCTTTTGAATTCTACTGTTGTAGTAACCGGGGAAGAGGAGGACCTGATTGTCTCCTGTCCCCAAATCCAATGAGATCCACGTATAGATCAGCCCTCAGCACCTATTCTCCACCCCCTGTTGGACAGATCATTATATCTGCCCAGTTAACAAGGAAAAGTCAGCATTTCACAGGTGTCAATGGGCTGAGAGGCCAAGGGATATTCATGGACACCACCTACAAAATAAAGCAACAGTTAAGGATGCAGTCAATATAGCACAGTGCCTCTATTTGCCCTATCAGAAATTTCCCCCATCGGAACAAAGCTTCTGGGATTTCTTATTATCTATATTAAGGAATTGCAGTTGAAAGAAACAAAATTTGCCTCTAAGCATCTTGACTGGACATGTATGTTCAAAATCAGAGGAAGGTAGAGAAGCTATCTAATCTTGCTTCTAGCCTCTGTTCTCTTACCTTCACCAATCCGTATGCATCTATGAGTTAGGATATATTTATGGACCATATACTCAAAATCATCTCATGGTAGGTTCCAGGAAATCAGTTAGGTAGTCCTTATATGGTATTTATTTTCTATGATGCTTGAGCTATGAAGATGCACATTAGCAGCATTATGTAATGGAAAGTTCCATCACTCAGGTGAAACCCTCATGCCCATGGATGATGCCATATGTGAAGAAACTCTCGAGCAAATGGGGACTCTGTGACCAGAGTCTGAATATAGGGTTAGCAGCTAGTCAAACTCAGTTACTCCACTAGAGTACAAGTGCAATGTGGTTCGTCATTTAAAAGTTTTCAAAGGACTGTTAATATGTGGACATGTGAAATCTCACAGTAGCTGATTCAAGTATTTTAATACAATATAATATAGCAACCACAGACTAACATTCTCATCATAACATATGCTAAGTGAATAAGAAACTGAAGCGGCGTTATAAACAAGTATTTTAGTGAATATTTTCATATAGACAAGATTCTGAGAAAGCTCCTGTAGCATACAAAGTATATATTTATAATGCAGGGACTTTTAAAGTAAGCACCATAGAAGTGTATTTATATTATACAACTGTAGAAAAATAGCTGAAAGGCTGTTCACATATTCATATAATCAGAGAGTTGGAAAATAGTATTTTATGGCTAAAATATAAAAGAAAGTTTGCTCCATTATCTCTTTCCAAAACTTACTTATTTATTTATTTATTTATTTATTTATTTTCTATTTATTTACTTATATCCTTACCTTACTGAGGATCTAAGAGCTTGCAAATACTAGGCAAATCTATACCCACGACTCATCACTTCTGAAACACTTACTCAATATCTAAAAGATATTCCTTAATGTGTAATAAATTAAGTAAACAGAAATAAACAAAGGTATTATTCAAATCGTAAGCTCGGAGAATTCAGTAGAGAAAAGATGGTATTTATTGTTTTTGCTTATGTGCATATATCAATCTGATCACTCTTTTCTCCTGGTATACTGAACCTTTAACAATGCCAACCTGATACTGGGAAAGGGCATGTAGAAAACTCATGGTACTGTATTTAACTTGATTTGGTCCATGCCAGGAATAGCTTTAAATATCTATCAGTATGTATTAGAAAAATGAACTTTTGACTTCCATATGAGTGGTATTTCTTTTTAAAGATTTATTTATTATTATATGTAAGTACACTGTAGCTGTCTTCAGACACACCAGAAGAGGGTGTCAGTTCTCATTACAGATTGTTGTGAGCCATCATGGAGTTGCTGGGATTTGAACTCAGGACCTTCGGAAGAGCAGTCAGTGCTCTTAACCGCTGAGCCATCTCTCCATCCCGAGTGGTATTGTTTTTTAATTTATTGATTTTTATTGTATGTGCATTGGAGTTTGAGGGTGTCATATTCCCTGGAACTGAATTTGCAGACAGTTGTGAACTGCCATGTGGTTGCTGGGAAATGAACTCAAGACCTCTGGAAGAGCAGTCAATGCTCTTAACCAATGAGCCATCGCTTCCACCCATAAGTGGTATTTTTTAGTATGCAACTTCAGACTCTATGACTCTTTTATATAGAGTTATTGTCAGTTTAAATTAATTTTGTATTTTCTGAAAATAAAATGAAGTGTATCATAATTAAATTGTTTAAATCTTGGATTTGAGACCAAGCTATTAACATTACAAAATTTCCAACAGGAAAAAAGGGTTCTGATAGAACCTATCACGTACTCCTTTTCAAGGCAACACATCCCTAAGTTACTGGGCTGCTAGACTGAGAGGGGGCATGCATGAAGAGGCATGTAGCTACCATGAAAATGCATCTATGGCATTGTACTTTGGAAACCCCACAAGTAAACAATAACAAAAGCAGAGACAATGATCAACCGCAATAGTTTTCTACATTTAAACACAATTTGCTGGACAATAAGGAAAGTGAATTCACTAAGTAAAGAACTATTTTCACAGGCATTACAGATGTATTAATAGGATATATTGAAATGTAGAACAGGAAATAGCATTTTAAATGAATGTAATAGATATTTGGGGTGTTCCCAGAAAATCCAACCTAAATAGTTTCTACTTTGCATATAAGTATTAAAACTTGCAAATGTAATCAATATGTATCTACTCATCAAAGAATGGATATCTTAATATTTTCATAAGTCTTGCGTATTTTTCTAGTTTTGATAAATTTTGATCATTGTAAGTCCTTCACTATAGAAAATATAACAAAACTTCATGAAAAATATAATGTTGTGAAGGTACAAAACATGTAGCTGAAATGTATTTCTTGTGAGATATTCATTCGTGCTATACTTTCTGTAATTTCTTTACTCTATGTCATTGTTCAAATCTTATTACATATATCATGTAAATGTCACTGATCTGATAAATATGGTTCAATGAACAGTCAAAAACATGACCTTTGAAAGAAAAAAGAAATATGGAAAGACATGTATTTCTGGCTTATTATATGCCATGTGCTCTGTGAGGGAATGGTAGATAGTCATTTGGATTATCTAGCATTCTTTAAAATGTAATTACTCTCACCATGCCAAAGAAAATCTGTACAGAGACATATTTTTAAGTCTATGGAATGCTCTTTATTACAGCAAAGAAAAGAATTGGGGTCCAAAATTATTTTCCTCTTTCCTCTCTTTGTCTGTGATTAACTTGTATCAAACAGCTCTTCTGCCAAAAAGCTGTTAACCCTGGCTAAAATTAAAACAGACAATAAACAAATAGCAGTTTAGAGGGATGTTGGATCAAGCAAGGAAGTTGATATCTGAAGTGCCAAGTTCATAAAGAGAATGGAAAAAAGGTGACGAAATTTTTAAATTTACCAAGCTTTTGGTTTTTTGTTTTGTTTTGATTTGGTTTTTTCCATTTTGGACATGTGAGAGTTCCCAGGGTAGGACATAGAAGCTGAACAAAAAGTATTGTTATGCAAATTTTTCCAGATTCTCAGGGGTAGGAATGGTAAACTATTAACTGACATGGGTGCCAAGGCCAGAAGAACTTGAGGTGCCAACTTGTGTAAGAAAAGAGTCAGAGAAATCAAGTAATGACGTTATACCTAATGTACATTTAACCTCTGCATTTTTCCGCCTCTTAATATTTGTCGGAAGTGAAAAGTAATTAATTAATAAAAACACTCAGGTCATTTGGAAAGAAATTGTTAAGGTCTACAAATCCAAAATGTAGACTTTATAGATCTAAGGTAAAGGAAGCAAAACCAATTCCTTCTATCCACCAAAATAAAGATTTGAAGGGCTTCTGATTCAAGGCCACTGAAAACATATCCTGCAGATAGCAGCTTTAAGACCCAAGTCAGAAGAGATCAGCTATGCCAAAGCCTAAAGCCATCCAAAAGCTTTGAGCCAAATTGTATCAAGGCAATCTGTTTATAATACGTATGCTCAATAGTTGAATAAATTACCTCTGAGCAAAGGCAGAATTATTTAAAAAAATTGTATTTTTATCATTGCACACAATAATTGACATTCAGTTGACAGTTACCAGCCCAGTACAGGAATATATATCACAAACAAAATGAAGTACTGATCATCTATATTTCCCTGATTGCTAAGGATGTTAGACCTTTGTTAAAATGTTCACTAGCCACTTGTATTTCATTCTTTAATAACTTTCTGTTCATTTCCTAAGCCTATTTTTAATTGGATTATTTGGTTTCTTAATGATTACTATTTTATATTGGTCATCATATACTACATAAATTAATGATCTCTAATATACAAAGCTGTCAAAGATGCTTCTTTAAGTGATTGACAGTTTCCATTGCAGTCAATGATCACTCATAGATAGAGGAGGGACTCATGGGATTCTGCTTGTTCCTGATGAATTGATGGGCACTGATAGCTTGTGGGAGAGAGAGGAGGTACTGTCTTCAGTTGTGTGCCCACTGGTAAAAACATCATGCTCTAATGGAGAGCTCTAAGCCCATAGTCATACAGATAATTGTGGCTAAAGTCAAAGAGTCACAAAACAACACAAAAAGACAGAAGTGTTGTAAAGAGATGCGTTGGGAGGAAAGGGTTTGAAAGAGGTAGAAGGAAGCTAAGAGAATGCAGGTGGTGACATTGATCAGAATACATTCTGTAAGAAATTTTCAAGGAGGCATTTATTAATAAGGAAGATAGAAAATCAAAACAGAAACAAGCAACACTGATCAAGACTTCAGATCTGTCGGAACAAAATTGACTACAGCATTGATTAACAAGATTCAAATTCGATTAAACATGACAAAGTAGATGGATGCTTGAAGAATGGGTCTGGAGATTTCATGTCTAACAGTGGAACTGGTGAGTATTTTTGTATCAAACAGTTAGGCAGTAAAATTAGTGTTTTTAGGAATGCTGTCCTTATTTCTATTCCTCCTCCCATTCTGTCTTTCTATTTATGCTCTTTATGGTCAAAAGATTTGATCTTGTAATATATATATATATATATATATATATATATATATATATATATATGGCTATGCATATTAATATGTAAGTTCAAGGGAAATACCTAGGTGTTATGTGGTCTTTTGTGGGGCTGCTTAATAATAATAAGGATGCAGTACCAATGTTGTTAATAGATAAATGAGATAAGCAATGTAAATTCCAGTCAGCTTGGAAGAATAGATTATGCAGAGGCTAGAAACCTCTGAGCCTAGGCCTAGGGATAGTTGGAACAGAGAAAGAAAAAAATCTGGGTATTAGCTTACATTTGATTCTACTAGACCCTTTCCAGGGATCTAGCAGTGGCTTAAGTTATAATTCTATATAAAAAGGCAAAGATTTAATTTTATAGAGAGGGTAACATAACAATATATTGAAGAGTTGAGAATACATGGCAAATTAACTGAAACTCAATGAATCTAAGAAAAGCTAATCTAAAATTAGTTGTATTACCTTATGTAGAAGAATTTAAATCAAGCAACATGGCCGGCTCTGGCAAGGAATGGCATCCAAAGATATGACCTAGCTGGAACGCAGACATTCCCTGGATTGCATTACGATCTGGCAAATGGCAGACCCTTAGTCCACTACATTAATCCCTAACAGTGCAGGTAAGTTTCGCTTGTAGAAGGAAGCAGCTGTGTTTGAAAATGATGTCTAGTTGAGGGGGAAAGTGACAAATCAGAGAAATATTTGACTGCGTCAGATAGTATATGTACAACTCACTGGAGAATGGCATAGATGGGAGAAGCCACTGAAGAGCAGCCAGAGAGATACGGGATGGTGTGTGTGTGTGTGTGTGGCAATTTTACTGGGGCACCGTTAGAAAGTCAGATTTCAGAGAGCACAAGTTACACGTAGATGGTGACACAATGAGCCAGGGAATGGGGAGGAGCCAGAAGATGAGAACATACTGTCAACGCTAGTATGAGGCCAAGCAGAGCAATTCAGGCAGAAGCTGAGTGAGGCCGGATCGAGTCAATCCAATCCGCTTGGAAGATTCAAGTGTACTGAGGGTAGACTTTGTTCAGTCCCAGGCCTAGGGATCAACAGAACAGAGAAAGAAGTGCGCTGGCTGTTAGCTTGCAGGCAATTTTACTAGGCCCTCCTAGGGACCTAGCAATAGTTTATGTTATCACCTGCCGCCTCCACTAGATGTGCTGCCCGGTATGAGCTTCATATAAAAGGAACGCCCACCACCACTAACTCTCTCAACTCTGTCTCTCTGTCTCTCTCTGTCTCTGTCTCTCTCTCTTGTTCTGTTCCCAGCATTCTCTCCTTCGTTCCCCCTTTTCTCCTATGAAGCCCCCCTCTACCTTCATAACTTGTCTGCTGCCTCTACTCTTCCATGTCTTCACTCTTCTCCCTTCCTCTCTCTGCCCTCATGGATCTCCTCTGCCTCTACCATTTACTTCCCAGTGCAACACACACAGAGACACACATACATACACACACACACAAACACAGACACACACACCAACACACACACACACACACACACACACACACACACAGACACACAGACACAGACACACAAACACACACACACAGACACATACACAGACACAGACACACACACAGAGAGACACACACACAGACACACACATAGACACAGACACAGACACACAGACACACACACATACTCACACACACACAGAGAGACACACAGACACACACATAGACACACAGACACATGCACACAGACACATACACACACACACAGACACACACACAGACACAGACACACAGACACAGACACACACACACACAGACACACAAACACACACACACAGACACACAAACACACACACACAGACACAGACACATACACAGACACAGACACACACACAGAGAGACACACACACAGACACACACATAGACACACACACAGACACACAGACACACACACATACTCACACACACAGAGAGACACACAGACACACACACAGACACACAGACACATGCACACAGACACACACACACACACACATACACACATGTCTTTTCCACTGCAGCAGCTAGGTGGTGCACTATAGACTAGTCTCTGTCATTTTAATTGATATAGAGGCCACGTAGACTATAATTTATCCTCCTCAAGCCTCTGACCATATTGACAGCAGAGCTGACTGTAACCTGACAGCTGGAGAGCAGGAATCTAGCCCCTTACCCCGCAGTAATCCTCCACCAGGTTAGTTCATTGGTCAGTTCATTCGTTAGTTGAAGCTACGAGGTCTCTCACTTCAAAACGCAAACAGGGTTGTCTTGCTCACAGGCGCCTTGTTAAGGGATAAACAGGTTTCAGATGGAACTTTTTTATTATTCCTTTATCTCAAGGAACTCACTTTACAGTGACTGCTTCCAATAATCAACCACTTGTGTCTCATTCGTGGTCAATAATTGGGTATAAAAAAGGTGTAAAGTTTATGTAAGGCCCGAGGATACAGAAGCTTAAGTTATGAGGCTCTAAGAAAATGTTTTAGGGTTTAAAAAGGTGATTTAAAGTTGGTAAATGGAAGTGAAAACTTAAACGGTGATACAAGGTGATTTAAGGCATAGAAAGGGAATGAGCAGTGCTTCAGATTTTCCCCTCGCTGTGCTACTGTTACATTAGGACTTGGAAAAGTTCAAAGTTCAAACACTGATCAGTGGAGTTCTGATAAACCACTGGTCTAACTCTGGTAAGGCCTTCCACTATATGAACCACTATCATACTTCCAAGTTCTAGATTTTAAATTTTGATTGTCTTTTGAGTATAGACATAAAAGCATTTCTCATTGTGCTGAAGCTATATATACCCAGTCTTCTGGACAGAGGGAGGAAGCCCCCCCCTTTTACGGTCTGTAGTCATACTGAAAATCAAGATCAAGTGAGCTTTTATCCCTTCTGCTTCCCAGAAGTTTTCTGTGCATCCAGAGCTCACCTTAAGGGGTATTCATACTTCCAAGCAAACCTGTTTCCCAAGCTTCTACTGTTGTCCTACTACAATTACAAACAGTGGTAATGCTAACATGTCTAAAATGTATATCTTTTTGTAAGCTTAAAATGATTCTTGGAAGATTCAGATCCTTTTCTTATGGATAAAATGGATTTCAGATAATTACCCAAGTCATTTAACAGCCTGTTTCCCACCTGTTTTCTACTGCAGAGAGTGGAATTCCTCCCCTATTTCCTGCTTTTGGAACTCTCCTAACCCCAACTACCAAGATCATGGGCCTAAAAGTTTCAAATGTACACCTAATTAACCTACTTAACTTTGACTTCTGTCCCAAACTGTGTGTGTGTGTGTGTGTGTGTGTGTGTGTCTGTGTGTGTGTGTGTGTGTCTGTTCCAGTGTCCTGCCAAGTCCAGGTGTTTCCTCAGGGCCCCCATTCGGAAAGGCTCCAGAGTGGCTATCCACATGTGCTCCAGATACTTCAACTGGGCCTGCACGTTCCTAGCCACAGATATTCTCACAGATCCTGGACAGCTCTCCCAGGTCTTGGCCAACATCCCAATTTTCTTAGGCTCCCCAAAGATGGTGCTTTCTCCAGTCAGCCAGTAGCAGTCTGAAGAGCACAACACCCTCTCCTGACCTGCCATCACCCCTTCCTAGTTCTTTATTTTTAATTAAACCAAAAGGAAGGAGTGCTAGTTTCCAGACAATTCCATTAGGCTCTTCTCAGGAACCCAACAAAGTCTTAAGTCTTCATCTGCCACTTCCTCCTGGTGTGGGCTGCAATCCCAACCCTCTCTCTGTCCCTCTGTTTTCCCTTTTTCTCTCACTCTGTTCTCAGGATTCTCTCTCTCCCCTTTCTGTCCTCAGCACCCTTTTCTCTCTTCTGTGCACCCACCTCTCTCTGACTTCACGGGGTGCTTGCTGCCTCTACGCCTTCTGGGTCCTCACTTTTCTCCCTCCCTCTCTCTGCCCTCAGGGCTCACTTTTCTGCCACTACCCTTTCCCAGGTCCTCACTCCTCTCTCTTATGCCCAGTAAGCCCCCTATATCAAACCTAGTGCATGGTGTAATTACTCATGGGCATACCATGGCATAAGTCCACCAGACACTCCTTCAGTGCATTATACTTTATAACAGTAGGCTCAGCCCAAGCCATGTATGAGCACAGCTTGGGTACAGCCCTCATCCCTTCATCTGAGGGGGGAAAAAGGGACATTTCTAGTTACTACAAACTAATAGATATGATGTGATTTACCTTGATACCAAAAACTATTCCTTCATATACTTATATAGAGACACGGGTCTATCACTTTCATGAGTTCTGTGTGAATATCATGTATGCTTTATAATTTGGGGACTGATAAAAACCTAAATAAACTGTTATTATTGTTAAACATGCTTAAAATGGAAGCCCTTATGTCTTTAACATTCTATGATATATCAAACACGTTATAGATTTTTCCTTATCTAAATATTGAAAATGATTTCTCCTTTGAGGTTTGACAGTGAAAATTTTGAAGATGTCCCAGTTTCCCAGTTTTAATACATTTTGATGAAGTAAAGAAAGATATCTATAGGAAGCATGTGCCTGGTGCATTGCCAAAAAATCACATTGATTTTATAATTAAAGGCTACTTCCTACATGGAGCATTTAATTGTTTGATGTTCGTGCACTGAAACTGATGTTGCCAAGTTTAAAAGAAAGTAAATCATCATTTTTTGTTAAGTATTACTGAAGTTGGCTTGAGATCGGTGAAGATAGCGTTTGTGAAGGGAATATTAGTTTTTAATTCACTGCATTGAGGAGATAAAGGACAAGCTAATCTGGTAGTCCCTGTGTCAGAGTCCCCCAGGCTTCGCTCAGGGTAGCATCTTTGTCAAAACTAATCAATGCTGCCTTTATAGGTTGAAAACCAACTGCGAACAAATGATAAAGTCCTTGCTCCAGTGCAGCTCTCCTGACACATGAAGTCAACAAGTCTGTGGAGCAAAAGTTTGTCAACCGCTGCTTTAAGGATTAAGCTTGTATCATGATCAAGCGTTTAAATATAGGCAAGAAAATACTTGCTTTCATAAAGAAAATGATTTATCCAAAGTCAAAGTATGAAGTATCCAAACGCAATGTAGATTACTTTGGAGATAATCTAAATCATCACGGAGGGAAATAAACGCTGAGTGTGGTGCTGCATGTCTGTATTGTCTGTACTAGAGAAGCTGAGACAGGGGCATCGTGAATTAGAGGCTGGTGTATAGCACACAATGAAATTCTGTAACAAAAAACAAAATCAAAAGGAAGAAAGGAGGAAGGAAGGTGGGTGAGGGCAGTACCCTGGCACATCAGAATGTGTGGGATAGATACCCTGTTAGGTAGACTTCCCCAGAAGACTTGGTACAAGCATGTCTACTATGTTCATGTAAGGAACAAATGTAAACAATGTAAAAGACATTACAAGTGTAACCCAGCCCAGAGTGTGTGGATGTAAAACGTGATAAAGGTAAATGTCCTGACGCCTCAATTGTAATTGACTAGAAAGACACTATGAAGACCAAGTCTAGAGTGTGTGTGTGTGTGTGTGTGTGTGTGTGTGTGTGTGTGAAGATAGTCCTAGTGTTAGATAAGATAGTGTTACAGGCCTGAGCTGAAAGAGACTTAAAAACTCTGGTCTGACACCTAAGGTTTGGGCTCATTCCCGAGAGCGCCAATGGAGACTTTATGTTGAGACAGACTTATTCCCATAGCTAGCCCACCAATTGCAGGAACCCCAACTCTGGACCAAGGCTCCAGCAGGGATCCAAAACAGTGAGAAAATGCCATGGGCCTTGCCTGGGCTTCTTTGGAACTAGAAAACAGCACTTACCAGACCAGAGGTGAGAGTGTATGTGTAAATGAAAGTGATCCTTTTCACTTTATATTTGCTCATTGTTGCTTATAAATAAGTATTAGTGTAACTTGATGTACTGAGTCAAGGACACATTCTTACTCTCACTCTTGACTCTATCTCTAAACCTGACTCACAGTAGTTCGTCATGTTTTGCTGGAAGAGGAGTATGCACCCTCAAAGAATATTCATCAAAATCAGGCAATCACTGGTACCAGCATGACTTCACTAGTACAAGACTGCCTGACTGACAGCTGAGTTTGGGATTAAAGGTTGTTACATTTTCAGTGAAGTCTTCATTAAGCTAAAGAGCATGACTAGATGTTTACATAAAATATAAATAGATATCAATAAAAATAAATAAAATCTAAATAGGTGTGTATATATTCTTTTCTAATGTATAACAACAAGATAAAATGTTTTTCATTGCACAGAAAATGAATTGTCTCTTAGCTTACTACTGACTTTTATTGCAGATACCATTAAACACTGTAAGTTATTCTAATACAAAATATTTTAAATTCTTACAGTGAGTGACTAAGTATTATTTCAAATAAATTTTATGATATAAAATTAGAAAATAAATTTCTTTAAGTTATGTATATATATTTATATGTACATTATTAAATAATTTAATTTATAAAATCCTGAATGGATGAATTCTGTATGTAAGACACAAGAGTGTATTTTATTTGTGTGTCTTGCATTTGTTATGACTGCTTAGATTTACTATCATTTTTTTAAAACAAAGTGAGTTTTACTTCCAAATTCTAATGCTTGAATCCCAGAATATTAGAAAGTCAATGATTTTGTGCCACACTGTATTATCTTTAGTACTATACTTTAGAAAATAACTGCAAAAAGCCAGTGCATTTTAAAATAAACTTTTAATATAAAATGTAATTGACATTTCATGTAATTTAAATATATGGGCACAAATGAAACCTGACTAATCTGTTTCTGGAGAGAAAAGTCCAATTTAGATCTGGGGATATAGCCTGTTTGGTTGAATGCTTGAGTACCTGATTTTCATTCCTAGAGCCAGGATAAGATGGAAGGCAGGTAGAAATCAGGGAGAGAGAAAAAGAAAGGGAAAAGAAACTAAGATTTTATGCTTGCATATAGCGCTATATCTTATTTATTCAGATATTTTACACAGATAAGCCCATCAATGTGACTCCTCGCACAAAGCACATGCTTGATCTGTACCAAAGTCCAGGCTTTAGGATTGTCCTTTACAGCTTCAGGTAGAAACGGTGCTTGGCCTGCTCTGTTCTCTCAGCTTCAGTCTTAGTTGTTTTAGTTGTGGAATGATGGCTTCCGTGCACTAATGGGAGATAAGTGGGAACAGAAAATTAAAGGAAGGAAGTGGGAAGGAAGGAAGGAAGGAAGGAAGGAAGGAAGGAAGGAAGGGAGAGAGAGAAAGGAGAAAAGGAAGCAAGGAAGGAAGGGAGGGAGGGAGGGAGAGAGGGATAGATGGAAGGGAAAAGGAAGGAAGGAAGGAAGGAAGGAAGGAAGGGAGAGAGAGATAGGAAAAAGGAAGCAAGGAAGGAAGGGAGAGAGAGGGAGGGAGGGAGAGAGGGAGGGAGGGAAAGGAAAAAGGGAAGAAAGAAAGGAAGGAAGGGAGGGAGGGAGGGAGGGAGGGAGGGAAAGGAAAAAAGGAAGAAAGGAAGGAAGGAAGAAAAGAAGGAAGGAAGGAAGGAAGGGAGGGAGGGAGAGAGGAAGAGATGGAGGGAGAAAGGAAGGAAGGGAGGGAGGAAGGAAGGAAGGAGGGAAGGAAGGAAGAAAGGGAGAGAGAGAAAGGAAAAAAGGAGGCAAGGAAGGAAGGGAGAGAGAGGGAGGGAGGGAGGGAGGGAAAGGAAAAAAGGAAGAAAGGAAGGAAGAAAAGAAGGAAGGAAGGGAGGGAGGGAGGGAGGGAGGGAGGGAGGGAAAGAAAGCAGGAGGCAGGGAGGGAAGGAAGGAGAGAGGGAGGGAAAGAGGGAGGAAAGGAGGGAAGGGAGGGGAGGAAGGAGGGAGGGAAGGAGGGAAGGGAGCAAGGGAAGGAGGGATGGAGGGAAGGAGGGAGGGAGGGAAGGGGAGAGGGAGGGAAGGAGGGAAGGAGGGAAAGGAGGGAGGGAGGGAGGGAGTGAAAGGAAAAAAGGAAGGAAGGAAGGAAGAAAAGAAGGAAGGAAGGAAGGAAGGAAGGAAGGAAGGAAGGGAGGGAGGGAGGGAGGGAGAGAGGAAGAGATGGAGGGAGAAAGGAAGGAAGGGAGGGAGGGAGGAAGGAAGAAAAGAAGGAAGGAAGGAAGGGAGGGAGGGAGGGAGAGAGAGGAAGAGATGGAGGAAGAAAGGAAGGAAGGGAGGGAGGGAGGGAGGAAGGAAGGAAGGAAGGAAGGAAGGAAGGAAGGAAGGAAGGAAAGAAAAGAAGAGCTTTTGGCTCAAGAAAACTAGCTAGCGTTTTAAAGTCATTATGATTAAAAGGGAAAATAAATCAAATGAAAAGAGTCTTTGCCCAGACTTCAATCTCATTTCATGTGACAGCCAAAGGGAGCCCATGAACGGGAGCAAGGGGCTGTTAATAGAGCAGGGAGAAGAGAAAAGACAAAGAGAAAGGCACACTTACCTTCAATGCCAATGACACTGCAGAGATCTCTGACAGGTGATAAAGACGGGACTTGGCACAATCTGCAATTATTGTTGGCGCCTACAAAAGAGGGAGCGAAGCAGAAAAATCTGCCCAAGAGCTAATCTGCAGCTGCACCCCATGCTGCTTCAGCCCCTCGCTGCAGCAGCCAGGTATGTGCAAGTGAACTATCAGCCCAGTAAACGTAATATGGAACAACCAGACAAAGAGAAGTTAATAATGGTAAATGGAGATTGAAAATGCAGGACAGATTTTATTTTTACACATTCCGACTTTTACTTTGCATAGCTTCAAAAATAAAACCAGCAAACTATCTTGAAGAAACCTTATTGTATGGCACCCAAAATCATGTCACGGTCCTCAAAAACCACAGTTTTTGTTCTAGCAAGAGCCCTTGCCATTAAGAGAATCTACACCCATTTGGGTCATTGGTAAGGCCCATGTCTGAGACAGAAGTATGAGTGCCAAACCATCTGTATTATTCACTCTTGTCATGATTAATTAGATATTGGCTCCAGTTCCAAGTTTTCTCCAAAGCGAATTCTTGTATATATGCATGTGCATCCTTCCCAGTCTCCAGGATACATTTAAACCTGCATCATTTTAGAAGAATCAGTTTACTTCTACTGACGACAGATGCCAAGTGGCTTAGTGTTTCAATTTGACATCTAATATTACTTTAAAGGGTAATATGGAAAACGAGAAGAACTTAAAGTAACAACTTAAGCAATCACAAATGTCCAGTAAATTACATTTAAGTAAAAAAAAGATACACCCTTTGTATAATTATTTTGTATATAATAATCATGCTTTGCTATAAGTATTTAAAATAAAAGCAAGCATTACATAGGGTTTTTTAACCTTTTTTTTTGTCTAGAGTTTCATTACTGTTTGAAGTGACAGACAGTATAAAAGAATAAAAATCCAGAATAAAAGTCCAATTACTAACTTATCCACTGCTGTCCACAGATGCTTTTGAAAATGTTAATGAATCTGGCAACTTTTTAGCATCCAAGTTTTCATAACATTGCTTAGCCGCTATCATTAACACACACAAAAATGAGTATTGAGAGATATAATTTCTTCATCTAAAATGTTTTAAGTTAGCATATTCAAATCATAACCCTGAATCCCCTTTCTTCTTTCCCAAGAGACCATCATTTATCGTGACACACACATGGAGGGTGAAAGCCCCCCCCTCCTTAGACTAGCACCTCAGTGTCTGTGTGAGGACGAAAACTGAGCCAAGAATGCGGATCCAGCCTCACACTTCCTCATATGTGAGGCCAACCCAAATCAATCGAAACTGCTCAAGGGTAATCAAGTGTACAACTGGAATTAATAATTTTCATTTAGCTGTAATACCGTTGCGTTCTGAGTACTGGCTGCTTGCCTCGTGCATTATGTAGTTTTGTTATGCTTAGCATGCTTAAAATCACAAATTTGAATCATTTGTAACTGAATATTGTAACTTGAAAATACTCACTTTTCACCCCCATCTTGACCTAAGTCTCAGAATTCTTATATTCAGGCTCCATTTGTCTTCCCAAATGAACCAGGACTGGACTAGAAACAAAACTCACAACCACTAACGACTCCTCATCTCTGAAGTGAATACTTAAGAAACACCAGCTGGTTCCTCCTCTCCAATAGTCAGCTGCTGAGCATGACTGAAGCAAATTATAATTACAACCAATCGGAACTTTCAAAAATGTATGCTGAATAGCCAATGATACTGCATCATGGTTTTCTCAAAACGACTGAGGTGCAATGTATAAGATTAAATTGCTTCGTTATTTTAGCCCCAAAGTCTAGTACAGAATGGTGTGCTTACAGACAGGAGCCTAGCATGGCTGCCCTCCGAGAGACCCAACAAGCAGCTGAAAGGGTCAGATGCAGATATTTACACCCAGCCAATGGTCTGAAGTGGGGACACCTTCAGTTGAATTAGGGAAAAGATGTAAGAAGTTGAGGAGAATGGTGTCCCCATAGGAAGACCAGCAGTCTCAACTAACCTGGAGTCCTGATGTGTCTCAAACACTGAGCCACAACCAGGCAACATACACTAGCTGATATGAGGCCCCAACACATATACATCAGAGGACTGCATGGTCTGGCCTCAGTGAGAGAAGATGCACCTAACCCTGGAGAGACTTGAGGCTTCAGGGCATGGGGGTCTGGGGTCTGGTGGGGTAGATGTGAGGGGTGGGGATATGGTAACATCTTCTTGGAGACAAAGGAGGAGGAATGGAATGAGGAACAGTTGGGGGGGTGGTCCAGGAGGGGGATAATGACTGAACTGTGAATAAAAAAAAGATTAAAGAAAAATAACTTTGTAGTAAACACACAAAAAAGAAAAAATATTCCACTTGATACATTCTCAGTAAATGCTGGATAAGTAAACGTACCATAGCTGTTGAAATTCTGTCCAGTTGTTTTCTTCTCTTTTTCTCTCCAGCACCTCTGACACACAAGATCATTCTATGTATGTTGTCCTCCTGATTGGATCATGCACCGTGTCTGATGTGAGAATGAAGCCTCCTGTATGAAAGCTTCTAATTTCTCAGCTCTGACCATCAGCATGCCCTTTGTTTCTTACATAGTCTCTTACTATCCTGTTGCATACCAAACCCTGAGAACATTCTTCTAGCCCATGTTGCCTCCAATTCCTCTCCCTTCAGCAATAGCTAGATAGAAATCGCCATAAAACTTAGAATATATGCCGAGTCTCTTGACCATCTTTCTCATGAGGCAACAGCACCATGACCATCTTTCATCAATGAAGCAATGAATAAATCTTGAGGTTAATCCCCTCTACATGGATTAGGGTGGCAATTCATAAGAAAGAAAAACTAGCTGCATTTTGATTCCTCCACAACAATGTCAGGAATAGGATCCCTGGGTGATTCACGGTGCTCAGTGGTAGAAAGGGTGAGGCAACATTTCAAACAATGTAGACAACATGGTTGGAAAGCAAGTAGAAAAGTTGTTTCCTTCATCTGTTTTCATGTTGCTATGAATGTCCATTTTCATTCTCTAAGTTTCTTTTCCTTCCTCTTTTTTTATTCCATATATTAATTTACATCTCATATGATTTCCCCCTTTCCAGGCTCCCCCCTCCCTGCAAGTCCCATAAGCCCTCTCCCGCTCCCCCTTCCCCCTTGCCCCCCGTTTCCCCATTCACCCCTTCCCTCTTCCCTGTTCTGGTAATTCCCTACACTGCTACATTAAGCCTTTCCAGAGTCAGGGGCCCTTTCTTCCTTCTTCTTGGACATCATTTATATGTGGATTGTGTCTAGGTATTCCAGTCTTCTAGGTTAATATCTGCTTATCAGTAAGTGCATACCATTAGTGTTCTTTTGAGACTGGGTTTCCTCACTTAGGATGATGTTCTCCAGCTCCATCCATTTGTCTAGGAAGTTCATGAACTCATTGTTTCTACTGGCTGAATAGTACTCCATTGTGTATATATATACCATAATTTTTGTATCCATTCCTCCACTGAGGGACATCTGGGTTCTTTCCAGCTTCTGGCTATTATAAATAGGGCTGCTATGAACATAGTGGAATATGTGTCCTTATTGCATGCTGGGGAATTCTCTGGGTGTATGCCCGGGAGTGGCATAGCAGGGTCCTCCGGAAGTGTCATGCCCAGTTTTCTGACGAACTGCCAGACTGATTTCCAGAGTGGTACCAACTTGCAATCCCACCAGCAGTGGAGGAGTGTTCCTCTTTCTCCACATCCTCACCAACACCTGCTGTCTCCTGAGTTTTTAATCTTAGCCATTCTGACTGGTGTGAGGTGAAATCTCAGGGTGGTTTTGATTTGCATTTCCCTAATGACTAATGATGTTGAACATTTCTTAAGGTGCTTCTCAGCCATCTGAAATTCTTCAGATGAAAATTCTTTGTTTAGCTCTGTACCCCATTTAACCGCTCAAATATAAAAATGACATCAAAAATAACAGGAAGTAATAATGAATACTCCTTAATATCTCTTAACATCAATGGACTCAATCCCCCCCCCAAAAGACATAGATTAACAGACTGGATACATAAACAGGACCATACATTTTGCTGCATACAGGAAACACACCACAGGTTCAAAGACAAACACTACCTCAGAGTAAAAGGCTGGAAAACAATTTTACAAGCAAATGGACTTCGGAAACTAGCCAAAGTAGCCATCCTAATATCAAATAAAATTTACTTTCAACCTAAAGTCATCAAAAGAGACACGGAAGGACACTTCTTACTGGTCAAAGATAAAATCCACCAAGAAGAGCTCTCCATTCTGAACATCTATGCTCCAAAATGCAAGGGCACCCTCATTCATTAAAAAAAAAAAAAAACTCTACTAAAGCTCAAAGCACACATTACACCTAACACAATAATTGTGGGTGACTTCAACACTCCACTCTCCTCAATGGACAGATCAAGAAAACAGAAACTAAACAGGGACACAGTGAAATTAATTGAAGCATTGGACTTAACAGATATTGGATTTAACAGATATACATAGAACATGTCATCGTAAAGCAAAAGAATATACCTTCTTCTCAGCACCCCTTGGTACATTCTCCAAAATCAACCATATAATTGGTCACAAGACAGACCTTGACAAATTTAAGATCAAAATAATCCCATACCTCCTATCATATCACTATGGAATGAGTGGTCTTCAATAGCAAAACAAATAACAGAAAGCCCACATACACATGGAGGCTGAATAATGCTCTACTCCATCATACCTTGGCCAAAAAAGAAATAAAGAAAAAAAATCAAAGACATTTTAGAATTTAATGAAAATGAAGGTACAACATACCCAAATTTATGGGACACAATGAAAGCAGAGCTAAGAGGAAAACTCATAGCCCTGAGTGGCTCCAAAAAGAAACTGAAGAGAGCATATACTAGCAGCTTAACCACACACCTGAAAGCCCTGGAACAAAAAGAAGCTAATTCACTCAAGGAGGAGTAGAAGATAGGAAATCATCAAACTCAGGGCTAAAATCATCAAGTAGAAACAAAGAGGATCATACAATGAATCAACAAAACCAGGAGCTGGTTCTTTGAGAAAATCAACAAGCTAGCTAAACCCTTAGCCAGACTAACCAAAGGGCACAGAGACAGTATCCAAATTAACAAAATTAGAAATGAAAAGCTAGATATAACAACAGAAATGGAGGAAATTAAAAAAATCATCACATCCTACTACAAAAGCTTTTACTCAACACAACTGGAAAATCTGGAGGAAATGGACAATTTCCTAGACAGATACCAAATACCAAAATTAAATCAGGATCAAATAGATCAACGAAACAGTCCTATAACCCCTCAAGAAATAAAAGCAGTCAAAGAAAGTCTTCCAACCCAAATAAGCACAGGACCAGATGGTTTTAGTGCAGAATTCTATCAGCCCTCCAAAGAAGACCTAACATCAATACTCTTCAAATTACTCCACAAACACTAGATAGAAGGAACACTATCCTTTCTCTTTTGAAGGTTTATTTAAAAATACTACATTTAAGAACAGCATGAAAGAATGAAGAAAAACATAGCACACGGGGGTGGAGACAAGAACATCAATACCACTTAGATGGAGACACTCAGTCCAGAAAGACACAAGGAGACAATGGAAAGTAAAATGGCCAGATCTTTTTTCTAATTAGATATTTATTTATCTTTCAAATGTTATCCCCTTTCCTGGTTACCCCTCCGAAAATCCCCTATCCCATCCCTCTTCCCCCTGCTCATCAACGTACCTACTCCTGCTTCCCTGTCCTGACATTCCCCTGTACTGGGGCATCTAGCCTTCTCAGGATCAAGGGCCTCTCCTCCCTTTCATGTCCAACAAGGCCATCCTCTGCTACATATGCACCTGGAACCATGGGTCCCTCCATGTGTCCTCTTTGGTTGGTGGTTTTGTCCCTGGGAGCTCTGGGATACTGGTTCGTTTATATTGTTGTTCCTTCTATGGGGCTGCAAGCTCCTTCAGCTCTTTGGGTACTTTCTCTAGCTCCTCCATTGGGGACCTTGTGCTCAGTCCAATGGTTGGGTGAGATTATACACCTCTGTATTTGTCAGGTTTTGGCAGAGCCTCTCAGGAGACAGCTATATCCAGCTCCTGTCAGCAAGCACTTGTTGGCATCTACAATAGTGTCTGGGTTTGGTGACTATATATAGGATGGCTCCCCAGGTGGGGCAGTCTCTAGATAGTCTTTCCTTCAGTCTCTGCTCCACACTTTGTCTCCATACCTCCTCCCACGTTGGTTAAGAATACTGACTGCTTTTCCTCAAAGGTCCTGAGTTCAAATCCCAGAAACCACATGGTGGCTCACAACAGTCTATATGGCTACAATGTACTCATATATAAATTAAATGAATAAATCTGAGAAAGAGAGAGACAGAGACAGAGAGAGAAGGAGCAAGCAGCCCCCCTTTTTAAAAAAAACAATGGCCATATCTTCAAGTTCTTTTATGTTATCCTAAACATTTTGAAGACTTTAGAATTGTTGATGGCAGCAAATAGTAAAGTGATCTGAGCAGATGATTACCTAGGAACTCCCAGGATTAAGAAGAAAGAGAAAGCAAAGCAGAGACTGAGAAAAACTGTGTTGCTCAATTATGTTTGATATTCCTCCAGCAGCCAATCAAATTTATAATTTCCTCCAAATGAACTTAAAAACTCAAATTATCCTGGTGAAACATTCTAAAATAGATTTTTCTTTTAACTTATAAAATGGTTTAATACTCTACAGGTAATGATGTTAAAATAGAGCAGTAGAGAATGAAATGCCATTACTTTCCTCCTTTGAGTTTATTGCAAACAAGAGCCCTGCCTTCCTATGGGCACAGTAATGTGTAAGTTTGCTCTTGACCAATTCAAGTACACAAGCTTCATTTGTGTCTTTGATGTTTCGAAGTAAAAGTTTTCTAAAACTGCTTCTCCTTCATTGGAGATGGCATCATTTCTTACCCCCCACACATACTGCTTACCCCCATCTTCCACCCCCACCCCACCTGACCTCTAAACTCACTAGGACCTCCATTCTCTTGAGGGTTAGGTGAATCATCTCTGATTGAACCCAGACCCAGAAGTCCCCCCTGCTGTATATGTTTTGGGGGCTTCATATTAGCTAGTTTATGCTGCCTGTTTAGTGGTCCAGTGTTTGAGTGATCTCTTGGGTCCAGATTAATTGAGACTGCTGGCCCTCCTACAGGGAGTTTTATTTTATTTTTATTTTTTTTCAAGACAGGGTTTTTCTGTGTAGCCCTGGCTGTCCTGGTCACTTTGAAGACCAGGCTGGCCTCGAATTCAGAAATACGCCTGCCTCTGCCTCTGCCTCCCAAGTGCTGGGATTACAGGCGTGCACCACCACCGCCCAGCTTACAGGGAGTTTTATAACACTAGCATATAAATTAGTCTGTACAATTCTTAAGCTCGTCTAAGAAGTAAAATAAGAAGCACTTTAAAATTACAAATGACTGACATGATTTGAGTTTTACTTCTAAATGAAGATTCAAAATATATCCTCATTTCTAACACCACTCAATAAGAGGACTTAACAGCTTCCACAAACGCCTTCTTGTGTTAGTCTCTCCTCCTCAGGCTCCTGAGCTCCATGCCTTCCATCAAATGTAGCTGCCTATCAAAGACATGTAGAAATTTGAAAACATGGTTTCTCAGCTCTCCAAAGACTAAGTGAACTAGAAAATTCACATAATTGCAGAAAAGAAAACTGTCTGTTAATTTGGGAATCCAAACCTGAATCAGAGGGGAGAGAGAGAGAGAGATTGAGATCAGATCCTGTAGCCTAATCCAGAGCAAAGAACAAAGTGTATTGGCAATCTTGGCTCATGACTTTCTGATTTCCAAACTACCTATCAAACTGGAGCAGAAAAAAATCATCTTGGGAAATTGGGATTTATTCCTTCTCCATGAATTAGTATGGTAACTCATACAGAAAAAAAAACTATCTATATTTTGATTCCTCCAAAAACAAATGTTTGTAAAGTCAGGAACAGGATCCCTGGGATATTCAGTGGCCAGCATTCACCAAGTGGGACTTTCTAAGCTAAAAGAACCATGAGGGGATGCAAAGTGAAAATATCATGAGAGATAAGACAGACTGTCAAAACTAAGAAAGCACTTTACACTTAGACATTATTTTTTTTATTGGATATATTCTATATTTACAATTCATTTCCCTTTTTCTGGTTCCCCACCCCCAAAGGTCCCACATGCCCTTTTCCCTCCCCCTGCTCCTTCATCCACCCCCTCCCACCTCACTGTTCTTGTACTCCCCCAGAATGATGCTTTGGACCATTCTAGCACCAGTGTCCACTCCTTTCTTCTTGTGAGACATCACTTGGTATGTGATTTATGTCTTTGGTGTTCCAAGCTTCTAGGCTAATATCCACTTATCAGTGACTGCATACCATGGGTATTCTTTTGAGACTGGGTTTCCTCACTTAGAATGATGTTCTCCAGCTCCATCCATTTCTCTAAGAATTTCATGAATTCATTGTTTCTAATGGCTGAATAGTACTCCATTGTGCATATATACCACATTTTTTGTATCCATTCCTCTGTTGAGGGACATCTGGGTTCTTCCCAGCTTCTGGCTGGAAGAAGATATATATATATATAGGGCTGCTATGAACATAGTGGAGCATGTATCTGCGATGAATGTCCTAGGTACTTGACCACAATAAAAACAAACAAAAAAGACATTATTTGTTTTTATTGTGGTCAAGTACCTAGGACATTCATCTCAGTGACTTCAGACGTATGTGGTCAGTGGCAAAATGAATGCCTAATGTGCTATCATCACCAGCCCCATAACCATCACCGTCACCCCCATCCTGCTCCAGGACAGTTTGCATCTTGTAAAATGCAAATCCTTGTTCCTTAACTAAGAATTCTATCCTGGGCTCCTGAGCCCTGTTAACCACCATAACTGTAATGTTCTATTTCTGTGATCTTGACTATTGCAAGTACCTCATGTAAGTGGAATAGGTGGTTGTGTCATTTTCTTGCCTCAAGTTTCATCCGTGTTGGAGGATGGAATTAAATCGCCCTCCTCTTCAAGCCCAGAAGCTCCATGACAGGCAAAGCTGCTTTACATCATGTTTATCTGTTTCTCAGAAAAAGACTTAAATGTCACCCATGTTTTGGTTATTGTGCCTAATGCTGCTAGTGCGTAGGTATGTGAAGAACTCCCTAAGACCTTCTGAAATATATCCAGAAGTAGATAAACTAAATTGTATATAATTCTGTTTTTATTATTTTAAGAATATCCACTGTATTCTTTTTTTAAAAAATTTCTATATTCTTTGTTTACATTCCAAAGGCTTTCCCCTTTCCCAGTTCCCCCCTCACCATATGTCCCATAGACCTCTTCCCTCCACCCATTCCCCAATCAACCCCCCACCATTTCTCTGTTCTGATACTTTCCTACAAAACTGGATCCATTCTTTTATTTTTTTTTATTTTCTATATTCTTTGTTTACATTCCAAAGGTTTTCCCCTTTCCAGTTCCCCCCCTCACCATATGTCCCATAAGTCCTCTTCCCCTCACCCCGCCCATTCCCCAATCACCCCCCTTCCCCACCATTACTATGTTCTGGTACTCTCCTACCTACAAAACCAGATTTAGTCTTTTCCGGACCAGTGTCCTCTCCATCCTTTTTCTTGGGAATCCTTTGCTTAGCTAATTGTGTCTTGAGTATTCAGAGCTTCTGGGCTCATTAATATCCACTTATCAGTGATTGCAATTCATGTTTTTCTTTTGTGATTGGGTTGACTCACTTAGGATGATATTTTCCAGATCCAACCATTTGCCTACAAATTACATGAATTCATTATTTTTAATTGCTGACTAGTATTCCATTGTATAAATATACCACATTTTCTGTATCCATTACTCCGTTGAGGGACATCTGGTTTCCTTCCAGCTTCTGGCTATTATAAATAAGGCTGCTATGAACATAGTGGAACATATGTCTTTATTGCATGCAGGGGAATCCTCTGGGTATATGCCCAGGAGTGGTATGACAGGGTCCTCTGGGAGTGACATGCCCAATTTTCTGAGGAACTGCCATACTGATTTCCAGAGTGGTTGTACCATCTTGCAATCTGACCAATGGAGGAGTGATCCTCTTTCTCCACATCCTCGCCAGCACCTGTTGTCTCTTGAGATTTTAATCTTAGCCATTCTGACTGGTGTGAGGTAGAATCTCAGGGTTGTTTTGATTTGCATTTCCCTGATGACTAATGATGTTGAACATCTCTTAAGGTGCTTCTCAGCCATCCAAATTTCTTCTGGTGAAAATTCCTTGTTTAGCTCTATACCCCATTTTTAATAGGGTTATTTGGTTCTTTGGGGTCTAACTTCTTGAGTGCTTTGTATATATTGGATATTAGTCCTCTGTCGGATGTGGGGTTGGTGAAGATCTTTCCCCAATTTGTTGGTTGCCCTTTTGTCCTTCTGACAGTGTCTTTTGCCTTACAGAAACTTTGTAATTTTAAGAGGTCCCAATTGTCAATTCTTGATCTTAGAGCATAAGCTATTCTGTTCTGCTCAGGAACTTTCCCCCTGTGCCCATGTCCTCCAGGGTCTTCCCCAGTTTCTTTTCTATTAGTTTCAGTGTGTCTTGTTTTATGTGGAGGTCCTTGATCCACTTGGAGTTGATCTTAGTACAAGGAGATGAATGGGTCAATTCGCATTCTTCTGCATGTTGACCTCTAGTTGAACCAGCACAATTTGTTTAAAAGGCTATGTTTTTTCCACTGGGTGGTTGTAGCTCCTTTATCAAAGATCAAGTGACCATAACTCTGTGGGTTCATTTCTGGATCTTCAATTGATCTACTTGCCCGTCGCTGTACCAATACCATGCAGTTTTTAGCACAATTCCTCTGTAGTACTGCTTGAGGTCAGGGATATTGATTCCCCCATAAGTCCTTTTATTGTTGAGAATAGTTTTAGCTATCCTGGGTTTTTTGTTACTCCAAATGAATTTGAGAACTGCTTGTTCTAGATCTATGAAGAATAGATTTGGAATTTTGATGGGGATTGCATTGAATTTGTAGATTGCTTTTGGCAAGATGGCCATTTTTACTATATTGATCCTGCCAATCCAAGAGCATGAAATATTTTTCCATTTCCTGAGGTCTTCTTCGATTTCTTTCTTCAAGGACTTGAAGTTCCTGTCATACAGATCTTTCACTTGTTTGGTTAGAGTCATGCCAAGATACTTTATATTGTTTGTGGCTATTGTGAATGGTGTTATTTCCCTAACTTCTTTCTCAGCCTGCTTGTCCTTTGAGTACAGGAAGGCTACTGATTTGCTTGAGTTGATTTTATAACCGGCCACTTTGCTGAAGTTGTTTATCAGCTGTAGAAGTTCTCTGGTGGAGTTTTTTGGGTCACTTACATATACTATCATATCATCTGCAAATAATGATAGTTTCACTTCTTCCTTTCCAATTTGTATCTTTTTGACTTCCTTATGTTGTCTAATTGCTCTAGCTAGAACTTCAAGTACTATATTGAAAAGATGTGGAGAAAGAGGGCAGCCTTGTCTAGTCCCTGATTTTAGTGGGATTGCTTCAAGTTTCCATTTATTTTGATATTGGCTACTGGTTTGCTGTATATTGCTTATACTATGTTTAGGTATGGGCCTTGAATTCCTGTTCTTTCCAGGACTTTTAACATGAAAGAATGCTGAATTTTGTCAAATGCTTTTTCTGTATCTAATGAGATGACCATGTGTTTTTTTTTTCTTTTAGTTTGTTTATGTAGTGGATTACATTGATGGATTTCCATATCCAGTCTTTTCGGGGCCAGAGTCCTCTCCTTCTATCTTCTTGGGAATCTTTTGATTTGCTAATTGTGCCTTGAGTATTCAGAGCTTCTGGCCTTATTAATATCCACTTATCAGTGATTGCATTTCATGTATATTCTTTTGTGATTGGGTTAGCTCACTTAAGATGATATTTTCCAGATCCAACCAGTTGCCTACAAATTGCATTCTTTTCAAAAGATGTACCATTTCACATTACTAATAAGTGGACAAGGTATCTTAATTTCTCTATATTTTCACCCACACCCACTGACTCTCCATAGTAGCTATCTTGAGAGGTATAATGGGGATCTCATTCATTTATCATGTTATCTCTTAAAGAGTGGTGATGTCCGAACACTTCTCATGTTTACTTGCCGTCTTGTACCTTCCTTGGAAATTTTATAGTCTAGACTTTACCCATTTTTGAAATGCAGTTGTTTATGGTTGTTTTGAGGAGCTCCCTGTCTATCCAAGATATTAATCATTCCTTGTCAAATTTATGATTTTCAAATGTTCTATAAATTCCCATTGATTGCATTATCCCCTGGGGGAAAAATGTACTATTATGATGTTTGTGCTCCATGTTTTCTTGTACCTACAATGTTTCATCTTACATTCAAAGAATACCCATGGTATACAGTCACTGATAAGTGGATATTAGCCTAGAAGCTTAGAACACCAAAGACATAAATCACATATCAAGTGATGTCTCACAAGAAGAAAGGAGTGGACACTGGTGCTAGAATGGACCAAAACATCATTGTGGGAGAGTACAAGAACAGTAAGGTGGGAGGGGGTGGATGTGGGAGCAGGGGGAGGGAAAAGGGCATGTGGGACCTTTGGGGGTGGGGAACCAGAAAAAGGGAAATGAATTGTAAATATAGAATATATCCAATAAAAAAAACTGAAAAAAAGAAAAAAAATATGTTTTGGCAAATGAACAAGCCTAAAGAGTGATACTGAAAACTGTCTCATGGAAGAATTTCTTGATGGAAAAGATAATAAAACTACAAAGAGAAGCTACACACCCTTTGCCTAAAGATTGGTTCCATGGTTGCCCTGTAGTGTCTGTTGCTTGGAAGAAAGCAAACAAGTTGACTGAAACATTGCTTGTCTAACAGGAAGGCTCTACCTCCTGATTTTGTTAGTAAACATCCTCTGTGAATGTAAGTTTCTGTGTGTTTTATTAAATCTGCATTTTTATTTGCTTTATTTTTTATATTATTTAGAGAAATACCAATAGCCTAATCTCTAATAATACACTGATACACGAGCCATGTACTATGTCAAATTAACACAAAAAGCCCAACACTTCTTATTCCTCCCCATAGTTCATTTTAATTAAAAATGTATTCCTAAATACTCTCTTGATTAGGGACTAATGCTCTATTAATTTGAAACACATCTACTGAGAGCTGACTAGATTCAGAGAGAGGAACTGTCATCACATAAAACATAACTTACCACCCTGAAGAATTCATTATGCCGCTGTTCACAGTGCACGCAGGTTTTCCATTATGCATTAAAATGCACTGTGCAAGCATCATGACAGATTTGGGGGAAAGGCTGCAGCAAAGGAAACTCTGGAGGGAACCCGTGCAGGTATGTATGCTAATAGCACAAAAACATTTACAGATTGCCATACCAAGAGAAAAATAAGCGTGGTGGTTGAATACATGGTGCATAGAACTATTTCCTGGGACAGCATTGTGGATTTCATAGTGACTGGAAACTTACATCAATTTGTCAGTGGTACCCTTAAGACATTTACAGGATAGAGTTTTTATGTTCCGTATTTAAAACAAGAAGGGGATGCTCAGGAATTAATTTCTACCTATCAAGTTCTTAGAAAAAAATAACAGTACAATAATAAACCAAGAAATAAATTTCAAATTAACATTTGCAAGGTTGGAAAAAAACCTGCTTTACTAAAATTTCAGTCTGAAGATAAATTTTACGATAGAATATAAAATTCAGTTAGAACCTTCAATTACGTGTGAGCAGGAGGAAAGTTATTCATTCCAGTGTTAGCAGGATGCCCAGATCTGGGATTAGAGGGAAGAGGCAGGGCACGGAAAATATGGCATGTTAGTTAAAAGCAAGTGTTGAATATCAGAGGAGATAGATTAGATGGATTGGGAAAGGAGCAGCACGAGTTCCATGAAGGGAATGGTGATATTTAAAGTTTAACGTTAAACCGGATATCAATAATGATGATACTAACAACACAGCTCTGCTTTACTAAGGAATACCTGTGGGTAAAACAGGAGTGTCAACTCAAGTGAAAGCACCAGAAGGCTGTAACAAGCACCGGCCCAGGAAGCTTAGATGGAAAGTCTAAAGGTGCAAATAGTCCTCTAAACACTATATCCCCAGTCTCAATTGTCAAAAAAAGATACAAAGTTCAGTAGCAAAGTTTCAGTTTTGCACCATTCTAGAAAAAGTATCCAACTCTGCTCAGGACTACCCTGGGCTGGACTGAGAGACTAGAGCTTCTTTAAAGACCGCTACTGTTCAGCAGAAGGAAAGACATTGGCAAATTCCGATGAAGGGAATATGGTATTTTCTGAAAGGAAACCATAGGTAACTATGAATAGGTAACTATTTTATGCTTATATGCACTGTGCATTGTCCTTACCAGTATTTATGCTTCTTTTAGTTTGGTTTTATTTAGTTTATCTTCTAAGAAGTATGAATATAATCTATGATCATGATCAAATTTATTTATTTATTTTCTGGTTGAATTTTTTTATTTTATTACTGAACTTTGTATCTTTTTTGACAAGTGAGACTAGGGATATAGTGTTTGGAGGACTATTTGCATAATTTAGACTGTCTTTCTAACTTAGGTCAAATTAATTTAAACATCATTGTTTTAAAAAATTAGATTACATATTACTCTCATTATATACAAAACCAGAACTCACCAAGTTATAGTGCTTCCTCCAGCTTACCAATGGGAAATCTGAAGTGTCAGGAGAACACACAAGTTTAAAAAAAAAAAAAAGACAAATAAGTAAATCAAAAAACAACTGCATGCCTTTCAAACTCAGTACTAAACCACAATGTGAGATGATTACATAATTCGAAAAGAGAAAAGACAAAGAAAGGAAAGACAGAAGGAGATTATCAGAGAAAGAAGAGAAATATAGAAAAGAGTGAGAGCAAGAGAAAGATAAGGTGGAAGGAGAGGAAAATGAAGTCATAATTTTAAACCTTATATGTGTCATTAGGGTTTATTATTATTGATATATGCTTGCTAGTTATTATATTTGAGGAGTGATTTCATCACCAAGTTATAATATGTGTCATATTAAAATATTTACTGTACATCATACAATCTCGCCTCTGAAAAGCAAACTGACAACATTTGGACTATCCCAAAATCTATTAATGCTCTTAGTGTCTATGTTGTACAAGGACAACCATTTTATGGATTTGTTTGCTCGATGGGGAATAATGTGGCTCCAACCACAAGATCTTATTGAAACCCACTTGTATATACTATATAGTTGTGTACAATAATAATGAAGACTGTGTCCCTCTATTCCCCAATCCTCTCTCTCTCTTACAATAATAATGAAGACTGTGTCCCTCTATTCCACAATCCTCTCTCTCTCTCTCTCTCTCTCTCTCTCTCTCTCTCCCCCCCCCCCCCGCGCACTCCCCTCCGTGACACTGACTAGAAACTTTCTTGAAAAACTTTTGAGAAAGCAAACTTTTGTGCTGATTGCCGTGATTAGTTTGGTCGAGTAAGAATGCAATATTTTGGAATTTCATGCAGCATTATTATGAAAGCCACGGCAAATAAAGAGAAAGTCAAGCCTCGTTACGCTGATGCTCTCGTAGATGGACTCGGGCCTTGAGGCACTCCCCTCATTCCGAAGTCAGGAATACTTTCAAATCGAGAGTGTTAAAGTGCCCGTTCATCTGCAGCTCAACTTAGTATTTAATTCTTCTCAAGTAACAATTCTATAACAGGTTTTATATCTTCAACATTTTTGTTCGCATTATGAAAAGCTTAGGACAGATAGTAATTTTTACTTTCTATCTTTAAAAAGTATGAACTGCAACCCAGTTTCCTAAAAAGGTAATGTGGCATTGTTTTCGTATGTTTAATTTCTCTTGTCATGACACATTTCAAAAACTTACTTTATAAAACATTTTATTTAGTTAGTTTTGACACAACTCATTTTAAGAGTTTGGTTTTTTTTTATGAAGAATTGATTCTTAAATGGGTAGTTCATAGAAGAATCTAAACCTGGTAAATACTTTTCTAGCATAACATTCAAAAAGTGGAATAAAATACATCAGTAATTCACAAAATTTAATACAGACTATGAGAAAAATACACTGACAATGCAGGAAACAGCCAGGCTTCTTTCTGCTTTTTTTTTTCTCTGCATCTGCATTGATTTCAAATCTGTCTGAATAGTAGTTTCAGTCTTGATTTGGAATGATCTTATTTAAATTATATCTTTCCATGAGGAGATTTGTCCAAACACTTAGAACCACTTTCTGTTGAAATACACCTGGCTTTAAATTAATCAGTAACTGGATTTTTTTTAACAGAAGTAACTACATCATTTACATCTCCAGGTGTGAATACATTATTTTGTTATGACATATATCTCGACGACATTGATGATCATTCCACATGAATTCAAGCAAAGCCTGCCTGGGTTTACTAACCTTCCAAGAGAAAAATCTTACTAAAGACAGAGGAGTTATCCAAGACTAGAGGCAGGCTTCACTGATAGTAAGGGTGGGGAGCTGCCCTGACCTATATATAATCTGGGGGCTTGTGATTTAAAATTTAGAAAGCAGTAAATTTGTCTCAGTGATGCTTAGAACTCTTGCACTGGCCTTCAGAGAGGAAGAGCTACACTGCAGGAGATTTCCAGAAAATAAACTTATGGCATGTTTGTTTGTGTTTACATATACATTTGTTTACAAATAAATGTGCACATATGCACATAAAATAAGGTGTTGCAAGAGTAGATTTGGAGATAAGTGATTTTAAGACTAGTGTCAAAATTAGTTCACTTAAAAATTTTAAGCTTGTTAATCCAGATGAAAGAGTGACCGTTTATCTGTGAATCAGATCTAGAGTCTCAAAAGACCTTAGAGTGTATCTATTTATTCAAATTTTAACTCAGGTCCACAAAATAAATCTGAAGAATGAACATTTTTCTATCACTCCTTGCAATTGTTCGAATAAAACAGGTATAATGAACAGACAGTCATGTCACCTTTAAAAAATAAAATACTACATATGCCTAGGCCAAAATGTGACTAAGTTAGCCATACCGCTAAATCTTAGGTTGCTTTTGTTGGGTTTTATTCCCTTTTCTAAGTGTGAATGGGAAATGTTGGTGTACTTAAAAATAATTTGTATTCTTTACCTCTATTGATTGTTGGGAATTGCCAACAAATCCCTTCTAGGTCCAGCACAGCTGAACAGCCATGTACCACGAGGACTGGTCTCTTCTGAAACAGCTGCTTTATGAGGTCTCTCCTTGTGCACCAAGAGGAACTTGACTTTGCTATAGAGCTGCTTTACAGTGACTTTCTTATTTCTTCACTTTCTCAGTTTTTGCTTGGGAGCCTTATAACTACTAACCCATTCCCTCCCTGTAAATCCCTTTATTATGTCTAACTGTATATTATGGGCTCACTTAATTCTATTATTAGATTAGTTCATTGTGAAGGATCAACCATAATCCCTTGTTCACTTTGAAAACATTAAACCTATTCCATGATTCCAAAGAAAGATAAAAATGTGTTTTCTGATTTCTAATTTTGAACAGATAAACAATTCTTCTAACTGCCGTGTTGAAATTAAACAAAACAGCACAGAAAACTGTCTCCCCGTGTGCTGTGGTTTGTTCCACAGGACATGGGAAGCAATGCTATCCCCAGTCAATTAGAATTTAGTGCTTGGATATGCCACGGTGTGTTCTTTAACCTTGATGGATTAACTTGAGAGATGTCAAATGTGGCTGCCAAGTTTGGAGAGGAAAACAAGATAAGATTTATCCATACCAACAGATCTCTCAACATGTCTGGTTTTTATCACTTGTGTTGCCAAACAATTGTATATTCTAAGATGGTCTCAGGGAATAAAGGAATGAAAAGATACACTCTGGGTCTTTTTGCCAAGTCTCTTATAGATTGCATTATGGAGCTTTAAGATTTTGACAGGACATGAAAAATGGCAAGGATAACTACAATGTCAGAGCCCTGGACTGTGTAGCCCAGGTGGATTATCAAAGAACTATGGAATTCTAGCGGTTCAAAGTACTCAAAGACAACAACATATTTCAACATTTTTTCCAGCCTTCACCTTAGTTTCTCCAATCAACTGAAATGCATCTTGTGCAGGTGACATTGAAGATGAAACACGACTTAAATGACATGGCAACAGTAAACAGTTGCCCGGCATCACTTTTTATGAGTTACTACAGAAATATCAGTGCCTTTACATATTCTGCATATGTAAAAATGCCCAACCACTGCATCTGTACTCTGGCCCCACAGCATGCAATGCTTATAATAAAGCATTTTCTAAAATGAGTGCATTTTAGAAAAGAAAACCCTCCATCCCTTAATGCAATTTCAAATTTCATATTAGTGATAAATATCTGCCACATTCCAAGTTTTAGCTTGAGCTTAAAAGTATTAGATATTCCATAACTGTGTATCCTAGATCCCAGTATATCTTCTGCTCCTGAGCAATACAGTTTAATAGATGATTTAATTGTCCCTCTTCAGATTTCATTTCATTCAGTATATTTCAACTCTACTAATGCAACTCTATTTCTATTTTGTTGCTTGTTCCCATATGCTTCAGAAGCCTGCAGTTAGGAAGGATTGTCTGCTAAATAAACGTATTTGCATGCAATTCATAGGTGAGTTCTATGGGCTGTTTTAAGTACTGCTCAGGATCCCCATGGTTTTGACAGCAATGCCTCATGTGCGACGTTTCATCATTTTCATAAGCAGCCTACATCTAGTCTCACACCTTCTCCATGACACTTTGCTCATTTAAATGAGCTGCTGTAGGTATCGTCTCTTAAAATGGAGCGCAGCTCAACAAACCCCAACTCCTTCCCAACAAATCACTGGCCTTCTTCACGAAGACTGGCAGTTCACTCTGAATAACCTGTGGCAATTTAAATGCATCCCAGCTCCAAAACATATTTCATGGTAAAATAGATTACCTTGTGGCTGCTGTCTCCAAAAAAATAAATAAAATAAAAAAGTCCACAAGTACATCTTAAGGGATCATTTCAAACTTTTTTTTAAAAAGGAAGATATATTTTAACTTAAACTTCATGAATTTGTGACATATTATTATACATGTGATGGTTGAAACTTTTACTATTTTAGGAAACGCTATGAGATAATACATAAAACCAAAGAATTTAGAAATGTAATTAGAATATATGACATATTATGACTGCAACAAATTGTGAACGAAGACAAATGCAGCTTACACGGGCCACAAACCATAATTCCATGGTTTCTTTATTAAACAGAAGTTAGGCCTGAAACCCTTCAACACAACACAGATTCTTCTATTGCAATTCTAAACATTTCTATCCCGTGATTTTTAAAATGATAGTTCTTGCAAATACAAAATAACTATGTTTCCCATCCTGGAAAACATGAATAAGATAATGTAGTGTGAAGTCACTCTATAAAACTCTGTCTAGCTCTCTTAGCTAATATATTCTTATCTCTTTCAAAAACCCAAAGAGAAGATTGACAAATAAAGCCATATAAAATAAGAAAACATGGTTCTTTTAATAAATAGACATGCTTTGGTGTAGTAAATTCCCTTCCAGACTACATGTGTCAAGCTTGAATCTGAGTTGTAGTCAGAGTATTCTTTCTTGATCTATCGCTTGCTTTAGTTAGACTGTTTGTTTCCTGACACCTGAATGCTACTCCCCTGCATTTTACATTTTCATGGACCTTAAATATTCCTTTTTGTCCCATAGCTAAAAGTATCACTCTTTCTGTCTCTTAAATGTGTGGCTTTAACTACTTGATTAGATAATTTTCACAATAGTCTAGAAGATTTTATATCTTTCCTCACAAGGATCCCTGCTTACTTTGTACATGTAAAGAAAGATGGCTTCAATATCCAAATACATACCTTTCCAATAAGAGAATATGCAGCAAGGGACTAAACTAAATATTAAAATATTCATTTAATAGTGATATGTAAAATTTATTCATATAGTATCAGGTCCATTTAATATCCATAAATAATAATTCTGAGCATAATGGAACATTCCCACTCAGACTTCAGCTATCTCATTTCTGCAGTATTTTCTCTTTACTACTTATAAACAGAAATTTTTAGAAGAAAATTACTAACAAGATATGTAAAATATGCAGTATTATTTTTGGAGATAGCATTTATATTCTCTCTTTCTCTTTCATAAGATACTTTTTGGTAAAATCATGCTTGAAGTTGCTTCAATTTTATTTCCGTCACTCTAGGGAAACATCAGACAAAATTAAGTGCACATCCATTCTTGCTTTGTTGTTGCCGAGGTCTGAGGGGGTTCATGAGCTCTTCCGTTCTTTTCAATGAACAAAGCAGGGGGAGAATCTGTCCTAAAATAAAAAGACTTCCTTTGTCTCTGCACATCCCTGTTTATGCAAAAAACCCAAAACTTTTACCAATCTGGTCACATTTAAGATTTTCCCTCTTTAAGTTGAAAGCACATGATAAATGCTCATCATAAATCCTAAACTTACCTTTGGTTTGGGATGGGTCCAGCAAGTGTTCTTGATCACGACCGCTTCTTCTGACATATTTAACGAATGACTCCCCATAGATACAGCTGAAAGAGCATGATTTAATAATTCCATTCATGTCCCACTCACAGCCTGAGCTGCTCTTATTTTTTCACTTATTTCAAATATCGTCCCCGCCCTTTTTATAACAGACTTCCAGGTTCCTGTTTCATTTTATATAAAGAAGTCTTTTTATCGTGAATTATTTTCCATTAATTTTTATTTTCCAATGAATATTATTACCTCTTCAAATACTTTTGCCTTTTTACAATTGTCCATTCCTATGTTAGTGTGTAGTTTATAAACACATATCTATCTGTGTGTGTGTGTATGTGTGTGTGTGTGCATGTACACACACAAAGTAGAAGCCAGTGATCAATGGCAGATGCCTTCCTCAATCACTATGCCTTAGTTTTGAGAAACCATCTCTCACTGATGTGGGCACTCATGAATTGGTTAGACTGGCTAGCCAGCAAGCCACAGGAAGCCTACTTCCTGATTCTTGGAACCAGGCATGTTATAGGCATGTGCTACAATGCCCCATTGTTTTAAATGAGTGTTGGAAATCCAAGACCTCACACTTGTGTGACAGACATCACCACTAATCCATCATTCCAGCAATTTAAATTTAACTTTTAAGGGGTTGGGGGTATAACATCATACCTACTCAAGAAACAAGCTTATTAAATTCTTTTAAATCCTGAGTCCGTGTTAAGGACTAGACATGAAAAGAAAATGAAGGCTGATTCTTCCACACATAACTCCCAGTCTAAACAGATAGCAAAGGAAGTGCAAAGCTATACTTCTTGAAGAGAAGAATTGAAAGCATTGGAGGGGGAAAAGTTTTCATGATCTCACAGGTTTATGTAAAAACCCATGCTCTGTTACCCCTGATGTGTAATGACATCAATCAAACCCCTTATTATCTGACTCATTCCAGTTTCATCTTGCAAATAGTTTCTCAGTGAAGGAGAATATGGATATTTATCTATTCATAGTGTTGTATCTTTTATCTATAATTCCCCTAGACACCTTCCCTCAGAAGAGATTTGCACACAAAGGGAAAGAAGATAGCTTAAACGTTGCATTTCTCAGGAGCTGTACCCATCCCACAGTGAACATCACACAATGGGGTGGTATGTGCCTCTACTCTAAGCCTCAATGGGTAGACACATTTCTGAAAGGCTAACTCGGCTCACTTTCAAAAACCCTGGTTAGGACAGGACACGGTAGTGTAGAGAGATTTGGAAAAGTAGAGGTAAACTAAGTGCCAAGGAACTTTGCTTCTTTCTTTCTTTCTTTCTTTCTTTCTTTCTTTCTTTCTCTCTTTCTTTCTTCCTCTCTTCCTTCCTTCCTTCCTTCCTTCCTTCCTCCCTCCCTCCCTCCCTCCCTCCCTTTCTTTCTTTCTTTCTTTCTTTCTTTCTTTCTTCTTTCCTTCCTTCCTTCCTTCCTTCCTTCCTTTCTTTCCTTCCTTCTTTCTTTTTCTTTTCTTTCTTTCTCACTTTCTTTCTCTGTTTCATTTCTTTCTTTTATTGAAGATAGACTTTTTTTCATATGATATATTCTAAATACAGTTTTGCCTACTCTAACCCCTCCCAGTCCTTTTCTCTTTCCAATCACATCTGGATAAACACCCTTTCTGTCTCTCCAATAGAAAACAAATAAGCCTCTGAGGGATGATAGGAAAATACAATAAAATCTGGTAAAACAAAAAGCAAGCACATTGGAATCAGACAGAAGAAACAAACAAGAAAAGGAGCAAAGGAAAAGCCACATAAAACACTTGTAGACACAGAGACACACACATTCTCACACGAAGAAATTTCAGAAAATCTGAAGCCATAACTTGAAGGAGAATTATCTGTAAGGTATTAAATAAAGAGATAAAGATCCCGACATATTAAAACTCACATTGTGATTCAAATATTCCTTGAATTCATTTGGTGTTGGCTATCCATAGCTGGGCATGGAATCTTCTCTCAAGAGTATTTTCCCAGGAAGATTTCCTTGGAGAAAAACTATTTTATCGCTTGCAAGTGGTTGGAGTCACAGTTGCAAGTGGAGGTATAGTTGGAGCTAGCTTCTGAGTTAGGGATGGGGGCTTGTAGGCTCTTATCTCAAGTCTAGGACGCTATCTGGTACAGATCTGTACAGGTCCTATGCATGCTGCCTGAGTCTCGGTGAGTTCATATGTGTTGCTGTAGGTAGAAGAGCTTGTTCGCCTGGTCTCCTCCCTCTGCTCTGGCTCTTCCACTCTACCTTCTCTTCCGCATGGTTCCCAGAGCCCAGAGGGGACGGATTTGATTGACAGAGACATAAACTTCGTCAATGAGTGTTCCTAGGTCTCTCACTCTCTGTATAACTTCTGGCTGTGGGTCTGTGCATTTGTTCCCAACTTGGAGGAAGCTTCTCTGATGATGGCAGAGCAAGGCACTGATCTATGAGTGTAATAGGAGTCTAGGTTCTGCTAGCAGAACAGTGCTAATTGGCTCTTTGCTAAGATCTTGGCCTATATAATCTCAGATTCTTTTTTTTTAATTCGATATATTCTTTATTTACATTTCAGATGATTTCCCCTTTCCTGGCTCCCTGCTCCCCAAAAGTCCCATATGCCCTTTTCCCTCCCCCTGTTCCCCCATCCACCCCCTCCCACGTCCCTGTTCTGGTATTCCCCTACACTGATGCTTTGAGCCTTTCCAGAACCAGGGGCCACTCCTTCCTTCTTCTCAGACATCATTTGGTATGTGGATTGTGTCTTTGGTGTTATTCTAGGCTAATATCCACTTACCAGTGAGTGCATATCATGGGTAATCTTTTGAGACTGGGTATATATATATATATATATATATATATATATATATATATATATACTATATATATGGGAAAAGTTCCTGAATAGCTTATGCTCTAAGATCAAGAACTGACAAATGGGACCTCATAAAATTACAAAGTTGCTGTAAGGCAAAGGACACTGTCAAGTGAACAAAACGGCAACCAATAAATTGGGAAAGGATCTTCACCAACCCTAAATCCAACAGAGGGCTAATATCCAATATATACAAAGAACTCAAGAAGTTAGACTCCAGAGAGCCAAACAACCCTATTAAAAAATGGGGTATAGAGCTAAACAAAGAAATTTCACCTGAAGAAATTTAGATGGCTGAGAAGCATCTTAAAAGATGTTCAACATCATTAGTCATTAGGGAAATGCAAATCAAAACAACCCCGAGATTTCACCTCACACCAGTCAGAATGGCTAAGATTAAAAACTCAGGAGACAGCAGGTGTTGGCGAGGATGTGGAAAAATAGGAACACTCCTCCACTGCTGGTGGAATTGCAAGTTGGTACAACCACTCTGGAAATCAGTCTGGTGGTTTGTCAGAAAACTGGGCATGACACTTCTGGAGGACCCTGCTATACCACTTCTGGGCATATACCCAGAGGATTCCCCAGCATGTAATAAGGATACATGTTCCACTATGTTCATAGCAGCCCTATTTATAATAGCCAGAAGCTGGAAAGAACTCAGATGTCCCTCAATGAAGGAATGGATACAAAAAAATATGGTATATATACACAATGGAGTACTATTCAGTCATTAGAAACAATAAATTAATGAAATTCTTAGACAAATGGATGGAGCTGGAGAACATCATCCTAAGTGAGGTAACCCAGTCTCAAAAGAACATTCATGATATGCACTCACTGATAAGCAGATATTAGCCTAGAAGACTGGAATACCTAAGACACAATCCACATATCAAATGATGTGCAAGAAGAAGGAAGGAGTGGCCCCTGACTCTGGAAAGGCTTAATGCAGCAGTGTAGGAAATACCAGAACAGGGAAGAGGGAAGGGGTGAATGGGGGAGTAGGGGAAGGGAAGAGGGCTTATGGGACTTGCAGGGAGGGGGGAGCCTGGAAAGGGGAAAATCATATGAAATATAAATTAATATACTGAATAAAATTTAAAAAAATTAAATATTTTTAAACTATTGTTAATCATTATTTCATTGTTTTGTTTTCCTTTGGTTTTATTCAGCTACATCTTGTGGTGAATAAATAAAAAAGAAATTATTACACATAGACAACTTCATTCCATGAAGGCCTACGGCAACACTAATACATTATTTCCATTTTTCAAGTACTAACATTATTGTACAAACTGCCAAATGTCTGTACAGTCAAACTTTACCTAAGACTGGATCCTGGCCAACTTATAACCCATTTTGTGTAAATCAATTACGGGCAAAAATCTGAAGGTAAATCATTTATAACCTGATGAGTTCTTCCCAAGCTGGTAAATGTGCCGTGTCCACGATTGTCCTCGGCTTCCTTCAGTTGGCTTCCCTGGATCTCATGTCAAGAGATGGAGCTTTTTTATCTCACCCCTATTTCACAGGGTCAGGAAACGATATTAACCCCTTTCCAAATGAACAGCTCCGACTACAGAATCACATAGCGAGAGTGTGTCCTCGGGACATACAGGGAGAAGGGGAGAAGGCAGGAGTTAGGAGAAATAACCAAGTCAAAAACCCAGGAAAAGCATTTCTGAATCTGCATTAGATTTCTGAACATGACAGGCTGGGGTATGTGAAAGGGAGCAATAAACTTGACCTGAAAGTCACAGTTTTCCTATGAGAAACACGCAGAGGCAGAAACAAGAGCCGCTCAATGATCTGACTTGAATTGGGGCAAACAAAGGTGAGCTGTGCTTGCTCTTTCAAGCGCACAGGCTCCATAAAAGGCAAAGGATGCTCACACTTTGATCTCCCGCTTCTCTCCTTTACAGAGTCTCGACATGCCCTTAGTATTTCAAAGAAGGTTCTATGGAAGGTGTAACATTATGCATTGCAGGTGTTGCTTATTTGATGCCTGCCTAGCATGAATAAAGTCCTGTGCTCACCCTCCAACACCACAGGAAATGCACTTCTGAAAGTCTAGCATTCAGGACTTGGAAGCAGGAAGTCAAAAGTTCAAGGCCGTTCTCAGCTACAAAGCATATTTTTCTTTCCTGGATAGCCTGGAATACATGAGATACTATGACAGTCAATACCTAAAATTACTATAGCATTTAACCATCTAGTTCGTTAAATTACATCTAATTGTAAATCTTAAGATACCTATATGTATTTATCCACACATTTCTTTATAAATAATAAACTAAAAGTATAGATTACCTTTTCATATAGTCAACCTCTAAATATCTGTGACACATTACCAGAGGGAAATGATGTTGAATCGATATTTATCACTTCTATACTTAGAATACATTTTTAATGCTAAGTATTTAAAACATTAACTCAATAGTTTGTTGTTGATGTAATGGATGTAATGGTTGGATGATAGATGGATTGATTCTCTGTAATTTAGACTATACCTAAATTTAGACTATAGTTTCTAAATTATAGAAAGACGTGATATCACTAGAAAAATATTCCCTATAGTGTTTTCTTAATGTGTCTTTCATTTATCATGTGTATAAAAAAGTGATAATATATTATGTGATTCTCTTTGTTGGTTATCCTATTTACTGAAGGGGAGTCCTGACTCCTGCAAATTGCCCTGTGATCTCTACATTTGAACTATGGGATGTACATGAATATACACATAGATACTCAGACAAACACACACACACAAACATACTTAGATACTCAGAGATAAAGACACACATACAAACAAACATGCATGCACACCTACATGTGTAAAATAAATAAATGTTTAAAATAATGAAAAGATTCTCAGAGAAGAATGTGTGGACTAAAATAGCCTATGGCAGAAATCAGTAATTTTAACTCAGAAGTTAGTGCATTTTCCTAAGTGATGCTGGATGATTCCTAAAACAATATAAATTATTGTCAGGTTTTAAGCCAAGTAATTCACTTGGACATAAGCCATTCATTTCATCTAACACCATCAGGATCCCATGATTTAGTACTATGAATTTCTGTCACGTTTTCTTTTCTTTTTCATGCATTTGACATTTGTTGTGGATTTTCTTAAACTTCTCTTGGAAGAAATGTTTTTCAGTACCTTTTTCTCCTTATATTTTGCCTGTTAATGTAAGACTTTCATCCAAATGACCAAATTAAAAACAAACAAAACATGTTTTCTGAAAATGTATTAATCATGGTGAGAATTTTAATAAAAGCATCGAAGAAATTAATGTGCCTATCAACATACTAAATACGCATGTCACATGTACTTCCCTTAAGAAATGAGGATAAATGTAAAAGATGATCAAGTGTCAGTTTTTTAGCAAACTGTAGTGATATGACTGTTTCATAATTAATATAAAAATATTTTGAGTCAAGACCTATTTGCCTGCGTCTTGGAAGGCAGGGTTTTCTGTTTTATATACACATGAGAATCATGCTTTATCTTTGCTGGTTTCCCAGGCTCCCCTTCTTCTAGGTACCACTGGTACTTTTAAAACATTTTTTTTCCAATGAATGAGCGCTGCCACCACACTTGGCAAGCAACAACGGTGCTTCCAGAATGTGTCATAATCTGTCACAGATCTGCTTCATTATTTAGTTAAACTTGGAGGGGGAAAACAGATTCTTTTTCTCTATCCAAAGGCACTTTTTGTAGAATAAATTATATACAAATACACGACACAAAAGAAACGGAATAAGAAAAGAAAATTGACATTTTGATTTGTGGACTCTCCAGTAGGTCTATCATTCATCGAGAAAAATATCACTATTGTCACTCTGCTCGGGCACAGAGACTAATTGGCGCAGCTGTGGCTGAACAGGCTTTCTGCAGGGAATGCTGTCTTGCAAAGAACCACAAGGCACCAAAGGACTTGCAGGTGTTATGAATTGGGTCTAAAAGATGAGACGGAGTCTGATTACAGAGAGCTAAAGATGTATAGATGTGTCTTTCCAAACACTGAGCTACTAATATGCTTTCTTTGTGTGGGTGACAGTTCATTCATTGAGAAAATATTTCAGAATTTGTACTCCATACAAAGCCATGTGCTGAGCACCAGCCTTAGCTTACGAAGCCAGGAAAAGTCATTATTATGGGAAAGGCAGTCAGAGATCTGCATAGAAATGAGTACGGCTCCTTCCTCTGAAGAAGCATAAAGCATTATTTTAGCTTTCTTTCTGTGTTGGTGGCTCTCATCCATAGCATAGTGATGAACAAGGTTAATGATATACTCAACACTTCTCAGATTGAATAGGTGAAATTATTTGCCCAAAGTCATATCCAGGTCCCTTGCTTGCCAATTTTAAGAAATATTGACTTTACTAACATTTCATATGAAAGAGTCTGATAAGAATTAATGACCATAGAATATTCCTACCAAGAAAGACTCCGTGTTTCAAAATGCTTTCCCATAGTAGAAATCTGTTCATTCTTCTTCGGCATCTTCAGAAGCACACGAGAGAAAGAAGAATAAGGTTTCTTTTTTTTAGTTACAATGCAAGATAATTTTGGAAATTTCTCCAAAACAGAGGATTTCTTCGTCTCTGGCACTTCCATTCTCTATGATCGTGTTCAATGACATCTTTAATTTTCTGAGAAAACTGGGACTGTAGAGTCTGTAGGCATCTATTTATTTATTTCTGAAGCTAATAAATTCTTTAGACAAATCAAGCACTAACGACAAAAAAATCTGTCAGATCAAAGAATAACATAGGGATAAAGTGTTTCCTTATCTAACTCATCTCAACTTCAATAAATACAAGAGGAAATACCTGAGGGTGGAGAGGTGCCTCAAGGATTAAGAGGATTAAGCACTCTTCCAGAGAACTCACTAGGATCCAAGTGCTCGGTTCGGGTGACTTCCTGAGTCCTAGTTCCAAGGGTTTGATGTAGACGTTTGGTCTCTATGAGCAACCACACACTCCTGTGTATGCATGCATACACCCATATATATGAATTGTTTAAAAAGAAATATTGTGAAAACACAGCGAAACTCTAAAGTGTTATATCCTGTGATGAACATAGCATCTATCCTTAACATTACTCTAAATAATATTTTTGTGGTAGTTAATTTATTCTTGCAAGAAAGCTGACAGTGAAGGTGCAATTGTTATCCCTATCACATGGATGTGAGGACTAAGCCACAGAAAAATGATGAAAAGTTCCATGACAACTCAACCTGGGGGTATATCCCTCCTACCCAACACCAGAAATCTGTCCTAAATGCTTAACATCTTGATAAGTAGTGCTCAGATTTCTACGCTACTATATTTCTTTGTTAAAATAACAATTAACTGAACTAGAATAATTTTTCTTGATTAAACTAAAACAGAATGACTTGCCAATGGAATATTATACATCAGAGTAGATTTTTCAGGGAAGTTACTCATGCAAAAAAAAAGTTGAAATAAGTAAGGAAAGGAGATTATGTGAACTCTTGAGGATCAGACTTTAGGGAAGAGCATGCAGCTATTTTATGAGACCCAGTGCTAGATTTATGTGTAGATTGTTTTAGGACGAGCAGAAAGGTAATTAGATGTAAAATAATAAAGCAGAGACATGCATAATCACAGATTGAGGGGAAGCCAACAAAGATCATGCATTTCCTGGTGCCTGCAGTAGGCACCCTCTCCCTCCCTCCCTCTCTCCTTCTGTCCTTTCCACCCCTCTCCTTCTATCTGTCAGTGTTAAGCAAAAGTGGCACAAAATATGACAAGAATAAAGCAGGTACAAATAACCTCTCAGGATGACGAACGACACGTTCAGTCACAGTAAAAGGCAGTCATAGATTTGAGGCAAATCTCTGGATCTTTTGTATTGAAAAATATGGAGAGGTAGAGGCTAACTTGGAGTAGAGCAAGAGTGCCTTGTGCTCTGTGGAATGTGCAGCACCAAAGAGTAGGGAGTAGGCCATTTTTTTTATCAGAAGATTCAAAGAAATGTGTCCATGACGTCAGTGAACCCAAGTCCAAATACAGATTCATGCATTTTCTCTCTGTCTCTCTGTTTCTGTATATCTCTGTTGCTCTCTCTCTCTCTCTCTCTCTCTCTCTCTCTCTCTCTCTCTCTCTTCTCTCTCTCTCTCTCTCTCTCTCTCTCTCTCTCTCTCTCTCTCTCTCTCTCTCCCTTCCTCCTTCCCTCCTGAGTTTAAGACAGAAAAACTGACAAGTTTGTAAAAATAGACTTCTCTAAAATTCTCACTCCAAAATACTCTGCAATTCCTTTTGGCACTACTTTGTAGGAAATAAATTCTTAACCTATTACCATCAAGAACGCTTAGCTTCAGCATTGCCATAATACACAGGTGGTGACTCACACTATCAGTTCCTTTCTTCAGGGCCTCACAAGCACTGAAAGAAGCCCATCACCTCTACCTCCCTTATCTTCCTATACCTCTCTTGAATGTATCCTACAAAATGGATGAGAGTCTTCCATGGGAAACTGGAGAAGCAAGCTTTCAGAGAGAGGGGTATCACCAAGTAAGTAACAAGAGACCAGCTCCAAGGCAGAATTAAACTGCAGACTTGACCTAGCAGTGAAACAGCTGACACTGCCCATAGACACTGGCTCTGGGTGGTTCTTAGAAATCACAGATTTTTTCATCACTTACCACCTGTTATGCTTGTGGTGTTATAAGTCCAACCATTAGACAACAACCATAGGCAATGAGATACAGATATCCACAGCTGGGAACCAATCTGTTGTATACTACACAATGGAGTTAATCAAGGTATATAGATAGCATAGAGCATCTCATTGTACTATTGAGAAGGATGAGAAGCATGTGGGTCCTATCTAAGTATGAATTTCTGTGAATTTGCTGCTGTGAGGGACATTTGGGCATGTATCTTTGTATGTGAGTATGTTTTCAGTTATATCCCTGGAATAGGCATTGCATCATCGAAGGTTTCACAAGCACTGTGCTTAGTAAATACTGTTCTACATTTTGTCCAAAACTATTATGGTGTTTCACACTCTCAGGAACAGCTTAAGAGAAATGGAGTCATTCGCTCTTTTAGGATGATAACTGAGCTTTTCTGTGTCTTCCCATCATATCCAGAGTTGAATGTGCTTCTGAACATGTGCGATTCAAATTTACTTCTTCCTGATTATTAATGAAATCATGAACCATTTTAATTAAAAGTTGGATGATTTTATTGCAAACTGTCTTTTGAATATGAATTTTAAAATATTATTTATTTTTTATTTTTTGAAATTAAAATACAATTATACTATTTTCTTCTTCCCTTCCATGAACTCACATTGCTTTCTCTAAAACCTACAGACTCCTTTTTTGTTAATTGATTTTTACATGTACATATACGAATAAAATCTGCAAAGTCCTTATAATATTATTTGTATATGTATGGTTTCAGGGCTGACCAGTGAATCTAATGAATCAATATTGTGTTATAAGTCTTACTTTCCTTAATTTTTATTATCCATGTTGTTGATGTTTTTATAATTTCACAGTATTGTAAACATGGACTTAATTAACTTATTTTCTCCATATCAGACATTTTTTTCCCCTAGTCATGGATATCACGATAGCATAGATTTTTTTTTCACTATGAAAATGGTAACAGCACCATTCTCATCCATAGTTTTATCTACATTGCTGACTCCATACTACTTAAAATTTAAGACATTTTGCAAAACAAGATTAAAAGCCAGTATTAATATGCTGTTCATGAAGCACTTCACAGTTTCCATATTATATATCTAGGGTAAGCCTTGTTATTTTCCTCAGTTTGGGTATTAGCTCCACTTGCTTATTGCTGTGAACTTGAGCAGGAATAATGTACTATACTAGTAAGAGTTGGTATTTTGAGGATACATATTGGTAGACTGTTTATATGCTGCCCCATACTCTCCTCTGGATATAGTTTGGTGACTGATTGTACTCTGACCCATACTGTGAACCTGTAAGTGCTCGAGGACATGTGCTTCACTGGAATCTCTTGTTCACTGGGAAACTGGAAGAAAAGAAGAAATGCCTATTTCGCTGTGTAACTCTAGGAGTGGAAGTGTTTTTGAGTTTTCCTTTTGGGGAGATGTTTTTGCTGGTGAATCTTTCACTTCCAAATTGTCTTTGGAAAATTGCTTCCAACAGCCAGTGTAGACTTCACAGTCAGATGTAGACTTCACAGACTTGGTGCTGAGGCCAGGTTATTGTAGGTCATCCAAACAGGGAACCCCTTGGATCAGGTGTTCATTCACCCGCCAAGTCGCTTAGCGTTTGCTTGGTCACCCACCAGCCCCTGGGGATCTGGTTAAACATAAGCTTTCATGTCAGAGTAGGAATTAATTGATGCTTCATTGAAGCTTCTATCTTCTCTTTAAAATGATGAAAAATATGAAATTGAGAGGCTACAAAAGTCAATAATATTCTTTTGTAAAATAAGCTGTAGGATCATCCAAACCACCTCGGTGTAAAGTTAAAAGCTAAAACAAAGGAACAATTCTACGGATGGGGTTGGATTTTAGGCTGTCATTAGACGGAAGTGATATGTCCTTTATTGGAAAGGTGGTAACATTGCAAATTCTCATATCTACTCTCCAGTCTCTGATTCTTGGTCACTATACAAGTTCAAATGCCCTCATTAGAGAGTAGGTAGCATTGTATACAAATGAAAGAAAAAAAATACGGCCTTTTTTTCTACAGATAAAACAAAGAACCAGAAGAGACACAGTGTAATTAACTGCTGATTTGATTTTAAGGTGACTGTATGTGCCTGTACGTGTATCGATTAACTACTGCTGTGGCTACACAGCTTTTCTGTTGTTAAGATGGTGAGGAGATTTGGTTGCCTTAAGGAAGAAGAAGAAATTGAAGTCAAGATGTTTTAAGAAGTAGTTGTGGTCTCCTATGAGCCAAGTTATTAAAATAAGTGTAACGATTGTCACTGGAGGGAAATGATGAAGTTTTATAAAAATTATGTCATTGATTAAAAAAAAAACACATGTATCAGACTAAGATAATGAGGCCAGCAACAACCAGGGAGAAGGTATCTAAAATAATAAAAAATTGTCTAAGAATAATGAGATTTGAAAAGTCCCTTCTATGTTAGTCAGTTTGTGGAAAAATGTCTCAAGAGTACTATGAACCAAGAATGGGACTATTGTCATTGGCTACTTACATCCATTCTGTCTACTATAAAAAAAGAAGAAAATAATAATCCTGACTCTAAACCATCCATTTTCAGAATTTCAAGACCGGCTGTGTTCACATAACCTTTGGAAACCACTGGAAACTTTGTCTTTCCCTAAGGCATTCTACATCCAGGGTGACCTTTCAATACGAATGAAAACTGCAATGGAAAATGAATCCAAGGGCTAGGGACCAGGCTCCGTGGTTAAAGTGTTTACTACACTAGGCTGGGATTCTGTGTCTAGATGGCCAGAACCCACATATTAAAAATAAATAAATAAATAAACAAATAAACAAATAAATAAATAAATAAACTTGAAAGCCTGTACCTGTAAGTGGATCTGGACTGTCACTGGACAGTCTACCTGAATTGGTCAGCTCCTCGTTCAGTGAGTTATCCAGTATCAGAAAATAGACATTATAGAAGCAATTCTGGAAGAGACCTCCTTATCTCAGTCTCTGGCTTCCATATGTGACGACACATGAGCATGTGTACACACAGCTTATCCTCACACACCTTTATGCACATACAAGAAAGAAAGGAAGAAAAAAATGATAGGGAGAGAAGCATGAAGGGAAGGAATCTAAAAGGACATGACAGGCATAGCAATGCCTCTTCTTTCTACAAAAATAAAATGAAGCAAGTTCCGCGGGAATGATACGGCATGAAAACGAGAGCACAAATATTTGGAAATTTTTTTGATCATGTCCATCAGCTCCTACCCATTTCTTCTCCCAAACTGAGGTTAATGCAAAGAAACAGAAGTGGGTTGAGCTCTGTGGTATGGAATGATTAGTGTCATAAACCTCACATAGGAATGCAATACAGCAGAAGGCAGTGGGGAAGGAAAGGGGTGAGGAAGAAGAGGAGAGAGGAAAAGAGGAGGAAGCAACAGATGCAGGGGAGAAAGAGAATTTTCTTTATGGGTTGAAATTAAAAGTCCCTAAGATGAACGACGCAAAACAACCAAGATGAAGAACAACACACATGATGTGTTGCTAAATAAACAAAACCCCTGACTCAGAAAAGAGACTATCCTTTCCATTACATGTCACATGCCTAGCCCCTAAGTGATAGTGACATAAACAAATACCAGGATGAGTGAAGGGGACATGCAAGACACGGACACCATGCTGTCAGTTGATTTCATTGTGCTGCAAGTTTTAGTACTTGATAGCTATTTTCAATAAAGCTGTATGTGTACAGTTTGCTCCAGGGAGAACACAGCAGCTTGAGTTCCACAAAATCACATAGCTTTTGATTTTTTCCTTAATCAGCGTGCACCCTTACCTATGGATATTAGGTTATATGCTGCAATATCTATCAGATTCCAGTTGTTTCAGATACATTGTGAGATTTGAGTATTCTCGTGGTTGATGTTATTTGTTCAGTTTAAATTATCTATCTTAGAGCTACTCAAGAGGAACAGAAGTAACAAGAAATGAGAAGGTCTTCCCTTCAGAAAGAATGGAAGTGTTTGTGAATGAGAGAAACATCTTGATCTCAGAAGTCAGACACCCTATAGTTTGTGCATCAAAGATTTATCCCTGCAAGAACTCTGGCCATTCTTTGGAGCAAGCTTCTAGCCCAGTTCAAGAGAAAGAGAAAATCTCATTTTCCCTGGCTCTTAGGTGCTCTGTTTTGTAAGTCATACTCTTCTTATTTTTCATTTGCTTTTTCTGTTGATTTGTTTCTCTGCCTAGAGACTTACTGCCTAGGCTTAATTGACAGTTCTCCCGCTTGAGCTGAGACTTTAGACAAGTTGCTTAATTCAGTGTGTCTCCAGGTTTTAATTTCAAAGAGAACAAATCATATTTTCTACCTCCTGGGTTTGTGTGTGGATAAAAATAAATTAATGATTAAAAATACGTTCACAAAACAGGACAAAGGTAAATTACATTATGTATTAAATAAATGAATTTAATTTCTTGCTGATTGTTAGAAAGTATTCTGCATATCAGGTATCATTCCTTTATAAATTATAGATGACATGGATTTTCCATTCCCTTACCTATTTGTTACACAGTTCTCCCTAATTTTATTCATAGCAATACAATCATGTTTTATTTACTGTCATAACATGCACTAATAGATTGGTGGAAAGGAGCAGATCTCAACATTATGTTCCGAAAAGGCATAGTGATTTTAATGATTGACAAAATTTCCTCTTTAAGTTGGGGACTGAATTTATCAGGATGTGTCACCAAGACTCTGTTGTCATTTTGTTCTGATTTGCTACACAGTCCTAGTAAATATTTATAGAACTTACCCTTTTCTAATGTTAAGTTGCTCTATCCAGGAAAACTTAGCTAACTCTAGAAATATCATGATTTTCAAACTTAGCTTTTCTTCAGCTCACATGGAAGTGATTTGCCTTGTTAACTTATGTTTTCCTTAGTTGGATCTAAATGGATAAGGAAGAATGTTATGACATGGGTCAATGTTCTTGCAGGATTTCACTAAGTTACAGAACATTATACTTTTTCCTGTGTGTGTGACCACACAATATATACGCACACCACATGCATCAAATTGCAACCTCTTTGAGACACTTTTATAAGGTAAATGAGAATTCCTGCAATCCAAAATTCTCTTAGTACCCCACTTTCATGTACAATGATGTTTTACCCAAGACCTAAATATCACCTTATACGTGGTTTTCATGAGAAATACTCAGCCATTTTTTAAATGTGCAAGAGTCTCCCTGATATGCTGAGTTTTCCTTTCTGGGACTTCAGTTATCTTTTGATAACATATTAAATGAGAACTTTCAGGGCTAAAGAGTTCACAAGTTATACATTGCATAGCATGTTGATGAGCAAGGTGTACTCTTGCAACACCAAGACCATTCCAAACTAATCTGGAGTTTCAAATTAATTGTTCTGAAATCCAGAACAATTATGTTCAAATAACTTTTTTTAACAATGACTCTTAACAGTCAGGGGTAGCAATACTGGAAATTTGGAGTGGAAAGGCTTGATATAGTAAGGAAAAAAACCAGGTGTGCTGAGGTTGCCAAGGACAAATCATCTACCTGTGAAATTGTGAAAACAGAAAAAGAGATTCGGTTAATTTTGCTGTCACACCTCAAAATGCAAAAGCCACTGCCACAGTGGGTGACTAGCGCTTAGTAAAAATGAAAAGGGCATTACATTGGCATAACTATATATAAAACAATCACACTGTGTAAAAAAGGTGTGTATGAATATGTGTGTGAATGTGTGTGTACGTGTGCACACATGTGAGCGTGTGACTGTGCGTGCGTGTGTGTGTGTGTGTGTGTGTGTGTGTGTGTGTGTGTATGTAATTTGGAACTCTGTTTTAGATGTCAGATGGAAGTGAATAAATGCAAATCCATGATGATGAAGAAGGTTATATCATTAGATCCCACAACAACATCGTCTTTTGAACTAAAAGGTGCTGGTAAAACGTGGACCTACCTGTCTATGACTGCTGCTACTGTATGTCACCTGAAAGAGACAAAACACTTACAAATATGCCTTGCAAGGTGAAAAAGGGGTGTGATCACTACAAAGTTTTTATAAGAACTTACTACAGTTTGTCATATAGGGATGAGGAACAGGAGACACACTAATTTGGGGAAATACCCAAAGAGAGAACATCAAGATTTAAATTTGCATAGAACTTAGTGATGTTTCTTTTGTTAAAAACAAACAAACAATAAATAATCTTCCTCAACCTTACTTCTAAATTGTAGAACAATTAACGGTCAGGTAACCCACAGAGATTTTCTCATGTTTTGAGTAACTATCTATCTCAAAACATGAGAAAATCTCTGTGGGTTACCTGACCATTAATAATCACAGGTTTTGACCAGCTAAGAATGCCAGATTTTTATAAAGTGATGATTAAACCAAATAATTTCAAAGTTGGGGAGTGTAGACTTTCACTGGACACTGGACACGGCCAGGAGATGCTTTATTCTGACAAAGCCCTTTTCAAGCACTTACTATGCATGGTGTGACACTGAGAAGGGTAGAGAAGTGGGTCATGAATAAAACATGTTCTGGGCGTTAATGAGGCTTGTGAAGTAAAAGGAAGATACAGAAAACAGCAGCTATGATGAAATGTGCTGCTTACTAATTTCATAAGATTTTAGGGATTGTGTACAGTTAAACACTCAGTTTAGTTAGAGAAAGAGTGAGGAGTCAATATTGATTTTTTGAGATAAAAATTACTAGAACAGAATTTTAAGAGGTGGGTGGAAATTAGCAAGTTGAAAGAAATGGATTTAAATTTTATATTCTTCCTTTAGTCTTGAAGACTGCTTATCCTTTTTCAAAAAAAACAACAATAAGCTATGACAAAGCATGGAGGAGGTATATGGGGAGATGGAAACATAAACATAATGTGGGCATTTTGCTTACTTATAGTCAATCATTGTTATCTATTTAACTGTGTGGACATGCATTCCAACAGAACCCTGAGCTGACCCTCTATTTGCTAAGCACTGGTTTGCAGCAAAATATCAAATCATAATAACACAATCCAGAGACCTTAGTCAATATTTTTTACCTCTGTTCAAATGCTGAAAGTCTTTCAAGCACTGGGGAATACAAAAGGCCCTTTCATAAGTCTCCTTTTGACAAGAGCTTTTCTCTCACGTCAGTGCCCCATTCAAAAAATTGTATAATATTGATTACAGAGCTCATATATGATCTTTAGAATTGCTTTATTCTATTGAAAAGCCATCTTTTAGTTTGTATGGTTTTAGCACTGCAGGAGTCTGCATAGATGCAATTACCCATGCATTGTTACAGAATGAGCTCTGCAAGGGAGAAAATAACTACAGGAGACAACTGAACCAGATGGATATTTGAAAATAAAACACTTAAGATATATTGTACATTTTTTCTGGTTAACAACTGTTCACCAGGGGGGGAAATTTAAAAGAGAAAAAACATAAATAAATAAACCCTTACAATTCTTTTAGCCTAAGGTGTTTTTGTTGATACTGGTATTGTTTTTAATGCTCATTTGCATTTCTTTAGTTACTTTCAAAAGAAGGGGCCAACAAATATTTTCCTGTTGCCTTAGTGGTTAGAGAAAAATACTTTATCATTTCCTAGGGCAAGGCCAGATGACAGGGTAGAGTCAATTCCCAGGAGTCTCTGAGAAAATTACCAGTTACAGAAAAATAGTAAATACCACATTTGAGACACTATGACCTCCGAAATCTAAAATTAGAGCTTAAATTGGGCGTGACCTTCCAGGATATCTTACTATCTGGAACAAATGAGGAGGGAAAGTCAAACAGACTCCAGGTGGGGAGGAGCAGAGCAAGGCCTCATTCCCTGAGAGGCAAGGAGAAGGGAGCCAGCACAGGCCAAAACAACACGGGGCTGACCTCAAGATTGCAAGAGCATACCCCATCTTCCCTCCACCATTTACCATCTCATTGCTTATGGCCTCACTGGTCACAAGGACACTTTTGTTAATACTTCTTTGTACCACACTGAGTTTACTGATGCTCTTCCTAGGGCTGGGGTCCTAATGCTGTTGAAGTAGTTTCAATATTACTTGAAAGGGCACTTATGCAAATGTTTAAGTAAATGCCAGGGCTCTGGATCAGTTTACCACTCTTTTCTAGGATTTAGGTATCACACCTAATCTCACAGAGACAACATCTCTTCACTATAAGGTAAAAAACAGTTTTGCACCCAGCAAGCAGAGAAATTGCATATGAATTGTGTGCTTTATAGAAAGCTCATAAGAATAATAATGCTGATTTAATTTTGGTATTTGGTATCTGTATAGCAAATTGTCCATTTCCTCCAGATTCTCCAGTTGTGTTGAGTATAGGCTTTTGTAGTAGTATGTTATGATTTTTTTAATTTCCTCAGTTTCTGTTGTTATATCTCCCTTTTCATTTCTGATTTTGTTAATTTGAATACTGTTTCCATGCCCTTTGGTAAGTCTGGCTAAGGGTTTATCTATCTTGTTGATTTTCTCAAAGAACCAGCTCCTGGTTTTGTTGATTGTTTGTATGGTTCTCTTTTTTTCAACTTGATTGATTTCAGCCCTGAGTTTGATGATTTCCTGGTTTCTACTCCTCCTGGGTGAAATAGCTTCTCTTTGTTCCAGAGCTTTCAGGTGTGCCGTTAAGTTGCTAGTATATACTCTCTCCAGTTTCTTTTTGGAGGCACTCAGGGCTATGAGTTTTCCTCTTAGCACTGCTTTCATTGTGTCCCATAGATTTGGGTATGTTATGCCTTTATTTTCATTAAATTCTAGAGAGTCTTTGATTTCTTTATTTCTTCCTTGACTAAAGTATCATTGAGTAGAATATTGTTCAGCCTCCATGTGTATGAGGATTTGCTATTGTTTTTGTTGCTATTGAAGACCACTCTTACTCCATGGTGATCTGATAGGAGGCATAGGATTAGGTCGATCTTCTTGTATTTGTTGACGTCTGTCTTGTGACCAATTATATGGTCGATTTTGGAGAAGGTACCATGCGGTGCTGAGAAAAAGGTATATTCTTTAGCTTTAGGATGAAATGTTCTCTGTATATCTGTTAAATCCAATTGGTCTAAAGTTTCAATTAGTTTCACTGTGTCCCTGTTTAGTTTCTGCTTTCCTGATCGGTCCATTGAGGATAGTGGAGTGTTGAGGTCCCCTACAATTATTGTGTTAGGTGTAATGTGCATTTTGAGCTTTAGTAAGTTTCTTTTATGAATGAGGGGGCCCTTGCATTTGGAGGACATTGGCTCAGGGGGAAAGTTCCTGAACAGAACACCAATAGCTTATGCTCTAAGATCAAGCATAAACAAATGGGACCTCATAAAATTACAAAGATTCTGCAAGGCAAAAGACACTGTCAAAAGGACTAATTGGCAACCAACAAATTGGGAAAAGATCTTCACAAACCCTACATCTGACAGAGGGCTAATACCCAATGTATACAAAGAACTCAAGAAGTTAGACCCCAGAAAACCAAATAACCCTATCAAAAAAATGGGGTAAAGAGCTAAACAAAGACTTTTCACCTGAAGAAATTCGGATTGTATGGGTTACTATACTCAAATCACTTTTTTCGATTTTGATTCATTTATTTGCAAATTATATGACTTTACTTTTATTTGCAGATGAATAATATTTTTTGTATGTGTATAGAAACTAAATGGTCATTTTCCATTCATCTGTTGAACATTTAGATTGTTTCAATTCTCTAACTATTTGGAATAGTGTGGAAATGAACATGGCTGATTAGTTATCAAAGGAGTAGGAAGTCAAGTCTTTTGAGCATAAATCAAAGGCACACTAACATGGAAGGTGGAAATCTCTCAATAAAGAACTATAGGCAAATGATGGAAGTTGCAAGGAGAATTACTCTAACCCTGAGACAATCACCTTAACTGTTACCTAATACAAGTGGTCTGCCCTGAAATCACATACACAGAAAAGACAGAAACAGACCCAGAAGGTTGTATTTATATAACTGTGCTTATTATATATTCCAAAACAGTAGCTTTCAATTTGAGAGATATTCAGAGGAAAGTATGAAATGGGTTGGAGGGAAGGAACATGGGAGAAATTGAAGTCAGGAAAGGGAAGGAGCAATGATGTCATTATATTTTAATTAAAAGAATATCAAATAAAAATATCAAACACCAATTCTTTCCAGATGGGATGACTGATGACTGTAATGAAAACATTTGAGAAGTGGAGGCAGGGGATCACTGCAGTTGGAAATGCTTGAATAGCTCTGTATTGAGATAGTACCTCAAAAATTAAAAGAAGAAAAAAGAGGTCGTCTTAGGACAGTGGCTGATACACTGATGAACTATGTTCCTTGGGGATTAGTGGATAAACAAACAGGCTAATGAGGACCCTACACAAGTGGAGACAATATAAGAAGAATGAGGCTGTACTTTGCTCTAGGTATTTTATCCACAAATGTATCATTAACAGTTCAGAAAATATCATTTTTCCCTTTTGTATACAAAAATGCTTTCAAGTAGCTGTGATCACACTGGAGTTTAAAGATTAATAATGGCACAGTGTTGAAGCTGGTCACAACCTTGTTATTGAGGGGCATTTAAGCATTTCACCAAATTAGACATTGCTTTCAGAATTTAATATAAAGTAAATATGTGTTTATTTGGAACTCATTCACCCACTTTATCAGAAATGAGGAGGCACTAATGCACTGTGTAAGATTACCTCCTTACTCTCAACCAGAGTAACTCACACCATACAGGGTCACTGCAGTATTGTAGACCATTTGCCCCCTAAATCAATATTTTTTCTTGTGATCCTGTTTCAGTATACTCAAATTTACTTTTAGAATATACCTTTATACAAGTAGGTAGGTATTCCTTGGAGACCCTGACAACACAATTCCCGTAAACACTGATTGTAGAACATATCTCCAACTGTAATGTTTTAATATATTTTGAATATCTAAGAAATTAATTACTCTGAATTTTTTCAAAGTTATTTGATTGAAGGATCCTTTTCTAAGAACATGTAGAACAAAATTGACACCATAATGTTTAAAATTCTCTGTAGGAGATAAAAAAATTTCTTTTTAGGTACATGAAGAATGCATGAATACATGCATGATGTAATAAGACACAGTGGAAATCTATAATTAAAGTCCTTTTGACCTTTTACACATAGCTACTGATTTCAAGTTGATGAATATTCATTGAGACAACTGGTATGAATTTACATATGCATGAATAAGAGAGCTTCACTTTAAATTACTTGTTTTAATATAACTGATGTCAGACAGTATGCAGGTTTTGTTGCTTGGCTTCTCTGACGATTAATAAATGTGTTAACTATATAACCATATCCACACTTGTGGATCAACATTGCTCTTTTTATTGCTACATAGCACTATGTAGTTTATGTATATCGAATGTATGTAGGATATGAATTATTGAATATTTGGTTACATAGTCTTCTCTGAGCAAACTGCACCACAAACTTTTGACCCATGTGTGTTAAAATTTGTGCCCAGAAAAACGGAATGCTTCATAACTCAACTGTTACTATTATGGCAACTATTTCTCCAAAGTATGCATTTTAAATATTTATGTACAATAAAAAGTCATTCCTCCAAAACATTATCTAATGAAACCAATATTTTTAACCTGCACACCTTTTTATTAACTTTTGCCAAGAGAAGAGATGAAAAATTAACTACTATTCATTTAATATGTATACTGATGATATCACTGAATAGTTATTAATTTACTTTGAAGAAATCTCCAAGATTTAAGTTTGTCTGCTTGGATCTCTGTGAGGTCCATTTTTTTCTTTCATTTTTTCATTATTAATTTTTCCACTATTCATCATTACTCCTGTTTCCCTTTCACCTACTACCCCTAAAGCCCCAAATAAGTGTCTTTTAATATGTGTCACGCAATTCATGAGTAGCTACGAAAAGCCAAATACTGCTTTAAAATAGAAGTTTTCTTATATTTAAATGAAAATGTGTATCACCAAATTCGTTCCTACTCTTCCTGGTATTGAGTTTTAAGACCTACCATTGTTTCTCTATACATGTCTGGTAAACTGCTTCTGACTCCTAAGGAGTCTGCAAGGTGAATCAACTAACACATTTTATTATCCATTCGCCATCTTAGTAGCCTAAAGCACCGAGCATTCACAGATTGCAGTGATGAGCTATGTACAGGTATCATTGTGCTTTCCCCCATATCTTAGTCAAGGGCATGGAACTGCAGTGCCATGGAATATATGTATACTGAGATTTTTCATAAGGGTTGTCGAGTTCCTCTCCAGAGCAACATAAGTCATGATTCTCACTGACTCTCTATTTCTTTTATACCTGATAAAAGTCTGAATTTTGCCAGCTCCCCTTCCAGATTCCCTGAGCTCAGTCTGATGGTTGGCTCCAAGCTTTGGCATCTGCATTAGTCAGTTGCTGTCTGGATCTCCCAAGGAACTGCCACACTGGGTTCCTGTCAGCAAGTGCCTCTTGACCACATCAACAGTGTTGTGTTTGGTGTCTGCAGACATGATGGATGGCGTAGCTGGTAGAAGGGCCTGGAGATTGCAACCCCACTGGAAGAACTACATAGGCTAGCTTGACCACCCAGTTCTCTGAGAGTCTAGACCACCAACCAAGGAGTGTACCTGGAGGGATTCATGGCTCTAGATACATATGTAGCAGAAGATGACCTTACCTGACAGCAATGGGAGGGGAGACCCTTGGTCCCAGGGAAGTTTGATGCCCCAGCATAAGGGGATGTTAGAGCAGTGGGGAAGGAGAGAGTGGGTGACTGGGGAAGCACCTCATAAAGGCAAAGGGGATGGGGGACAGCTAATGTGGGATGGGGGTTTGTAGAGGGATAACAGGGAAGTGGGATATCATTTGTGATGTAAAAGAATGGAATGATTCATAAATAAAAGAATACAGTTATATTAAAACTGTTTTTTTTTTTAAAAAAACTGCATTTTGGCCATGTGGTAGGAAGAATAATGAGTTTACAATTTTAACCTGACTTTTCTTCATTTCCAGTCTATATGAAGACAGGAAAAACCAGCCCACATCATGTAGAAGTGATTCCCATAGTATGGATTTATGGAGCGAGCACCTCTACCATACCTACATCAGACTATTTCTGTCCTCCCTTTTCTCTTCCATAGACAGATTTTGTTTTTTCACCAATACAACAGCTTTAATTTAAATTCTAATATTGGCATGTTTCTCGCATATGACCCATTAAACAAATATTAAAACCAAATTTGCTTCTGGTTTCCATCTGAACCCAGAGCTGATCCACAGCTCTCAAATAGCATGCTGAGAGAGAGCTAGCCTCCCAGGAATGTGGACAAGCCTATGAGTGCAGGTAAGACCACAACTGCTGTTCAGACGACCAACAAGAACCCTCAGGTCACAGGATCCCAGGAGCAGCCTGGGATGGGAGGCTTCCAGTTTCCTTCTAGACTCAGAGCTGATCCTGTGACACAGGGCTACAACTCAAATAGTACCAAGAGAGATTGGCCTCCCAGTAGTGTCTACATATTGAGCTAGCACAGGGAAGATCACCACTTCTCTTCAAAGTTCTGGTCCAATAGAAACCCTCCCAAAGCCATCAGGACACAGGAACCAAGGAAAAGCTGGAGACAGGATCCTTTTTATTTCTGTCTGCACCCCAGAGCTGACCCTGTACCATAGCTCTCCATACCTAAATTCCTTTCTGAGACACCTGGTCTTCCAGAAGTACTGACACAGAGGCTTGCAGGAGGAACAAGCCACAGTCAGAGACAGCAAGACCAGCTAACACCAGAGATAACCAGATGGCAAGAGGCAAGGGCAAGAACATAAGCAAAAGAAACTAAGGCTACTTGGCATCATTAGAACACAGTTCTCACACGACAATGAGTCCTGGTTACCCCAACACACCGTAAAACAAGACTCTGATTTAAGACCTATCTCATGATATTGATAGAGAACTTTAAGTATGACATAAATATTTCCCTTAAAGAAAGACAAGAAAACAGATAAACAGGTAGAAGCACTTAACGAGTAAACACAAAAATCTCTTAAGGAAAACACAAACAGTTGAAGGAACTGGAAAAAACCTTCCAGGATATAAAAATGGAAATGGAAACAATAAAGAAATCACAAAAGGAGACAATCTTGAAGATAGAAAAATTGGAAAGGGATCATGAGCCGTCTATGTAAGCATCACCAACAGAATGCACAAGATAGAAGAGAGAATATCAGGTGCAGATGATAACATAGAAAACATTGACACAACAGTCAAAGAAAATGCAAAATGCAAACAGCCCCTATCCCCAAACAAACAGGAAATCCAGGACAAAATGAGAAGACCAAACCTAAAGGTAATAGGTATAGAAAAGAGTGAACATTTTCAACTTAAAGGATCAGTAAATTTCTTCAACAAAATTATAGAAGACAACTTCCCTAACATAAAGAAAGAGATGTCCATAAACATACAAGAAGCCTACAGAACTCCAAATAGATTAGACAAGAAAAGAAACTCCTCCCATTACATAATAATTAAAACACCAAATGCACTAAACAAAGAATATTAAAAAAAGGGTTTAAAAAGGCCAAGTAACATAAAAAGGCAGACCTATCAGAATTACACCAGACTTCTCACCAGAGTATGAAAGCTAGACAATGCTGGGCAGATATCATACAGACCCTAAAAGAACACAAATGCCAGCCCAGACTACTATACCAGGCAAAACTCTCAATTACCATAGATGGATAAACCAAGGTATTCCATGACAAAAACAAATTTACACAATATCTTTCCACAAATCCAGCCGTACAATGGATACTAAATAGAAAATGCCAACACAAGGAGAGAAAGAACACCCTAGAAAAAGCAAGAAAGTAATCTTCTTTCAACAAACCCAATAGAAGATTGCCACACAAATGTAAAAATAACATCAGAAATAACAGGAAGCAACAGTCACTGTTCCTTAATTTCTGTTACCATCGATGGACTCAATTCTCCAATAAAAAGACATATACTAACAGACTGGATATGGAAACAGGAACAAGCATTTTGCTGCATTCAGTAAACGCACCTCAGTGTCAAAGGCAGGCACTACTTCAGAGGAAAGGGCTGGAAAACAATTTTCCAAGCAAAGGTCCCAAGAAACAAGCTGGAGTAGCCATTCTAATGTCAAACAAAATTGACTTTCAACCTAAAGTTATCAAAAAAATAAGGAAGAACACTTCATACTCATCTGAGGAAAAATATACCAAGAAGAACTCTCAATTCTTAACATCTATGATCCAAATGCAAGGGCACCCACATCCATAAAAGAAACTTCACTAAAGCGCAAAGCATATATTATATCTCACACAATAATAGTGGGAGACTTCAACACCCCACTCTCATCAATGGGTGCACTGTGGAAAAACAAACTAAACAGAAAAACAGTGAAACTGGTAGAAATTATGAACCAACTGGATTTAACAGATATCTACAGAATATTTTATCCTAAAATAAAAGAATATACCTTCTGCTCAGCACCTCATGGTATCTTCTCGAAAAGTAACCATAAAATTTGTCACAGAACAGGCCTCAACTGATACAAGAAGATATAAATAATCTCATGAATCCTATCATATCAACATGGACTAAGGATGGTCTTCAATAACAACAAAAACAACAGAAAACCCACATCCAAGTGAAAGCTGAACAACACTCTAATCAATGATAACGTGGTCAAGGAAGAAATAAAGAAAGAAATTAATGACTTTTTAGAATTGAATGAAAATGAAGCCAAAATAGACCCAAACTTATCAGACACAATGAAATCAGTGCTGAAAGAAAAACACATAGCCCTGAGTAATTCCAAAAATAAACAGGAGAGAGCATACAATAATAATTTAACAGCACACCTGAAAGCTCTAGAACAAAAAGAAGCAAATACCTCCAAGAGGAGTAGATGGTAGGAAGTCATCAAACTCAGGGCTGAAATCAACCATGTAGAAACAAAAAAAGAACTATACAGAGTATCAACAAAACTAGGAGCTTGTTCTTTGAGAAAATCAACAAGATAGATAAACTCTTAGCTAGACTAAACAGAGGGTACAGAGACAATATCCAAATTAACAAAATCAGAAATTAAAAGAGAGATATAACAACAGAAACTAAGGAAATTCAGAAAATCATCAAATCCTACTACAAAAGCCTTTACTCAACAAAACTTGAAATTCTGAATGAAATAGACAATTTTCTAGACAGATACCAAAAACCAAAGTTAAATCAGGACCAGATAAATCATCTAAATAGTCTCATAACCCCTATATAAATAGAAGCAGTCATTAAAAATCCCCCAACCAAAGAAAACCCAGGACCAGATGGTGTTTAGTGAAGAAATCTATCAGACATTCAAAGAATACCTAATACCAACACTTTTTAAGCTATTCCATGAAATAGAAACAGAAGGAACACTGTCCACCTCATTCTATAAAGCTACAATTATGCTGATTCCAAAACCACATAAAGATTCAACAATGAAAGGGAACTTCAGACAAATTTTACTTTTGAATATTGATGCAAAAATACTCAATAAAATTCTTGCCAACTGAATCCAAGAACACATCAAAACTATCATTCACTATGATCAAGTAGAATTCATCCCAGAAATGCAGGGATGGTTCAATATATGGAAATCCATCAACATAATCCACTACATAAACAAACTCAAAGAAAAAAAACACATGGTCAATTCATTAGATGCTGAAAAGGCATTTGACAAAATTCAACATCTCTTCATGTGAAAAGTCCTGGAATGTCCAGGAATTCAAGGCCCATACTTACACATAGTAAAAGCAATACACATCACACAAGTAGCCAACATCAAGCTAAATGGCGAGAAACTTGGAGCAATCCCACTATAATCAAGTACTAGACAAGCTCCCCTCTCTCTTACTATCTATTCAATATAGAATTGGAAATTCCAGCTAGAGACAACAAAAATGAGATCAAAGGGATACAATTTGGAAAGGAAGAAGTCAAACTATCACAATTTGTGCAAATGATATGATAATATATTTAAGTGACCCCAAAAACTCCACCAGAGAACTCCTACAGCTGAGAGACAATGTCATCAAAGTGGCTGAATATAAAATTAACTCAAATTAATTAACTCCTTCCTATACTCAAAGGATAAATAGGCTGAGAAAGAAATTAGAATGAAACCCTTCACAATAGTCACAAACAATATAAAGTATCTTGGTGTGACTCTAACCAAACAAGTGAAAGATCTGCCCTATACAAAAATGGGGTACAGAGCTAAACAGAGACTTTTCACCTGAAGAAATTCAGATGGCTGAGAAACACCTTAAAAAATGTTCAACATCATTAGTCATTAGGGAAATGCAAATCAAAACAACCCTGAGATTTCACTTCACACCAGTCAGAATGGCTAAGATTAAAAACTCAGAAGACAGGATGTGGAGAAAAAGGAACACTCCTCTACTGCTGGTGGGAATGCAAGCTGGTACAACCACTCTGGAAATCAGTATGGCGGTTCCTCAGAAAACTGGGCGTGATACTTCCGGGGGACACAGCCATACCACTCCTGGGAATATACCCAGAAGATTCCCCAGCATGCAATAAGGATACATGCTCCACTATGTTCATAGCAGCCTTATATATAATAGCCAGAAGCTGGAAAGAACCCAGATGTCCCTCAACAGAGGAATGGATACAAAAAATGTGGTATATATACACAATGGAGTACTATTCAGCCATTAGAAACAATGAATTCATGAAATTCTTAGAGAAATGGATGGAGCTGGAGAACGTCATACTAAGTGAGGCGACCCAGTCTCAAAAGAATACCCATGGTATGCAGTCACTGATAAGTGGATATTAGCCTAGAAGCTTGGAACACCAAAGACATAAATCACATACCAAGTGATGTCTCACAAGAAGAAAGGAGTGGACACTGGTGCTAGAATGGACCAAAACATCATTGTGGGGGAGTACAAGAACAGTGAGGTTTGAGGGGGTGGATGAAGGAGCAGGGGGAGAGAAAAGGGCATGTGGGACCTTTGGGGATGGGGAACCAGAAAAAGGGAAGTGAATTGTAAATATAGAATATATCCAATTAAAAAAAAGAAAGAAATCAAGGAATATCTCAGAAGATGGAATTATCTTCCATGCTCATGGATTGGCAGGATTAGTATAGTAAAAATGGCCATCTTGGTGAAGGCAATATATTGGTTCAATGCAATACACATTAAATTTCCAAATCAATTCTTCATAAAGTTAGAAAGAACAATTTCCAAATTCATCTAGAATAAAAAAAACACCCAGGATATCAAAAACAATTAACAATCAAAGAACTTCTGGTGGAATCACCATCCCTGACCTCAAGATATACTATAGAGCAATAGTGATTAAAAACTGCATGATACTGGTACAGTGACAGGCAGGTAGATCTATGGAAAAGAATTGAAGACCCAGAAATGAACCCACACACCTATGGTCACTTGATCTTTGACAAAGGAGCTAAAATCATCCAGTGGAAAAAAGACAGCATTTTCATCAAATGGTGCTGGTTCATCTTATTGTCAACATGTACAAGAATGCAAATTGATCCATTCTTATCTCCCTGTACAATGCTCAAGTCCAAGTGGATCAAGGACCTACACATAAAACCAGATACACTTAATCTAATAGAAAAGAAAGTGGGGAAAATTCTCAAACACATGGGCACAGGGGGGAAAGTTCCTAAACAGAACACCAATGTCTTATGCTCTAAGGTCAAGAATTGACAAATGTGACCTCATAAAATTGCAAAGATTCTGGAAGGCAAAGGACACTGTCAACGGGACAAAACAGAAACCAATAGATTGGGAAAAGATCTCTACCAATCCTATGTTGGATAGAGGAATAACATCCAATATATACAAAGAACTCAAGAAGTTAGACTCCAGAAAACCAAATAACCCTATTAAAAAATGGGAACAAAGACAGAGAATTCTCAACTGAGGAAACTCAAATGGCTGAGAAACACATAAATAAATGTTTAACATCTGTAGTTATCAGGGAAATGCAAATCAAAACAACCCTGAGATTCCACCTCACACCAGTCAGAATAGCTAAGATCAAAAACTCAGGTGACAGAAGATGCTGGTGAGGATGTTGAGAAAGAGAGACACTCCTACATTGTTAGTGGCATTGCAAGCTAGTATAACCATTCTGGAAATCAGTCTGGTGGTTTCTCAGAAAATTGGCCATAGTACTACCTGAGGACCCAGCTCTGGGCATATACCCAGAAGATGCTCCAACATGTAATAAGGACACATGTTCCACTATGTTCATAGCAGCCTTATATATAATAGCCAGAAGCTGGAAAGAACCCAGATGTCCCTCAAAAGAGGAATGGATACAAAAAATGTGGTACATTTACACAATGAAAACTACTCAGCTATTAAAAACAATGACTTCATGAAATTCACAGGTAATCAATGGAACTTTAGAATATCATTGAGTGAGGTCACAAGGAGCAAATAAGGTATGTCTCATTGATAAGTGGTTATTAGCCCAATAGTTTGGAATACCCAAGATTCAATTCACAGACCATATGAAGCCTAAGAAGAAAGACCAAAATGTGGATGCTTCAGTGCTTTTTAGAAGGGTGAATAAAATACTCACAGGAGAAAATATGGAGATGGGGAACAAGTCAGTAAGTAGCATCCCTCCATGGCTTCTGCATCAGCTCCTGCCTCTATGTTTCTGTCCTACTTGGATTCCTATCCTGACTTCTTTCAATGATGGACTACAATGTGGAAGTGTGAGCTGAAATAAACCCTTTTCTCCCCAACTTAATAAAACAAATTCACTGAACAAATATTGAAAAAAGACATTCAGGGTGTTTTACTGGCTATTAAAATTTGGTAGAAAGTTTCTTTCAATATATGCCTAGTCCCACTCATAAATATTGATTTAACTGTACTAAATATTCAGCAATGTATAAACAAAATAACACATTGTAAACATTCTATATTTATATCAGAACTGCAAAGTTGATTTCACATAAAATATCACTATAAATCTCTGGATTGATAATAATACTAATTAATAATTATTATTTAAACTTAATAAAATTAACTAAGTTTGGATACAAATGTAAAGAATACTCTCAACAATGAACTATGCCCTGCGTTTTGCTCCCTCCTTTCTCTTTTTGCAACTTTAATTTGCTTTCTTTGTTTTTCATTATCTCTACATCTAAATAAGCCAGAACTTCCCTGAGTTTTAAACTGTAAAATTTCAGGGATTGGGATTTTTATTACGGTTTTTCCTGTTGTTGTTGTTGTTATTTTCTTGAGACTGAGTCTTGCTGTGTAGCCCTGGCTGCCCTGCATTTTCCTATGTATAACAGGATGACCTTGATCTGTTGTAAGCTTTCTACCTCTGCTCCTAGTGCTGGGATTACAGGTGTATGCCACCGTAAGTGGTCCAGGAACCCTTTTTAATGAAGGCCAATACATTGATAATGGTGTTGAGTTTTCCAGTGTTGCTGTTATTTTAAAAATCTAGGATGGTAAAGATATGTATTTACAATGCATAACACTCATAACTTACACAAATCTACCAAAAATATTTATATTTCATCTTCACGGTTTTATAAAAGATATTTCAAATATCTAATTCTAAACACACTAAATGAATACTTCCTTAGCTTTTCCTTCCTCAGTGGTTATTAAATTGTATTTTTATATTGAATTTTTATAAATATACATGTAGACTTTCTTTTCTTATTTTAAAATTGGTTTTATAAATATTTCCTACCGGCTTGAGTCATTACAAAAAGCTTCTCCTATATGCATTGCTTGGGACCGAACAAAGTTCTTACACTGAACTGCATCTATATCCCTGATATTTTTATCTATTCATTTGTTACCGTATTTTATGAAGTTTCTATATTTTATGCTCATTTTTCACATTGAATGGCTTGAATTTTTATTTTTCAGAATACAGAATCTTACCTTTGTAGGTTAATGATATTCTCCTATACCGGGTTAGGAAATGCTTAGGAGAGTGTAATTGTGAGCCCTGAGATTCCTTCATGTTTGCAGAGACTGTTAATGAAGAGGGATGGGGGCCACGCGAAGCAGTGAGCCAACTAGGGACCGGGACTTCTGAATCCATGAGACAAATTACATCTGTTTCCCTCGGTTTCATATAAGTTACCTCTCTCTTGCTGTGATAAAACAGTTGGACCCAGGATTTATTCTTGCTCACAGGTCAAGGGTCCATCATGACAAAGAAGTCAGGAAAGCAGTCTTTTAAGAAGCTGGTGACATATATTATCCAATATAAGTGCTACACATAGACCATATGTCCCAAAGTTCAGTGGCTTGGGCCCATGTAGAAGAAAAAGTAAAGAAGAGACCTATTAGGCAATTACATTGCAGTCATATCTCCCAGGCAGCACAGTGAGCAGCTCTAATTTGTAGGATTTTGATTGCACTAATATCCTGCCTTGCTTATGTGCCAAAAACCAGCTGACTACGGACTGAAAACTGTGAAACCCAGACCCAAAATAATATTAATCCTTACTATCATCATATGAAAGTATTCCACCACAGCAATGACATTTCCCTTTGTTAGATACATTGCTGGCCAAAATGTTACCCTTTCTGGTCCTAGATATTTTTTTCATCCCTTGCACATGGGCCTTCATAGAGCAATAGTGCATTCAAAAGAGTAGGTATATCAGGATTTGCTTTCTGTGGATCACGTTTAGCTCTCAATTTCTTTAGCAAACCTAAAATCTAAAGCTGTTTTATTTTCTGAAAAGTTTTATTATACTACCCTGAAGTCTATGAGCAATTTTAAATTAATTTTTAAATCACATGTGGATAAGTAGAGAGTCTTTGTTTTTGCCCATGAATGTCAAGTTAATTCAGCTCCATTGGTTGAAAAAATCTTTTGTTTCTCACAGGAATTGCTTTTACACCTTCATAAAAAAAATTGCAGGTATTTTATGGGTCTGTTCTGAAGTCTGTAAAATTTTCCACTTATCTCCCTGTCTATCACTCCACCACTACCTTTTTTCTTTGATTATTGTAGGCATGGAGCAAACCTTAATATCAGGTAGAATATTATTAGTTCCTTGTCAAGATTATTATCTTTCTTCTAGGGAATACCACTTAAATAATACAAAAGTTTCATATGAATAGGCATAGTGTCTTAGTTGTTAAGATTATGAAGAAATGTTCAGTCTTCTATTATTAAATATTGTGTTTTTGTACATGTTCATTATTTTTAAAAACAAATATATTTTTATTTATAAAATAAAACAAAACATTGGCATGTTTATTCAAATTCCTCTTCAACAAAGTGTATTGCATGGCCCAAAGGCTCCTCTTACTGTCTCCTTATGCTTATTTTGTGAAACTATTCATCCCTTTGACAAGGAGCACCCTTGACTCCTCCCTGTATTGATCCTCCTCCTCCTCTCTTCATATCAGTTGCTTTCCAATAAATACACTAGATGATGGCTAGGAAATAAAGAAAAAGCCAAAGAGAGCAATCAGATTCCCCCCACTTTCCAGTTATTCTGCTCTGTTAATGGGTGACAAACAGCATATCTAAAACATGCCCATGGTCTGTCTTCATGTTTTCAAAAGTGTGAAAGATGTACATTTGAATATATGTCTTTGTACATGTTCTTTATTAAACTGAACTAATTTTTCTATATTGTTAGGTCATTCAAGATTTTTATTGCAACTGTTGGATTTAATTACATATCATTTTTTGTTACAAATGATATTTCCATGTTACTAATTTCCAGATCATAAAAATGGTGGTTTATATTGATTACACTTTTAAAATAAAGCCCATCTCATATTCTGGAATACATACTGTTGAGCTGGTGTATATTTTGTACAGTGTTGTATTTGGTTTCCTAATACAATCTGAAGTGTCATGAGGCTGAGATCATGAAATTCTTTGTCCCATGGAAATAGAAAGCATGAAAAAAGAAAAAGAAGGGAAAAAAATGAACACCCAGTAACTCTTTTCCTGATGCAGAAATGTTACTAAACACTCAAAGAATATGAAACCAGCAGACAAGGGCAGGTGAAGACTCTTACATTCCACACTTTCTTCTCAGAATATATAACTGCAAGAGCTAGCTTCAGTAATTAATCTCAGTTGATGAATCACCTCCATGATGTTTGCCTGTGGGCATGTCTGAAGAGCACTTTTCTTGATTGCTAGTTGATATAGCAGAATGTAGCCCACTGTGGGACTTACCATCCCGTAGCAGGTGAAGTTGGGTGTGAAGAAAAGGTCAATGAGTAAGACAGAAGAAGCAATCCCACAAGCAGCATTATGCCACAGTCTCAGACTGAGTTCTTGCCTATGGGTTCTCACCTTAAAAAATAAAAAGACAATTAGATAGGAATTTATTAATTAATATACTCATGTATTTTAATGTCCTATCTTGTTTTTTCTCAATAATGATGATAGACTGTAATCCAACATAACTCCCCCTTCTCTCTCTCTCTCTCTCTCTCTCTCTCTCTCTCTCTCTCTCTCTCTCTCACACACACACACACACACACACACACACACACACACTGCATTTTGTCAGTGTTTTATCATAGCAACAGACAAATTAATATAATGACATATTGAGAAACAACCCATCAGCGTCATGAGCATTTTTTGTTTGTCAGTTGTTCAAGTTTATTTTGACTAAAGATGTTCTCTTCTGAAACCCTGATATTGATTTCTACTTTCATTCATGACTGCCAGAAACTGCAAAATGAACAAGAAGATGGAAGGGGATAAATGATGTAATTATATTTTAATTTAAAAATGTAATGTTGAATTTTGTTTAATGACAATTTTTCTCTTCTTCCTCTCCCTTAATACACATCTTTAAAGGCTATATTAAATATGTTTAATAAAATTATCAGCTCTGTCTTATACTGGAAAACCCTGACATTACTTATTCTGAAAGGCCATGGGTGCTGAGATGCTGTGGGTCTGTGCCTCTGTCCCCTGATAAGGACAATCTCTTTACAGGAGGTGCCCAATGCACCTTGATGAGAGAGAGAGAGAGATTTCCTCCTTATTGGATGGATGAATTAGCTCAGTTTGGCTTCTTTCTTTCACCAGAAAACAGAGTGTTTCCCTTCTATTGGCCTGGGCAAACATGAAGCAAAGAACCCGCTAGGTCACTTTGTTTGGGGAACTCAAAACCACTTACTCTCTTTAACCTATTTTTAGGAGATGTTATTCAGATGCTTGTCATACCACTTCCTAGTTTTATAGTTGGATGTAAAAAGAAGTAGGGAAATTCTCTCTTAACCGTCTTGTCTGGACCAGAAATGCTGACTTAAGTGAATCTTTAAAAATCTAATATGAGAGTCTAGAGAGATGGCTCAGTAGCTACCCAACACCAATGCAGCTGTCGGTCACAGATGTTTGTAGCTTCAGTTCTGGGGTATCTATTGCCTTCTTTCAGCCACTTGGCCACCAAGTATGCATATGGTAGACAGACATACATGCTGGCAACAAACAAACAAACAAAACAAAACAAACAAGAAGTCATACACATAAACCAAAAATAAATAAATCTTTAACAATCTAATGTCAGTTGCCACAGTTGTCTGCTGAAAACTCTTCAAAAAAAGAATGATCAAAATGCTCCCAGAAATGGGACCTTATGAAACTTAAAAGCTTCTATAAGCCCAAGGACACTGTCAGTAGGACATAATGACAACTTACAGATTGGGAAATGATCTTCGCTAACTCTATACTGATAGAGGGCTAATATCCAAAATTATATGAAGAACTCAAGAAGTTAGACTAAAAAAAACCCCAAATAACCCAATTTTTTAAGTGGATTCAAGAGCTAAACAGAGAATTCTCAACAGAGGAATCTCAAATGACTGAGAAGCACTTAAAGAAATGTTCAACATCTTCAATCATCTGTGAAATGCAAATCAAAACGACCCTGAGATTTTACCTTACACCAATCAGAATGGCTAAGATCCAAAACTGAAGCAACTGTACATGCTGGTAAGGATGTAGAGAAAGAGAAACACTCCTCCATTGCTGCTGGGAGTACAACCACTCTGGAAATCAATCTGGAGTTTTCCTCAGAAAAATGGAAATACCTCTATCTAAAGATCCAGCTATTCCAGTTCTCAGAGTATACACAAAAGATGCTCCACCATACCACAATGCCAAATCCTCCACTGTGTTTGTAATAGCTTTGTAATAGCCAAAAGCTGGAAACAACTCAGATGGCCTTCAACCAAAGAATGGATATAAAAAAAAAAATGTGGTTTACTTACACAACAGAATACTATTCAGCAAAATTTGCAAATGAATGGAACTAGAAAATATCATCCGGAGTGAAGTAACCCAGACCCAAAAGGACATACGTGGTATGTACTCACTGATAAATGGATATTAGCCAGAAAGTTCAGAATACTCATAATACAACTCACAGACCCTAGGAAGCTTAACAAGATGGAAAGGAAGGCCCAAGTGTGGATACCTGTAACTCACTTTGACCCTTCAAGCAAAATAATCATGGGAGGCAGAGGGAGTGAGGAAAATATGTGGGAAAGAAGACTGGGAGGGGAAAAGGAATGGCAGGATCAGGTACGGGAAAAGAGAGGAAGGATACCCAGAGAGCTAGGAGAATGAATCAAAATATGCAGCAGTGGAGGGTAGGGAGCAGGGGAGCCTCTAGAAAGTCCCAGAGACCTGGGAGGGAAGAGGCTAACAGGACTCCATGGGGATGACATTAGCCTAAATGCCCAAAAGTGGGAAGATGGAACTGGAAGAGACCACCTCCAGTAGATAGACATGGCCCCTAGTTGAGACAGGCAGACACCCACCCATCTTCAAAAATTTAACAACGAGTTGTCCCAGTCTAAAGAAAATGCAGGGACAAAAATGGAGCAGAGACTAAAAGAAGAGCTACCCAGGGACAAGCCCAAGTTAGGATCTATTCCATGAGTGCACACAAAATCCTGACACTATTACTGAGGCCATATTGTATGGGCAGACAGGAGTCTGGCAAGGCTGTCCCCCAAGAGGCTCTACCAGCAACTGACTTGAGACACATTCAGATACTTTCAGCCAAAGCATTGGGTTGAGGTTGGGAACCAATATGGAAGAACTAGAGGAAGAACAGAAAGAGCTGAAAAGAATTGCAACCCCATAGAAAGAACAACAGTATCAACTAACCTGGACCTTTCAGAGCTCCCAGAGACTAAGTCAAAAACCAAGGAGCATACATGGGCTGGTTTATCGCCTTGGGCACATGTGTAGTAGAGGACTGTCTTGTATGACCTCAACGGGAGAGGATGCATGTAATCCTGTGGAACCTTGATGCCCCAGGGAAGGCGGATGCTGTGGAGGTGAAGTGGAGGTGGGTGAGCAGGTGAGGGAGCAAGGTCTCAGAGGCTGAAGAGAAGAGGGTAGAGAACTCATGGAGGAGACCAGGAAGGGGGGTAACTTTTGGAATGTAAATAAATAAAATAACTTTAAAAATGTACACATTGGCCTTTTGGAATCTCTACTGCAAGTCACTTTCTTCTTAATTGATTTCCTCTCTTCTCTGTATACTTGATAAAATGAATTTACTTCGTGCTATCATTTAGTCCAATCCAAGTGTGCTGGCAGGTAAGAACATTTGTATGTGCTGATGTTTCTGCCTGAATTTCCTCTTTGCATCCGCCCATATGAGCCTTTCAAATCAGTTCTTGGTCTGTGTTAATTCCACCAAAGCGGGGAGACTGTTTTATCATGATTGTTTCCCATAATAATTACAACTATTCGAGTGCTTATATATCACTGAGTCACTATTTCTACTCATCTGAAGTTTTATTGGTCATAATTCTTTTTTGTTTGTGGTTTCATGTTCAGCTCTTCAACTAGTATACTATATTCATCTGGCCTGATGTATACAGTAAAACATTTATGATTTAATTCTGAGATTGGAATCTGTGTTTATTTCCCCCAAATTTCATACGTTTTAAACACCTCTGATATCTCTGTTCCTTTTCCTATGAAATCTTGATGCTATTTCACTAGCATAGTCTCACTAAAAACAAAATACATGCATATGGTGAATTTTTAAATATTTTGTTCAATCTTACATTACTTATATTTTTCTACTTTACTGAGTTTATTGTCCTCTTAACTGATGTATTTCCTATGAAATTAAACTCTACCAGGCGATTTATATGGTAAAATATCTGAGACCTTGCCTGATGGGGAATTTTACTCACCTTACCTTCACATTTAAATGAGGAATATAAATACTGAAGTGTGAAGGTTTTCTTCACCCTCACAATTTAAAAATATTACTCCATTATCTTGTTTCATGAAGTTTTAACATTGAGATATTCAATGGCTGTGATTCTGTTGTTAATATTCTATAATGCATGACTTTGTCAGAGGAATGCAGCCTATAAAGTTGTGGACATATTCTAATTCACTAAGTTCTTTGAGCCAAATTTGCTGTAGAAGATTTTAATTGTAGTGTACAAACAACAGCAACAAATCAACAAAAAATAGGCTGCTGCTTAACGAAGGGCTGACACATGTCAGTCATATCAATGTTTGAATTATAAACTGGCTTTTAGAAGGTCCTCGTGTAGCATGTTAAAATTAGAAAATATTTAATTGTAATCAAAATATCTAATTATTCTCTAATTATTACCAAAATAATTGTCAAAACTCATATCAAATTTTTTGTGCTTTCTATTTGCCATAGTATACCCATTTATATTCCAGAATGTGAGCTCGATTTAGGGACTTATGTTGCACTAATTTCTTACTCCAAAAAGCCCATATAAAACTCATACAACACAGATACTATATTTATATGCTATATGATGAGATTAGGCATATCTATCACTATACTAATTTATTCCACAGCCATTCGAGACCCCTTGCTATTTGCAGATTCTCTGGGCCATGTGGTTCTGCTCCATACTGGCTTTCTCTTCCTCCATCCTCTCTCCTCTCTAAGACCTTTTGACCCACCCTTCTCATCCACTGCCCAGTCACAGGCTCTCGCCTTTATTTGACCAGTTATAATGGGGAGAAGGTTGACATGAGATCACCTGAGTATGTGATCTACCCTTCCTCATGAGCAGCCTGTCTTGAGGAAGCAGAATTAGCATCAGAATACAAACATCACCATTGCAACCCGCAGTAGACTTACATTCCATTCTAATCAACAGTTTTCTGACCTAAACTTCTAACATCTGATGATAAAATTGGTTTGCCCACACACATTTTTCTGGTGTAAAATAATTTCCCTCTAATTTTATGTTCTTTGAGAATCCCGAGTCGGTGTCATCAGGTGGATAACTAGGTTACATTTCTCAGCATCAGATTCCATTTTGTAAAATGAAATTTTGTAAAAGAGAACAGTAATTATGGCCTTGCTATGATTGTATTAGATTTTACATTTTTGCTTGAGAGACACATTTTTTTCTTGAAATACATGCATATTTATGTTTTTCTTTCAAAAATCTTTTTCTGTATACTAGCTCACACATGGGATATTTAATATTCTAAGTCTTTTGCTTTTATGCTTTTCATCCAATTATAATGTTTTTTTTCAACATTGAAGATGAGGTTTGTACTTACTTATAATTTGAAGTCTATTAGGGACCAAGAAGTACCTTCAGGCTTTATTTTCTAGACATAGGAAAGTCAATTCTTTGTCAATTATCATCAATAACATTATAAGAACCCCTCTTCCTTTTTCAGACCAAACTTTGTTCCCAGCCTAGACTTAAATCTGACGTTTGTGCCTCTTGTGGAGATATATGGACTTTTTGAAAGGGGATAAGGAACAAAATCCTTTATCATGGCTCTTCCAAAATTAGCTTCTCAGGTTATCCCCTTGTTTCCTCTACCAGAAAGCACATAAAATTTCACTCCCACATTCAGAAACTCAAATTTGTCTCTTCCTGTTTGAATTCACTCACATCTATCTTTTCTCTTTCTGGTTTCCTTTCTGTCGTTGGGATAAAACACTGCCCAAAAGCAACTTGGGGAGGTAAGGCTTTCCCTGGCTTAGACTTCTATGTCATAATCCATCACTAAGGGAAATAGGGGCAGGAAGTGAAGGTAGGAATCTGGAGTTCAGCGAAATTGAGAGAACACTGCTTGCAGGCTTCCTGTCTGCTCTCTCCCTGGCTCACGTACAGCTAGCATTCTTCTGTATCCCAGGACCACCTGCTTGAGGGATGGTGCTGACTGCAAAGAGCTGGGTCCTTCTGCATCAGTGATGAATCGTGATAAACCCTTTTAGACATGTCCACAGACCAACCTGAGCTAGGCAATTTCTCAGTTGAGGCTTTTCCTCAATAATGACTCTAGGCTGTGTAGTATTGCCCAATTAAGTCTAACGAAGACACTAGGATTTTAATTAAAAAAAAAGTTGTAGCCATTGATCTCTTTTTATGTCCTTACTATCATTAAGCACCTACAATATTTTTATTCAAAACAAAACAATGTTTTCAGAAGATGAAAGGAATGACTGCTAACAGTAGATGCTTATTTGTATAAAATAGATCATTTATCTCTGGTCGTTTATTGGCCTCCACATAGAAAGTTCAGAGGTCAGAAGAAAGTTGTCAGAAAGGTTGGGAGTGCACATGAGTTTGTGTATCCTGTGGGAGCCTGTGCTCTGGTCATACTCTTCTGCTGTGCAGACTAGAAGGCCTAATTAATTACACTGTGAGACTTCAGATCTGTCACTGTAACCAATGTTGAACATTCTCCTATGCTTTCTGAGACTATATGTCTCCACCGAAGGATAAACAGTTTTTTGTTTACATTGAGAGTCATCAAATGTAAGATCTAGAAGGAAATTTAATTATGCAGTCTAATCTTTAATTTTCTAGTTAGGAAAATAGGTTTCAGCTCTGATGTGTGATTTATTTATGGTCAAATGGATAAGACAATGCCAACATTTCATATCCTTCAAGTGGTTTATTTTCTGTTTTGCCAACTATGTTCTTAGTGGCTTAAACTTTTATATATATATATAAATAAGGGAATTCAAGATTTTTAATAGGGTGAGGATGTAAGCCGTACATTAATGAAGGATTCTGGTTACCTCCCACACTGGAATGAGTCCCTGCACAGGGCTCCTTTACTCACTTTTCTCGTTTTCCTTGTTTACCACATAAATGCCAACTTCCTGTTACATACTAAGCCCAAGCTTCCTGATGGGAGTTCAACAATAAATAGTAGAAAAAAGAGGCTAAAGTCACTGCCCTCTCTCTGTCAACTCATACATCTATCTTCACCTAGATTCCATAAATTAACATTAAACAAGGATGTCCTACAGTTTTGCCTTCTCATAATGTAAACAACACCGTTCTCTTTTTTCCCTGGAAGGAACCTGTCTTCCTTTGGTCTTCTCTTCACCCGGCGCAGGAAATGAAGATTTCTCCCCTGCTTTTATCCAGTCAGAGCCCTGTTTCCAATGAGCAAATTTCTTTAAAGTTGTTTTAAATGGCATTTTCTCCACTGTTTATGCTTTTAACTGAAGAAGATGGAAGTATGCACAAATTGATTTGATAGCTAATAGAATTTTTAGGAACCACCGTGACAACAGTTTAACATTTAGATAATTCAAAACATATAGAAAAGGAGACTGCCTAAATTAGTAGGTAGAGCTGCAAGGGATGAGGAAGGAGATAAGGATGGGACATAGAAAAATCAAGTGAGAGTATTAATAAACATGACGGATAACACTGAGGCACCAGTCATTTTCCTCTGAAGCACAGCATGTTTTTTATTCACAAAAATTCTGAAGTCACTTTTCACTAACATTCTTAAAATAGTTCAAAGAAATTGATCATTTAAATGTTTTATAATTAACATATAAAATGTTTCCTGAGAATTCTTTCTTCATTTATTTTGCTCAAGTGAGGTCTGAGAAATGAGAAGCATGGAAATTATTCCTGATGAAACCTTGGAATAGAACAAAACTCCTAGGTGCAAACGGATGATTGTGCTTAGAGCTCCCGTTCTGCTGTCCTTAGAGAACAGAATATTATTATACCATTATCTGAAAAGGGTTTAATTATATTCCCATTATATCCATCTGCTTTAAAACCCTTATCATCCTAGAACATGCTGAGAAATTTACTTTCCCCAAACATTCAACCTACAGAATCCCTTGTGTAAATCCGCAAGTTTCAATGGTGTATAGAACCCAAAGTGCCTCTGGAGATTTTCCTTTGATTTCTCCTCTGCCCCACCTACAATGGGTAGAGAGAAAGGCCATTAACTCTCAGTTATCTAGAAACCTATTTTACACTGTATGACTTATTCATTTATTTATTCGTTTTGCTGAGGGGGCCTTTTAATTTTGCATGTCCTCTCTCTGCATCTGAGCTTATTACCTGTCAGTTGTCTTGACATTAACACAATCAAACATTATTTCGAATGCTAAACTAGCCACCTTCTGAATCATGATAAGAAATTCAGAGCAGAAAATATTCCCAATTAAGACCACACTGACTATAGATTATAAGTCTTAACAGAAGGTATGTGGTTGAAATCAATAGCATATAGCTAACTAAAGGAGTTATAGGATGACATCATAGGATGATGGAGATGAGCACCATTTGTAGAACATAACTGACCTTCCCAACCTGCTCTTGCTAGATTACAAAAAAACTAAACAATACAAGATGCTTATCGTTAGGCATATGCATATAGAAGTCTACACCAATACATTTATTTTTTTAAAAAAAAAGGGGGGGTTGAATTTTAAATTTTTAGTTAATAAAAATGTGTGTGCATGTGTGTAAGAGAATGTGTGAATGTGTGAAAGTTGTGTGTGTATGAGATTGAATATGAGTGTGAAAGGTGTGTGTGTGTGTGTGTATGTGTGTGTGTGTGTGTGGTGTAAAGTGTGTGAGAAACACACTTGTGTGGAATCAGAGGTCAACTTTCTATAGTCAGTTCTTGTCTTCACCTTATTCTAGCAGGGACTCTGCTATTGTCTCTGCCTCATACTCCAGGCTGGCTGCCTAGAAAGCTTTGTCTCTGTCTACTCCACATGCTGAGATCACAGATGCATTCCACAGCATTCAGATAAACTGCAATAATTTAACTGTCCAACAAGGTCATTTCTCCTCTTATGTTTCCACCTACTTTTCAATACATAGTATATATTGTTTAGCATTAAAGAAGGCTTTGAAGTTTCAATGGATAAAGAAAAGTGTACTGATAGGTCATATTAAATGTCTTTTTTCTACGGTAGTTTTTATTTCTCCCAGACGGTGAGTTTGAAAGACTTCTGTAGACTTCCTTAGATTCAGATGGTTTCTTACTGCAGTGGGCTGGTAGGAGGTTCCTTGAGCTGTCAGAATGAAACATGAGATGACAGGCTTCAGCTTCCCAAACACATGACATAGAAGTTGCTTGCTGTTGTTCCTCCTCAACTGATGTCAGCTTCTCTAGGGATACTCACTCTAAAGAGCCTTCTCATTCTTTGTTCCTGTAGCTTGTTCTCCACTTCAGCCATCCTGCTACGGCTCAGAAGTAGGAAGAGATTTCTGAAGTATAGCTTCCTGAGTGTGGCTTCGTCTTCTGTGGATTTTCTACATCCTTCCCGCAGCCCTGTAAATAATTGTTTCGCAAACATCTTTTAAGAATGGGATGTTGCCAGGAGTTGGTGGCACATAACTTTCATCTCAGCAGTTTGGATCCAACCCTGGTGTATAAAGCAAGCTCCAGAACAACCAGAATTACATGGAGAAACCCTGTCTTGAAAGGCAAAAAAAAAAAAGGATATTATATCAAACTTACCATTTATGTTCTGCCAGAAACCTTTCTTGATTTACCTTGTTTTCCTTGATTATAAATTTGCTCTCTACTCCTAGCTCCAATTCTTTCCAATAAATTTCTGTTATTACTGAATGTTTCATTTTTGTTTTAAGATATGCTTTGATGACTCTTTTTCCATCTATTTCCCATTTTGGTAACAAAATTGTTATGCATCAGAAAAAAGATAAATTGAGCTGCAAGTAATATCATTTGGAATGTTTTTTTTTTTAAGTACATGAATTAAATGGCCACCAAATGAACAATTCACAGTTGAAAAGCAATTCCAATAGCCAGGAGCCAAGTTCTCAGGCTTCCTTTTGGTCATATCTGTAGTATATTAATTTTCTTTTAATTATATGGAAAAGCATACAACATGAAATTAAAATGAAATATAATATCTCTTTAGGAAATGACAAAGCTGGTTCCTGAAATAGCATTGTGAATATTATGTGCCTCTCCAAGAAAGTGAAACCATGGTTCATATTGTGTCTTTTGAATGAGCGAATTCCTGGTGGGTTTACACAAAACAAAACATGTAAAATTAATTGGGGCATAGATGGATAACTCTGTGAAACTATTTGCAATGCATCCAGAAGGAAAAAAACTCTGATTCTTTACCATTACCAGTGTCTCTTACATTTTTTTAACCTTAAAAAATCTTGGCCTCAGTGGGAGAGGATGTGCCTAATCCTGAAGAGACTTGATGCCTCAGGGTGAGGAGATGTGGGGAGAGGGGGCCAACACTCTTTCAGGTGTGAAAGGAAGGGAGAGAAGGGAGAAGAAATCTTTGTGGGGGAACCATGAGAGGGGGCAACAGTTGGGATGTAAAAAAAATGAAGTAATGACTCTAAAAAAATAAGGTGGTTTAAAAGAATAATTTTAGAATGACAGGCCTTTCTTAAAGTACTTTGAAATCAAAACAAATGAAAATTTTCCTAGTTAAGGAAATACTAGTAATTGAATTAATAACAAATTAATTAAATGTGAATGATCCCTGTGTAATTTTTGGTATCCAAGCTTTGGGCCTTGCCCAGCACTGTCAGAATAGTTAGTTAGCTAGCTGCACATCTATACCTTATCTTTTGGTTGTTCTTTGAAAGGCTCAGGTCTCTGTGTTTTAATCATATTCACCCCTCCTACAACTTTTTTACAAATCCATCCTCCCTTTCCTACATCCCTGGCTTGATATCCTCTCAATGTTTTCACTCTTTAAGGACAATTGGTTTTATCCAAATAGCTGTGTATGTGTGTTTTTCCCCTGGAGTATGGTCAACTAATCAGCAGTTTCACTCTCAGAGAAAACTGTCTCTGCTTTCCTAGCAGCTAGCAATTGACATTCACTTACACATTATCTAGCCACATTCCTTAAGCAGAGATAAGTGAGGAATGAAAAGAAGATTACAAACAAGACACATGTCCAAATATCTGAAAGGAACACATCATTCTTAGCAATTAACCATTCAACAGCAATTGCATATGAAATTAAAATATAATAATGGTATAATGGCTATCCAATGATAATTATAGCCAGTATTTATTAAGCACTTCATATAACCCACTATCTAAGGCTCTCATTAATAATTTCAAATGAAAACAAAATATAAGTGATTATTTTTGTAGAGCATGACTAATTTCTTTTCTTTTTTTTTTTTTTTTTGGTTTTAGTTTTTCGAGACAGGGTTTCTGTGTGTAGTCCTGGCTGTCCTGGAACTTGTTCTGTAGACCAGACTGGCATCGAACTCAGAAATCCACCTGCCTCTGCCTCCCAAGTACTGGGATTACAGGCGTGCACCACCATGCTCGGTGCGAGCATGACTAATTTCTATGTATGACAAAACAAAGCTTAAGAAGAATATAGTAAAAAGCAGAGAGCGGTTGTTGCCTATGCACAGTGCCTTGGAAGAGCAAACAGAGAAAGAACCCCCACGGCTTAGATCCACAGAGCACTCAAAGGCTATAGCTGTAGAGCTCTCATGAACAGAAAAGTTTCCAGTTCTTCTCTGTGTTCCGGCTGGTCTGGGGAAGGCTGGCCATGTACAGTCACCCACTAGGTTTCAAGGGAGCAAGAATCGATAAGCAGAGAAAAACATTGTTCCCTATGAGTTGGGAAAGTCATACTAGAATGGGGTTTCTTATCAGAACTAGGAAAAAGAGTTCCTTTTTTTGATATTGTCCATTTAAACCACTTTAGTGCCTTCTCCTACAAAGTTTCAGACTACATGACTAGAAAGGTATATTAAGAAAATTTCCTTTTATTTTTCTCTTTTTTTGTTCCTCAAAATACTTCCTGCCTGGAAGATTTTTTTTGCTTTTATTTTTTATTAGATATATTATTTATTTACATTTCAAATGATTTCCACTTTCCTAGTCCCCCCCCCCCCCGAATGACCCATAAGCCCTCTCCTCTCGCCTTTCCAGGACCAGGGGCCTCTCCTTCCTTCTTCTTGGGCATCATTTGATATGTGAATTCTGTCTTAGGTATTCCAAGCTTCTGGGCTAATATCCATTTATCAGTGAATGCATACCATGTGTGTTCTTTTGTGATTGGGTTACCTCACTTAGGATGATATTTTCCAGTTCCACCCATTTGCCTAAGAATTTCATGAATACATTGTTTTTAATTGCTGAGTAGCATTTCATAGTGTAAATATACCACATTTTCTATATCTATTCCTCCATTGAGGGACATCTGGGTTCTTTCCAGCTCCTGTTTATTATAAATAGGGCTGCTATGAACATAGTGGAGTATGTGTCCTTATTACATGCTGGAGAATCCTCTGGGTATATGCCCAGGAGTGGTATAGCAGGGTCCTCCAGAAGTGTCATGCCCAGTTTTGAGGAACCGCCAGACTGATTTCCAGAGTGGTTGTACCAGCTTGCAATCCCACCAGCAGTGGAGGAGTGTTTCTCTTTCTTTACATCCTCACCAGCACCTACTGTCTCCTGAGTTTTTGATCTTAGCCATTCTGACTGGTGTGAGGAGTCATCAGGGTTGATGACTAAGGATGTTGAACATTTCTTTAGGTGCTTCTCAGTCATTCAATATTCCTCAGGTGAAAATTCTTTGTTTAGCTCTGTATCCCATGTTTTAAAAGGGTTATTTGGCTCTCTGGAGTTTAACTTCTTGAGTTCTTTGAATATATTGGATATTAGTCTTCAAAAAAAGAAAGAAAGAAAAGAAAAGAAAAGAACAGAACGGAAAAGAAAAGAAAAGAAAAGAAAAGAAAAGAAAAGAAAAGAAAAGAAAAGAGAAAAGATCCTAATTAGATTTCCTATTTAGCTCCAGAATAGGAAAACAAAGAAGGGCATGCTTAGAGCTGAGGAACATAGAGCTGCTGAGGGTACTGATGAGAGACCCTTGACCACAAAAGTACTCCATGATGAACTGATGGGAAAACAAGAGTTCAATTCTGAATGGTGTTCCTCTCACTCCCTTATGATTGTACTGCTTCAGAAACTAGCTGTCTGGTTGCAGTAATTTCACTGTGTATCAAGTCATCAATATTTCTAGTTTCTAGAAGGCTTTGTAATTCGAACTGCAATTCTATACCCTGACTTTTACATGTCTTTATCTATGAAGTAGTTGCTGGGGGCTGGGGGAGGTGGATTCAACAATGTATCACTTGAAGGCAAAGTGGCCACAGACAATACAGGAAGCCCTTGTTTTATGGAAAATATTTGACTAATACAGAGCCATAGTAAAAAGTATAAGTCATTGGCCTCATGAAATGTATTTTTCCTGACTGAACCCAAATGCTCCATGGATAAACTTCTTAATGCTGATTATTCAAATTTTCTCTAGTGAACTCCATGCAAATTTGTATTTGGTTAGTCTTTAGCCTATTTTTCACAGACACAGAGTGTTTAATATTTACTCTTTTATGTACCATTTCCTTTAACATATTTTAATTTAAATTTTTAACATATGAAGATAATATTTATATTTTGAGAGATAACTATATGGATGTTATCACTAATATATATATATATATATATATATATATATATAGATATAGATATAGATATAGATATATAGATATAGATATAGATATAGATATAGATATATGATTATACAGATTATCATGATGGATAACTTTAATTGTCAACTTCATGCAACCTAGAATCACTGAAAAGATTATCATTGAGGTGTTGTCTTCTTTGAGTTGGCTTATTAACTAACAGATGTGGAAAGACTCAGACCGCTATGGGCAGTACCATTCCCCACACAAGGGTTTCCAAACTGCAAGAGCGAATAAATTGAACTGAACTCAAGCAAGCAAACAAGCAAGTGAACATGTATGCATTTCTTTCTCGGTTCTTGACTGTAGGTGTGATTTGCTTAGCTGTTTAAAGTTCTTGCCTCGACTTCTCACAATGGTGAACTATAATCTAGAATATAAACCAAAAAGTAAAAATAAAAAATCCCCACCAAGTTGCTTTTGGTTACTGGTTTATCACAGCAAAAGAATTGAAACAACGACAAATACCTGAGTTAAAGTTTAGTTCCTACTTTTCTTTATAAAACTTAAACCACTGTGATATAAGTATGGAGGTGGCTACACTTTTTAATACAAACTCAGTCCACAGAGTGTCAGTTCACATAGAGACTGAGATAGAAGTTATGCCCTGTAGTCATTTATTTATGGGTCAGCTGTACCTAGAAGCCCTCATATTTCTAATGTATAAGTTGATTTTAGGAATTTAAACAGTTTGAAATAGGTTATATCACATTTACTAAGTAGATTCTTAGTAAATCAAAAGATGTGTCTAGATTATTTTTTCTCCTTTCTTCACTTCTCAAGAGATTTCTTTTGTCCTTCAAAACAATTGAATATTAATACATGAAAAAATACTTTCTACATCTTTATGTGTGGGTTAGAATTCAATCAAATACCCCACAATGAACTTGCTTTATCTTAAAGTGTGTTTTAGAATAATTTTCATATTTCAATAAATAATTATATCACATATGTCAAAATGTCAACTATGGATCATTCAAGGTTCTGGCTGTTTTTCAGACTACTGCTCATGCACAATATAAGTCTAAAGATACAATACTACTAATGTTAAATATTAATAATCATCTTTGTTGGTACTTATAGCTGAAAGATGTAATTGTTTCCAGAAAACAAAAACCAAGTATTTCTTTTTATGAAAATTAAATTTTTAGCTTCTTAGTGGCCTTTATTTATTTATTTATTTATTTATTTATTTATTTTGCTTTATTCTGTGGAACCACATAGTGTCCTGTTCACACTTTTCCACAGAGCTCATTTAAGACAGATTCAAAAATATTACATGTTCTGGAACTGAGAATGGAGGATGTGGCTCGGTTTGTAGAGTTCTTGCCCAGAGAGCACAGAGACTGAGATCTCTTCCCTAGCACTGTATAAAGGAAGCATGGCTGTGTATAGCTAGAATCCAAGCACTTAGAGTGGAAAGGCTGTGCTATCAGAGATTCTAGTTCATCCTTGATTAAACTGTGAGCTCAGGCCAACTGGCCATACATGAGACCTAGTCTCAAGACACAAGTGATAACATTTAGAGATGTATGACACAACATTATTGTCCTGGTCATTGAGAGTGGACAGCATATGGTAATGAGAACACGTGAACTATGAGATTCTACTCAGTGACTTTTACTGGTATTTCTAAGGTCAGATATACTAGATCTCTTTCTTACACATTCTAAGGTTCTAGAACATAACTTCTAGTTTCAGAAATATTACAACATGGACTCTAAATCAGTATAGGAATTGATGACAATAAATCAGAGTAATAATAATAATGACATAAAACAAACTGTTCACTGTTAGTATCATTTGGTTTCTTCATCCAACTGAACCGGAAACACATCGCTTTTTATTCATAATCTAGTGTTTTCTATGAGAGTATATCTATTAAAAAATTTTATTCCTTTTTTCTTTTTTTTTTTGTTGTTGTTGTTTTTCTTTTTTTTTTAAATTTTTATTTTCTATATTCTATGTTTACATTCCAAGGGCTTTCCCCTTTCCCAGTTCCCACCCACCATAGTTCCCATAGTTCCTCTCCCCCCCAACTATTCCCCAATCATTCCCCCTCCCCCCTCAGTTTCTTTACTGATGCAATCTTTACATGCCCAGGGTCCTCTCCTTTCTTCTTGGGAATCATTTGACTTGCTATTTGTGTCTTGAGTATTTAGTGCTTCTGGGCTCATTAATATCCACTTATCAGTGATTGCATTTCATGTGCATTCTTTTGTGATTGGGTTAGTTCACTCAGGATGATATTTTCCAGGTCTAACCATTTACCTACAAATTGCATGAATTCATTATTTTTAATTGCTGAGTAGTATTCCATTGTATAAAATACCACATTTTCTGTATCCATTCCTCCTTGGAGGGATATTTGGGCTCCTTCCAATTTCTGGCTATTATAAACAAGGCTGCTATAAACATAGTGGAGCATGTGTCTTTATTGCATGCAGGGGAATCCTCTGGGTATATGCCCAGGAGTGATATGCCAGGGTCCTCTGGGAGTGACATGCCCAATTTTCTGAGGATCCGCCAAACTGATTTCAAGAGTGGTTTTACCATTTTGCAATCCCACCAACAATGGAGGAGTGTTCCTCTTTCTCCACATCCTCGCCAGCACTTGTTGTCTCTTGAGTTTTTAATCTTAGCCATTCTGACTGGTGTGAGGTGGAATCTCAGGGTTGTTTTCATTTGCATTTCCCTGATGATTAATGATGTTGAACATCTTTTGAGGTGTTTCTCGGCCATCCGAATTTCTTCTGGTGAAAATTCTTTGTTTAGCTCTGTGCCCCATTTTTTGATAGGGTTATTTGTTTCTTTGGGGTCTAACTTCTTGAGTTCTTTGTATATATTGGATATTAGCCCTCTGTCGGATGTGGGGTTGGTGAAGATCTTTTCCCACTTTGTTGGTTGCCGTTTTGTCCTTCTGACAGTGTCCTTTGCTTTGCAGAAACTTTGTAATTTTATGAGGTCCCATTTGTCGATCCTTGATCTTAGTGCGTACGCTATTGGTGTTCTGTTCAGGAACTTTTCCCCTGTGCCCAAGTCCTCCAGGGTCTTCCCAAGTTTCTTTTCTAATAGTTTCCGTGTGTCTGGTTTTATGTGGAGGTCCTTGATCCACTTGGAGTTGATCTTAGTGCAAAGAGATAAGAGTGGGTCAATTCGCATTCTTCTGCATGTTGACCTCCAGTTGAACCAGCACCATTTGTTGAAAAGGCTATCTTTATTCCACCGGATGGTTGTGGCTCCTTTATCAAAGATCAAGTGACCATAAGTATGTGGGTTAATTTCTGGGTCTTCAATCCTGTTCCATTGATCTGCTTGCCTGTTGCTATACCAATACCATGCAGTTTTTAACACAATTGCTCTGTAGTACTGCTTGAGGTCAGGGATATTGATTCCCCCAGAAGTCCTTTTATTGTTGAGAATAGTTTTAGCTATCCTGGGTTTTTTGTTGCTCCAGATGAATTTGAGAATTGCTCTTTCTAGATCTATGAAGAATTGAGTTGGGATTTTGATGGGGATTGCATTGAATCTGTATATTGCTTTTGGCAAGATGGCCATTTTTACTATATTGATCCTGCCAATCCAGGAGCAAGAAATATTTTTCCATCTCCTGAGGTCTTCTTCGATTTCTTTCTTCAAGGACTTGAAGTTCCTGTTGTACAGATCTTTCGCTTGTTTGGTTAGAGTTACGCCAAGATACTTTATGTTGTTTGTGGCTATTGTGAAGGATGTTATTTCCCTAATTTCTTTCTCAGCCTGCTTGTCCTTTGAGTACAAGAAGGCCACTGACTTGCTTGAGTTAATTTTATAACCTGCCACTTTGCTGAAGTTGTTTATCAGCTGTAGAAGTTCTCTGGTGGAGTTTTTTGGGTCGCTTAGGTAAACTATCATATCGTCTGCAAATAATGATAGTTTCACTTCTTCCTTTCCAATTTGTATCCCTTTGACTTCCTTATGTTGTCTAATTGCTCTTGCTAGAACTTCAAGTACTATATTGAAAAGATATGGAGAGAGAGGGCAGCCTTGTCTAGTCCCTGATTTTAGTGGGAATGCTTCAAGTTTCTCTCCATTTATTTTGATGTTGGCTACTGGTTTGCTGTAGATTGCTTTTACTATGTTTAGGTATGGGCCTTGAATTCCTGCTCTTTCCAAGACTTTTAGCATGAAAGGATGCTGAATTTTGTCGAATGCTTTTTCAGCATCTAATGAGATGACCATGTGGTTTTTTTCTTTCAGTTTGTTTATGTAGTGGATTACATTGATGGATTTCCGTATATTGAACCATCCCTGCATCCCTGGGATGAAGCCTACTTGATCATGGTGGATGATCGTTTTGATGTGCTCTTGGATTCGGTTAGCAAGAATTTTATTTAGTATTTTTGCATCTATATTCATAAGAGAAATTGGCCTGAAGTTCTCTTTCTTTGTTGGATCTTTTTGTGGTTTAGGTATTAGCGTAATTGTGGCTTCGAAGAATGAGTTGGGCAGTGTCCCTTCTGTCTCTATTTTGTGGAATAGTTTGAAGAGTATTGGTGTTAAGTCTTCTTTGAAGGTCTGGTAGAATTCTGCACTAAAACCATCTGGTCCCGTACTTTTTTTGGTTGGGAGGCTTTCTATAACCCCTTCTATTTCTTTAGGGGTTATGGGAATATTTAGCTGGTCTACTTGATGCTGATTTAATTTTGGTATTTGATATCTGTCTAGGAAATCGTCCATTTCCTCCAGATTCTCCAGTTGTTTTGAGTATAGACCTTTGTAGTAGGATCTGATGATTTTTTGAATTTCCTCAGTTTCTGTTGTTATGTCTCCCTTTTCATTTCTAATTTTGTTAATTTGTATACTGTCTCTGTGTCCTTTGGTTAGTCTGGCTAAGGGTTTATCTATCTTGTTGATTTTCTAAAAGAAACAGCTCCTGGTCTTGTTGATTCTTTGTATGGTTCTCTTTGTTTCTATTTGATTGATTTCAGCCCTGAGTTTGATGATTTCTTGTTTTCTACTCCTCCTGGGTGAGTTAACTTGTTTTTCTTCCAGCACTTTAAGGTGTGCTGTTAAGCTGCTAGTGTATGCTCTCTCCAGTTTCTTTTTGGATGCACTTAGAGCTATGAGTTTTCCTCTTAGCACTGCTTTCATTGTGTCCCATAGATTTGGGTAGGTTGTACCTTCATTTTCATTGAATTCTAAAAAGTCTTTGATTTCTTTTTTTATTCTTCCTTGACCAAGGTGTCATTGAGTAGAGTATTGTTCAGTTTCCATGTGTATGTGGGCTTTCTGTTGTTTTTGTTGCTATTGAAGACCACTCTTACTCCATGGTGATCTGATAGGAGGCATGGGATTAGCTCGATCTTCTTGTATTTGTTGACATCTGTCTTGTGACCGATTATATGGTCTATTTTGGAGAAGGTACCATGCGGTGCTGAGAAAAAGGTATATTCTTTAGCTTTAGGATGAAATGTTCTATATATATCTGTTAAATCCAATTGGTCCAGAGTTTCAATTAATTTCACTGTGTCCCTGTTTAGTTTCTGCTTTCCTGATCGGTCCATTGAGGAGAGTGGGGTGTTGAAGTCACCCACAATTATTGTGTTAGGTGTAATGTGTGCTTTAAGCTTTAGTAAGGTTTCTTTTACAAATGAGGGTGCCCTTGCATTTGGAGCATAGATGTTCAGTATTGAGAGCTCTTCCTGGTGGATTTTCCCTTTGGCCAGCAAGAAGTGACCTTCTGAGTCTCTTTTGATGATTTTAGGTTGAAAGTCAATTTTATCTGATATTAGAATGGCTACTCCAGCTTGTTTCCTGAGACCATTTGCTTGTAAAATTGTCCTCCAGCCTTTTACTCTAAGGCAGTGTTTGTCTTTAACACTGAGATGTGTTTCCTGTATGCAGCAAAATGTAGGGTCCTGTTTCCGTATCCAGTCTGTTAGTCTATGTCTTTTTATTGGGGAATTGAGTCCATTGACGTTAAGAGATATTAAGGAATAGTAATTATTACCTCCAGACATTTTTGAAATTATATTTATTTATCTTATTTATTTTTTATATTCGAGAGGTTATCTTCTTTTGGGTTTGATGAGAGGAGGTTTCTATCTTGCTTCTTCCCGGGTGTAGTTTCCGTCCTTGTCTTGGTGTTTTCCCCCTATTATCCTTTGTAGGGCTGGATTTGTGGAGAGATATCTTGCAAATTTGGTTTTGTCATGGAATACCTTGATGTCTCCATCAATGGCAATTGAGAGTTTTGCTGGGTAAAGTAGTTTTGGCTGAAGTTTGTGTTCTCTTAGAGTTTGCATGATATCTGCCCAGGATCTTCTAGCTTTCATGGTCTCAGGTGAGAAGTCTGGTGTTATTCTGATAGGTTTTCCTTTATATGTTACTTGGCCTTTTTCTCTTGCTGCCTTTAGTATTCTTTCTTTGTTTATTACATTTGGAGTTTTGATTATTATGTGACGGGATGTATTTCTGTTCTGGTCCAGTCTGTTTGGGGTTCTATAGGCTTCTTGTATATTCATGGGCATCTCTCTCCTTAGGTTGGGGAAGTTTTCTTCCATAATTTTATAGAAGATATTAGCTGGCCCTTTAACTTGTAAATCTTCACTCTCGTCTATACCTATAATCCTTAGGTTTGGTCTTCTCATAGTGTCTTGGATTTCCTGGATGTTTTGGGTTACCACCTTTTTGCATTTAGTGTTTTCTTTGACTGTTGAATCAATGGTTCCTATGGTATCTTCGGCTTCTGAGATTCTGTCTTCTATCTCTTGTATTCTATTGTTGATACTTGCGTCTAAGGCCCCTGATTTCTTCCCCAGGTTTTCTATCTCCAATGTTGTCTCCCTCTGTGATTTCTTAGTTGTTTCTACATCTGTTTTTAGTATCTGGATGGATGTGCTCAGATCTTTCGTTTGCTTGATTGTGTTTTCATGTATTTCTTTAATAGATTTTTGTGCTTCCTCTTTCATAGCTTCTACTTGTTGGCCCACGTTCTTCTGTAGTTCTTTAAGTGACTTTTGTCTTTCTTCCTTATTGTCTTCTTCTCTTTGATCCATCTTCTCCTGAATTTCTTGAAGTGATTTTTGTATTTGTCTCGTAAAAGCTTCTAACTTTTGATCCATTTTCTCCTCTATTTCTTTACAAGATTTTTCTATGTGTTCAGCTACCAGCATCCTGACCAGTGATTTTATATCCAAGTCTTGTTTTTCTGGTGTTTTAGGGTATCCAGGGATTCCTGTTGTTGGAGAACTGGGTTCAGATGCTGTCATGTTGCCTTGATTTTTGTTAGTAACATTCCTTCGTTTTCCTTTTGCCATCTGGTTATTTCTGGTTTTAGTTGGCCTTGTTGTTAGTGGCTGGTGTTTGAATCTCCTGTGAGGCTGGGCTCACCTGTTGTTTCTCTACTGGTAAATATGTGTGACTGCTGCTTTAAGGGATCATAAGCTGGCTGCCACCCATGCGATTGTAGCCCCTGTTGGAGTCTGTCTACCTGGGCTTCTCCAGCTGTGTCCTGGTTGCAAGGAACTCGGCCTGCTTGGTTCCGAGACCCTAGCAGATCCCCCTGTGCGGGTAGCCCTGGAAGGGGTGTTTACCTGGGCCTTTCCAGCTATGTCCTGGTTGCAATATGGAGGCCCGCAGCTACCCCTGGTCCAGGGGCCGGTGAGCTGGTTGCAGAATGCAGCCTAGGTGCTCGCCAGAGGGCGCGGGGATGTCCCACAGAGCCTGGGCCTTTCCAGCTGTGTCCTGGGCCTTTCCAGCTATGTTCTGGTTGCAATATGGAGGCCCTCCGCTTCCGCTGGTCCAGGGGCCGGCGAGCTGGTTGCAGTAAGCAGCCTCGGTGCTCGCCAGACTGTGCGGGGATGTCCCGCAGAGCCTAGGCGGAACTCAGCCTGCTTGGGTCCGAGACCCTAGCAGATCCCCCCCCCCCCCGTGAGGGCAACCCTGGAAGGGGTGTTTACCTGGGCCTTTCCAGCTATGTCCTGGTTGCAATATGGAGGCCCGCCGCTTCTGCTGGTCCAGGGGCCGGCGAGCTGGTTGCAGAAAGCAGCCTAGGTGCTCGCCAGAGGGTGCAGGGAAGTCCCACAGAGCCTGGGCCTTTCCAGCTGTGTCCTGGTTGCAATATGGAGGCCCGCCGCGCTGGTCCAGGGGCCAGCGAGCTGGTTGCAGGAAGCAGCCTAGGTGCTCGCCAGCAGGCACGGGGATGTCCCGCAGAGCCTAGGCGGAACTCAGCCTGCTTGGGTCCGAGACCCTAGCAGATTCCCCCGTGAGGGCAGCCCTGGAAGGGGTGTTTACCTGGGCCTTTCCAGCTATGTCCTGGTTGCAATATGGAGGCCCACCGCTTCTGCTGGTCCAGGGGCCGGCGAGCTGGTTGCAGAAAGCAGCCTCAGTGCTCGCCAGAGGGTGCGGGGAAGTCCCACAGAGCCTGGGCCTTTCCAGCTGTGTCCTGGTTGCAATATGGAGGCCCGCCGCTTCTTCTGGTCCAGGGGCCGGCGAGCTGGTTGCAGAAAGCAGCCTAGGTGCTCGCCAGAGGGTGCGGGGAAGTCCCACAGAGCCTGGGCCTTTCCAGCTGTGTCCTGGTTGCAATATGGAGGCCCGCCGCGCACCTTTTTTCTAACAAAGGAAACAAGTCTACATGATAGAAGAGTGTAATTGGCATCTAGGTTCCTGGACACTGGACAGATCTGACAGGCAGAGCCAGGTACACTAACATAGACCAATTCTAACATCGCTTAGTCTCAGCCTGTCAGGTTTATGCCTGCACCCAGGGCCTGGGCAGCTCTGCAGGCCATCTGTGTGCCAGCTGTGTCAGGGGACATTTGCCCTGCACAGTGATCAGCACTTGGAAAAGGTCCCCACAGCATCTGCCATCTTCACTCCCTGATGGAGCAGATGGGCAGCACCAGGTTCACAGAGACAACCCAAGTATAACATTGCTTGGGGCAAGACACACCATGGCTCCTACAGCACCCAAGAGGAGGGCAGCACATCAGAAATCTGTGTCAGGGGAAACCCAGTCATCCAGTGGTGCAGAAATAGCCTTACAGCTCACAGGAGGTTCAAGCACCAGCCAGTGACAACAGGACCACCTACCACCAGAGATAACCAGATAGCAAAAGGCAAACATCGAAATGTTACTAACAGAAACCAAGGCAATATGGTAGCATCTGAACCCAATTCTCCAACAACAGCAAGTCCTGGATACCCCCAACACACCAGAAAAACAAGATCTGGATTTAAAATCACTGGTCATGATGCTGCTAGAGTAACACAAGAAGGATATAAGTAAATCTCTTAAATAAATACAGGAGAAGATGGTTCAAAAGTTAGAAGCCCTAGCAAGGGAAACACACACACAAAAAAATCATTTAAAGAAATTCAGGAGATTACAGGTCAAAAGATAGAAGCCAATAAGGAGGAAATGCAAAAATCACTTAAAGAAATACAAGAAAACTTGGATCAACAGGCAGAAGTTATGAAAGAGGAAACACAAAAATCTCTTTAAAATTATAGGAAAACACAAATAAACAATTGAAGGAACTGAGCAAAACCATCCAGGACCTAAAAACAGAAGTAGAAACAACTAAGAAATCACAAAGGAAGACAATTTTGGAGATAGAAAACCTTGGGAAGAAATCAGGGGCCATAGATGCAAATATGAACAACAAAATATAAGAGATAGAAGACTCTCAGATGCTGAAGATACCATAGAAACCATTGATTCAACAGTCGAAGAAATTGCAAAATGCAAAAAGCTTTCAACCCAAACCTCCAGCAAATCCAGGACACAATGAGAACACCAAACCTAAGGATTATAGGTATAGATGAGAATGAAGAGTTACAACTTAAAGGGCCAGCAAATATCTTCTACAAAATTATGGAAGAATTTTGATGCCCATCAAAATTAGAGAGAGATGCCCATGAATATACAAGAAGCCTACAGAACTCCAGACTGGATTAGAACAGAAATACCTTCCATCACATAATAATCAAAACCGCAAATTACTAAAAAAAGAAAGAATATTAAAGGTAGTAAGAGAAAGAGGCCAAGTAACATATAAAGGAAGACCTATCAGAATTAAGCCAGACTTCTCACCAGAGAACATGGAAACTAGAAGATCCTGGGCAGATCTAATGCAGACTCTAAGAGAACACAAATGCCAGCCAAGACTACTATACCCAGCAAAACTCTCAATCACCATAGATGGAAAAAAGAAGATATTCCATGACAAAACCAAATTTACACAATAGCTCTCCACAAACCCATCCCTAAAAAGGATAATAGTCAGAAAATGCCAATACAAGGAGGGAAACTACACCCTGGAAAAAGCAAGTTAGTAACCTTCTTTCATCAAACCCAAAAGAAGATAACCACTCAAATATAATATAACATCAAAATATCTCAACATCAATGGACTCAATTACCCAATAAAAAGACACAGAGTAACAGACTGTATATGTAAACAGGACCCTACATTTTGCTTCACATAGGAAACACACCTCAGTGTCAAAAACAAAAACTACATTAGAGTAAAAGGCTAGAAGACAATTTTACAAGCAAATGGTCTCAGGAAACAAGCCAGAGTAGCCATTCTATTTTGTTTATTTTTTTTATTGGATATATTCTATATTTACAATTCATTTCCCTTTTTCTGGTTCCCTACCCCCCAAAGGTCCCACATGCCCTTTTCCCTCCCCCTGCTCCCTCATCCACCCCTTCCCACTTCCCTGTTCTTGTATTCCCCTACATTGATGCTTTGATCCTTTCCAGCACCAGTGTCCACTCCTTTCTTCTTTTTTATTGGATATATTCTATATTTACAATTCATTTCCCTTTTTCTGGTTCCCCACCCCCAAAGGTCCAACATGCCCTTTTCCCTCCCCCTGCTCCCTCATCCACCCCCTCCCACCTCCCTGTTCTTGTACTCCCCCACAATGATGCTTTGGTCCATTCTAGGACCAGTGTCCACTCCTTTCTTCTTGTCAGACATCACTTGGTATGTGATTTGTGTCTTTGGTGTTCCAAGATTCTAGGCTAATATCCACTTATCAGTGACTGCATACCATGGGTATTCTTTTGAGACTAGGTTATCTCACTTAGTATGATGTTCTCCAGCTCCATCCATTTCTCTAAGAATTTCATGAATTCATTGTTTCTAATGGCTGAATAGTACTCCATTGTGTATATATACCACATTTTTTTATCCATTCCTCCGTTGAGGGACATCTGGGTTCTTTCCAGCTTCTGGCTATTATATATAAGGCTGCTATGAACATAGTGGAGCATGTATCCTTATTGCATGCTGGTGAATCTTCTGGGTATATTCCCAGGAGTGGTATGGCTGGGTCCTCCGGAAGTATCACGTCCAGTTTTCTGAGGAACTGCCAATCTGATTTCCAGAATGGTTGTACCAGCTTGCAGTCCCACGAACAGTAGAGGAATGTTCCCCTTTCTCCACATCCTCGCCAACACCTGATGTCTTCTGAGTTCTTAATCTTAGCCATTCTGCTGGTGTGAGGTAAAATCTCAGGGTTGTTTTGATTTGCATTTCTCTAATGACTAATGATGTTGAACACTTTTTTTTTCTTTTTTTTTTTTTATTTTTTTTATTGTATATATTCTATATTTACAATTCATTTCCCTTTTTCTGGTTCCCCACCCCCAAAGGTCCCACATGTCCTTTTCCCTCCCCCTGCTCCCGCATCCACCCCCTCCCACTTTACTGTTCTTGTACTCTCCCACAATGATGTTTTGGTCCATTCTAGCACCAGTGTCCACTCCTTTCTTCTTGTGAGACATCACTTGATATGTGATTTGTGTCTTTGTTGTTCTAAGCTTCTAGGCTAATATCCACTTATCAGTGACTGTATACCATGGGTATTCTTTTGAGACTGGGTCACCTCACTTAGTATGACATTCTCCAGATCCATCCATTTCTCTAAGAATTTCATGAATTCATTGTTTCTAATGGCTGAATAGTACTCCATTGTGTATATATACCACATTTTTTGTATCCATTCCTCTGTTGAGGGAAATCTGGGTTCTTTCCAGCTTCTGGCTATTATATATAAGGCTGCTATGAACATAGTGGAGCATGTATCCTTATTGCATGCTGGTGAATCTTCTGGGTATATTCCTAGGAGTGGTATGGCTGGGTCCTCCGGAAGTATTACGCCCAGTTTTCTGAGGAACTGCCATACTGATTTCCAGAGTGGTTGTACCAGCTTGCATTCCCACCAGCAGTGGAGGAGTGTTCCTCTTTCTCCACATCCTCGCCAACACCTAATGTCTTCTGAGTTTTTAATCTTAGCCATTCTGACTGGTGTGAGGTGAAATCTCAGGGTTGTTTTAATTTGCATTTCCCTAATGACTAGTGATGTTGAACATTTTTTAAGGTGTTTCTCAGCCATCCGAATTTCTTCAGGTGAAAAGTCTCTGTTTAGCTCTGTACCCCATTTTTGGATAGGGTTATTTGGTTTTCTGGGGTCTAACCTCTTGAGTTCTTTGTATACATTGGAGATTAGCCCTCTGTCGGATGTGGGGTTGGTGAAGATTTTTTCCCAATTTGTTGGTTGCCGATTTATCCTTTTGACAGTGTCTTTTGCCTTATAGAAACTTTGTAGTTTTATGAGGTCCCATTTGTCTATTCTTGTTCTTAGAGTATAAGCAATTGGTGTTCTGTTCAGGAATTTTTTCCCTGAGCCGATGTCTTCAAGGGTCTTCCCCAGTTTCTTTTCTATTAGTTTTAGTGTGTCTGGTTTTATTTGGAGATCCTTGATCCACTTGGAGTTGAGTTTAGTGCAAGGAGATAAGAGTGGATCAATTCTCATTCTTCTGCATGTTGACTTCCAGTTGAGCCAGCACCATCTGTTGAAAAGGCTATCTTTTTTCCACTGGATGTTTTCAGCTCCTTTGTCGAAGATCAATTGGCCATAGATGTGTGGGTTCAATTCTGGGTCTTCGATCCTATTCCATTGATCCGCTTCCCTGTCACTGAACCAATACCATGCAGTTTTTAATACCACTGCTCTGTAATATTGCTTGAGGTCCGGGATATTGATTCCCCCAGAAGTTCTTTTGCTGTTGATGATAGTTTTAGCTATCCTGGGTTTTTTGTTATTCCAGATGAATTTGAGAATTGCTCTTTCTAGCTCTATGAAGAACTGAGTTGGGATTTTGATGGGGATTGCATTGAATCTGTATATTGCTTTGGGCAAGATTGCCATTTTGACTATATTAGTCCTGCCAACCCACGAGCATGGAAGATTTTCCCATTTTTTGATGTCTTCTTCAATTTCCCTCTTCAGAGACCTGAAGTTTTTGTCGTATAAATCTTTCACATGTTTGGTTAGCGTCACTCCAAGATACTTTATATCATTTGTGGCTATTGTGAAGGGTGTCATTTCCCTAATTTCTTTCTAGGCCTGCTTATCCTTCACGTATAGGAAGGCTACTGATTTACTTGAGTTGATTTTATAGCCAGCCACTTTGCTGAAGTTGTTTATCAGTTGCAGGAGTTCTCTGGTGGAGGTTTTTGGGTCACTTAATAAACTATCATATCATCTGCAAATAGTGATAGTTTGACTTCTTCCTTTCCGATTTGTATCCCTTGGACTTCCCTCTGTTGTGGAATTGCTCTAGCTAGTACCTCAAGTACTATATTGAAGAGATATGGCGAGAGGGGACAGCCTTGTCTAGTCCCTGACTTTAGAGGGATTGCTTCGAGTTTTTCTCCGTTTACCTTGATGTTGGCTACTGGTCTGCTGTATATTGTTTTACTATGTTTAGATATGGGCCTTGAATTCCTGTTCTTTCTAGGACCTTTAGCATGAAAGGATGCTGAATTTTGTCAAATGCTTTTTCAGCATCCAATGAGATGACCATGTGGTTCTTTTCTTTGAGTTTGTTTATGTAGTGGATTACGTTGATGGATTTCCGTATATTGAACCATCCCTGCATCCCTGGGATGAAGCCAACTTGATCATGGTGAATGATCGTTTTGATGTGTTCTTGGATTCGGTTGGCAAGTATTTTGTTTAGTATTTTTGCATCGATATTCATAAGAGAAATTGGCCTGTAGTTCTCTTTCTTAGTTGGATCTTTGTGTGGTTTTGGTATCAGGGTAATTGTGGCTTCATAGAATGAGTTGGGTAGTGTTCCTTCTGTTTCTATTTTGTGGAATAATTTGAAGAGTATTGGTATCAGGACTTCTTTGAAGGTCTGATAGAATTCTGCACTAAAACCGTCTGGTCCTGTGCTCTTTTTGGTTGGAAGACTGTCTATGACCCCTTCTATTTCTTTGGGGGTTATGGGTCTGTTTAGACAATCTATTTGATCCTGGTTTAATTTTGGTATTTGGTAACTGTCGAGGAAATTGTCCATTTCCTCCAGAGTCTCCAGTTGTGTTGAGTATAGGTTTTTGTAGTAGGATCTGATGATTTTTTTAATTTCCTCAGTTTCTGTTGTTATATCTCCCTTTTCATTTCTAATTTTGTTAATTTGAATACTGTCTCTGTGCCCTTTAGTAAGTCTGGCTAGGGGTTTATCTATCTTGTTGATCTTCTCAAAGAACCAGCTCCTGGTTTTGTTGATTCTTTGTATGGTTCCCTTTGTTTCAACTTGATTGATTTCAGCCCTGAGTTTGATGATTTCCTGTCTTCTACTCCTCCTGGGTGAAATTGCTTCTTTTTGTTCCAGAGCTTTCAAGTGCGCCATTAAGTTGCTAGTATATGCTCTCTCCTGTTTCTTTTTGGAGACATTCAGGGCTATGAGTTTTCCTCTAAGCACTGCTTTCATTGTGTCCCATAGATTTGGGTATGTTGTGCCTTCATTTTCGTTAAGTTCTAAGAATTCTTTGATTTCTTTCTTTATTTCTTCCTGGACTAAGGTATCATTGAGTAGAATATTGTTCAGCCTCCAAGCGTATGGGGATTTTCTGTTGTTTTTGTTGCTATTGAAGAACACTCTTACTCCATGGTGATCTGATAAGAGGCATGGGATTAGTTCGAACTTTTTATATTTGTTGAGATCTGTCTTGTGTCCAATTATATGGTCGATTTTGGAGAAGGTACCATGAGGGGCTGAGAAAAAGGTATAGTCTTTTGCTTTAGGGTGAAATGTTCTATATATATCTGTTAAATCCAATTGCTCCAAAGTTTCGATGAGTTTCTCCGTGTCTCTGTTTAGTTTCTGTTTTCCTGGTCGGTCCACTGTAGATAGTGGAGTATTGAGGTCCCCCACAATCATTGTGTTAGGTGCAATGTGTGCTTTGAGCTTTAGTAAGGATTCTTTTACAAATGAGGGTGCCCTTACATTTGGAGCGTAGATGTTTAGAATTGTGAGTTCCTCTTGGTGGATTCTTCCTTTGACTAGCAGGAAGTGACCTTCTGTGTCTCTTTTGATGACTTTGGGTTGAAAGTCAATTTTATCTGATATTAAAATGGCTACTCCAGCTTGCTTCTTGTGACCATTTGCTTGCAAAATTGGCTTCCATCCTTTTACTCTAAGGTAGTGTTTGTCTTTGACTCTGAGGTGTGTTTCCTGTAAGCAGCAAAATGTAGGGTCCTGTTTCCATATCCAGTCTGTTAGTCTATGTCTTTTTATTGGGGAGTTGAGTCCATTGATGTTAAGAGATATTAAGGAATAGAGATTATTACTTCCTGACATTTTTGATGTTATTTTTGTTTTTGAGTAGTTATCTTCCTTTGAGTTTGATGGAAGAAGTTTACTGTCTTGCTTTTTTCTTGGGTGCCATTTCCTTCCTTGTGTTGGAGTTTTCCTCCTATTATCCTTTGTAGAGCTGGGTTAGTGGAAAGATATTGTGTAAATTTGGTCCTGTCATGGAATATTTTGATTTCTCCATCTATGTTGATTGAGAGTTTTGCTGGGTATAGTAGTCTTGGCTCACATTTGTTTTCTCTTAGGGTCTGCATGAGGTCTGCCCAGGATCTTCTAGCTTTCATGGTTTCTGGAGAGAAGTCTGGTGTGATTCTGATAGGTCTTCCTTTATATGTTACTTGGCCCTTTTCTCTTACTGCCTTTAATATTCTTTCTTTGTTTAGTACATTTGGGGTTTTGATTATTATGTGACGGGAGATGTTTCTGTTCTGGTCCAGTCTGTTTGGAGTTCTGTAGGCTTCTTGTATATTCATAGGCATCTCTCTCTTTACGTTAGGAAAGTTTTCTTCCATAATTTTGTTAAAGATATTTGCTGGCCCTTTAAGTTGTAGATCTTCACTCTCATCTATCCCTATAATCCTTAGGTTTGGTCTTCTCATTGTGTCCTAGATTTCCTGGATGTTTTGGGTTACAAGCCTTTTGGATTTTGCGTTTTCTTTGACTGTGGAGTCAATGGTTACTATGTTATCGTCAGCATCAGAGATTCTTATTTCTATCTCTTGTATTCTGTTGTTTATGTTTGCATCTACGACCCCTGATTTCTTCCCAAGGTTTTCTATCTCCAAGGTTGCCTCCTTTTGTGATTTCTTGGTTGTTTCTACCTCTGTGTTCAGATCTTGGATGGTTTTGCTCAGTTCCATCATTTGTTTGTTTGTGTTTTCATGTAATTCTTTAATATATTTTTGTGCTCCCTCTTTCATGACTTCTGCCTGTTGTTTCAAGTTCTCCTGCATTTCTTTAACTGATTTTCTCATTTCCTCTTTATTGGTTTCTGTCTGATGGCCCATATTCTCCTGGAGTTCTTTAAGTGTTTTTTGTGTTTGGATTGTAAGAGCTTCTACCCTGTTGATGTTCCCCTGAATTTCTTTAAGAGATTTGTTTATGTCTTTTTTGTGTTCCTCTAGGAGCATCATGACTTGTGCTTTTATATCTAACTCTTGTTTTTCTGGTGTGCTGGGGTATCCTGGACTTGCTGTGGTTGGCAAATTGGGTTCAGATGGTGCCATATTGCCTTGATTTCTGTTAATAACGTTCCTACGTTTAGCTTTTGCCATCTCTTTATCTCTGGCATTAGTTGGTCTTATTGTAGATGGCGCCCTGCTGAAAGCACAGCACGCCTGTCCCCAGGAGACAGATCCCTTCTGGCAGCTTGTCTGTGCTGGACTATGCTCGCTCTGAGTCCAGGCCCCTGACTCCAGCTGCTAGAGTTCCGAGCTGTGCCCCGAGGCGGCCCGGTGGCCCCTCGCTGCTAGTCTGCTCAGAGAGCTGGTCCCGGCCGGTAGTCTGCACCCGCAGCTGAGCTTTCTGTGCCCGGATCTCCTGCAGAGCTAAGCTAAGCTATAACTCTGGCCACGCACCTGATTCCAGCCGCTCACTGCATCCAGTGTGCCTGCTGTTTGCGCGTGGGGGTCTGGGGCAAGATGGCTGCCCCAGCTGAAGGCCGATGTTGAACACTTTTTAAGGTGTTTCTCAGCCATCCGAATTTCTTCAGGTGAAAAGTCTCTGTTTAGCTCTGTACCCCATTTTTGGATAGGGTTATTTGGTTTTCTGGGGTCTAACCTCTTAAGTTCTTTGTATACTTTGGATATTAGCCCTCTGGAGGATGTTGGGTTGGTGAAGATCTCTTCCCAATTTGTTGGTAGCCAATTTGTCCTTTTGACAGTGTCTTTTGCCTTACAGAAACTTTGTAATTTTATGAGGTCCCATGTATCTATTCTTGCTCTTAGCGCATAAGCTGGAGTAGCCATTCTAATATCAGATAAAATTGACTTTCAACCTAAAGTCATCAAATGAGACAAGGAAGGACACTTCTTGCTGGTCAAAGGAAAAATCCACCAAGAAGAACTCTCGATTCTAAACATCTATGCTCCAAATGCAAGGGCACTCTCATTCGTAAAAGAAACTTTACTAAAGCTCAAAGCACACATTGCACCTAACATACTAATTGTGGGTAACTTCAACACTCTCCTCTCCTCATTGGACTGATCAGGAAAACAAACTAAACAGGGACACGGTGAAACTAATTGAAGCTTTGGACCAATTGGATTTAAGAGATGTATATAGAACATTTAATCCTAAAGCAAAAGAATATACCTTTTTCTCAGCACCTCATGGTACCTTCTCCAAAATCGATCATATAATTGGTCACAAGACAGACCTCAACAAATATAAGAAGATCGAACTAATCCCATGCCTCCTATCAGATCACTATGGAGTAAGAGTGGTCTTCAACTTGTCTTCAATAGCAACAGAAAGCCCATATAAACATGGAAACTGAACAATACTCTACTCAATGGTCAAGAAAGAAATAAAGAAAGAAATCAAAGACTTTTTAGAATTTAATGAAAATGAAGGCACAACATACCCAAATTCATGGTACACAATGAAAGTAATGCTAAGAGGAAAACTCATAGCCCTGAGCCTCCAAAAAGAAACTGGAGAGAGCATACACTAGCAGCTTAATGGCACACCTGAAAGCCCTGGAACAAAAAGAAACTAATTCACCCAGGAGGAGTAGAAGTCAGGAAATCATCAAACTAAGGGCTGAAATCAAACAAGTAGAAACAAAGAGAATCATACAAAGAATCAACAAAACCAGGAGCTGGTTCTTTGAGAAAATCAACAAGCTAGATAAACCCTTAGCCAGACTAACCAAAGGGCACAGAGACAGTATCCAAATTAACAAAATTAGAAATGAAAAGGGGGATATAACAACAAAAACTGTAGAAATTGATAAAATCATCAGATCCTACTACAAAAGCCTATATTCAAAACAACTGGAGAATCTAGAGGAAATGGACAATTTCCTAGATAGATACCAAATACCAAAATAAAATCAGGATCAAGTAGATCATCTAAACATTCCCATAACCCCTAAAGTAATAGAAGGGGTCATTGAAAGTCTTCCAACCAAAAAAAGCACAGGACTAGATGGTTTTAGTGCAGAATTCTATCAGACCTTCAAAGAAGACCTAACACCAATAGTCTTCAAACTATTTCACAAAATAGAAGTAGAAGGAACACTACCCAACTCGTTCTAGGAAGCCACAATTATGCTGATACCAAAACCACACAAAGATCCAACAGAGAAAGAGAACTTCAGGCCAATTTTCATTATGAACATTGATACAAAAATACTCAATAAAATTCTTGCCAACTGAATCCAAGAATACATCAAAATGATCATTCACCATGATCAAGTAGGCTTCATCCCAGGGATGCAGGGATGATTCAATATATGGAAATCCATTGTACAGAGCCATAGCAGTGTGTTATTCTGTAATACCTGAAAGAAAAATGGGGGCGCCCAGCGCCCAAAACACTCGTGAAAAATGGTCTTGATGCAACAGCAAGAGGATTTTTATTCCAGAGGCTCTGGGAATCACAGCCATACACCACACAGGGTGGAGGTTGTGAACACCTAGTGCAGAATCGGGACAGCTTTTATAGGCTTAACAACAGAACCCACCTAACACAAACCAATCATCCCTTAGCATCAAGACCCTGGGCAGTGCAAGCCAATGGATTTGTACCACTCCATAGCTTCTAAGCCAATTAGTTTAAATTATCCAAGCCCACGCTCTGAGAACCAATCAGTTTCCTATAGACGCCAGATAGAAACTAGTTAGCTCATTTCCGCTTACATGGCCACCACGTACACATTTCCTGTTATGGGACCAGGGTCACATACCTATTTCCTGTTACAGGGCCAGGATTACGTATTCAAAGGCTCCCCAACTAGTAGTAGGTGCTGAGCACCTGCCAGGCACAAGCCCTGCAGTCAGCACAATGATCCTGCCAGCCCAGCTGCGCTCACCCTCGCCCCAGATGCTCTGTGGAGGTGAGACTGGAAAGGACACCAGGGACCTTCCCAGGCCTGCGGCTCTGGGCTGGACACTGCACTGCAGGCGGGTTGTGACATGTGCACTCCTGGGCTAACAAAGAACGGGCTAAACTTCTGCTTTTTGGGGTCATTTAAGACTTAGGCACGGGGGATTCTTAGCCTGTAATTCTCATCCTTTCAATGCCACTTGGTAGGAACTTGACATTGATCAAGGTGAACATCTCCCAGCCTTTGTTGAGCAGGGATTCCTGTAATATTCAGGATCCTGCTCCACCTAGGGTAGAGTGCTCAGCATGAAGGTGAAGTTCCTCCAGATCTATGAATTCCTGAATTAAGCAGGTGACCCTCCCAGCTGCCTGGGCAGTGGGGCCGACACCCAAAGAAGCGCCAGATCATTTCCAGGAACTCACCCAGGAGTCTGGGAGGAGGGGTTCACCCAAACTGTTAAATTGTCAGACCTCCATTAAACTTTGGCCTCCATTGGTAAACTATCATCCTGTCTCTAATTTCCATTCCACTGCTTCCCCATCCATCCCTCAGCTTCTGTTCCAGGAACCCAGTTCGCAGTGGCTGCAGGCAACTACAATCCATCAATGCAATCCACTACATAAACAAACCCGAAGAAAAAAACCACATGGTCATTTCTTTAGATGTTGAAGAATCATTTGACAAAATTCAGCATCCTTTCATGCTAAAAGTCTTGGAAAGAGCAGGAATTCAACATCCCATACCTAAACATAGCAAAAGCAATATACAGTAAACCAGTAGCCAACATCAAACTCAATGGCAAGAAACTTGAAGCAATCCCACTAAAATCAGAGATTAGACAAGGCTGCTCCATATCTTTTCAATATAGTACTTGAAGTTCTAGCTAGAGCAATTAGACAATATAAGGAGGTCAAAGGGATACAAATTGGAAAAGGAACAAGTCAAACTGTCACTATTTTCAGATGATACGATAGTATACTTAAGTGACCCAAAAATCTCCACCAGAGAACTCCTACAGCTGATAAACAACTTCAGCAAAGAGACTAGTTATAAAATCAACTCAAGCAAAACAGTAACCTTCCTATACTCAAAGGATAAGTAGGCTGAGAAAGAAATCAGGGAAATGACACCCCTCACAATAGCCACAAACAATATAAAGTATCTTAGTGTGACTCTAACCAAACAAGTAGAAGATCTGTATGACAAGAACTTCAGGTCTCTGAAGAAGGAAATCAGAAGAAGACCTCAGAAAATGGAAAAATCTTCCATGCTCATGGATTGGCAGGATTAACATAGTTAAAATGGCCATCTTGCCAAAAGCAATATACAGATTCAATGCAATTCCCATCAAAATCCCAACTCAGTTCTTCATAGAGTTAGAAAGAGCACTTCTCAAATTCATCTGGAATAACAAAAAACCCAGGATAGCTAAAAGCTATTCTCAACAGTAAAATAACTTTTTGGGGAATAAATATCCTGAACCTCAAGCGATACTACAGAGCAATAGTTTAAGACACAACTCACATATCAAATCATTCCCAAGAAGAAGGAAGGAGAGGCCCCTGGTCCTGGAAAGGTTTAATGCGGCATTGTAGGGGATTTCCAGGACAGAGAAGTGGGAGGGGGTTGATTGGGGAACAGGTGGAGGGAAGAGGGCTTATGGGAGTAATGGGGAGGGAGGAACCAGGAAAGGGAAAATCATTTGGAATGCAAAAGAAGAAGAAGAAGAAGAAGAAGAAGAAGAAGAAGGAGGAGGAGGAGGAGGAGGAGGAGGAGGAGGAGGAGGAGGAGGAGGAGGAGGAGGAGGAGGAGGAGGAGAAGAAGAAGAAGAAGAAGAAGAAGAAGAAGAAGAAGAAGAAGAAGAAGAAGAAGAAGAAGAAGAAGAGGTCTGTAATTGGGTTTAGAGATGAATGCTGGCAGGTTAACTTTCAAAAAATTAGTAACGTAGAAATTTTAAAGTTAGAATATCTGTTTTCCACATATATGCCAAGATATGACCCTGTCAATTATGCCAGCTTTTGTTAGTACCCTGGTCAGAAAATAGACTTGCTGATTTAATTTAAATTTCTTTTTGTGTTAATGAAATTGAGGATTCTTTACTTCTATGGTTACCATAATGATTCCATGATAGATGGCTAATTGCCTGTTCAAGAGTTTTGTTTAACTTTCATTCTAGAATTATGATTATGGTGGGAGACTTTCATGGAATTCCCTGTGTAAAGCAAGCCAATGTCTTATACCATTACAGGGAGTTTCCGCGGGTCACCCTCCTGCTTCTTTGCAGACTGTCTGCTTCACCGCTCAGACCCTCTTCTCACCTCCCTGCTTCCTTTCTCCTTGGAATATTTTTGCATGATATCTGAGGAATTTCTAAGGCAATAATAAGAGGCTTAAAAAATGCGGCTGCACATTCTTTGTTCACACTGAGAATCTCTTCAAGCTCTTCAAATAGATTCAGGAATTAAAAGTGATCAGTGGTATTTTTTTCTTTTTTCAAATAAAAAGGTAGCACATTTGGCTAAATGCCAATGTACATCATTTGCCAAAAAAAAATTATAAATAAGTGTCTTGTGAGCCTATCCAGGGAGACATAGTTTTATTTAAAGTCTGTGTTGATGAATAACCTAATAAACACATTACTTTTTAGTATTTGGGGGGTATAAACCAGTCTGAACATTTCGCTCATACCTCAGGGCAGAGAGTAGCCATTGGGGCAGCTCAGGTGAACATGTTCCAATATCAGTCTGTCTTGCCCAGATCATGAATTGCCATTTGATTTCAGCATTTCACAGGAATAACATTTTTCTATTAATCTTTGTCATGTGTTATTAGTACAATGTTTCCAAACTATGCAACTCATTTCTACAATACTGTCATGATTTTTCCCCACTTCTAAGAAAGAAGCAAGGCTACTGAGGTTGAAGTTGTGTGAGTTGGAGGAAGCACTGCACACATCAAGGGATACTGAGGATGCTAAGAGGAGCCAAGGATAAGCCAGAAAACACATCACTTTAAACAGCCCCGAAGTATGTGTTCCTGAGATCTGAAGGGATGTAGGCAACCATTCTTAATAAAAATCCAAAAACAAATGAAATACCACTCAGCTACTGTGTACCTATGGCTAGACTCAATATAGCCTCTAATTTATTTTATAAAGGTTAAAAGAAGATGGCATTTTCCCTTGAGAACAAATGGAGTACAAAAAAATGTACAGGTGTCCATATTCTGCTGTCTATTTTAGACTCTTGTTCATAGTCCTGATTGTTTTCTGGCTGCTTATGAATGATTGCCAAGCAATCAATGATGCCAGTAAGCCTGAATATGCTCCTTTGAAGTACAGTATGACTGGCCAGTGCTCTTTTACTGCCGTCAGGTTTGCAAGTCTGTCCAGGATGATATGAGCACTAAAATATGGCCCTTGATTTTGAGAATGGTCGGTGATTTTTCAAATACCACGAAATAATAGGTGGGCGCTAGCACAGGTGTTGAAACTATTTACACAAATAGCCCCTCGTGGGCTGCGTTCTGGGACGTTCCTCTGATCTCAGCATTTCTGTAGCTTTTTGTGTCTGACATTAAAATTATTTTTTATTGATCTCACTTGGAGTGAGTGTGTGGACAGGCATTTTACTAAAATAGCAATCTCAAACTGTGGGGAGGGTCAAGGTTAAGGAATGTAACAGATGCCTATGGAGGCAAGCTGTAAGTCGGCTAATAAACTAGAGCAGGCAGATGACAGCTGCAGGTGTCTGTCCTCTGCATACTCCTGGAAGAGTAAGTTCCCATCACGGTTGTCAAAGATTATGCACCACTCAAATATGTGTCTGCTCATCAACTGATGACTGACAGTCTCCTTGATCACCACGAGTCCTCCATCGGAGGTGCAGGCCACGGAAGAATCAGGGAAACAAATTAAATCGATTCTTTCAGCAAATTGCTCTACAAAGAGCACATTAGAAAGTGTCCATTAAAAGATGAATAAGAGGAAAAATATGTGTATGTATTTGCATTAATTCATAAAACAGGATCACCATTAGAAAAATCAACAAACATAAAGTGAAACATCTTTTAAACTATGGGTTATGTTAATATTCAGTGAACCAGAAAGTTCACCAATGGTTACTTCAGCTAAATACACATGCTCTGGGTTTGATCATAAAACATCTCAGATGGAGAAAAAGATATAAAAAATAATAGAACCCATACATGTCAGCCTGTAATGTACTTTAACAGAAAGCACTTCAGAGATTAGATAACCCTCTACTTCTCATCTGAATGTATGTTAGAACAATTTTCAAGTGTCTCTTCACTCTATATTGTCAAAACATTATAACGATATGATGTTGTTTGGCTTACTTTAGATTCTATATACATTATATCATATCCTAAATCATACTGTTGAATTAAATACTATATTTAGAAATACAAATAGCATGAATTCATTGACTTCTAGTTGTATGTATATAATGTAGTGGCATACATACAAATTGTTCCTGGACATACAATTGTTAACTGTACAAGAGTTTCTTTGGCATATATACATGTATAGGTATGTGTATGTGCATATGTATATAGTATATTATAGAGCAGTGGTTCTCAACCTTCCTAATGTTGTGAGCCTTTACTACTATTTCTTATGTTGTGATGATCCCTAACCATAGAATTCTTTCAGTTGTGAAGTACAGTTGTTACTTCACAGCTGTAATTTTGCTGCTGTTACAATTTATAATGTAAATATTTGATGTACAGGATATCTGATGTGCCACCCCTGAAGGGGTTGTAACCCATATGTTGAAAGCCACTATTGATAGAGCCTTTGTTACCACTCTCTTTCTCATCATGCATTCTTTTATATCATAGCTAAAATGTATATTTGAACCTTTGAAAGTCTGATTTCTATTTTTAGCCATGTGTGTGGAGGGGGTGCGGTTCAGAAGCCAATGATATATGTTTCCTCTTCTTTCTTTCTTGAATTCCCAGTTCATATAATCCATATTTTTGTCAATTGTTGCTTAGAATGCATTATCATTTTCCTATTGTTATGGTTTATTCTCTCTGTTATAGACACTAACTTTTCAGTGGTAGGATTGTCTAAAGCAATCTCCAAGGCTTGGCTTGTCCTTTTCTTACTTGAAGTTATCTCATCAGAGAAAGAACATCATTTTAATGCACTTAAGTTTATCATAATTTTTTCTACTGTGCTGTTTTTCTGGGCTTGCTTAAGAAATATTTTCCCACTATGAGTACAAAAATATCCTGCAAGATGGCTTGTGAAAATTTTAAATGTGCCATTCTCATTCGTGTCTATCTTCTGCTTAAATTCATTTCCGTGTGGTCTGAGGAAGAAGCTTAATTTCAACTGTTGTTATTTAAATGTCAATATTGCTCATGCATGCATTTAGAGTATTTTTCACAATTTTTAGTCTAGCATGTTTAGTTTCTTTTAGGGATGATATTAATCAGGTGTCTGGCATAGCTTTCTATCAAATATGAATATTACTAAAAGTTCTTAAATAAATTATTTATCTGTAATATTCTATCATACTTTCAGCTCCCTGCTATGCCCAACTTTTCTTTCTTTCTTTTTTTTTCCTTGGGTTCATTCTTAGAAAAAATATACATTTTTGTATATTTTGTATATATATATGTATATATATACACACACACACACACACACACACACACACACACACACACACTCTCTCACACACACATGGTTTCTTCTCCTGTAACTCACTCTGTAGACTAGGCTAGCCTCAAAGTCAGAGATCTGCCCGTGTCTGCCTCCTGAGCGCTGGGATTAAAGGCATGCATCATCATTCCCAGCTATAATTCTCACCACTGAATATCAATATCTCAGAAAATCAATACTTCGTTAGTTGATTTGTAAAACACAGAGTGTTTTGAACTAGGCTAACTCCTCAGTTGAGCTCTGAAACATATATGGAATGAATGAACTAAATTATAAACGAACCCAGGTAGGAACAAGGTGAGAATGAATGATGTAGCCCTAGGCACTGAAGCAAAGGGGGGGGAGGGGGGAGAAGGAACAGAAAATTTTGCACTAAATTTGCAAGTATTTGTCCTTCTTTCTGAGAAGTCTGGAGTATCTAGAACACTGTCAGCAATACCAAGAACTGTTGCCTATTTTAGGAGGGGATTTCTAAACTGAGATGCGTTTGCTAAGAAGAGAATATTTTGTTTGTATAGATGCATGTGTTGTGAGCTTGTGCTCATGAGTATATCCCAATTTTGACTAATTTCTGGAGTCAAAACTTGTGTGTATGTGTGTGTGTGTGTGTGTGTGTGTGTGTGTGTGTGTGTGTGTGTTTATGATAGGCTTTCCCACCACAAATCATGTAGACCTAAACTTCACCACATAGTTTTAGCATACTGACTCAAGAATGCTGGAATTATAGGAAAGAGCCACCACATCCACCTCAAACACAGTTGTTTTAATAATGTTGCCATTACAGATCTATGTTGACAAAGCCCATATTAACCTCATGCCCAAAAGTAGGATGGGATTCACTTGAAGAGTAAAGTCATCTGTTTAGTGAGTAACTAAATATGAGAAATAAAAAAGAGCAATATTTAAAGAAGTCAACCTAACTTCATTGGGGGGGATGAGGTTTGCGAGGGAGCAGTAGATGGTTGATAGTTATTCAAAGAGTGCTGAACACCAGAGGTCATAGTATAAGAGATGGGGAGGTATGATCTATTAAGTAAATAACTCCTGAAAACCAAGGAATTTTGCTCACTTTGAATGGATGTTTGCCTCAGAAATGCAAAGCTAAAATCTCAAAAGAAAAAGTGCTGGTTATACATATGAAATAATATTTCCCTGGGGCTAATAGATATCTCTTCATCGCTCCCTGACAATAGAAAAATGAAAAAGGACTTTAATTTCAGCTATTATACTAGAGTCTAAATAGAATACTCTATCCTATGGAGGACTGTGAATATTTTGAATTACTTTGATGGAAGCATAATGGAATTATATAAATCCTTCCACATAAACATTTAATGTGAAGTAAATTCACCAGTAGTAATTTCTTGGGAAGTATGTTATATGGATGAAATTTAATTCCCTGTATTTGTTCTATCTTTTCCAAATATTTTATTAAATATTTATAAATTGTATGTTGGTGGGGGGAGTCGATGTGATTATGTCTAAGATTCTGAATCTTTAATAATGTGGTCCTAAATAAATATTCATTCCAGACTTTTTTATTTGTGAGTTAAAGATATTTAACTGTTTTACTTGCCTGAGCTGTTGGTATGCTATCCAGTTGCTGTTATTTAAGTTTAACAAAGCCACTATGTTCTTTCTGGTCAGTTTGTCTCTGTGAACCTTGACAACACATACTTTTGCTAATTCCATTCAGCTGTTAGGAGCTACCACAGAAGAGACAATCTTTGAGACACCAGTGGTACCTTTCAGTGGCCATTTATGGAGATGTGGCCCCCATCCCATTATCTTATTTTTTCCCACAAATTCTCATATAAAATGCTAGAGACTTTAATATCTTGAACAATCTGTTAATCTCCAGTCATGAAAAGTACCTAATGCTATCCTACAGGAGGCCATCTGCCAGCATCTTGTCTCAAGTGTTCCCACTGAGATATAGATGATGTGTCATTGCTGACCTGTAACGCACATTCCTCCTCCTTCTTACTAACTGACCAGGCTTTGTGTATGGGACCACACCATTAGCTGTCATATGTTATCTATTTAATAGAAGAGTTTTTGTTTAGAAGCTACCCAGCCCAGACTTTATAAGTTATAGGCACAGAGCCAAAAATAACCCTTCTTTCCCACCTACTACGCATGTAATATTAAAGGTATCCTGTCTCATGGCTTTGTTGAAGGCAGTCAGACTAGAGCTGGGAGCTGCTTGCTTTCCTTAATCAGAAGCCAACTGTGAGCTGGGCTTTAACATTATTGGGTGGCTCCTGCCAACAATTAACACACTACATGCTGACCATTCTGGCAAAACTGAACTCAAACCATGGCGCCAGAAAGGCAAGATCAATCTTGCGAAGAGGGAGGCCATCTGTTGGCTCCGTTGGCTCTTCCTGTGGGGCTTAGAGATGCCACTAACACCCATGTTGCCCGCTTCAATGGGCAGCACTATGTTTCAATTTTTAACTGTTGAGAGTGCTCATGACCCTGAGATTTTGTTACTACCCAGTTCTCTGGGATTAAAACTCTAAATTTAATGAACTAAATACCACATTTTTTTTTTTACTGTTTTAATATAAGCAATTGACATTTCACACAGCTCATAAGAAATTATCCCATTGGTAGTTGTCAACAAAGATTATAAGTCAATAGAACATTAGAACATTAGTCGATCCCTGGTATCAACTCAGGCAAAGGATTTGACATAAGAAAATAAATATACAGAGGCAAGTCAAATTTGAATATAAGATAAATGAAAAATAGTGGTCATATATATATATATATATACATATATACATATATATAATTATATATATAGTTATATATAGGTATATGTATATATATAATATATATAATTATATATATGTATATATATATATATACATATATATAATTACTTGAACATCAGAAGTTCAGAACATCAGAAGCTAAAATTCCTATATTTTGTATATAATCAGGCTTAGGCTGAGTATCTGATTAATTAACATCTAACTAATGATTCATGGCATCTTACCATCTTCCAGTTTCACTATAGTTAAAAAACCTTTCATGAAATTCTTTAGTTACATACAAATGCATAAATAGACACAAACATTTGTCCATTGTATAAGTAGTGTTTAAATGACATTAATGACTATACTATTATTCGTCATGATAAATTTGAATGAAGGTAGTCATTTGACAATATCTTACATGTATAAAATGTATTCTGGTGACTATCCCATCCTATACTTATCTTCCTCCCCAAAATATTGTGCAAACTGATAGACAGATGCCTAGGAAATGAAAACGAGCCAAATGTACCTCAATATATAAATGGGTAGTAGACATGATACATAGATACAATCAAATACTGTTCAGCTATACAAAAAAAAAAAGAAATCATGATAATTTCATTGAAAACGATGAATGCAGAAAAGAATCTGTTGAATGAGGCAATCTAGACTCAGAAATGCAAATGTCAAATGTTATGTCTCATCTGTGGTCTCTAGCACCAAATCTCTAGATATAAGTGTAGCTACAACTCATCGTGACAGAAGCTTCTCTTATAGCAAATGGATATTCTATTCTCATCCGGAGTACAATTGCTGTGACAAAATACCAGGTCCAGAAACAACGTGTGGAGGAGAGGGTTTATTTGCTGTAGTGATTCGAATAGCGATGGTTGGCCTCCACAGACTCATGCGTTGGAATGTTTGGCCCATAAGAAATCGCACCATTAGGAGGCGTGGCCTTGTTGGAGTATGTATAGCTTTGTTGGAGGAAGTGTGTCACTGTGAGTGTGGATGTTTAGGTCTTACATGCTTAAGCAACATCCAGTGTGGTACACAGCCTTTTTTTAGATGTAGAAGTCTTGGTTCCTCCAGTCCCATGTCTGCCTGCATGCTGCCATGCTTCCCACTGTGACGATAATGAACTAAACCTCTGGAACTGTAAGTCAGCCCAATTAAATGTTTTCCTCTTTTAGAATCACCTTAGTCATATATATTTTCACAGCAGTAAAACCTTAAGATATTTGCCTTACATATCCAGAGTCACTATCCCTAGAGAGAAGTCAAGATAGAAACAGAGAAGTGGTCAGGAACCTGGACGCAGAAGCTGATGCCAAGGCCAGGAAAGGGAAGCTTTCTCTGGATGGCTTCCTCAGTCTGCTTTCTTATAGAACTAACAAAAATTAGCCCAAGGATAACTACCCACAAGATACTGCCTCCCTTGTACCAATAACTACTTAAGAAAATGTCAGAGAGCTATATATATTTTTTATTTACAGCTTGTGATTTATTAAAATTCAACCGATGTTAATCTGTAATGTATGAGAGACTGGGTCAGGGGTATTTCCCATGGGTGGTGGATGTACTTAGCATGCACCAGAGCCTGACGGTTTGACACCTTCCTCCTTCCAAAATTACAGAAAGTCCCGTGAGTTGAGCTCAGTCTTTATGAAGGCATTTCCTCGATCTAGATTCCCACAATACTGCCACAAAAGACTATAACTGGACATAATGTGGGGATCAATTGTTCACACGTGGAGAGCCCAACTATAGTGGCTACATCTACATCACAAATTCTGCATCTATGATTCAAGGAACATTGCAGAAGGGAAGGTGGAGAAGCTATAACAGCCAGAATACCAGAGTTAGTTGTAAAACAATTTCTTCCAGAAATGGTTCAAAAAATAAGCACGGATCAATAGCAATAGCAATGGACATGGTAATATGAAAATGAGAAAATTGTTTCACTCCCCTGCTAGACAAAGAGTTTTAGGCAAGTAGAAACTCTTGTGCATTATTGTTTATCTGGTTTCTCTGAACACATATCTAATACAAAGACCTGTCCACAGCCACCCAGTTCCTGTATTTAAATCCCATCTTAAGTCTTACCCTCGGCTCAGAACCAGTTTTTGAAACACATGACCATATGGGGAATATTTCACGTTCCACCCCACACTACACAGTCGTGAATTCTAGACAGTTCTGCAGGGACTAGAATTTTTTTCTTCCTCACATTGCTAAGAACAAAAGAATACTACACTTGAATATTGGCATTATTAAATTTTGATGATACATTTGCTTAACTTCTTTCTTGCCCACCGCTTTGAGTTCTACTGTGATTAATAAATTTATCAAGTGATAAAAATGTGGAGATTTTCTTGAAAACGTCATCTCTATAAATTTAGGATTTGCTCTCTTCTCCCACAAAAGACAATTGATTCATCTCTCTAAAAAGGAAATAGCAAGTTCATATTAAATAAAAAGTCTCCAGCTACATATGTATCAGAAGAAGGCCTTTTCAAACATCAATGAGAGGAGAAGCCATTGTTCCTGTGAAGGCTTGATGCCCCCCATTGTAGTGGAATGCTAGGACAAGAAAGTAGGAGTGGATGGGTTAGTGAGCAGGGGGAGGGGGAGAGGATAGGGGGTTTTCAGAGGGGAAACAAGAAAAGGAGTTAACATTTGAAATGTAAATAAAGCAAATAGCTAATAAAAATCTAAAGTACTCAACTATTAAGATATTACTATCAAAATGTGTATTCATTGAGTATATGATTATATATGTCTACATATGTATACATGTGGAAATATATATGTACAAAATGATACACATTAATGCCACTGTCACAGCTATTTTCACATTTAGTCCCAGATTAGAAGTAATTACAAATGGTGATCAATAGACAAAAGCAAATAGAGTATCATATGTTGATATACCTTTAGGCTTGTGGCTTGAACTGTTAGTTAAAATAAACCTTTCTCCCCTAAGCTACTCTTTGCCGGTGTATTTTATCAAAGGAATATAAATGGAAGCAGGAGACATGAAAACAGTAACAATCCTGAGAAACAATAACAATTCTGGAGGCATTACCATTCATGATTTCAATTTGGATACAGAGCCAGAGCAAAACCTAAACCAAATAAACACAGCATAATAGTGTCATAAAAGAGACATATAGATGAACATAATATAATTCCTATAATATAATGGAATGTAACAGAAGACCAAGATTTAAGCTCACTTAATTATAGCCAGCTTTTTTGGACTAAGGCAAGGCATATATATACATATATATACGTATATATATATATATATATATATATATATATACACACACACACACATGTATATATATATACGTATATATATATATATATGCCTTATCTACATGTGTGTATGCGTGTATGTGTGTGCACACACATACATTTCACACATTCACACACACACATACACACACACACACACACACACACACACACACACACACACACTGGAGAAAAGAGAGCATCTTCTACAAATGGTTTCAGAAAAACCTGATAACTGTACATAAAAGTCTAAAAATTAGACCTATAGGTCAACCTGAAAATAAAACCAGCTTCAAATGAATTGAAGACTTTAACATAAAACCTAAACTGAAACTAGAAAACTGCTAGAGGAGTGATTCTCAACCTTCTAAATGCTGTGACCCCTTAATATAGTTTCTTATGTTGTGGTGACCTCCAACCATAAAATTATTTTGTTGCTACTTCATAACTAATTTTGCTACTGTTGTGAATTATAATGCAAATAACTGATATCCAAAATATTTGACATTCTACCCCTGTGAGAGGTTTGCTCAACCCCAAAGGGTCATGACTCACAGATTGAGAACCTCTGAGCTGGAGAACCATCAGAAAGTGTACTACAGTCATCAGCCACAGGCAATGACATTCTAAATAGGACTCTAATCACTTAGGAACTTAGATCAAAAATTGATTTGAATTGTAAATATAGAATATATACAATAAAAAAAGACAAAAAAATTGATAAAGGGGACTCTGTGAAATTAAGAAGCATTTTCTGTACAGTAAAGGAAACTTAAATAAACCACCAAGGCAGCCTACAGAATAGGAGGAAATCTTCAACAGCTATATTTACTACAGAAAATTAACATCTAGACTATAGAAAGTAATAGATGTATGTAAAACACATAAAGGAAATAGTAACTTAAATAAGTGTGAATCTTCAGTTCTTGACTATGTTATTATCATGTGCATCAGGCACAAGGTAGCTCTAATATCAAGGGATTTATTAACGTAGTAATATTCTTTTCAAAACTCACATCAGTAGAACATTTCAGAATTTCCCAAACAAAGGCGCTTTCCGCACAACACTACTTCCTATAATACTTCCTACAATACTAAAACCTAAAATTGATATAGCTATAGACCTGAAGAAATTACAGAAAGATCACTAATAATTTTTCTGAATGAGACCCTGAACATAAAAAGATAATAGATTGACTAATAAAGCCTACAGATATTCTATAGTTTAGTCTGTTAAGTGACCTTTTCTTGGTTTAACAGACACACCAAGAGTAAAACTTTGTGGTTAGTAAAATTACATAAAGTTTTGGGGAAATTCATCTTTGCAACTTTTCTTCAATTTCAAACTCAAACTTTGGTTTGTTTTATTTGTTGTTGGTTTATTTCGTTGTAATAAAAAATACATACCAGTGCCTGAATCTATAGTACAAAAACTAAAATGGGGATCTGGCAATTTTCAGGCAAAGAATACAGGACTGTAATTTCCATTGGCCTGAAAGACCCAAAATACCATATTTTCCTTTTTATAATATGAGCCTAAACACCCAGATTTCACAAACAATGACCATGTGTGCAAAACCAGACTATCTTTGACCTAATCTGTGAGTTGAACCAATGTTATCTTTATTGATTCTGACTGATTCTGAAAAGAGATATGTCATATACGCTTACTTTTATCTTTAATTTTAATAATGAGTTACTTAAGTAAGATGATTTCAAGGACATTGTCAAAAATGTGTTTGTCAAGTTGAGAGAATATTTTAATGTTTTAGTTATATTTATTTATATTACTCCTTACAAATTCTAACCAGAGAAGACACAGAGTACTAACTTCTTGAATTACTCAACTTGGTTGCTATGGTTACTCTGCAAGTGTGATATAACAAAGAAAATTATTAAAACTTTTTATAAAGAGGCAAATATAGCTTAGCTTTGCAAAAATGTCATTAATAATTTCAGGACAGAAAGATGAATGTATTTATATTGGAAATGCAAAATATATATATTAAGGGGCAAAACTATGTGCCCTTGAGAAATAGAATTTCTCTTCTAAGATGAGAACAGTTTCAGAATCATTATGGTAATCATCCCTTTGCATTCAATGGATGAATATATTTGCATAGGATGCCACTTAACATCAAAAAATGTATATACAAAAAATATGGGCAGAAGCAGCAGATGCGGTCTGTGTGATGAACAAGTATTTGTACCCAATATTGGCCCTGGGGTTGTTGAAGGTATGTAATTCTACAGTCTGTTTGTCACCTGGTGGTTACACACTTCATCCCAGAATTGAAAAACTATTTTGTGTAAATGTTTTTCTTCCTTGGCCATCCTAGATAAATTGCCTCAGGAAGAACAGATAGCTGACAAGACCTTCAAAAGTTCAAGGTAGGTTTTGAGAGTGTGAGATATTTACGTTTGTGCAGGTGCATGTGCACCCGCCAGTGCCCCTAGAGCCCAGAGGTTGATCTCAGATGTCTTCCATCACTCTTTATCTGAGTTTTTTTGATATTTCATTTCTGTCAACCACGAGCTTACTCAGCTAGAGTTATGGTCAGCAAACCATGGGGATCTGCCTGTTACTGGCTCCAGCCTTTGTATTGCAAGAACATAGCATCATACCCAGATTTTTATGTGCTGGGGACCTGTTCTCCAGTCCTCATGGTTTGACGGCAAGGACTTTTCCCATTGGGATACCCCTCAACTTGAAAAGAAATCTAAATTTTAATGCTGTTTTCATTTCCCTCCTCAATGGTCATTGGAAATCTGTTGGCATATCAATTATTATAAGCTACTATGTACTAGAGGTCAAATGTCAGGCCTTTCACATGCCAAAAATATATTCCCTCTGAGTAAATAGAAACTTGATTCTTTTTTGTTTTAATCATTAGAAAGACTGATGTCACACCTTGACTCTAAAGAAAAAAATAATGCAAATAAGTTATTTATTTAATTAGAAACAACAGTAAAACCTTTCTAATGCAACTTAATCACAGGTTTGATTGGGCATTTACCATAAATTACTTGGATTTTAGGGACTGGTTTAATACTGATCTCCAGACTTAAATTTCCCATTAATAAAGAATAATAAAACGTAGACGCTGTGTCAGTCCTTTTAACTCCTAATTCCCTAATATGCCACAACTGAACAAGCACCTCAGTCCTATGCTTTAGTAGTGCAAATAACCTCTTATAGACCTTAGGGTAGAAATGAACCATTGCTGTTAACAGAATCAAACAAGAAATTTCCTGTTTGTGGTGGATTCAGTAGCAATGGCCCCCATAGACTCACGTGTTTGAATGCTTAGCCTATAGGAAGTGACACTTACTGGGAGGTATGGCCTTGTTGGAGTCATTGTGATCCTGCTGGAAGAACTGCGTCACTGTGGAGGTGGGCTTGGGGGTCTCCGCCAGTTCATTCCTGCTGCTTGCTGATCAAGATGTAGAACTCTCAGCTCTTTCTCCAGCGCCGTGTCTGCCTGCATGCTACTGTTCTTGCCGCCATGGTGGTAATGGACTAAATTTTGAAACTGTAACCCAACCCCAATTAAATATTGTCCTTCATAAGAGTTGCCATGGGTAGTCTGTGTCTCTTCACAGTAATCAAATCCCTAACTAAAACACTATTGTTATTTGCCAAGATCCATGTATCTATAGAATAAATGAAGATCATGTGTGAATGATCTTAATCTTGGAACAAAAAGCATCAAATATTGAAAAAAAGAAATAAAAATTCATATGAGTAGGCCTGGGAAAGGAAACTGAGTTTGGGAAAGTTTTACTCTTAAAAAAAATATTTTTCTGAGGTGATTGTTGTCTTGACTTGAGCTACATTTTAGAATTTGCTTTTGAAGTTATCATACACCACTTTTCTTTTTAGTTTTATTCATTGATGCAATGAGAGCGCAAGTCCTCACTCATGTTCAGTAATCTGTGTTTACGACATAGAATGATAGCTAGAACTCACACGGGCTACTTCACCATCTGTGGAACTGTCAGTCACTCAGGAAGCCCATTCCTCACATTAAAGTGTTCTGCTCACTCGGCATCCAAATTCTGTAACTTTCCGAGATGCCATCGATATGCCTGGTGTTACAAGTTAGTCTTTAAAGCTGTTTTCAACTCATAACTCAAATCCTTTATTGGATGTCCTGTACACATACCCTGGGAAAATTGATCTCTTGACTTATTTTTCCTGAAAACTAACGCACAAACAAAGCAAAACAAAACAAAAACAAAATTGGTATCTTTCTTCTTTAAATTTAAAACCTTTGTCTTTAGAATGTTAATCCGGGGAGTCCTTCTCCCAGAGTTTAGAGACGTTATAGAGAGGTTCAGTCTAGAGAGGTTAGCTTGTCTTGATCCTTCCTGGGAGAATCTTCACTATAACACTTGGGAGTTTCTGATGACTCCTCCACAGCTCAACCTCTTTAACAACAGATGAGCAGGGTTCTTTGATGCTCATTTGTCTGACTAAAGCTTTCCCCTTTGCTTTCCTTGTTTTCAGTCAATGACTAGTATTAAGATTGCGTGGTTTAAGTAACTCAAGAGTCTGTCCAAATTTGAATTAAGCAAAGGATTCTAAATTTAATTTTGAGAGCAGGAATTAAATTGTGGATAAATAAAATTAAGAGGGTGGGGAAGTACTGAAAATAAAATTTATACTAAGATAATTTTGTACTTGATTCCCATATGCAAAACATTTTCTTCCAAACGAATGTCTTCCTTTCTCAGACTTTTCAACTGTATGCTCTTTCTTATTTTCAAAGCACAAACCTCATTTCCAAGTGGAAAATATTTGATGGTTTTTGTCTAAGGTCACTTCGGTTGACTTCAAATGCAAGCCATTGATCGGTGACTCATCTGAGAATTCTACCTACATCCTGGCTTCCTTTGGCTGTCATAAATAGATGTAGTGATTATTGATGCCAGAGGGCACAAACTGTCCTTTGAGGGATCCCAGTTTCTCAAAGAAGAGCTCTTCTTGGTCACATCTGCAACTCAGCTAAAATGCCCATTAAATGTCACACACCTTCCTCTGCTTGATAGTGTAATGAAAAGAAAATGAATCAAAAGTACCGCTGTGTTTTAAAGGCCTATGGGAAACCAAAGACCTACATGCCTGATATACGGAATATATTTTATTTATTAAATCTCTTATTATTTATATAGGACTTAATTCTTTTACTTTATATCTTAAGTTTATTCGTGGCACATAATAAGAGTAACATAGTATAGAAAAGTTCAGCTCATATGTACCTTGACTCATTATTTACCTGACTTAAGACTGATATTAAAAATGCTTTATCCTGTTGAATACATCTACGGAAGAACTTTGATTTAAAAAAAAACAGGATTTTGTTAAAAATACATGAACGTTTCTGTTCAAGAAACATTTTTCTTAACATTAATTTATCACGGTTTTCAAAACCTGTGTGTATAATTGTAAGAAAAAATAGGTCAAAGGAGGAAGAAAATGATGCTCTACCTAACCATGTTTTTTTTTTTTTTTTTTTGTAATCATATTGTAAATGAAAATTAACCCTAAAATAAGATGAACATCTCTTCCAACTCTGCTATGGGGAGATGTTCTTAAAGAAGAACAGAAAATACAATTGCTTCAAAATAGCAAATAACTCCAGCATGTCTGTTCTGTTAAAAAGAAGAACCATGTCCCTAGCCTGATATGTAAATACGAAAATCCTCACTGGAGCAAGGCATTGTGCCGGCATAGTAACCAATGAAAGGGAATCTCAATTGCCAAGAGACGCATGTGACAAAGACCATTTAAAACTCCTCTTTCTCCAACCACCAAACAATCTATCCCAGAAATTAACACGAAGCCTGCTTTTCTTTAGCTGATTGAGAATACAGTAGAAAATAAAATAAAATAAAATTGTGCTAGCATACTGTTTGGTGTTCTTCCTCTGACACCTAGCTGGGAGAATTTTTCTCTTGGTCTTTGAGGTTCATTGACAAGGTTTGTTGTGCTGTAAAACTTGACACCAATGTCCCTGCCAACAAAGCCTATCTTTGTCTCTGGAGCTTTCAGTGCCTTTCTTGTCTAATTGCCCTGTGAAGGAGAAGCAAGATCTCAGGAACAGCTAATCTCTCCTAAGTGCTGGCAGAAGAGGGTTTACAGAATGAACAGCAATCCAATGTGGGAAGCAGATGGCTGCTCTATGCTGTGGCTCCTACTAAGGACACCCTTCATTGAGGACCTGCCAGACAGGCACTGATGGCTCTATTATCACATTCTTTCTGTGAGTGAACTGTTTTTTGCACGTTGGACTAAATGGTAGACAGCTTACATGGTCATGTTTTTCACTATTAGCCATAAGTTTCTCTAAAAAGAAGTCTTCAGTGGCTTGACTATCTATGGCATCATCAGTACTTTCTTAAAATTCAGTTTTAGAGTGTTCATAAAGGTAACTGAGCACTGGAACAGGGGGTCCTTCCACTCCGTAAAGGTGCTGGTGTTTCAAAAATATCTCAAACCTTTAGAATTGGAGAGCCAAAAAGTCACAAGGCATACTTATATGTTTTACAAGAAAATATTTTTTTAATATTTAAATTTTTAAAAAAATATTTTATAGAGTAAGCTTTATCAGGTATAGAACTACATAGTTAAAATATCAGGACTTACATGGTTTATCACAATCTATACACAGGAGTTCAACACATGATATATTGGTATCCCAACAGCCTGAAGCAAATACATCTTTGTATTTTTATTGATTAAGGTGTGGAAAGAATAAAGCCCTTGTGCAAGCTTAAAAGAAGTACATGTGTTGTAGGCTAATAGATTAGCACCCAAGAGCCAAAGACATGAAGCAGGAGTTTGGACACGATTAACCTTGAATAATGGATTCTGCAAGTCTAGGATTTATCTTTATAAAAAAGAGATTTGGTATTTCCGGTAAAAAGCATTTTAGCTTATTAGATTCGTAGGGCCATTTGTTTTTGCTTTTATTATAATTCATAAGGTTTGTCTGGCTATGTAATTGACTTGTGGGACTTTGTAGAAAAAATAGAGATCTTGGGAATGAAAATTTTTCTTTTATACTGGAGTTCACAGAGTTCTGTCTTTACAACAGTTTCAGTGATTAGGGTTTACACAATGATATTTAGGATAGGTAGACATTCTTTCTGCTTCTTCTTTCCTATCTGTAAGAAAGTCAATATTTAATAGACGGTGTTGTCTCTAGGAAAGATGTACATCTACTAAGCCTCCTCAGAATCCTAGAGTCTGACAATAGAAATTTTAATAGAAATTAAAAAAAATAAATATCAAATAGGCTTAATTCATTCTGGTCACCGTTTGCATAGCATCTTCCATTTCACCACCACAACCACAGAACCTCCAATAGGTCATCGGTTTGCTAATTGTTCACTACAACCTTGGCTTTAATCACCCGATCCATCAACAGGCTTGCTCATATTCCTTTTATTCATCTTGTCAGTAAGTGACATCCTCGGTAATAAAACAACAAATCTATTGATAGCATTCTTGCATGGAGTAGAAGGCCTCCTACATCAGCACTGCCGTGGAAGCCAGTCTATTCTATTACAACTGACCTTCTCTTGCTGATTACCACACAAATCATAGTCCTTTGCCCCCTCCCCAACTATTAGAGTATTTCTCCCACAGCCCTTCAATTGCCTGACTGCAGTTGGTAATTGGATTCATGTTTGAAGCACAGCACTGTGTGGAAAAGCCTGGAATAATTCAAACAGAACACCCTGGCCTAAGGCTGAGACCATATGTTACACTCAGATTTGTGTCAGTGACGCCTACTGCTTTAGCAACAAGGAGAGCTATTCAAATGTCATAAAATTTTGCTTTATTTTAGAAGCTAATTTATTTAGAACTGTCAATATAACCCAATGTACAAAAAAAAATATGATAGTGAAGGAATGGAGACTTTGTAACATGTCTAAAGAGAAAGGAAACAGTGGGTAAATTGTAGTCTCTCCTCTGAGTATCACTCTTTGCCGCAAGTAGCTTTGAATTATATAATATAAAAATTGGAGGCTTCCAAAATCCCAACTGTCTGGCAGCTATCTTTTTTCAGTACTTACAACAGCATATAAGCCTATAAGCATTCTTCTCCTATATTATTTCGTTAATTGATGAGCCCTTTCTCTTCTATTTTAATAAAAGCAAACAATTCCTTAATAAATTTAATTAGTAACAGAATAGTACACATCTGTACAGATATTCACATGAATGTGACTATATCCTCCTTTGCCTTGTGGTTGACAGGGTTTCAGTATCCTGCCAAGCCAACTGTCTTGCCTCCAGTCTCATGTTCTGTAATTTGGGTCTCGGGAGATATTTTACAATTTCTAAAATGCTAGAGAGAGAAAGCCGTTCTCTGGAGAAAAATTAGGGCATATTGTTTTTTTTTAATTATTTTAAATCACTAAATCATCATGTCATGTCCATAGGCCATGGCTTCATTCTTAATGTAAGCTCTTGTGAGATGTTGGAATTCATATGAATTACTCCAGCAGTAACTGACTGAGCATTGGATTATCCAAGCACTGATCCCACAACATCCTTGCATAAAATAGTTATGAATACTCTTATTGATTTAGTTTTGTTTTCAAACAGAGAAGTGATGTAATATAAGCAAGGATTTCATTTTTTCCCAAAAGACTGAAATATGGAATGTTACCTCTGAAGACATAATCATGGTTCACTTGATTAACTCCTCTAGATGAAGAGATGTAAATTGGCCATTTTTGCTTATACATAGCATTGAAATTATTTTCTGTGTCTATCTGAATGTGGCTAAAACTAACTGTAAAAAGGTAAGTATTTCAGAGAAATGGCTAATCAAGAACATATTTCTCCCTATTTCTACCACAGATAACCAATCCCCCACCAAAAAAAATGTGTAATTGTATAATGTGCTCAAAAACCCAGCACTACCTGTTCCCCGCTTCATTCTTGAAAAAAAGAATAGCATCAATCTAAGTAGCAAGTTGTTCGCTTTTTTTGTTTATATTTATCTGGCTCATAAAATAGCTTTCCATTTGAAAGGCCTAAGTGGTACAACTTAAAAGGATCCTGTTAGAGGAAGGCAGAGAGGAAAAAGCAAGTTAATAAAAGACTAAATTAGCTCAGGTTGGTTATCTACATAAGGAATTGTCAGATAATTTTTGTATAAATAACTGCTCTCAGAAAACAGGCAGGCTGCATGCAAATTTTTAATGTGACTGCAGAAAAAAGGGATGACTATACTTACCTATTTTGAAGATCTATCTTTCTTTCTTTCTTTCTTTTTTCTTTCTCTCCTTCCTTCCTTCCTTCCTTCCTTCCTTCCTTCCTTCTTTTTTCTTTTTTGTTGTTGTTTAATGAGACAAACCAGTTGAAATAAATTACTTTTGTCAATGAAACTTGCCACTATACAGAGCATCTATTGATTGGCAGTTTTTGCTTCCAGGTAACTAACATGATGTAATCAAGATGGCACAATGTCTGTACTGGCTTCACTACCAGGTATTTGCTTTGAACTTTTATGCTGGTCACTAGAAAGTGGCAAACTTTTAAAGTTCATTTATGTGAGCCACATCTCCACTTGCTTCTCAGCCATGATGCTAGCTGATGCGGGCTTCAGTGGGAGACAGCAAAAAAGCCCGCAATTCCTTACAAATACTTTCAGTCAAAAAGCCCTTCAACACTCCTGCCAATGAGCAATTACACCTGGTGCATTTTGTATTTTTTTTTCTTGTGCTTGCTCCTCATGTAGATTTTATAAGCCCCAGTGGAAAAGCAAACTGATTTTCAGTTGACATTCACTCTGTGAACTATAAAGCAGTATGAAAGGGTCAAACATGTGTTGTCAGGATGTAACACCTATAAATTCACCTAGAATGAATATGTAAGCTTCCAAAACTATGTATATAGTATATACAATGTGTATAATATATATTATACACCATGTATATATACTATGCATATATATATACTGTGTATACAATATATAGTATATACTATGTATATATTATATATATGAGATAGATAGATAGATAGATAGATAGATAGATAGATAGATAGATAGATGGATGGATGGATTAGATATCATGTATTTGGATTTAAAAGAAACTTAAAAATAACGTAGTCAAAATTATCTTGCAAGTGAAGTTTAAGTAACCCTTTGTGGAGGAGAGAAAGCGTTTGATTCAGTTTTGAAATACTTCTATGCTTAGCGGTACTGCAGAATGACTGGCAGCGGGTGCAGGGTTTTGCACTAATCTATAAAGGTTAAGCATCTATTTCTCTAATTGTTCTATGATCACAAAGCTTTAGATTTGAAACTAACTTTTTTTCTGTGTAGATTCTGTGTCACTGTCAAAATCAAGATTATTGTTTTTGTTTACTCCTCTATTGGATTTTTTCTTTTTTTGAAACTAAAATAATCTAAGAGTACAGTGCTCAGTCCATAGCAAACACAAAACATATGTAAAAGCCTGACAGCTGTGGCATCCAGCTGCAATTCCAGCACTTGGGGTGCAGAGAGAGTACCCCCTGGATTAGCTGGCTAGCTAGATTAGCCAAAACAAATGGACCTTGGCTTCAGGGGGACCCTGCCTCCAAAACTAAAGACATTCCACAGAGGATGGATAACCCCTGCTAACAACTCTAGATCTTCACATGCAAATACACAAATAACATATACTCACACATGTATTCATGTGCATACATATCCATACATGGAACATAAAACATTGAATATGAGTTGGGGGTTGAAATTTGCAAAAAAAAAAGGTTAATAATTTTTAAAGAATAGGTGTGAAATGAGAGATAAAGATGATAATCATGTTACAAGATCTAACAAACACTGACTGGGGATTTCTGTCTTTCCATTCCTGTAATCAATGAACTGTATTCACCACAAAAATATTAATGGTACCTGATTCTTCAATAGTCTTTGGTATCTTCATGTGTAAAAGAGTCAAAACAAACAATGGTCTTGTAAAGGGCCATGATTCACCAAAGAATGATACCCCAGACTCAAATGTCATGTAAACACAAAGAGTGTTTTATTCTGCAAAAGTCCAGCATGCTGAGGCCTCCCTTACCAAGACAGAGACACTCAAGTGGGTTTGCAGGCCTGACTTAAAGCACATTAGGGAATTCCAGAATAGGTGACCTCTATGTTCCATTACCAGGGTGTGAGGGCTGGAAACTTGCTGGGGGAGGAAGACTGGGAACTGCTGCTGATCCATTGTCCTTCCTTCAGGCCAGGAGGCTGGGCCATTATGTTACCTGAGAGTGAAGGCTGGAACCTGGACTATTTTCTATTAGTAATTGGCTTGCCTGGACTTGCCCAGATTTTAGGCCTAGTCTCCTTAACTGCCAATTTAAAGTCTGTCATGGAATCAGCTTAGCCTTCTCAGTATGACTTGACTAGAATGAACATGTGATAAATGTGGATTTTTTGTTGTTATTGTTATTCTATTATTTTTAACAGTGTTTAATTGCTTACTTCTGACTAGAAAAAAATTACCGTAGAATATTTTGGTATTTATTTTGAATTAAAGTTGTAGTGGAAAAGGTGAAATGACATTCATAAAACAGATACATTTATGATTTTGAACTTATTTGAAGTTAATTAGGTCCTGCTTTGTTGATTTAACAAGATGAGTAGATCCTAGAAAAGTATTAACAAAAGCTTAACCTGACACAGCTACATAGTCATTCATATACTCTCAATACTCAGGAAGTAAAGGCAGGAGCATTGTAAGTTTAAGGCCATCCTGGGTTATAGAGTAATACTTTGTCTCAAAGAAATGTTTAAAATGTCATGGTCCCGAAAAGACTGGTTCCAGTTTTGCAGGAGAGTACCAGAACAGAGAAAGGGTTGGGGGGTGATTGGGGAATGGGCGGGGGTGGGGGTGGGGAGAAGAGGACTTATGGGACACATGGTAAGGGGGGAACTGGGAAAAGGGAAAGCCTTTGGAATGTAAACAAAAAATATAGAAAATTAAAACAAAGAAAAATTGTCAAAGTAGATTCTTTGTAGAAAAACTAAGATACCAAGGTTATCTATAATCAGTTTTATACAATAAACTTTATCAAGGAAAATAAGAAAATCAGAAAGGTAACTAATAAAATTACCTTCAAGCAAAGGTTTGTGTGGATTTCTCTGCTGTAGTTGACAAAATGCAAGTCCTGACCAGTGTAGCTCAAAATATGTAATCTTCTCAGTGGTGCTCAAAACTCCAAGCTTAGATTTACTGATAAAATGGAAGGAAAAAACACTTAAGGGTAAGTAAACCATGTCTGCAGAAATAATCTTCAAAATGAACATAAAAATGGAATGGCAGTTTTCACCCGCATATTACTCTATTTAACCACAGGTTAATTTCTCAGTGTCAAATTCATTAGACATTAGAAGTTATTCATTCTATATTTTAATTTTCATTATATATGACTGTACCTGAGGAGTAAAAATTGAGTGTCACATTGTAAGACTCTGGGAGCCTTAACTTACCAGAGAGACCCCCTGAGTGAACAATGTGGAGACAGGAATCGATGCAAAAAACAAGAGGAAATTTTTTATTTGATCAGCATGCTGGAGTCACCCTGTACATGGAGAAATAATGACCATACGACGCAGGCTGTGTGGGCCTTAATACAGTCCTCAGGGTTGCCACCATTAGGCCCAACGTGATTGGCAGAGCAATGTTAGCTTTAAACTAATTAGTTGTCAGGGAATGAGGTAGGTGGCCAATGGCCTTGGAATTACGCTGACCTCCCCTAGCCACAGGGACCTCCCTGTGGTCTGAGGAATGTAATTTAGCCTCTCCCTTCTGGGAGGGGCAAGTGTTCCATGACCTTTCTAAAGTTCCTGAGCTAACCCTTTCAACATACAACGTTTAACACCAACAATAAAATGTAGTGATTACTCAGTGAACATTTAGTGATGTCATAAGTATGGTACTGCTTGAAATCTTTCCTCCTTCTTCTTCTGAATGATGCATCAGTTCTTAGATTCCCAATGTGGAAATATTAGGCGATGTGACAGCATGCCGGTGATTAAAGTCATTTTAAGACACTGTAGTTGAGCATCAATGTTCTAGGCTTATAAAACTAAGGGCAGTATTTTTGTCAACTGACAATAATCAGTTCGCAATTGCAATCTAATGAGAAGTTTTAAAATATTCAAGTTTTCTGCAGATTTGTCAGATAAAGTGCACAGCGGCGGGGGCTGGGAAGTTGGACCTCAAGTAAAGCACTCACAATGCAAGCATGAGCTTCTGACTCAGTTTCTCCATCACACATTGAGAAATCTGAGACTGGGCAAACCACTCCGGTCATCCCAGTGCTGGGGAGGTGGAGACAGGAGGCAGTGGTGCAGCACCTGTAAGATTGTACCTCACCATTGGAGAGCTCCACCACCACTCACAAAGCACGTGTTAAAGCAACTGAGAAAACCCCCAGATTGATTTCCAGAGTGGATGTACTCCCATTTGATATGGAGGAGTGTTTCTCTTTCTCCACATCTTTGCCAACATGTGCTGTTTTGGATCATAGCCATTCTGATTGGTGTAAGGTGGGAGCCCAGGGTTGTTTTGATTTGCAATTCACTGATGATTGAAGATGTTGAACATTTCTTTAACTGCTTCTCAGCCATTTGAGATTCCACTGTTGTGAATTCTCTATTTAGCTGTATACCCCATTTTTTTATTGGGTTGTTTAGATTTTTGGAAGTTAGCTTCTTGAGTTCTTTATAAATTTTGGATATTAACCCTCTATCAGATATGGGGTTAGTGAACTTTTTTCCCAATCTATAAGCTACTGATTTTTCCTATTGACTGTGTCTTTTGCCTTACAGAAGCTTTTCATTTTCATGAGCTGCCATTTATGAATTCTTGATCTTAGAGCCTGATTAGGAACCCTCCTCTTCCCTGTGCTAAGAAGTTTGAAGCTCTTTACCACTTTCTATTCCATTAGATTCAGTGTATCTGGTTTTATGTTGAGGTCCTTGATCCACTTGGACTTGAGTTTTGTGCAGGGTGACAAATATGGATCTATTTTCATTTTTATACATACAGACTGCCAGTTAGACCTGCACCATTTGTTGAAGATGCTCTCTTTTTTCCATTGTATATTCTTGGCTTCTTTATATATTTTGGATATTAACCTTCTATCAGATATGGTGTTAATGAAATGTGTGGGTTTATTTCTGGGTCTTCAATTCTATTCCATTGATCAATCTGTTTGTCTCTGTACCAATACCATGTGGTTTTATCACTATTGTTCTGTAGTATATCTTGAGGTCAGGGATGTTGTGTCCCCCAGAAGCTCTTTTATTATTAAGAAATTTTTTCACTATCCTGGGTTTTTTGTTTTTCCATTCCATGTCTGTGAAGAATTGTGTTGGAATTTTGATGGGGATTTCATTGAATCTTTAGGTTGCTTTTGGTAGGATAGCCATTTGATGTTAATCCTACCAATCCTGACCATAGGAGATCTTTCTATTTTTTGAGGTCTTCTGTGATTTCTTTCTTCAGAGACTTGCAGTTCTTGTCATACAAGATCTTTTGCTTGCTTGGTTAGAGTTACCACAAGATATTTTATAGTGTTTGTGATGATTGTGTGGTTTCCCTACTTTCTTTCTCAACCCATTTGTATAAAGGCCTTTCCTAGTTTGTTCGAGTTAATTTTATATCCAGCCACTTTGTTGAAGTGGTTTATTAGCTGTAGAAGTTCTCTGGTAGAAATGTTGAGGTTGCTTATATATACTACCATATCATCTGCAAATAATGACACCTTGACTTCTTTGCCAATTTGTATCCCCTTGACCTTCTTTTGTGGTTTATTAGAACTTCGAGAACTGTGTTGACTAAATATGGGGAGAGTGAGCAGCCTTGTACTGAATTTTAGTGGGATTGCTTTAAATATCTCTCCATTTAATTTTATATTGGCTGTTGGTTTGTTATAATTGCTTTTATTATGTTTAGGTATGGGCCTTCCCATACCTAAATTCCTGATCTCTCCAATACTTTTAATATGAAAAGGTGTTGTATTTTGTTAAATGCTTTTTCAGAACCTAATGAGATGATCATGTGATATTTTTCCTTTGTTTGAGTGAATTACATTAATTGGATTTTTATACATTGAACCAACCTTGCATGCCTGGGATGAAGCTTACTTGATTATGGTGGAAATAGCTCTACCTGAAGACTCAGTTATACCACTTTTGGGCATCTACCCTAAAGATTTCCCATAATACCATAGGGACATAAGCTCCATTTTGTTCATACTGGCCTTATTTGTGATAGCCAGATGCTGGAAACAACACAGATGTCCCTCAAACAAAGAATGAATACAGAAAATGTGGTTCATTTAGACAATGCAATACTACTCAGCTATTAAGAATGAGGACATCATGAGTTTGAAGCCAAATGGATGAAATTAGAAAATATTCTGAATGAGCTGACTCAAACCCAAAAGGATATGCATAGCATGTACTCATTAATAAGAATATTAGCCAAAAAGTTACAGAATACCCAGATACAATCAACAGAATTCAAGAAGGTTAACAAGCCAAAGGGTCCAAGTGAGGTACCTCAATCCAGCTTAGGAGGGAGAAGAAAATAATCATGAGAAAGGGAGGGAGGAACCTAGATGGGACAGGAGATGGGGAGGGGAAAAGGAGAACATGATTAGGTATGAGGCTGAGAGAGACAGGAGAGAAGCCCCGAAGGCCAGCAGAACGAATGGAAATATGCACCCTAGGAGTCAGGGGTAGGAGGCGGGGATCACTCTAGAAAGTACCAGAGGCTAAGAGGTGAGAGACTCTCGGGATTCAAAGGGAGGGACCTTAAAAGAAATTCCCAACAGTGAGGAGAGGGAACTTGAAGAATTCACCTCTAGAAGAAAGACAGGGTATCAAGTGGAGGGGTTGGGTTGTCATCCCACAGTCAAAAATTCTGGCCCAGAATTGATCCTGTCTAAAAGAACTGCAGGGACAAAAATGGCGAAGAGACTGAGGTCCAGTGACCAGTCCAACTTGGGATCCATTTAGAGGGGAGGCTCCAAGACCTGATAATGCTATGGTGTGCTAACAAACAAGAGCCTAACATGGCTGTCCTCTGAGAGGCCCAAAAAGCAGCTGACTGAGTTACTTGCAGTTACTTGCACCCAACCATTAGACTGGAGTTGGAAACCCCTGTGATGGAAGAGGAGGGTGACCCCATAGGAAGACCAGCGGTTTCAACTAACCTGGACCCCTGAGATCTCTCAAACTCTGAGCCACCAATCAGGCAATATAGAAGAGCTGGTCTGAGGCCATGGACACAGATACAGCAAAGGATTGCCTGGTCTGGCCTCAGTGAGAGATGTGCCTAATGCTTGAGAGATTTGAGGACCCCAGGGAGTGGGGAGGCCAGGTGGTCTGGGGTGGTGCGGGGGGAGGGGCTTGGGGAGTCATCCTCTTGAAGACAGGAAGGAGGAGGAATGGGATGAGGAACTGTGTGGGGGGGACAGGCGGGGGTGGGGCAAGGGCTGGACTATAAAAATATAAAAGCAATAAAAAAAGGCTCCAACTGCAGATGTAGCAAAGGATGGCCTTGTTGGATATCAATGAGAAGAGAGGCCATCTGTCCTGAGAGGCTTGATGCCCTAGTATATGGGAATGCCAGGGCACAGAAGCAGGAGTGAGAGGGTTAGTGAGCAGGGGGAGGGGGGATGGGTTAGGGGATTTTCGGAGGGGAAACCAGGAAAGGGGATAACATTTGAAATGGAAATAAAGAATACCTAATAAAAATAGTATAATTTCAAAAAAGAAAAATAAAAAAATTATTTTTTTTTAAAAAAGCAACTGAGGAAAACACTGTCTTCAAGCCCTGACCTACTTATACGTTTACAAACATATGCAAGCACACACACACACACACACACACACACACACACACAAGGCATGCCTGCATGCATGAATGTACATACGCATAGAGAGACCAACAGACTGATGGAGAGAGAGACAAAAACAAAGAGACAGAGCGTGGTATCATCTATATAAAAGCACAAAAGAAGTAGGGAGATGGCACAGTTGGTAAAATGCTTGCTTGCCTTGTAAGTACCGGGACTGTGTTTAATACCTGTAGCATGTGTAAAAAGAAAACAAAAATTAGACATGTTGTTTGCACTTGTAATATCATCCCTGGAAAACAGAAACAGGTTGATAACTTCGGTTCACTGTCCTCTCAGATTTACCTAATCAGCAAGCCACACACCAATTAGAATCTCTGTCTCAAAAACAAGATGGAAAATCTATGAAGAGTAACAGTTAAGTTTGTCCTCTTTCTACGTTACATAGGTTTACACAAGTGCACAGAAAGTCATGCATGCAGATGCATGTGAAAATTTAAGTATGTAATATATCATATATATTATCTATTCATAAATATTAAGTACATATATGCAGACATATATGCATTATACAGACACCAAAACCACTTCAGGGATCTTACACTGCATTTGTTTTTTACAAATGTAAAAAACACTAACAGTTCAAAATATTAATATTTAAATTTTACATGGATACTACTTTTAGAGAGCCATATGTGTATTTTAAATGGTTTCATATAAAATGATGAACTTACATGTGCACATTCACACACACACACACACACACACACACACATACACACACACACACACACACACACACACACTTCTCCTAGTATAATTGCATAACATCAGGTAATAGAACATTCCAATGTATACATTTTCCTCCTATAAGTAAGTAAATAAATAAATATGACAAGGAGGTCAGGCAGGATTATTCAATCACCTTCCAGTTCAGTTGTTTCTCTCCAAAGACCAAGCTGAATAACTCATGCTCTTTATCTTCTGGCAGAAGTCCAAAGCTAAAGCAAGGGGGCCCTTTGAAGAGTCCATCAAGAGACTTACCAGTGCCAATGGTGGCTTGCCCAAACAGCACTTCTTTCCAACATTCCTATCTAGTCCTGCATTTATCAAATTACACCAGTATTTTTCCTCGCAATGCAAAGCAGTATAGTTTATTGTTTTATATGTTGGCATGTAAAAGGTGACAGGAAATAAAAATAATCTTTATTCCCAAAGAAATAAAATATCCCAAGAATCAAACTTGCTTAAATAAATGTGATCACTCTTTGTATTGCTTGAGTAGGAGATTGGAAGCTAAAGATGAAACTGACAAAATATAAGGTAAAAGTAATAATTAATTTCTTAATTATTAAAAGCTAAATATGTAAATGGAGCAATCTGATGAAAGTATTTTTTTTCATTTGAAGTTTACTCTTCTCAGATGATCCTGATTTGTGTAACCCTGACAAAGCAGAAATCGAACCAAGACTGTCACTGTAGCTCTTCTCTTTCTTCTTTGGTTTGCTTTGGTTAATCATGATCTTTGTGGTTTTTCACATGAGTTCTTTAATTGTTTTTCTTTCTAATTTTGCAAAGAATAACATTGGGGTGTTGGTAGTCATTTAATTGAATCTATAGATTACACAGCCATTTATGCAACATTGATTCTTCCAACATGAGGGCATGGAAGTTCTTTCCATCATCTAGTATCTTCTTTGATAATTCTTGAAGGCCTTGAAGTTTTCATTGGAGAGGTTTTTCTCTTCTTCGGTTAGGTTCATTCCTCTGTATTTCCAGAGTTATTAAACTGGCAACGGTATGGCCACACACTTTTTGACCTATAAGTAAAAGGCATGCAGTGAGAAACAGCCCATATTCATCAAATAGTACTGGCAAAACTGTGTGTACACCTGCAGGTAAATGAAATTAGAATCATATTTTTCACTCTGGACAAAAAAAAAATCAACTTAAAGTGCATCAAAGACTTTAATTTAAAACTTGAAATGCTGAACTTGCAAGAAGAAAACATAAGAAAAGCAATCCAAGATGTGTCTGTAGGCAAGAATTTTCTGAACATAACTCCAATAGCACAGAAACTAGCCCAAGATTTAAAGTGTGGAACTCATGAAATTAAAAGGATTCTGCACAGCCATTCACAATAGCAAGGAAATGGAGCCAGCCTACATGCACATAAACAGACGAACGGATAGTGAAAAGGTAGCAGGTACGTACAATGAAATTCAATTAGGCTGTAAGTAAACACAAAATTATAAAATTCATAGAAAAATCGATGAAACTGAAAAGACTAATATTGGCCAATGTTACTGAAACTGAGAAATACTAAAACCATATGTTGTCCCTCATACCTGTGGGTATGTGAGATAGTGTGTTTGGTGTGGGTAAAGCCTAAACAATTAAAAATATGTCCAAGAGAGGGAATAAAAATGAATACTAAAGAAGAACCCATGTGGACAGATGGACACATGGGAGATGAAGAGAGGGAAAAGGCAGGAGGATAGGAGGTTATGGAGAGTGAGCGGGGTGTAGCAGGGGCATGGGGAAGAAGAATGGACCTAAGGCGTGCTTCCTCCATAAGAATGCCGTAATGGGTGCTGGAGACGACTCAGCACCTAAGAGCACTTGCTCTTCCAGAGAACCAGAATTCAGTATTCAGTTCCCAGCACTGAGTGTCACGTACCCTTAAACTGCTTATAACTCCAGTTACTGGGAATCTGCTGTCTTCTTGCTTCTTTAGACACATACATATATGGCTTTCTTTTGTGTCCTGTCCTCTCTCTCTCTCTCTCTCTCTCTCTCTCTCTCTCTCTCTCTCTCTCTCTCTCTCCTCTCTCTCTCTCTGCATCTCTTCTCACTCTTTCTCTTCCCTGTCTCACTTCCTCTTTCCTTTCATTCATTCTCTCTCTTCTTCCTTTTAGGTCCGTGCGCGTGCGTGTGTGTGTGTGTGTGTGTGTGTGTGTGTGTGTGTGTGTGTACATGTGTGTATACACATGTGCGTGTGTGTACATGTGTATGTGTGTGTACGTGTGTGTGTGTGTGTGTGTGTGTGTGTGTGTGTGTGTGTAAAACTAGGTACTAACTGGAGATCCTATCTTCAGGGGTCCAGCAGTGGTGAGACTCAAACTTTGAAACATCCCACCCACTGCTGGGCTTTGTTCTCTGTCTCATGCTTCCGGGGCTAGTTCTTTAATACCATGTCTTTAAGGGGAATTTTAATTATGACTTTCATTCGCGATGAGAACGTGGAAGCCTGAATGCTGTCTTCTTATTTTTCTAATTGCACCTCACTGTAGTAACAGATAGAAAATTTTTGAATTAGTCCCAATAAGCACCTCTTCCATCATTAGAGTCAAGCAGCACATTTTCTGGACAGATGAGAGCTCTGTCTTCCTCAGTGGCCACAGACAACCCGGCCCTGGGCACAGTCTTCCTTTTTTTCTTAGACCCAGACAGACTTCCTCCCACCTCCACTTACCTCCCTTTCGATTGCTTCCACTTTGAAGGCTCTGCATGTCTTCTCTGCTCTCCTGGGCATCGTAGAGAGGGATCCTAGATTCCAGCCTTCAGACCCTTCCAGTCCCAGGGAAGCCAAGTCCCCAACCACTACTCAAATGCTCCTTTCTTGCCTCCTCAGAACTTCCTCTGCCAACCTATAAATATTTGAACACAATAAAATTGTTTAAAGATTTACAATATTTGATTTGTCTGTCTCTTTAGAAAGTTCCCGAAAGGGCTGTGCTTTTTTTCCCCTAAATTAAACAGAAGAAGCAGCAGGAAAAGGTATATTTTTGTCAAAGTCACATAAAACTAGATTCTAATATCAGAAATATTCTTTACTTAAAATAGACATATAGATATATACATACATACAAGCATTTATATAGATAGGTAAAACTAATGATATCATCTGCAGTGACACTTTCCATGTGTGTTTCATCAGCTATCTTTTTGGTGAAATCTGGACTAAACAATAGGTTTTTATAACATCTAACAGAAATGGCATATAAATTAGTATGCAAAACATTCAGAAATGCTAGCTACGTCTATCATTATTAGTGTTAAGTTCCTTAATGAGCATTTTCGTTTATGTCTTATTTGAATTTTTAATTTTGGGATAATTCATACTTGAGTAGTGTTTTTACATCATTCACTCCTCCCTTTCCAACTTCCAACTCTTCCTATTGTCCCCAACTCTCCCTGATACATACATATGGATATACATATGCATATGCACAAGCAAATGCACATGTTCATATACACACATATATATGCATACTATATATATATACATATATATATATATGTAGAGAGAGAGAGAGAGAGAGAGAGAGAGAGAGGGAGAGGGAGAGGGAGAAGGAGAGGGAGAGGGAGAGAAAGAGGGGGGGATGGAGGGAGAAAGGTTGAAAGATCCCTACTGAGTTCTAAACGGCCATTTTAAAGGCTGTGACATCTACAAATGACTAGCAAAGTCCTCACTTGGAAGACTTGCCAAGCAATACAATCTGGACTTGATAAACTTGATTGGAGAGGAAACCCCCAAGTTCAGTGGGAAGGACATGAGGGTGGAAAAGGAGGTTATGGGAGGAGTCGGTGAGTGAGTGTGTTCAAACACAATGGATGAAACTTTTAGAGAATTAATAAAATATTGGTTTTATTTTAAATCTGAACAGTATCTTTCAGACAATACAGGAAGATTGCACACATAAGCTCACAGTGGTTTTGAATGCGTGCACAATACAAACTCCTCCCCTTGGGGAGGGGCTCATGAAGTCACGCCTCTATCTGATCCGCTATTGGTAATGAATGAGTTCTGGAGGAGGAAGCATCAGCTTTGTTCAGGGATGTAACCGCCTGGAGGTTATTCCTTCTCCGGCGGATGGCCTTATACCTATGCACAAAGTAGATTCAGTGTGGTTTTATTGTTTTGGGGTTTTTTGTTTGTTGGTTTTTGTTTTCCTTTTAAGAGCACATTATGTTGGGAAAGACAAGTGTGGGTGGAAAGAAAGAAATTGGAGGTAAAGGAATTGGAGGGTTTGAATGAGACACATTGTAGGAATGCATAGGATTCTTAACCATTAAAACAAGAATCAAAACGCTGAGCAAGTGTAAATGATATTAAACTGCTTCGGGGGCAGAGGGCTGGTATAAGGGGGACCCCAGACAGGACGGGAATGTGCTGCCTTCTACAAGGCAGAAAACGCGGGCCAGGAAGATATGGCGAGTGCTGGAGTCACTGTAAAGCTGATACTTTTATTCCTATTGTTCTTCTATGGCAATAACCTTGGAACTCTCGTACCAGTCAGGGGCTGTGAGGCATTGGGTTGTGCAAATACAGAGCACTTTATAAAGGGTCCCCGAAGTCCTTTTTACTCTATAACTGAGATGTAAAGATTACATTAATTTGAGCTTAGGATGGCACGGACCATTGCAAGGCACAAAGAACTCTGGACCAGTGTGTTTGGTTTAAAAAAAAAAGAAAAGAAAACATATCGGATATTTAACCTTATTCATTTGTGGCAAGGAGACTTTAGAATTTTTTAAATTATAAAATGGCCTTCTCTTTTCTAAGTTAACCTTTTAGTGGGAATTTACCTTACTCAGGAAAATCTTAGGAGAGTAACAATGCATAATTGGAGACTTACAGCAAGGATGGAGAATATAACACCTGAATTTCACACACACACACACACACACACACACACACACACACGTACACACACACCACAACAAAGGAAATGGGAAGAAGACTAGGATTGGTGTGTATATCGCTATTAGCTGTATTAACTAATTTAACAAGGGTCTGGCTCATTGGAGGATTATAAATTTTTCATGGGTATTCAGATGCAGTAATACATATAAACTGGTCTTACATGCAACCTCAAGGTATATAAAAATGCTATTTCGGTTTTAATAAGCTCATACACAAATTCTTCAGTGGACAGGTTATCTCACTTCCACTAAATCATCTAACATCAGTATCAACAGACCGTGGGACATTTTCTGGCTTCTAAAAGTCAAAACAGAGAAAGAATTGAGATTAACTTCAACAAACCTGGGTGGTAAAGGTATAAAGCAAATATGGCCTTCATAAACTGAAGTTACCTTTAAACAGACGCAAAGACATGTTTTAATTGCTTGCCATTCTTAGAAAGGTCCTGAAATCTTTTCATCTAAGAAACAATTCTAATTTCACACACACACACACACACACACACACACACCACATTTACTAATTTAAATCTAATAAAAATTTCCATAAACTATCCACATAGGTACCAAAAGTGCAAGCATATTAAAATCATATTTTACATTCTCCCTAATATAAAACATTTGAAAATATAATTCAGAGTAATAATTCAAAAAATATTTCCATGCTAATATATTCCTGGGTTTGCTGACCTTTCGTGTGCGTGCACAGGCATGCACGAGAACCACCTGGACCATGCCAGAATCGAAATAAAACTACCACCTGGAAGAAAAGCTGCACATATCTCTAAACCCTCCACATGCCATTGACTCTAACAGAATTCATATGTGCAGCCAAATAATATTTCTGTGTGTATACATTAGGTTTTCCCTTGTGGCGGTGCTGTAATGCGTTTTCTTAGGTGAGTGGCTTTAAGCCACTTGGCAGGGGCCGTTCCTTTTCATGTCTTGCACACGGACAAAACAAAAACTTGTGTCCTCGTTGGGAGCGAGTGTGAGCGGGGTTTACTGACGTGGCTGCGTCGAATCTGGTGTCATCTCTTTCTTGAACACTCCTTCCCCATGAGAGTACTTTTCACATGTTTCTTCCCTGCCATCTCTGTAGTACATACATAAAGAACATATATTTTCCCCTATGGGATACAAATTAAAGCGAGGACTCAATTACTCAAAGACAAAAATAAAAGCCTGGTAGGAGCTTAGTCAATGTGGTAAGCTTCGCGTGGCTCCGAGCAGTTAGTTGTTAATTAGCAATCTGGAATCATTTCATCACAACCTGTGTTCTCCCTAGTACTAGACGAGTTTTAGGAACATCCCAGCCGCAAATCTCTCTCCTTTCACGTGTTCCCTTCACCCCAGAACAGAGCTTCTTCTTTGACCACTTTATTGATCTAACCGGGTGCATTTGTGGCTGCTGCCTCATTGCGACCCTGATAAAGACAGAACTGCCCCTTTTACTTCTGCTACGCTTTTCCTCCAGGGCCTCACGCCAGAGCCCGTCTCCTCCTCCTCGGTAAATCACATTGATGTGCTCTTTAACCCTGTACCAGCTATGCGAAGATCTGGACTGTTTTCAAATCTCCAGTTTAGCAGCTCTTAATCTTTCTCCAGTGCCTCTCTACTTCCACTCCCACAATGACGTGCTAGCCGCGGCAGATTCTTCCAGAATCAGAGCTCTTGGCCGGCATGATTCTTTTTCTGCTGAAGGCTCAGCTTTCCCTTATGAGGGCTTTTCATAAACCGCCAACGTGGCGGTGGTATAGGACCCTCTGACTGCACCCAGGTTTAATCCTTCTCTTCAGTGCTCCTCAACTCGCTATCTTCTCTCTCCCGAAAAAGGCATTTCTCGAAACCTGCTTAGCACTATCTGGCTCGACCGACTGCTTTAAGCCTGCTTTATTTGGAAATTCGAAATGGAAGACAAATTCAGCTCACTCTAGTCTGAAGGCCTGTGTAATTGAATCCACGTCTTCCAACTACTCTATGTATTTAAAACATATATTTATATACAGACATTTACCCACATCTCGATATCATGTTTAATAAAAATTCATAATACTATAGAAAATATTAAGTTTAGAAAAATCTGTGCCTGCCCAGACCTTTGTGGGATTAATGGAACTTTATGTCCAGACAGAATCCTTGGTATTGATTTAGAAATAGCAAAGATATTAATACCAAATATGAGAATGAAAATATGTGAAGAGTTTGATACTCAGTCTGATTGCTCCTCAATTATATAATCTAATTCTTTAAAGAAAACCAGAAAAAAATACAATTCCTACAATACCATCTAAATGACCTAAATGAACTACCAAACATCAGAACTTTTAAGCATTTAGAAAATGTTCAATTAGAAAAATAATAAAATTGTTACTATCAGAGCTGGACAGATGGCTCAGAAGTTAAGAACATGTGTTACTCTTGCAGAAGAACTGGGTTCAATTCCCTGCATACAGGCCACTAGTGTCTGTAGTCTGGGTTATTGAAATCTCCTTCTGCTTTCTACAGGCATCATTCAGAAAAGAATTTATATACATACAATTTAAAAAGATAAAATAAAAAGAGGGGGCTGAGGGTGCATACTAGGGAGCACTTGTTTATCAAGTACTCTGAGTTTAATTCTCAAACTGCAAAATTAAAGGAAAAGACAGCTATGCTCACTATGTTAAGCCTACCGGTCCATGAGCATGGGGGATCTTTCAATCTTCGGATATCTTCTTCCTTCCGGGACTGAAGTTCTTGTCATGCAGGTCTTTGACTTTCCTGGTAAGACTTGCACCAACACAGTTTATATTATTTGTAAACATTGGAATGACTCTTAGAGTCCATCTCGTGTCCATAAGAATGACTAAGATCAAAAATTCAAGGGACAGGACATGCTGGCGAGGATGCAGAGAAAAGGAACACTCCTCCAAAAACATGTACAACTATCAAGGAAATAAATCTGGAGGTTTCTCAGAAAATTGAAAATAGTTCTACCTGAAGACCCAGATATTCCACTCTTGGGGCATCTAACAAAAAGATATTCCACCATACCACAAGGCCACATGCTTCAGCATGTACATAGCAGCCTATTTGTAATAGTCAGAAGCTGGAAACAATCCAGATGCCCCTCAATGGAGGATAGATACCGAAAATGTGGTCCATTTAAACAATGGAATGCTGTTCAGCTATTAAAAACAAAGGCACCATGAATTCTGCAGGCAAATAGTTGGAACTAGAAAAACCATCCTGAGTGAGGTAACCCAGACGGAAAAGAAACAAATGGTATGTACTCACTTATAAGTGGGTACTACCCATAATGTACAGGATACTCATGATGCATTCCACAGAGCCAACGAATTGAATTTCACACAGAAGGGGGAATAGAATAGTTACAGGAGGCAAATGGAGGGAGGAAACTCTGTGAGACACAGGATGGGGAAGGCAAGGGGGAGTCAGGATCAGATGTGGGGAACAAGAAGAGACAGACCCAGAGGGGAACAACAAGAGAAAAATGAATACAAATCTGCATCTGGTGGCATCTGGGAAGATGGGGTGGATCTGTAGTGCATGCCAGAGACCTGGGATGCGAAAGGCTCCCAGGAGTCAATGCAGATAACATTAGCTGAGATGCGTGGCAGTGGGCATATGGAAAGTGAAGAGACCACCTCCTATAGTCAGGCAGCGCCCCCAGTGGAGGGATAAAGACACCAACCCACCCATAAACCTTTAGACCCAAAACGCAGGGAGAGAGATGGAGCCAAGACTGTGGGAATGGCCAACCAATAACGTGCCCAACCGGAGACCCAATCCATGGGCAAGCACCAGTCTCTGAGACTATGATATTATGTTATGCTTCTACACAGGAGACTATCATAACTGTTTTTGAGAGGTTCCACCTAGCAGCCGAGTGAAACAGAGACCCTCAGACAAACATTAGACAGAGGTTGGGGACTCTTAGAGAAGAGTTGTGGGAAAGGTTGAGGGTAGAGAGGGGGGTGATAAGAGTGCCACCGGAAGACCAAGAGAGTCAGTCAACTAAGCTGAACACGTAGCGGCTCGCGGAGACTGAGTCACCAACCAAAGAACATGCATGGGCTGGACAGGGGCCTCCAGCTCAAAAGTAGCAGATGTGCAGCTCAGTCTCCATGTGGGACTCCCAACCGGAGCTGGGACTGTCCCTAAAGCTATTGCCTCTTTGTGGAATCCGTGCCCCAGCTGGGCTGCCTTGTCTGTCCTCAGTTCCAGAGCTGCAGGGACTTGAAGCTCCAGGGTGTGGGTATAACCAAGGGGTCCCCACCCTCTCAGAGGAGAAGGGGAGGGGGAGGGATTTCTGAGGGGGGATCAGGAGGGGAGCTGTGAGTGGGATGTAAAATGAATAAATGAATTAATGAAAAAAAGAACCCAAGAAAAAAATAGAGGAAAAGGAAATACACAGCAAATAATGAAAGAGAAAAAACATCAAACCAAAAAGCATATGTGTGTGTTTACACAGAAATATATACGTACATATATAGCATATGTATGGCTGTAAAGAGAGAGATATAACAACAATTAAAGAAAAATTGCCATGCATTTGAGGGTAAGCAGGAATACATGGGAAGGTTTTGAGAGAAGAAAAATGATGAATCATGTGATTGTATTAGAATCTTAAAAAAATTAAAAGTAATAAAAGTTTGTTTGACATTGTACACTAAGTACAATGAACACCAAAATAATGTGACATAAACAAGACATTAGGTCATGTGTGTCCTCCATTGCAAGCTAGTCTATCTAATATGAGTACACCACTCACAGGGGTGTTTGAAGTCCCTTGATCATATTATCCTGTGACCATTTACGTACATCACTCTGGACAAGGTGGCTCTACCTCAGCAGCCACACTTGCATTCTAATTGGAAGGAAGGACGGTAGAGTCAAGATGGGCCTCATCCTTTTCAAAATACTATCAAGAAGTCACTGAACGTCACCATCCACCTGAGACACCTGTGTTAACCTTGCTCTAGATTAATTAGAATAGACAGTTGATCGTGCAGTCTTCAGGAATCACGTCCTTTTCCAAGAGACTAGAACTAGATGCTGATGAGCTACCAGTGGGTTCTGGCATGGCCATGATCACGGTCAGTTTTCACTTCAAATATAAAGTCAATTCTCTCTTTTCTTCCAGAGGAGATGGAGGTACCTCTATCGAGTCAAGGTCACAGAATAATCACCAGTGCTTGGATGGGGATCAACTCTCCATTTTACTGGGTTTTGAATTATCATGCTCTGAACCAAAAGTCAATGGCCCCTAGTCAGAGACTTAGACCAGAATCAACATGAGCTACACTAGGGCTGTCGTTAGCATTTGAGCTTAGGATCAAGTTCTACCTGTGTATGTCAATACCTCTTTTACCCCTAGTGACAAACCAATATTTGCCATGATTCCCACATGTATGATAAAATCAGAACTCATGGTAGACCTTAGTTAAAGACTATTTCTTCATTTCAATTACTTATAAAAGTTTATATATTAAATGGTTGCATATGTGTAAGATCATAATCAAACATTAACATAAAGAAAATGTGTTATATACTTAGTAAAGCTTTAATTTTTTCTTTATATTCTCTACTCGTGTTGTCAGTACAAAACACAGATTAATAAATTACTCACATATCATATACAAAACAGGTATAAAAAACATTAATTCAAATTTAATTAACCCAATATGTCAACATGTTGATTTTCAGCATGTCATTTGTAGCTATTAAAATCTATGATATTCCCTTTTATATTACGCAGTTTCCAGTGTGTATTTTATACGAACAGCTCATGTTCAGACTGGTTATTGCTAGTGTTCAATAGCACTTGTAGCTATTTGCCACTATATTGAGTTGCACTTCTCCTAGCCAAGTTAATTCACAGGGATAATCCATTCCTGAAAGTGTGGAAGACCTCATGTGTAAACCAACTGGATCTTGTAAATTGAGTTCTAACTTCTTCACATTTTCGAAGACTGATAACTTACTTCCACCGCATATAACAATGTTTGAAATTTCATCATTGTAAACTTTGTATAGATAGAACGATCACTACAGCTGTTTTGTGAAAAGTATTGGGACATTAGCATCAACTGTTCTCTGGGAGGAAATGGAGAGTTTGGCACAGTGTCATAGAAGAGTCCTCAGACCGATGGGGAGGAGGCTTCAAGGAGTATAATGAGAGCCAGGGATACGGCTCAGTGGGTAAGGGTGCTTGCCAGCAAGCCTGAGCCATGATTTTATCCCCAGGATCCACACGTCAAAGAAAACTGACTCCTCAAAAGTTGGTTTCTGACTTGCATATCTGTGCCATGGAGCACATGCCTCTACACATATGTGTGTAGCAGGAATGGCAGCTGCCTCTATGTAAATGCTGGGGGTCCCCACAGCTGCAAAAGCATCTCCTACAGGAGGACCTAACTGAAGACTCCCTTAGAGACCAAGGGTTGAAGTTGCAGTGTACTGACTGGTTTTGTGTTTCTACTTGACATAGGCTGGAGTTATTGATCACAGAGGGAGGAGCTTCAGTTGGGGAAGTGCCTCCATGAGATCCAGCTGTGGGAAAGGGGAAACAAGCCAGTAAGGAACATCCCTCTATGGCCTTTGCATCAGCTACTGCTTCCTGACCTGCTTGAGTTCCAGTCCTGACTGCCTTTGGTGACTAACAGCAATGTGGAAGTGTACGTTGAATAAACCCTTTTCTCCCCAACTTGCTTCTTGGTCCTGATATTTGTGCAGGAATAGAAACCCTGACTAAGACAAATTGATACCAGCATAGTGTGGTATTCCTGTGACAACCTGACCATGTTTTGGGGAAGACTGTGAAAGAAATTTGGAACTTTGGGCTAGAAGATCCATTCAGTGCTAAGATCTCTGTAGGATTTTGTGTAGGAGCTTAGAAGACAATGTTGAGAACAGTGCAGAAGATGGAGGCCTGGCTTGTGAAATTTTAGAGGGAAGATTAAAGACTATCAGGGCCATTACTATTTTGATTGTGAAGATTCTGTGGTTTTGGTTAGCTTGGGCTAAAGAATTAACTGTGAGTAAGAAGATGTCAGAACTACTAACTTGAAAACTTTGCATTATTGGGACTATTGATGCTGGTTAGCTGGAGCTAAGAAATCACTTCTTAATTAAGCAATTAAGAAGAGACCAGCATCACTGAGGTGAAATATTCTGGGAAGTGTTTTCTGAGAGCACAGAGGCTGTGCTCCAGAGATAGCCAATGTTGTACCTTATGCTGTGACTTGGTAATGTGTAAGAGAAACCCAGGCGATACTGGTTTTGAAGGCATGTAGGGGTCATGAAGAGCAGCTGAGGCTCGGCACTGTGTGAGGCCACAGAAGACCAGTGGTGAAGGTGCAGCCTCAGTTGCAATTGATGGCCCAGGACTGAAGGGGTCATGCAAAGGAATTCAAACTTGGCACCATGAAGAAAGCCTATGAGAGGCTGTTGGTGAAGCCTAGTTGTAGCAGAAGACAGCAGTGTTTTGGAGATGCCAGTACCATAAGATGACCACCAAGGACAGCAGCAGCAGCGGCATACAGGCATCTGGAGCCTAGAAGACAAGGTGTGTGCTACAAAGGGCAGAGCTGGAGAAGTGACCCAAGCCCTTGAAAGTGCCTAGAAGATCGTGAGTGGATCCCAGACATTGGATGGTTAGAGTTTGATTTTGCTTTTGATTGTGACTGTGCCCTGATATTTTTCCCTTTTGAAGGAAAAAAGTATTTTAGTGGAGGCCATCGTTAAGAGAATTTGAATTTTTAAAAGACTTTGAATTTTAAAAGAGATTGGATATTTTAAAAGGATTGAACTTTTAATATGTAAAGACCATGGGACTTTTCAAGTTATTTAAACCTTGGGGATGAATAAGAAAGTAAGGGTTGAGGATTAATAGTGATGTGTTTGTGTGTCGAGTTGACAAGGCATCAATTGTACTGGTTGGTTTTGTGTATCAACTTGACACAGGCTAGAGTTCTGACAGAGAAAGGAGCTTCAGTTGGGGAAGTGCCTCCATGAGATCTAGCTGTGGGGCATTTTCTAAGTTGGTTATCAAGGGGAGAGGGCCCATTGTGGGTGGCGCCATCCCTGGACTGGTAGTCTTGGCTTCTATAAGAGCAGGCTGAGCAAGCCAAGGGAACTAAGTCAGTAACATCTCTCCATGGCCTCAGCATCAGCTCCTGCTTCCTAACCTGCTTGAGTTCCGGTCTTTACTTCCTTTGGTGATGAATAGCAATGTATAAATAGTATAAATTGAATAAACCATTTCCTCCTCAACTTGCTTCTTGGTCATGATGTTTTGTGCAGGAATAGAAACCTTTGACTAAGACATGCAGTCAATGCTAGCCAATCAGGAAGTGCTGTTTAGAAGAGATGCTTTTTTGGAACCAATGGAGCTCTGGTGGAGGGTGTTAAAGGGTCTTGCAGTAGAACTCAGATGTGCCAGCTGCTGAGTTTCTCACCTGCTTCCAGGTCTGTGTCACTGACTCCACGTCACCTCACCTGCAACCACCTAAGGGTGGGTGGAGTCAGGCAGTGAGTAGTCCAGGGCACAGGCAACATATGTGCATGTGTGCATGCATGCTCACACACACACTCCCAAATTGATATATTAGGAAAGAAGAGAGGCTTAAAAAAATGGTTGATAGATCCAAAGTACTTGTAGAGATCTGGGATTTTTGCCCTCAGAACCTGCATGGCAGCTTACCACCATCTGTTAACTCCAGTTCTTGTTCCAATGATCCTATCTCACTCTTCTGGCCTCTTTAGTCATCAAATTGGCTTGCAGGGCACATACACTCATACAGTCAAAGCACTCATGTGTATTAAGTAAAACGAATCTTAAAACAAAAACCAAAACCAAAACCAAGGAGTGTGGGAGGTAATAGAATACTTGTGATTTTCCTGAAAGAGGATTTTCCTGTGCCACAAGGGATCAAACAGCAAGCCAGGTAGGCAGCAGGAATCTGGGACACCGGAAGAAGCCCTGACTAAATGGTGATGTGTATGAAGAGGCCAAAAGGAAACTCATTACACTGAATGGTAATTAAAAAACAATAATAGTTTGAGTGGGCATGGGCAATGCAGGAGCCATGAAGGTTAGCATCAGCCAGCTCAGTTCCACTCTCGTATACAGAATAGTCTTCGGTCTCGAGAAGGTAGGCATTCTTGTCATGGAACTTCTCAAAACTCCAAATGTATCCCCATGTGGTTCCAGCTTCATTAGAAAGAAGTATTCCGCCAGCTAGATTGGTAAAAATCTGGCCGGATTCCTATCTATCTAAACCTAGCCACACCCCTAATTTCAGAGCCAACAATCAGGGCTGAGATGGAAGCTAAGATGAACTCTCGTTATTTATTGCCTTAGGTCAAATGGTAGAACCTGGAGCTGATGAGAGAAACTGTCCGGTTCTGATGAAATGTGGGCTGCAGCATTTCTTCAAAGAAAATCTTGGGAGCAGATGGGAGACTGGGAGAAAGCAGGGTCACTCTCGGACACTCTCTAGAGCTGCAAACGTCCTTATCGTCTAGAACGGACTATTTTGCACTTGGGCACTCCTTTTCTCTTGTCTAAAATTACTAAATTGTAATTACTTATTATGTAACCATGCCATACACGGTGGCATATTTTAGTACGATATTTCAGAAAAGTCGATAGCAATTTGCCTTTTGTCTGTCTCCCTTTCTCTTCACCTGCTTGCTAATACCTCATTAGCTACGAGCCCGCTGCCCGAGACTGTAGCCCCGATCAGGGGAGAATTTACACAGCTGTGCTGAGCCGGCGAGCAGTCATACGGTCTTTCTCCCATGCTTGCCGTGTCGCCCCACACTTCATAGGTGTGGCCCTGCTGCCTCCTGTGGCCCTCTCTGTCCTGTGTCAGACAACTGCCTTGTGAGAACCTGGCCTCGGGCCACATTAGCTATCTTCATGCGGACTGCAACTATTTTTTATCACAGATGGTTTTTATTTTCTCCCTTGTTCTCTTTCCTTTGATAATAACTGTATATGATGCTGTAACCAGAAACCAATAAATGTTACTTTAAAAACATTTAAGCACATCCTAGAAACATGCTTAGGAATCCAGTATTGCTGCCTTCACAGAGTTTGGAGAGCCTGACTTTGTAAGATGGCCAGGAGCCTGGTTATAAGACATTCCTTCTAGGGGGTTTCATTTCAGGAAACAGAATATAACAGATTTGGGCATGTTTTTTTCATATCTTTTCTGTCTGGTAGGTACTTTTCTAACTTTTTCTCATGACCCCTTTCCAAATATACTGATAGTCAATGGATTTAAGCATTTGAGGTATCATCCAGCTTTTCACTTCCTTCAATTCTTATACATCCTATTTTGTTCTGTTTTGCATACTGTTTGTGTTTCTGATTTGAAAAAAAATAGCACTTTACCATTAACAGCTGGAACTAACTCTCTAATCCATATAACCTGCTCACCCCTTCACTATGGTTGCACATTAACTGATCAATAGATAATAAAAATGTGGTGCACTTACACAATAAAAAATTATTCAGCTGGTAGAAAAAAAATGAAATTTGCAAGTAAATGAATAGTGCTAGAAACAATCATTTTAGGTGAGGTAACCCAGACCCAAATAGACAAGACACTGCATGTTTTCTCTTATATGTAGATGCTAGTGTTTAAGCTTTAGATATGTATGTTTCAGGTCACATAAGCACAGAGGTTAGGAACCTAGTAAAGTACTGGGATATGGATGTCTTCCAAGGAAAAGGAGAAGGGACCATGAGGTGCTCAGAAAAAGGTATAGTCTTTGCTTTAGGATGAAATGTTCTATATATATATATATATATATATATATATGTGTGTGTGTGTGTGTGTGTGTGTGTGTATTAAATCCAATTGGTCCAAAGCTTCAATAAATTTTATGAAGAGACAAAGGGAGACATCCACTTCTAGATCTAGACTCATATTTTTTCCTGACTCTCTCCTTGATGCCTCCTCTTTAACCCACCAGATCCTTAGTCCCAACTCCAGAGTTCTAGCATAGCCTGACAATACTGGACTACTTTGCAACCAACCTATAGGCTTCTATCAAGGCACTCCCTGTCTGTCCCTCATGCACAGGACTCTCACATACCATAATAACCTATTAATGTCACTATTAGGGCAGATCCTAGACATATTAATCTTGGGTCTAGCCTGGTGAGTCTGCCTGACTCAGGTGCCACATGCCTGAAGGAAACTCTTTTTCATGAGGCAGTCATCAGTTGCCAAGAGCTCCTCAGCTAGAGGTGGGACATCATGATCCTACCCTATCTGTTATGGGCTGTCTGTCTTGATCTTTTACACATTTTTTGCATGTAGTCCCAGATGATGTAAGTTCATGTGTCCAGCAAATAAATTTCTTCCATAAGTCTCCTACTTGTAACTCTTAGAATCTTTCTGTTCTCTTCTCCCATGATTACTGACACTTTTGGTGAGAGAATATATGCTAAAATATTCTATAGAAAGTAAAGAGGTGGACACTTCTAAATTCTTTTATAAAGCTACTGTCAACCTTGGTTCCAAAACCAGACAAAATCCTAAGAACAAAGTAAAGAATTAAGGGCAATCTCCCAGTGGTTCATAAATTTAAAAGAAAAATATCACTGAAATATGTGCAAACTGAATTCAAGAACCTATCAAAAATATCACCCACTATAATCAACTCAGCTTCATTGTAGAGATGCAGGTATCCCTCAACAAAACAAGTCAATAAGTATAATGATCACATAAACAAACTCAAGGACAGGAACCACATGATCATTCATGAGATACAGGAAAGGCACTTTGGTCATATCTAACATTTCTTCATAATAAAATTTATGGAGAATATAGAGGCACAGAGACAAATCCTAATACAATAAAGACAATATACAACAAAGCCATATCCAAGATCATGGTAATGGAAAAAAGTTCAAAACATTTCCTTTAAAATCAAAAATAAGACAAGAATATTATGTCTTTATTACTGTTCAATCTAGTTCAATCTAGTGCTTAAAGTCTTAGCTATAGCAATAAGACAACAGGAAATAAAGTGGCTACAAATAGGAAAGGAAGAAATATAATATCTTCATATGACACATTCTATGTATTAACAATCCCACCATGAAACTCCTATAGCTAGTAAATACATTCAACAAAGTAGTAGGATACAGAATTAACACACAAAACCTGCCACCTTCCTACATGACAATGTAAAGCACACTGAGGAAGAAATTGGTGAAACTGTCTTGATCACAATAGCCACAGTAAAATAAACATTTTAAAAATATATCAAACCAAGAAAGTAAAAGACTTGTATAATGAAAACTATAAGGCACAGTCAAAAGAAATTCAAGAACACAGCCAAAGGTGGAAGATGTATATGTTCATGAATTCGGAGGATTTAGTAATAGGGGAATTGTGTGAGAAACAGTAAGCAGATGCCTTTTTAAATCAGATGTCTCCCTTACAAGATGTTGCAAGAATCCTTCCCCTGAGGAGATAGCAACATTGTCTTTTCATTCCTTTTCGGGTTCATTCTAGATACAATGAGTTCCTTAGGCTTGTTTTCAGAGAATGGGTGGGTGAGTATTTACAAGAGAATGGGGACCCCTAAATAGCCACACTGAGAAGTCTTCAGCAAGCTTGGATGATTACTATCTCATAGCCACATAGATGAAATAACCCCTTGCTAACCTTACACCTCTAGCACCTTGAAAACCCCAGAAGCCATATGTGATTGATGATGAAATGCATACAAATTCCTGGCATATGAAGGAAAAGTCAGCTGGAGTGTGCTTATATCCAAGGACCCATGTGCCGCTTTCTTCGCTGAGGGAACGCTTACTCACGATGGTACAGGTGAACTGATGAAAACGGCAGGTGCTTTGCATGGAGGAGAGCAGATAGCATTCCAAATCTCTATCAAATATATTTTATCATCATCCGGTATCTAAGGAATCATTAACCAATCACATATCTGATGTGTACACCCACACAATTCATCTTTTTAATCCACTATGATTTAGTTGTTTAATTGTGTGTGTGTGTGTGTGTGTGTGTGTGTGTGTGTGTGTGTGTGTTTGAATGGTCCAGCATGCCATGGCACACATATGGAGGTCAGAGAGGGCAATACTGGGCAGTCAGTTCTCTCTTTCCACATTCTTGTGGTTTCCAGGGATTGAAATCAGATCTCCAGACTGGAACAGTCTGAATCTCCAGGGAATCCCTTCAGCTGTATCCTACACAATACCCCACCCTCATCTTCTGCTCTTTCTTCCCAACTCACCCTCATAATGCGCCCTCACTTCCTGTCTTCTCTACCTTTCCATTCTCTGGCTCAGTCTTCTTACTTCTTCATTTTGCACTCAGAAAGGCCTACTGAACTGAAGTAACTCCTGACTTAACTCCAGCTTCCACCGTGTCAACACCTTGCTCACACGCCTGCCTTGTCCTCTGGGAAGGTGACATGGACACATACTTCCGTTTGCACTAAGAGACTCCTGTGCTGTCTCCCAGGCTGACTTGACCTCTCAATAAAGCCCTTGCAGGTATCAGCTTCTTTGAACTTTGCCCCTGGATTTCCTCACCCCAAATCCTCCTGTCATCATGGATTATTTTTACAGTCTTGGAGGTAGATAGATTTCTCATTCTAGTTTTGTAACCTTGCTCTTTGCTGAAATCCACAGACTTTCACCACTTTGTGCTTCTATTGGAATCCCGTTTGTAGGTAGCCCTCCATGTTTTCTTATGCGAATCCTGTAGTTTATAATTATCAACCATATATTTGTTTAAATTCATAAGTTTCTTCCTTTGTTCACTCATTTACTTGTTTTTGACACATCTTTCCTGGAAATTTTCAACGTTGTTCCAATTACCCATACCCATTTTGATTGGCGAAGGAATCAGAAGTCTTAACCCCCCTCATTTTAGGAATTGCCTTTCTTGTCTCCAGTCTTCAAAAGTGCTTCACTACCCTGTGATCATTGCCTGTGGGTTTTCCATGTTGATTTTTCTAAGTTCTCCTTACTCAAACCTTCAACACCATCAGTTTGTCTGCTTCACATTACAGCTTTGCTTCTGTTAGACAAGGGTTGGCAAAGCGACACCCAACGGACTGTCTGTACCTACCTTGCATTCTTTGACCCCCTTATAATGAAATCTCTCTCAGTGGTCTCTTACCTGAACATTGATTGCATTTCCTCCTACATGTTCCAAGGTCTTGCCTCATCGATTACCTGTAAGTAGACAATTCCAGCCTTCTCTGCTAAAACATGAGATGAGTATTCCTCCACCTGTCTTACACTACCTGCCCGCTATGTGCGCTGTACCCTCTTTTCCTATATGAAACTCTACAGAATAACCATCTTCACCCTGGCTTCGGTTCTACACGTGGTATTTATTATTAAATCACAGCAATGTTACAATGTCCTCTACCTCCTCAAATTCATTAAAGTTTCTATATATAAACTAACTCTCCTTCCTCCCTTCTCTCTTCCTTCCTTCCTATGGTACTGGACAACACGAGGAAACCTGTATTATTTAGACACATCTCAGCCCCTGAGTCTTCTCATACTACTCTTCTCTAGAATTCTAAGAGAGTGAAACTATGCTGAGCATCATTTTTTTAAATGTGTGATCAATGAATCTTGAGAATGTTTTTTCTCATTCAGTGTATCTTATAGGATATTTGCAGATAAACATTTAATATATTAGCATTAAATGAATATAAATCCATATTATTTTATTCGGTTGTATGCATTTCATTCTTTGTTGATTTTGCCTCAATTTCTGTTTCTCAGACCTCTGCAGTTTCTTAGATTTTTATGGGTAAATATTTTCTATTGTTGCTTTTCTTCTTTAGAGCTAAAATGTTTTTTAAATTTTTTGTCTTTTCAATATTTATGTATGTGTATGATATATTGTTACAAGATTTGTCTACTCTACAATACACACTATACTCTTAAAGCTAAATAGAATGTCTATTCACCAGCTGGTGACTTGCACAAGGGACTTGCCCAAATGGCACAGACTGTAGCCCTGCTGCTGTTGGGCTTTTAAACACAAAAGCCTTACCCTCGATTCACCCACTTCCGTTAGCATGAGCAGTTAACAGAAAGCAGAAATGCAGAATCCAAATCCAAGGTTAGCCCATTTAGGAACATTCCCAGCCACAGTTGTCCCTGTTTTGGCAGGCATCATGCACTTGTCTACGTGCTGGCCTCGAAGACCTGATTGGCGATTCTGTCATGGTGGCAGACGTGCTCCGTTCCGAAGGCCTACAAATAAGTGCGTGTTGTTTCTGTGCGTCAGTACACACGTTCGCGTGATAGTGTATATACGGTGAGGTGAAGTGTTGCCCCTTGCCTTTCCAGTGTGTTTGAGACTGTTTCTTTTCCTTTTGCTGATTTGTGCTCCAAGATGCATTCCAGAGGTCCTCTTGTCCCTGCCTCCCACCTCACTGTGAAAGCACTGGGATTAAACTTGAGTGCTCCCTCACCTGCCTTCATAGGGCTTTTGAGGATCTGAGCTCCTGTTTGAGAGGCAAGTTTACCACGGACTCTATCTCCATCCCTAAGGGGTTTTGTTTTAATTTTCTTGTTTTATAAATGCAGGCTTTATTTCTTTGTTTAAAGAGTCAAACCTCTGAGTGAATTCTCAAGCTATCAGAATAGTTTTTGTGCTGAGTATTTATTATTTTTTAGCCTTTTAATCTCTCTAGCTAAAGGGCTAATTACAAGGGTTTTTTTTGTTCAAGTTTTCGACATGTATGAGAACTATTTTTATTTTTCTAGGAGATACATAACTTATTTTCAAAGGTGGTCCATTTTCTTCTCATTGCTCATTTTAAACTGATGTGTAAGTTGCTTCTTCCTCTCTTGCATTTTATGTATGTATTTTCTCTTTGAGAAGATTGGTCTTTGACTTGCTCTTGTCTATCTGTGGACTTGTACTGAGATGTTTACTCATTTCCATAGCTTCAATAAATATTTCAGAATGAGTGAACATTTAATATATTCAACTCCAAAATGATTGAGAAAAGAATCCTATATGAAGACAGGTTGACAACAACACAACCCTTTAGCTACTGCTCTGTTACCTATTCAACAATTCAAATATTCAAATATAAGTTTAATTTGGGCCCTAACTTTCATGGACTACTTTTGAAAATGACTAAAATAATTTCCTAAGTATTCAAAATATGTGGAATTCACATCTGTATGTGAATGTAACGTACTCAAGTGAATATCTCTGTTCCAGCATAAGCTACTGTTGATGAGAAAACCTTTTAAAATAGTATTGCAGAATATAGGACATATATATTATGTCCTATATTCAATATATTCATATGCAATAATATATATATATATATATTGCAGAAGTAGTCCATCATATAGACACTTGATTTTTCTATCAACAAGAAAATTGAAACCTTTAATGCCCTACAATATTATTTCTCATCTCCTTTTTGCATTTTTCTGCCTATAGCACAGAATGGAAACTTATGGTGACTGTAGACTTTTGCGGCATGGCTCAGAAGCGAGATGACAGTCTTGACATACGAGCTATGAGCTCAGCATTCAATCACTTTTCCCAAAGTGTAGTAAAGGGAAAGCTCACATCATCTGTGGTGATTTTAGAAAAAAAAGTTCGTGTATGTCAATGCCTGCTAATACAGCAAACACATCTGACTTTGTATGCCATAAATTCCATAGATTTTTTTTAATTGCCTCTTTAGTTTGAGAACCACTTTAATAAATAAATTACTATCTGGCAGCACAACTGTGCTAAATGTTTTCTCAATTCCCACTGCTTTACTAGATCATATAGCATGAGGAGAAAATGTGTTTGTTTGTGGATAAAGTTGATTTTGGTAGTATAAGATAATCACTGGTTTCCATGGAAGGTTGGTTGTTTAAGGAAAATCCCAACATCCAGCACATATCAACTCATTCAGTTATGCTTGCTCCTTTTAGAACAGTGCTGCTAGACTCTGTGTAGAGAAACATCACCTGTGGGGCTTGATGATATGCAGATTTAGAAGATTCTGAGACAGTGGGATAGTGTGTAGTGATGCTTGGATGAGACTATGCTCTCTGAGTAGCAAATTTGCAAGGAGCAGATGCCTCATGCTGACAGATATAACACCCTGAAAGGTCCTATATTATTCATTTTTCCTTTTAAATATTTTTATAAATTTTCCCCCCAACACGATAAAAGATAAGATCTTTGATAACAGACACAGCAAAATTGAAAGTGGCATTGGTGAAAACCTCATTGACATTATCTTACTGTTACAAAGTAGAATTTATGACATAAAATACTTTGACAGTGCTATTAATGAATAGCACCATAACATAAGTCTACAATGAATCGTGTCATAACATAAGCAAAGCTAGTATATTAGCAACAAAAGCACAGAACCCAGAATTCTTTTATATAATGAAATGATGAATTTTATAGGATCCAGTGAATATCTGTGCTATTTATTAATGAGTATACAAATAATGGGGTTTATTCTATTTCCTCCCATATACACTGCTTATATCCAGCCCTTGGCTACCCCTCTGCTTACCTCTAATGATCATACATCTGCTTTCTTTCCATGCTTATAGATTAGATTATGAATACTGGAGAAAATATGAGCAATCCATTTTATATCTTCTTGGATCTGGATTCTAGGGCTGAATTTAGTTCTCTTTAATCTTTCCATTTTCTTGAAAATGGCATAACCTTTTTGACAGAGTTAAGCCACACTGCATATACTTGCCACACTTCCTAAGCCATTCCTCTGCTAATAGTCACCTAGGCCAATTGCATGTCTCAACTCCTGGAATTTGTACTGCAATAAACATGGATGTAAGGGTAACCACATGCCATACTGGATTAGATTTCCACCACTGTATACCCAGGAGTAAAACAGTTGACTCAGATGGTAGTGTCATTTGTAGCTCTTTGAAGAACATTTGTAAGGATTTACCAGGTCTGAACTGGTTTCCGTTCTCCCCAACAGTGAAGAGCACCCTCCCCTCCCCCACATGCACATAATCACTAGCATCTACTGTTGTATTCTTGGCTGCTGCCATTCTGTATAGAATGAGATAGATACTACATAGTTTGGGTATGCATTTTCTTTATCTCCAAGGAAGCTGAATATGTTCTGCATATTATTTGTCCATGTGTAACACTTTTGAGAGCTATATAATCAGGTCATTTGTCCATTTCTTTCTGGGTGTTTAACTTTTTGAGTATTTTATATATAACCTGTCTGATGTATATCACAGAAATTTTTCTCCATTTCATTCAGATATATATATATATATATATATATATATATATATATGTGTGTGTGTGTGTGTGTGTGTGTATATATATACTTATATATATATTTATTGTACTGCAATAAACATGGATGTAAGGGTAACCACATGCCATACTGGATTAGATTTTCACCACTGTATATATATACACACACACACACATATATATATATATATGATCTGTGGAAGCTTTTTGATTTCATGAAGTAAGACAACATTTATGCTACATATTTTGGGCATCTGAAATCCAAAAAAGTCTTTGCATATAACTGAATTCTGAACTATTTTTCTTATGTTTTAATTTGGCAGCTCCAAATTATCAGGTCTTACATTAGTGTCTTCAATCAGTTATCATCCTCTTTTATGAAAAACTTACTACTATTACAAGAAATCATGAAATAAATATTTTAGAATCTACCGACTATTAATTCCGTAATGTAAAAAAAAAAATTAAAATGTGGAAAGTGAACAATGTGGGAGTTTCTTTACGATGTATTTATATTTATATGCATATATGGATATATCCATCTGTGGATTACTATTACAAGTATGAGGATGTCCAGGCCAGCAGAGAATATCAGATAGTCTAGAGCTGAAGTTGCACGTGGCTGTGAGCCTTCCAACAGGGAAGCTAGGTGCTGAGCCCTGTCCTCTGGAAGAACTGCAAGTGCTCTCAACTACTGAACCATCCCTCCACCCTCCCTTGCAGTTCAGATGATACTCTAAGTGAATGAAGGAGAAAAGCATTCATACCTGAGGAGACTCCAGGGGTTAAAACATATTCTTTCAACCCCATTGGCCAGGGATTGGTTTTTAGTAGACAGAGGGATAGAGTATGATTCCGTTTACAGTTATTTGTAAGGAGTAAAGGCACAGAAAGGCCAGTACTGCTTGTTCACGAGCACACCTGTGTTCTGCTTTCTAAGAGCATGAGACGGGATCCGGACACATGCGGCTGACACTGTCTTCCTTCCCTCAGGCTGGAGACAAGCTCCAGACTGTGGAGGATTTGCAACGTCGGGCAAGCTCCATTATCATCAACAATTGCATAGGATGAATTGAAACCGATGGAGGAAATGTCTTCTCCTTCGTTTTAAATAACCTAGTCCTTCATGAATGCAAAAATTAAATAAGGAACTATCGCACCCCAGAACGGCCTTCCTTCTGAAGCATGGAAGTGGTGAACCCAGTGCCCGAGCCTATTAAAAAGGACCAGTCGCGCTTCTTAAAATGCCACTCTAAAAATTAGTTTTGTTTGAACTATATAATTTTTTTCAGGAAAACAGCTCAACCACAACCACAATTCATTTCTTATGTCCGAATATAATTATTAAAAGGCTTGCAGGCCAATGAGATGGTTCAGAGGGTACAGCCACTTATTCACGCGTGGACTTTCTGAGTTTAATTTCTGGAGCCCACGAGGTGAAAGTAAAGATATCCTCTGACCCTACTTCTGTGCTCTGGCACGTGCCTGCCCGCAAACATATGCATCTCAGGCACAGCGTCAATAAAGAAGTAAATGTAAAATAAAATTGAAAGAAGAAAACTTGTGATGCATCTTCTATAAAGGAAAAGGCGTGTGTGTATAAAAGCAGACTTTGTCACCTATGAATGTCAAAAGGTATACTCATAGAGTCCCAACAATATAACAGCCTACATACGGACTGAGTAGGATGACAACTACAGACGTGCCAAAGTGGACAGGGGGGCATCTAGAGGGCTTCATCCTACACAGAGAATGAAAGGCAACAGAACAGTGTTGAGAGAAGGAGACATAGTCATCCCCAAGGAAGAGCACACCAACCTGGTATTCAAAAGCACAAGAATGGTCATTGCTAAGAACACACATTATACAGACTCAGCGGGTAGTATATATATACATATATATATGTGTGTGTGTGTATGTATATGTATATGTATAATATATATGTGTGTATATATACATATATATATGTATGTATGTGTATATATATATATATATATATATATATTTATAAAATGAGAAAAGAAACCATGAATTCCAAAGGGAGAAATGATGGGTAAATTGGAAGGTTTAGAGGTGGAGAATGATGTCATTATATTACATTCTCAAATATAAAAGAGATAATAAAGCACGTCCCTCATCTCTCTGCTAGGGTTCCTTGGGTGGATGTCTGTGGGCAGCGCCGTGGACCATTATCATGACCAAGTGTGTTTGTTTTTCTTTCTGGCATAGGTGATTATCGAAAAGGCACGGGCGTTATGGAAAACTAGCGTTAAAGATCAAGTTGCTGTCACTCCACAAATGACACAAGCCAAGCGGCAAAGTCAGGTGGTGTACAGCTGCAAAGACTGTTTCTGCTCATTAGTTAAACGCATTGAGAAACACTCACTAGTTTGCCGAGGAGGAGTAGAGGGCGGGCGGGGAAGCCGAGTTCTCAGTCCCAGCTGTACGAGGCTGCTCGCTCGCAGATAAGATGAAATTTTACATATGTAACTTCACATAACTGCTTTGCTGAACACGAAATAACTGCGTATAAAACACTGAAGTGGAGCATCCATCAAAGGAGGCTATTGAAACTGGTGGCGAGAGGAAAATTGTAGGAGATACAGATGATGAAAGAGAGGGAATCCAAAACAGGGATGCCTTGAGAGGGGTGTGGTGTAATGTGCTGACTGCTGACACCAAACCCGGGAGCGTTTTTCTCACTCATCATCTTCACTCATTTCTCATCTTCCCCCTCCCCCCCCCACCCCCACTCACCACTCTCAGAACAAGCACATATTCTGTTGTCTCTGCTTTAGCTCTTTCGATGTCCTCCAAGCGTTTCCTCCCTAAGCACCTGACCGGGCTGGGCAGAGCATACCAAGGTCCAGGGTGGGTGGGCGCCTGCCCCACCCGCGACTGTCTGACAAGCAGCTCCCTTCTTCCCCCCTCCCCCAATCTGACAGGCGATCACATCCTTCCCCCACCTCTGCCTGGCAATGACTCTGACTGGTTTTTGGATTATAATCACGAGAACTTATCAATAAGTTTGTCACGTGTTTATTTTTTTTTCTTCTGCTCCAACATGAGAATCTGTCAGATTTCTTTCATTAAACCAATGTTCATTAAACCCTAACTTCGCGAAAAAGCTCTGGGTACTGGACATTTAGTAAAAGCAAACTATAATCGGATGAACCGGGCAAGCGTGTCGTTCCAAAATAACGATCTTTTAAAGTTCATTTTCGGTTATCGTCGGAACACAGCCTGCTTTTGTCCAGGTGAACATGTGTGCCTGGCCAGCATGTGGCTTTCTCATCCTGAACCTTTGCTGTTCTTTCTGGCATCCTGCATGAGCTTCTGCTTTTTTTAAATCTGATAGATTCTCTCCGGGGCTTCCTTGAGCTCCATCTTCACTTTCATTTCGAAGTCCGTCTTTCTTTGTATTATCTATCCTAATCAACAGATGTATTATTCTCGTTGGATTCCATGGTTAAGCAAAGACATACAACAATTCTATCTGTAGTTCCTAACACAAAGTTTAGTAAATAACAATAACGAATAAAGCAGACGTATGGTCCCTTTGTAAATCTGTCCTCCCAGTGTTCAAGGAGGCAGGCGTATTTTGAGGTGAGCAGCCTTTATGCCAATGTACGGCTTATGTAAAAACTTGAAGATGTCTTTGCGTCAATTTGAAATGTGTCGCTTCACTCTTCCTGCTTAGGGGGGTCACCTGGCAGGAAGTACACGCGCAATCAAAACACATTGGCAAAATGAAGGAATGAGTATATCATTTATGTGAATATCACTCATGTATTATAGTTCTTATTTATAAATAAATCATCTTGGACTGCCTGATTGAAAAATGTTAGCATTTAAATCAGCCTTATACCTCACAACATAGTAGTATGAAAATAAAAAAGAAAACGTGAAAGATTAAGTTGAAATTAAAAAAAAAAAAACAACCTCTTTCTTGTGGGACTTTTAAGGACTACTATTTATACTGATAGGAGTACCAATGATTACATCAGGACTTGGGTGTTTAACTTTAGCTGCAAAGGATTCTGAAAGAGTTTTCAGAAGAGAATGCTAATTTTAAGGACCATTTAAGAAAATTGTTTGCTTTTCTTTCTTTCTTTTTTTTTCTTTTTCCCCTAATCCTGTTAGTGGAAATAAGCACTTCGAGTTACAGGGCATATACTTTCATGAGGAAAATGCCTATTGTATGAAATGTTTTATGCAACCCATCTGGAGATAGGTGTCTACTGGGTGGGGTAAAATTCCTGATAGTTCCCAGCAGCCAGTACCAGTTGGCACCACGCCAGTGCGACTTTACAGATATTCTTAGGATGACCCGGTGACGAGCTAGCTTTCTTACGGTTGATGTCTGGACAGAATGTTTCTGTTATCACCCCTTTCATACTTTGAAATATAGCAGATTTATCAAACCTCGGAGATACAGCCACAAAAGAGCTCCGTATTATTTTCCTAGAGTCACAGCAAAGGAATCTAAAAATAAAATCCCCTCTCTGCTCCTGGGGTGCAAGCACTTCATGTTACTTTGTGATTTCACATCACAAGAAATTCCAGGGGAGGCCTGGCAGGCAGGGAGGAGGCCAGGGTCAAAGACCAGCAGGTTCTGGACCTGTGTGTGACGGGCTTTGATGATCTCGTGTGTTATATCAAATGGAGCAGAGAGAAAAGAGGCTCAAATGAGCAGAAGAAGGTGCTGTTGGATTTAATTCTTTTCTTTGATTTCCCTCAGCAGCATAGATTAAAGATGCATCTCTCTTCTCTCGCCATGTGCCTCACTGTGGTACTCTCGAGGAGAAAGAAACAGCAGCTTTTAAAGGAGTCTTTGTCCAACGTGGTCTCCTTGGCTACTGAAACATCTTCCAGCAGGAAGTGACAAGGTGTTTGATGTTGGCTGAACTAGATTTTACTTCCCATCAATCAAATATAGACCAGTAAAGGACACAACCACAGTTGTGAAAATCAAACATAATGACATTGAAAGGGGGGAAAAAAGTCCTGTATTAAATTCTCACTTTGAAACTAGCATGCCCCATTCATTTACATAAATATAGAAGGGCCCTGAAGAAGTGATCACTGAATCAGCCCACCTGAAGAGTGTAGATTGTGTGTGTGCCTCTCCATTTCCCAAGGCCCGTGGATTTCTGTAGTGGAAGCCACAAACATTCACCAATTGGCTGATAACATATCAAGGCTCGTGCTTACAAATCAGCAACTGCTGCCACCCCACAATAAGAAACTTGTTTTAAGCTTGCATTTTACATATGACACAACTGGTACAAATAGAGCTAGTGCATCTAATACAATATATATGGTGTTAACGTGCGGTTAAATGTGGTACTGAGGGATAATGTGTTTCCCAGCTCACTGAAAGCTCTAATTTGTTCCATCATGGTTCACAGCATTTTTCAAGAGCGGTTTTTATCTTGGTTTATGCCTTTTTCTTAAGTATAATCAAAAAACATCGGATCCAAGTAATTTGCCATTACCCCATATAGGCTTTCTGACTTAAATAAGCACGTGAAAAACGTGAAAGTTGTATTGACCTTCAAGAAGAAGGTGGCTCTACTCTCTCTTATATATTTGAGCAAACAGCATTTAAAACAAAAAGGAGGAAGTCAAGGATCTGGCAACCTAACTTCTACACTTTATTATTTTATTAAGCGTAGTCCACCATTGTAAATGTACGTGCTTCCCCAGTGGAAGGAATAGTGTGTACTTCCAGGTCCAGATTTCCTTTTTTACTGCTCAAGAATTATCTGCTTCTTGTCTGGACTCCTTCTATACCCTCCGTTTTGCTACTTAGGTTGGCAGTTTCATAGCTTTAGAAACTAATTGCTTTCTCCACTGGTCTCTGGATCTTTTGGATGCTTTCCACTGAGCCCATTGGATGTGTTTATACCTTCATGTCATACGCATGTTTTACCATCCAAATTCAGTTTTTCCACACACTTCACAAAGTGGCATTAGTTATCCTCCTCTGCAAATCATAATTATTTCCATTTTATAGCCAGATGAAACTATTTTGTGCCACCATCTCAGTGAAAGTGGAGTTGCCCTGTTAATGTTTCTGGCTCCTTCAAACCCCTAATCCCCACATTTGCATGCTTTTTGGAAAAAAAAATAGTTTTGAAAGTCTTCTCTGTTGATACTGGGATATAGCCAAATAGCTGTTTAGAAACATTTAAATCCTATCAATTCAGCGCTAATTTCCCTTGTCATACTTCAGAATTTCCTACATTCCAGATGCCACTATATCAATACATGGCATGGTATCACCAATCTCCTCTTCCCCCCTCCCATCCCTTCCCCCCCACCCACCCCCACCCCCGTGTACTTACCACCACTGCCTGAACTTCAATTACACTCTCCCCACCAGCAGCAAAACTAATACTGAAGATGTAACAGAAGCTAAGAAGGCTTTATTCTAAAGGCAGGGAAGGCAGGGAGACCAAGAATCTCATCTACGTTTCACATCATTAGCAGGTAAAACCTGTTTGCAAGCTCAACCGTATTCACCTCAAGGCCTTCGTCTTTACCTTACAGCACGCAAGGAAGTTAGCATAGTTTCAGGCTTCCCATTTAGGTCTTACTTTTACTGTATCAAAATATATTCAACCCTTCTTTCCATAAAATGTAATTTCTCCATGATGCCCACACTGAGGAGGGGAGAGAACACATGTTCTTCATGGTCTCCAACTTCAAGGTGAAGCTATTATATATATAAATATATATATATATATATATATATGTATATATATTTAAAAAAGACGTGAAATTAGCAAGCAATATAGATTCAGAAACAATGAAATAGACACAGCACTAGAGTGATATATATATATATATATATGTGCATGTGTGTATATATGTGCATGTGTGTATGTATGTATAGAGAGGTACACTCCAACAAAATATCATATTTCTGAGAATAGGCTTATGGCAATGAGGGCCCAGAGCATCATTTGTATTAGAGCCCATTACCTTTAGAAACTAAGTAAATATCATCCTGGAGTATGAGCACCTTTAGCAAGAACCTTCCTCTTAAAGGAAGGATCTGATACTGCCTAGGTGTCTGTCTCTCTGCCAATGTCCTCGAAAGGCGAGATGCAATGTCAAATAATATCAACATTTATCTGTTATTGATAAATATTAATTAATAAAATGCAACTGAGAGCTGGAGAAATAGATCAGCAGTTAAGAACACTAGCTGTTCTTTCAGAGGACCTAGTTTCAGTTTCCAGCTTCTGGCCTCCAAGGGCACCAGGTATCAAGAAGTGCTCATAAGTACATGCAGGCACTCACGTATACACATAAAATTAAAAATATATATATTTCATATATTTAAATAGCCAAATTCTACAATTTCCTAAAGCCCACTGAGCTCTAGTGAACTTGTGAAGGCAGAGAAGATTGCTAATCATAGTTTTGATTGTTTCATGTAAAAACTAGTTGATGAAGTGAGAGTTTTCTGTGACTTGTTTTCTCAATAGATGAGATGCTAAATTTTAGTTGTAGATATTATGACAATAAAACTCCACTAAATGGAGTCCTTGCAATGCATGATCAGTGCAGTTGCGCACCACCCAGCTGCCTCTATGTATTTTCATTTATAGTTGTTTAAAATGTTTAGCCTCACTTGAAGCGGTGGTTTTGTTATTTTGATCCACATTTCCATGATGTCTGTCATTCCTCTTCTCATGTTCGCTGCCCTGTCCTCTGTCGCCACTTCTTATCTCATGGCAGCATGTATTTTAGGACTCTTTTTTCCCTGTCCCGTCCATCACTTAAAATCTGTTTGGCCCTTTCATAGTCACCATTTCAGTTTCCTGACCTGAACCCACGGCTCCCCCAACACACATACTAAAATCTCCATAGACAACTTGTTACATTAGGTAAAGGCACTTGCTACCAAGCCTGAGACTTGAGCTGGATCCCTGGAACACACAGGGATGAGGAAGAGAACTGATTGCAGTATATTGTCCTCTGACAATGCCATATGGTACATTCTCTTCATTCCCCACCCTAGAGAAAGATAATCAACAACAAAGGTAAGACTGGAGATCAACAACTCAAAGAAAACTTGGCCCAAATTCTTTTTATATACATTCATTATTAGAGGAAATTGTGTGTGTGTGTGTGTGTGTGTGTGTGTGTGTGTGTGTGTGTGCCATAAACACATGTAGAAATCAGAAGACAACTTTAAGGAGTTGTGCCATACATTCATTGTGTCATGTATGTTCTGGGGATTGAACTTATGAGGCTTCATAGCAAATATCTTTGCACACTGAGCCAGTTAACATGCAAGTAATTTTTTTATTGATATCTCTTTGAAGATTATGTGGTGGGGGAGTTAATGAATCCATAGATGCTTTTAGATGAATTATTTAGCAACAGATCCACGGGTGTTTGAATATCACAGTAAATCACTGTGGAGTAGGGAATCCCCTGTCTGTAATCCTGCCCTGGCAATACTACTGTCTGCCAATTATGTCGTGTCATTTAAACTATCATCAATATGTAAACCTGAAATAATGTTAACACATACTTTTTAAGTAGAAACTTTTATTGGAACCAAATATATTGTTTGAACAGAGAGCATGATGTGATGTTAGAGCATGATATGATGTTAAAGACCCCATGATAAAGATTCCCCATGAACATGACGGACTAGGAGCCATCCTTGCCAGGAAATTAGAGAAGACAGTCAGATACTATGTGACACTCCCTACTCACTATTTGTAGAAGTTTGAGTAACACTCATAAGTTCTGTGCTTCATACTCTTTCTTCTCAAGCCTTTAAACACTCAATAAATTGCAGAGATGTTATAACAATTTTAAAATGTCTATAAAGGGCTTAAAATATTTCCAAAGCCATAGAACCAATTACACATATTCACTAGATGTATTATTTCATATGCTCACATGTTTTCTTTAAAAAGTCTTCTGTCTTTTAAATACATTTAAAATCCAAATAGTAATTTTGTAAGTAAACACATATATTTATTTACCCAAACTCCTAATAGTTCTTTGAGTTTACTGTTGATAGAATAATCTCTACTCTTATGTTTTTAATATATAGTTTTGGAAACATGTCTTATCATCCTGAAATCTACATAATGTATGCACTAAATAATTATAACTCAGGTTATTTTATTATGAGTTAATTTCTGAGGCACTGATTTTCAAAAGCAACATTTTTTTTAATTCAGAACTCATTGTGTTTTGGAGATTAAAATTTCACTGCCTTCCTCAAGTCACATGAATAATAGTTAGGACAATTGATGTATCTTTGTCTTAATTCTTTTACTGAAAGTGTTTCTACATTTTTAATGCGTGTTCACCTTTCATAATCTCATGTTTTAGATTATCTAGTATTCTTATTTTAATCTTTTCAACATATTTCTATGACTTAGGAAGTTGAAAATACATAATTTACTATTTTGTGAAATATTAATTCAGAGTACCTACATTGTGTAATTGAGAACACTGCTTTTATATCCTGAGTAGGTGGGATGAGATGAAAGGCAGAACCCAGCTTTACAGATGCATGGCTCAGGCTGAGCACAGAATGTTTCTTTCTCTGTTCTATCCTCAGGCCTACGAACGGAAGCTCTGTACAATCTAATCTAGGCCTAGAGTGTTTCAGCCTCAGAGATTCAGTGATGAACAAGCTCAACCTTTCTAGTTCTTTCTCAAATCTGGTTGGCTGGTTCAACTTAGCTGTTCTGGCCCAAACTCCTCTCCAAGCAGATTAACTCAAATTGGCTTTTCTCAGCTTCTGACTAAAATACTTCAATCTTCAAACTAACTCTGGCAATCTGTTCTAATCTTCTGGCTCCTTCTCATTCTCTGCTCTGTTCTATCTTGACCTGCAACCTGTCTCTGTAAAATTCTATTAGTAAAACTGTGTCCTCTCTTTCCAATCTCTCTCTCTCTCTCTCTCTCTCTCTCTCTCTCTCTCTCTCTCTCTCTCTCTCTCTCTCTCTCTCTCTCTCTCTCTCTCTCTCTCTCTCTCCCTCCCCTTCCCTCCCTCCTTCCCTCCCTCCATCTCCCTCTCCCTCTCTCTCTCCTCCCTCCCTCTCTGCTATTCTCTTTTTCTGATTTGTCACTTTGCATGCTCCTCAATGATATGACACTTTCAAACATGACTGCTTCCTTCTATAAACTAATTTTACGTTAAAGGTGAGTACTAAGGTGTGTCTTCATTTAAGCCAGATGGATTAAAGGTGTGTGGCATGTCAAACTCAAGGCTGAAATCAATCAAGTTGAAACAAAGAGAACCATACAAAGACTCAACAAAACCAGGAGCTGGTTCTTTGAGAACATCAACAAGACAGATAAACCCTTAGCCAGACTAATCAGAGGGCACAGAGACAGTATCCAAATTAACAAAATTAGAAATAAAAAGGGAGATATAACAACAGAAACAGGAAATTCAAAAAATCAGATCCTACTACAAAAAACCTATACTCAACACAAATGGAAACTCTAGAGGAACTAGACAATTTCCTAGACAGATACCAAATTCCAAAATTAAATCAGAAATAGATCATCTAAACAGTCCCATAACACCTAAAAAAAATAGAAGTGGTCATTGAAAGTCTTCCAACCAAAAAAAGCATGGACCAGATGGTTTTAGTGCAGAATTCTATCAGACCTTCAAAGAAGATGTAACACCAATACTCTTCAAACTATTCCACAAAATAGAAACAGAAGGAACACTATCCAACTCCTTCTATAAAGCCACAATTATGCTGATACCAAAGCCACACAAAGATCCAACAAAGAAAGAGAACTTCAGACCAATTTCCCAAATGAATATCAGTGCAAAAATACTCAATAAGATTCTTGACAACCGAATCCAAGAACACATGAAAATGATCATTCACCATGATCAAGTAGGCTTCATCCCAGGGATTCAGGGATGGTTCAATATATGGAAATCCATCTATGCAATCCACTACATAAACAATCTCAAAGAAAAAAATACATGGTCATCTCATTAGATGCTGAAAAACTTTTGACAAAATTCAGCATCCTTTCATGCTAAAAGTCTTGGAAAGAACAGGAATTCAAGGCCCATACCTAAACATAGTAAAAGCAATATACAGCAAACGGTAGCCAATGTCAATCTAAATGGGGAGAAGCTTAAAGCAGTCCCACTAAAATCAGGGACTAGACAAGGCTGCCCTCTTTCTCCCTATCTATTCAACATAGTACTTGAAGTTCTAGCTAGAGGATTAGACAACCATTGCTGGTGGGGTTGCAAGCTGGTACAACCACTCCTGAAATCAGTCTGGTGGTTCCTCAGAAAACTGGGTGTGACACTTCCGGAGGACCCTGCTACATCACTCCTGGCCATATACCCAGAGGATTATCCGGTATGCAATAAGGACACATGCTCCACTATGTTCATAGCAACCTTATTTATAATAGCCAGAAGCTGGAAAGGACCCAGATGTCCCTCAATGGAGGAATGGATACAGAAAATGTGGCATATTTACACAATGAGATACTAATCAGATATTAAAAACAATGAATTCATGAAATTCTTAGACAAATAGTTATAACTGGAAAATATCATACTAAGTGAGGTAACCCTATCACAAAAGAATACACATGGAATGCAGTCACTGATAAGTGGATATTAGCCCAGAAGCTCTGAATACAGAAGACACAATTAACATATCAAATGATTCCCAAGGAGAAGGAAGGAGAGGGCCCTGGTCCTGGAAAGGCTTGATGCAGCATTGTAGGGGATTATCAGGACAGAGAAATGGGAGGTGGGTGATTGGGGAATAGGTGGAGGGAAGAGGGCTTATGGGACTTATGGCGAGAGTGTACCAGGAAAGGGGAAATCATTTGGAATGTAAACAAAGAATATAGATAATAATAATAATAATAATAATAATAATAATAATAGTAGTAGTAGTAGTAGTAGTAGTAGTAGTAGTAGTAGTAAACTGACTTCAACCTCTTTAAACAAAAAAGTTCTGGAGAGAACAGGGGTGTAAAGTTCATACCTCCACACAAGAAAGGTAAGTTTACAGCAAATCTAGAGAGAGTATTATTCTAAATGAGGAAAACTCTAAACATTCCCACTAAAACCAGGAATTAGACAAGGATGTCCACTCTCTCCATACCTGTTCAATATAGTACCTGAAGTCCTAGCTAGAACTTAACACAACTGAAGGAGATCACAGGAATGTAAATAGGAAAGGAGGAATCATGTTTGTAGATTGTATGGTTTTATGCATAGAGACCCTAAAGGGTACACCAGGAAATGTCTACAGTTGATGGAAACTTTTAACAAATTAACAGGGTACAAAATAAATCCAAATATCAGAAGCCTTCTTATATATACAAATGACAAAGATTGAAAGAAAGAAAGAAAGAAAGAAAGAAAGAAAGAAAGAAAGAATGGAAAGAGTACTTTTCCTAATAGCTTCCAAAAACATTGTGAAATAACTCTAACCACTCAATCTAGAGACTTGTATAACAATGTTTAAGACATTGAAGGAAATATCTGAAGTTGGGAAAATGTCCCATGCTTGTGGATTGGTACAATTAATACTGTGAATACAGCCATTCTGCCAAAAGCAATATATAGATACAATATGATCTCCACGAAAATTCTAATAGAATTCTTAACAGAAACTGAAAAAAATACAACTCAATTTCATATGAACACATACTCACCACACACACACACACACACACACACACACACAACCAGGACATTGGCACAAAAACAGGTATGTTGGTTAATGAAACAAAGTGATGACCCAGATATAACTCCACACACCTACAGATACTTGAGCTTTTAGAAAGAAGCCAAGAATCTACACTGGTGGCAAGTCAGTATAGTCAACAGTCGTGCCTATTGAAATGGAAGCTGCATATAAAATAGTTTTAAAACTTCATATTAAGGTAATTATAATGGCAACTGTTTTTCAGGTCAGCTTAGTATTAAATAGACACAGTTTTAACAAATATACAATGATTTGGAGGGTCTATATTTCTCTCTTTTATAAAGATTTAGTTTGATTATTTTTAATTATGTGCACATATATATGTGGGGGAAGGGAGGAAGGGGAGGTCTGTGTGAGTGAGAGAGCAGGAGTCTGCAGAGCTCAGAGGCATCAGATCCCCCGGATCTGACGTCACAAGTGGCCGTGAGCTGCCTGACAGGAGCACTGGGAGACAATTTTGAACCTTCTGCAAGAACTGTTCGTGCTTTTTTTTTTTTTTTTTTTTGGATATTTTCTTTATTTACATTTCAAATGTTATCCCCTTTCCAGGTCTACCCCCACCATGGAAACTGGAAACTCCCTATCCCCTCCCCCTCCCCCTGCCTCTATGAGGGTGCTCCCCCAGGTACCCATCCTCATAATGGTGCTTTCTGACTGATCTTCATGCCCTGTTTACCAAGAACTCTACTTCAATTCATTTCATCGTTGCTGAGAAACTGTGTGAAGAATTATAATGCCCATCATAGAGATCTGACATACAAGCTTTAGGTTAATTTTTAATAATCAGCAAATATCTTTAGTAAGCAAAAAAATAATTATGCAAAGTGTTTAACATAATTAGTTACATCATTAGTGAATGTAAATCATAGCTTGCTACCACATGCCTGATTTAATATTCTTAATACTTCCTCTCAATTTACTGTACCATAATTAGATGTTTTTTTAAATATTTTTTTCATGTATAAGTTTTATATTCAAATGTCAACTGACATATATTTATTCATGGCCCCTTTTATATCTGCATCATTCATAATTTACACTCTCAACAGGCAGGTACTCTTCTACACATTTACATCTACAGCAACTACTTAAGTAATGTGACCCACAAAATATTTACGGAATGAGGTTATATTTGAAGGTCTAGTAGACTAAAATATCTTGTCAATTATGGGAGTGATGATGGTAATGATAACATTTTTATTTTTGTCACTGAAGCTGTTTTCATGATTATTGTGATTATTGATAGGGACAAGCTTGTTTTGGTGGCCTGGTTTTGTGCATGGGCCTAGTTAGCCACTGTCTCTCGGAATCCCCTTTGCTAATCTGTCTAATTGAGACAAAGATGTATCTCAGGTGCCACCTGATTTTCATGGCGCTGACTCTATAGAACTGTTGGCAGACTCAGAGCACACGTCTGTGGTACACAGCGTGCTGTCAAAGACGAGATGAAAGGATGACCAGCAATGTGTCCACTCAAAGCTTTCACTTAACATTTGAGAGACCGACCTATTTTTTTCCACCTTTATTATTCAGTTCAGAGCAGGTACTCATGGCTTGCTACTACATGCCTGATTGAATGGTCTCAGTACTTCCTCTCATAAAAATATGGAGCTATTCTTATAGGGTGAGCTGTGTTTCAAAGTTCAGAAAAGCCATATCTGTGCTGATGTAGCTCTTGCTTCTAGTTTAAGTAGAGATTTCAGAATGGTAGAAAAAATTGAATTATTGTCAGGCTAGAATTGGGAATGCTTAATCCAGGGCACATTTTGCACAAGCTCATGAAATGTGTCAATGACCCTAAGGCTGTTATTAATCTTATTTGTTTAATATACCCTTATAGCGTATTATTTAAATTTAAATAGACAACATGTACATGATTAAGCCTTGTTAACATATAAATATCTGCAGGATAAACTACATTTACTCTAGCCTCTTCAGCACCCAAAGGAACTACTCTAGGATCATGTAGTCTGGCAAGAAGTGTCGGGGAACTTTAATTCAGTACACTGACATGTCCTGAATAGAAAAAATATAAACTGCAAATTTAATCAAGAAACAAACACCTGCAGATGTAGTAGTGAGCTCAAATATGTTTCTTGGTAACTTCTGGATTCTCGTGAAATCGTATCGAGCACTTTCAACGTATTAGGACCCAATCTGAGGTTTCCTTCCAGGACAAATGGATTGTCTCTTTGACCCCAGGCTGTTCTCTTCTGTTTCTGCAAATATTAGTCCTTTTCTCAATCAGGAATCCTCCTAGTCTTCATAGATTGGTCTGAATTTGGTTAAACTAATTATTCACATTTACTTAAAAATTATGTTCTTAATGACAGGTTTTTTGTGATTACCTCTTGGTAATCTATAAAATGACCATTGCCTCCAACTCCAAGGGTTTCCTATGTCTAACCTGAGTACTCAAAAGAAAAGACAAGAAAAGAAAAGAAAAGAAAAGAAAAGAAAAGAAAAGACAAGAAGAGAACAGAAAAGGAAGAAAAGGAAGAAAAGAAAAGGGAGAAAAGAAAAGAAAACAAAAGAAAAGAAAAGAAAAAAGATTGTGTGCTGAAGCTGACAGTTGTGCTTGCTTTCGGTGGTGCTGAAGCGGTGTATAGCGGCTTCTGTGGAGGAAAATCACATAAAAATAATGAAAATGAAATTTCGTTGAGGGGGAGCATGATTCTCCTTCATATATGCTGATGGAGAAAGATAGGAAATAGGATTTTCTTTAATGTTGAATGACCAATCTTACCTTGGCTACCTTAGAACACTGAACTCACACAAACTCCCAGGACTGATGCTTCTGAGACCTAGTAAAATATTTTTTTTCTTCCTTAGGCTAGTCACTTGGCAACATTCTGCTAGAAGCATGAGTCTTGTTCTAGAAAGCATACATGCATAGCACACCAGTGACTTCCAGAGAATTTTATGAAAGGTACTCCAGTACCTTCAGCTCAAAAATGCCTTGTTATGTACTCCCAATTACTTATAAATATAAGTATTAAGTTTTGACAAAATAATACTTTTCTCAGTAAAGCAACAATTTTTATTATTTTGAACACTTGCTTTTAGCCAGTAACATAATACAAGGCATAAGTTTAAGTCTTTACCCTACTATTTTCTAAAACAGAAATGTTTATTAATTTGACTTGATTCGTAGATATGTAGAAGTTTCTCCCCGCTAAACCATGAGCTTTGCTTTCAATGTGCTGTGTTGGGAATCTTTAAATTGAAGTCATCTCTGCTTCCTGATGTTTTATGCATAGTCAAGTTGTGAAACCTTCCAGAGGGCCATTGTCTTTCCACACCCATCCTCTGGAAGTGGCATGCTTTGGCAATCATTTGAAAGGATGGTGTGATTATAAAATACTCCTGTTCTTTAGAGGAACTTAAAAAACTAGACAGGGTACAATATTTTCTGCCAGTTATTGGTGGTTTTTTTTTTCATTATATTTTTCTTCTTGACATGATTTCTAGAATTTTCTTTTCTTACAAGCCATTAGAATAACAGTACCATCTGGAGAGCTAACTGAAATAGAACAGGCAAGTGCTGAGCCTGTGAAATTGTGGCTGTGGATGGTGTAGTCCTAATCATTAATGCTTCTGCAGTGAGTAAAATTTATAATTGTGTTCCTGTGCTTCAACAGGAAGTTCTATCTCATTTTCAGAATAACTGGAGAGCTATGCTAAGGAAGGAAATAGGCCATGCAGTAGAATTTTCAGCAAAACAGAACAAAAAATAACATCCAATCAGAAGCTTAAGAAATGATGTTCCTCTTTTCTCTAAAATATGGATATTTCCATCGCATTTACTAATCATCTTGCTCACCGTAGAAACCCGGACGAAAGGACTATAATTCCATGGGTTATATGTCACACTGTAAGTGATTAAACAATGGAGAAAGACAACCGGTCTGCCCTACCTCAGGATGTCAGTGCGTCCCTCCTCCTGGAAAACTCCTTTCTGAGCTCTGGGTAACTCTTGATGCTCTCTAACAGTTATTGCATGCTATCTGAGAAAGCTCGAGAATTGTGATATAAACAATACCTTTCCCTCCTTGTCCCTTTCCTTTTTTTAATTTTTTTTTAAATTTTCTATATTATTTGTTTACATTCCAAATGATTTTCCCTTTCCTGGTTCCTTCCTCCCCATAAGTCCCATAAGCCCTCTTCCCTCCACTCATTCTCCAATCAACCCCCTCCCACTTCTCTGTCCTGGAAATCTCCTACAATGCTGCATCAAGCCTTTCCAGGACCAGGGTCCTCTCCTTCCTTCACCTCAGTGATGCTGGTCTTTTCTTAATCACCACTAATTTCTTAGCTCCAGCTAACCAGCATCACTTGTCCCAGTAGTCCCCTTCTTTTGAATATAAAGCCAGAGACACGTGGCCGAAGCTCCTGAGTTCTGCTGCTTGCAGGAGCTGGAACTTTGGGAGTGGAATGTGATGGTTTGTATATGATTGGCCCAGGAAGTGACCTCATAGGAGGTGTGGCCTTGTTGGAGTAGGTGTGTCAATGTGGGTGTGGGCTTAAAACCCTCACCCTGGCTGCCTGGAAGTCAGTCTTCTACTAGTGGCCTTCAGATGAAGATGTAGAACTCTCAGCTCCTGTACCATGCCTGCCTGGATGCTACCATGTTTCTGCCTTGATGACAAAGGACTGAACCTCTGAGCCTGTAAGCCAACCCCAATTAAATGTTGTCTTTTATAAAACTTGCATTGGTCATGGTGTCTGTTCACAGCAGTAAAACCCTAACTAAAACAGGAATCATTTGATATGTTAATTGTGCCTTGAGTATTCAGAGCTTCTGGGCTAATATCCACTTAACAGTGACTGCATTCCATGTATATTCTTTTGTGATTGGGTTACCTCACTTAGGATGATATTTTCCAGATCCAATCATTTGCCTAAGAATTTCATGAATTTATTGTTTTTAATTGCTGAGTAGTATTCCATTGTGTAAATATACCACATTTTCTGATTCCATTCCTCCATTGAGGGACATCTGGGTTCTTTCCAGCTTCTGGCTATTATAAATAAGGCTGCTATGAACATAGTGGAGCATGTGTCCTTATTGCATACCGGGTAATCCTCTGGGTATATGGCCAGGAGTGGTGTAGCAGGGTCCTTCAGAAGTGTCATGCCCAGTTTTCTGAGGAACCACCAGACTGATTTCCAGAGTGCTTGCTCTAAAATCAAGAATTGACGAATGGGAGCTCATAAAACCACAAAGTTTCTGTAAGGCAAAGGACACTGTCAATTGGACAAAACAGCAACCAACAAATTGGGAAAAGATCTTCACCAACCCTACATCCGATAGAGGGCTAATGTCCAATATATACAAAGAACTCAAGAAGTTAGACTCCAGAGAGCCAAATAACCCTATTTAAAAATGGGGTACAGAGCTAAACAAAGAATTTTCACCTGGAGAACTTCGAATGGCTGAGAAGCACCTTAGGAAATGTTCAGCATCATTAGTCATTAGGGAAATGCAAATCAAAACAACCCTGAGATTTCTCCTCCATACCAGTCAGAATAGCTATGATTAAAAACTCAGGAGACAGCAGATGTTGGTGAGGATGTGGAGAAAGAGGAACACTCCACCACTGCTGGTGGGATTGCAAGTTGTTACATCCTTGCCTCTTTCTATCTTCTCTTTTGATACTGACTTTCTTTTGTCACATTGTGTCCCACCTAATATTTATGTGCCTTTCTATATGTGCATCCATTTTCTGTCCCTATTAAGGTGTTTCTTCCTTATTTTCTCTACTGTATTATCAATGCCCAAGGTACAACCTGATGTTTCTTTTAAAATGATGGATGCCTGAGTGAGTGAATGAATGAATGAATGAATGTGGACAGGTCCTGACTGCACATTCCATGTTTCAAAAGATCTTATGATTAGATGTTGGTTGTTCTATTCCATGTAAGAGTCTTTGGTATGGACCTTTTCTTTCCACATCATGTAAAACCATGAGTTTGGTTTGTTTCCCAGACACTAGTGACTTTGGTGCTTATACCAAGTTTCCAATATGCAGCACTTTCTGCACTAGTTCCCACCCATTACAACTATAGATATTCCAATTGTCAAATTACAAGACATTTCCTTCCCCAAATGCTCTGGCCTCCCAGATGTGCTGAATCAGTTGTTTCCTCTCAGATGCTATGAGGATTCTTGTTATAATCCTCATTTACTTCAGATTTTATCTTTCTGTCCCTAACTCGAGTAGCTAAAAAATGATTTATCTCCTTTTTACTGCTCTAGGCAGTGGGACCTAAGAGAATGGAGACTAAAAGTGAGATGGACTAAAGCCTCATACAATAGCTGACTTTATTCAGAGCATCAGACAATCTCTACTCTATGGAGTAAGGGGAGTCACGTGAGTGAGGCGGACAATGATAAGGGATGCCACCTGTGGCAGGGAAGCCTCACATGGCAGAAATATCTTTTTCTTAGAGGCATATATACAAATAACAATAGCCAATTGTAATGAATAATATGAAGTAAGCCTCCTCGTAACTAATACACCTTTGGGGCACAAAAGCATAAGAAAAATTCCTTGCTTTGAAGACACTATGGTTACAGGACTCTTATCTGGGTTTCTTGAAGTTTTATCAAAAGCACTCAGAAATCTCAGATAACTTCATTCTGGGATAATGTTAATCATTTTATTTTTAAAAACCAGGATATTCGGAGTAACTTTGATTTGAGATGTTGTAGAATATCTAATTCAAACTCTGATTGTCATTTGATGCATAGGTGTCATATAAGCAAGCAAATTATAAACACAACGAATAATATTAGACCAGTGAAATCATTGTGTGCAATGCTCAGCAACCAAGACCTGGAATTTAAATGATCCTAGGTACTATTGGTTACATAATTATATTGAGCAGAAGACCTGGAAAATACCATGAAAAGAGATGCATATGAATAGTCATTTTAGTCCCTTTTTGAAAATAAACCCATATTTGCCTTTCAATAGGAGCACAAATGTTATGATGTACTATACGAACTGGAAGTGATTAAAATTCCAAGAAAAAGTTAAGTTCAGTCCCTTCTTCGGGTGAACTAATAAGTCTATTCCAGTCCCAAAGTCTTGTCATAAATAGAGTTATTAATAAGAAAGAGAAAAGGAATTGGATCCACCCAATCTACAAGTTGAAGCAAAGAAAGCTGAGGAACATAAGACCAATACATGTGCTCGGAGACACTCACTGCAGACAAACAAGTCAAAGCAGCTGGAATTACCAGGAAAAGATTCTCAGGTGTCATAGAGCTCTGTCTGCTTTATAGGATAACATCTCCCTTGGTGCATAGAGCCTGAATGCAGCCCTGGGTGGGCAGACATAACTTCTGATGATGAGCTCAGTGTTTCCTTTTGCCATTCTGTGTTGACTTCCACGGTCTTCTCACCAACAATCATTGTCCTTAATGCCCTGGGGCCAGAGGCACCAAAGAGGGATCCATAATGTCAGTGTATCCACCTATAATAACAGATATACAGCCCTGCTCCCAGTTTTCTATTAGGTATGTAAAAGTAGGGCAGGTTAACGCATTAGTTTGCTTGTTTCCTTCTGCAGTAAAACTAAGGAGGCTGTAGTATGCACAAATATGAGTCTATTGCTGGCAATAAGCCTATAACATAAGCAGAATCTGAAACAATATTTAAGGGCTTATGAATTAACTATAATAGATAAATCAAAATAGCCAGAAATTCTGCTGGGCTGAAGAAAAAGCAATATTAATGCATTGATGAATATCTGGACCATGAATCCTTCCTATATCCTTAAATGAACCTTCAATAAAATAAGTATCTGTCTGTGGGATAGGAGAAAGTTGAGCAATTTTTATAATCTCAAAATCAGTTCATATGAGAAAAATCCCATAGCTTACTACCTGGATAATGATTTGCTTTCTTCTCATAACAATCTGCAAATGAAATTTTACTGCTCTTAAAAACAGATTGTTCTTTCAGACAGGAACAATTATGTGTCAGAGTTTTGACTGTGGGATGGCAACTAGATCCCTCACTTGATGCCTTTTCTTCTGAAGGTGGGTGCTACAAGTTCCCTCTCCCCACTGTAGGGCATTTAATCCAAGGTCCCTCTCTTTGATTCCTGAAAGTCTCTCACCTCCCAGGGCTCTGGTACATTCTGGTACACCCACCCCCCAACCTCCTACCTCTCAAGGTTGCCTGTTTTCATTCTTTCTGCTGGCCCTCAGGACTTTAGTCCTTTTCCCTCACCCAATACCAGATCATGTTCCTCTCTCTCTCTAACTCCCCATCTACTTTTCTGCCCAGGTTGTTCCCTCCTCCCTTGTGGTTGCTTTCTTTTCCCAGCCAAGTTGGACTGAGGCATCTTCACTTGGGCCCTTCAGCTTGTTGTCCTTTATGAGTTCTGTAGACAGAATATTGGGTATTCTGTACTCTTTTTTTAAATTTTTTTCTACTAACATCCACTTACTAGTGAGTATATGTGATGCATGTCCTTTTGGATCTGAGTTACTTCACTCTGGGTGATAGTTTCTAGTTCCATTCATTTGCCTGCAAAATTCAGGATGTCCTCATTCTTAATAGCTGAGTAATATTCCATTGTGTAAATGATACACATTTTCTGTATCCATTCTTATGTTGTGGGACATCTAGGTTGTTTCCAGCTTCTGGCTATCACAAACAAGGCCACTGTGAACATAGTGGAACATGTGACATGATAGAGCATCTTTTGGGTATATTCCAAAGATTGGTATTTCTGGGTCTTCAGGTAGATCTATTTCCAATTTTCTTGTTTTTTTTATTTTTTTATTGGATATATTCTATATTTACATTTCATTTCCCCTTTTCTCATTCCCTGTCCCCCAAAGGTCCCACATGCCCTTTTCCCTCCCCATGTTCCCCCATCCACCCTTTCCCACTTCCCTGTTCTGGTATTCCTCTAAACTGTTGCTTTGAGCCTTTCCAGAACCAGGGTCCACTTCTTCCTTCTTGCTGGAGATCATTTGGTATGTGGATTGTGTCTTTGGTGTCCTATTTCCAATTATCTGAGGAGCCTCCAGATTGATTTCCAGAGTTATTGTACCAGTTTTCCTTTTTCTCCACTTCCTTGCCAACATGTGCTGTCACCTGAGCTGTTGATCTTAGCCATTCTGATTGGTGTAAGGTGGAATCTTGGGGTCATTTTGATTTGCATTTCTCTGATCACTAAGGACTTTGAACACTTATTTGGGTGCTTCTAAGCCATTTGCGATTCCTCTGTTGTAAATTCTCGGTTTAATTTTATACCTCATATTTTACTGGGTTGTTTGGCTTTTTGTTTGTTTGTTTGTTTGTTTGTTTGTTTTTTGGTGATTAGCTTCTTGAGTTCTTTATATATTTTAGATATTAGCTCTCTACCGGATGTGGGGTTAGTGAAGATTTTTTTCCCAATCTGTAGGTTGCCAATTTGTCTTATTAACTAGGTCCTTTGTCTTATAGAAGCTTTCCAGTTTCATGAGGTCCCATTTTTCAATTCTTGATCTTAGAGCAGAGAAAAAACGGCAAGGATGGAAATGGAGAGGAGTCTGAGAAAAAGAAGGTCCAGTAACAAGACCAAATTGGGATCCAGCTCAAGGGGGAGGCCACAAGGCGTGACACTATTACTAAGGCTATGAAACATGCACAAAAAGGGACCTAGCATGACCGCACTTCGAAAGACCCAACAAGCAGCTGAAAGAGTCATGTGCAGATATTTTTACCCAACCAATGAACAGAACTTGCTGACCCCCGTGGTTAAATTAAAGAAAAGCTGGAAGAAGCTGAGGAGGAGGGTGACCCTGTAGGAGAATCAGCAGTCTCAATTAACCTGGACCCAAGAGATCTCTCAAACACTGGACCACCAACCAGGCAGCATACACCAACTGATATGAGGTCCCCAACACATACACAGCAGAGGACTGCTGGGTCTGGGTTCAGTCAGAGAAGATGCACCTAACCTTCAAGAGACTGGAGGCCCCAGGGAGTTTAGAGGTCTGGTAGGTTGAGGGTTGGGGACATCCTCATGGAGACAGGGAGGAGGGGAGGAGGTATGGGATGTGGAACAATTGGAGGATAGACCAGTAGGGGAATAAAAATGGAGTGTAAAACAATAAATAAAAGATTTTAAAAAAATAAAAGAGAAAAGGAAAAAAAATACCAAATTGTTAGTTAAGGGTAAATAAGACAGCAAGGATCAAATCCATATAATTATTGACATTGGGGCCTCCTCTCATTTACTAATTGGTAAGAACAATAAGAGAGGCAATGAGTATTTTCTGGCCCTTGTGGTGTAAATAAATCCATTGCAATGGTTTATCCTATTGTGCTCTAATACCAGGAGAAGACAGTTTAGTAGGGAAAATGAGTAAGAGTACAGGCAGCGAATAATCCACAGCATACACAAATGCTTCTCTAGCCCTGAATTCTAAAGGCTATAGTTGTTTTCTTGCCTCTGGAGATAATATGTGAGGACTGTCAGATGCCACCACTCCTTTTAGTTTTACATCAATTGATTAGTGTATTGGAAACACAGAGCACAGCCAGGGAACAACTGAGAAACAAATTCCTTTCCCTGCCTTGTCTTAACTTGCCTAGGTTGTAAACTTATCTTTTTTTTTCTCCCATAGGCTTTCCTTAATTCTCATGAGGAAGGAGAGAGAATTAAGATTCTTTTGATTATCAAGACCTCACCCCATGTTGCAGGGTCTTCAGGAAATGAAAGGTATGTATTTAAAGGAGGCTCCAGTCAGGGAGCCGAGGGAGTCCTAAGGGCATAGTTATCAGTAACTCTGTTTTTACTTTCAATTTTCCCTGAATAGGGAACATTTCCTTCTCTGTATATTTTGCTGAGAGTTGTTTAACATTTACTATTTAATATTTGAGCTGCCCCCTGTAAAATGATGGATGCAGGAGCTCAACACAAGGCAAAGCCTTCTCTGGTTTCTGCCCCATTATTCTCACTCATCTTTCTAGGAAGGTCCCTACTCTTTTATCTCAGAGCTGACTTCTGGTACCTAGTACAGGTGCCACTTAACACCACTGTAGAGGCGGAGGGACTTGAGAGAACGGAGCCAATACATGAGGCAGAGTCATTCAATAGCAAACTTGGTTCAGAGCACCAGACGATTTATACCCCGGAGGTTAAGAGGAGTCACGTGAGTAAAGTATGACACAAGATATTTCCTATCCATTCACGTTGGGGCAGTGAGAGGCCAGTGATTGGAGGGGAGAGAGGAGGAGGAGCTAAGAGACGGAGGGGTGGAGAGAGGGAGCCCGGGAGCTGCAGGAGGGGCTCGGAGGAGGATACACACAGATCCAGATGGTGTCAGATGTGTTTCTGGAGTGCTGAGACGTTAGAAATATTGGGATAAAACTTTATCATTGTAATTTGGCATTATGTAATTGGTTGTTTCATATACATAAATATATTTGGTTAACTACTCAAGTTTAAGAGTCATGCTTTGCCGGATACTTGGAAGGAGTGGGTGCTGGTCAGGAGAGAGAGACCTGTGGGAACTTGGAGCAGAGGCCTGGTGGGGCGGTACTATGTTTTAATCATTTTTCCACTACAAAAGTACACAATCACAAGGGCACGACACGCACAGAAAAATCACATTTTTTTGCATAAAGACATGTAAACTAATAACAATAGCCAATTATAATGAATAATATTATGTAAAAATCGCTCCGCTCCACTACATCTGGGAGAGACCTGTAAGCCTAATTTAAGAATAATTTTCTGTTTTTGAAGACACTGAGGTTACAATACTCTTGTCTTGGTGTCTTGGAGTTTTCTCGCAAACGCTCAGAAAGCCCCACCCTGACTCCATTTTTGGACTGCGTTCTGACAATCTCCCAACATGTGAGGCAAACAGTCCGCAGCTTCCCATCCTTAAGGTGTTTTGTCTTATAAAGAAAAGAATAAATAATAGATTAAATGTTCTCAGTCATGTTCGGAGGGATTCGAGATAAAAGAAATTCAAATCATATTTAATTATCCTGATGTATCTTTTTTAAAAGGGACCGCTTATGTTGACTACTATGTAAAGCAAGAAACACACCTACAAGATCATTTCTTCCCTCCAAAATCTTTTAACCATGCATGAATGTTTAGACAGAGTAGTTAAGATCCTCAGCAGAAAGGCTGTATAATCTTCAGACATTGACTGCCTGGCATGTCTGTATCTGGGAAACCTCCATTGTGTTCGGAGATGTTGGCTCCGCTGTGAGCTGCCCGGTGCTTGTCATCTCATTCTTTTAATAATATAGATACTCTGTGTCCAGGACAAGCATGCATTTCAAGCATGTCATAAATATCTGTCTATGTGGCCTAGTTATTACCAGCACACTTCAAGAAAAAAAGCTCGGGTGGCGTCGTCTTTTCATCCACGCCTTTGCTGCTAAAGATGTTGCAGAAGGTGAGTATCATTACTGCCAGAATCCTGAAAAGGACTCCAATCCGCGCTCTGTGACCATTTCCTGACATTAGCAGGAGGCAGCACACATTGACGCAGAAATCCATTTCAAAGCGAGGCTGCTGACAGGTAAACCTGAAGAAGGCTAAGCCTTTACAAATGGTCAGCGGCACCGCGTGCTGACAGCAGGCGCTATTGACTTTCCCTGGAACAATCCCTTGCCAAAGACTCAGTGGAGGCTAGAGAAGCCACGCAGGAGGCCGGTGGGGGGAAGGAGCTGGGTTTTCTCAGCAACTACCTGCTGCTGCCAGTCAGCTTGGCATCATTTAAGGCAGCAGGTGCTCCACAGGATAAAAAATGGAAGATCGTCAGAGAATATCCTTTTCTTTTCCTTTCTGTTTTTTTGACAACTCATTGATGAAGGGACTTGGTGGAGATAAAAGTTCAGTCGCTGTTGACAAGATAGCTTTTCCTCCTAGCTATTAACCCAGTCAGTGGCCTGTGACAGATTAGGTAAAGGGATTCATAGATACTTAGCTTTCAATACCTTCCTCTCTTTTTTTTTTTTTTTAATTCTGCGCATGAAAGCTGGAGTTGAACAGAGAAAATGCATGCCAGCACTTTAAACCCAGCCCCTCCCCTAAATAACTCCTAGTGTGCTGCCTTTGTTTTGATTTTATGATCCCTTTCAACGTCTCTGATCTACAGAAAGACAGACTTCCGCATGGCGTTATGATCACAGGTTGCCGGAGTTGAGTAACCTGAAGATGAGGTCAAATGACTGAACACAGTTTTCGTTTTTTACCCTAAGTTACCCATATGGAAAAAAAAAGTCTGTACGTAATGCCAAAATTTCACAATGAAATCTGTGATGGTAACACAGCACGACGCTATACCTAATGAGGTAGCCAAATGCTGTGCCTAAGTATGCAGAAGTTACCAGAATATCCCTAGAAAACACTAAAGCCGGGAAGATAATAAACATCGCTATGACATTTGATACACGCACATGAGTAATGGAAGGTAAAAATTAAAAAGAGCAATGTATGCATTTGGCTTATGTTATGAATTAATTGAGAGGCAAAGCCATCACTTTTACTACTGATGAAGGAACACACTAAAATGTCCCTTTTAAAAGTAAATTAACATAAGACATAAGGAGACACATGCTATGCAAAACTGAGAAAGATCACATTCCAACAAAACTTTGGTTAATTAAATCAGGTTCTTATGTGCATCTACAATTATAGCTAAAAAAAAATAAAAAAAAGAAATAATGTCACCTCACGTGATGGAGTTTTCAACATTTCTAAATACAACCTCATCGTAAAAAGAATCAACATCCCACACAATTAAGTTCCTAATACTTGTTCTTGGGCCCCATGGCTCTTCACCACGCCACTGATGATAATTGCTAATACGGCTATTTACATGGAAGAAATAGATAAAAATAGAAAAATTCAGCCATGCGTCTACCAGAGGTGATGAAAGCCTGTCCCTTTTATTTAATAGTTTGAGAAAGATGTGGTTTCTTCACAGATCATTGGTACTAACATAACGAGATTTGATCTTGTCTTCTAGTGGTACGAAGCAAGGAGCTTTCCACACTGGAAAGCTGGAAGATGTTCTGGAAAGCTAAAGATTTGTACACACACACACACACACACACACCACCACCACCACCACCACCACCACCAACAACAACAACAACAACAACAGCAGCAGCAGCAGCAACAGCAACAACAACAATAACAACAACAACAAAAACCAAGTTTACCCAGACATGGACAATCCCAAATTCTTCGCAATATTATCTCTCAGAAGTTTTGTGACATCCCTCTGTGAATGTCTGTATGCCCTGATGACAATGAAGTGTAACAGAGCTATCCATTTCAGCTCTAAGTTAGAAGAACCAAGGATCACTATGAGGAATAAAGCAACTTAAAAGCCTGGTGAAGAATGAAGTTTTTGAAAGAAAATTTACATGCTTTCCAGGATGCCCATTTAAAGTATGCCTTCATTTGTTTTTCAGTATATAGAGAACTTAATTTGCATATTGTCACAGCTTCAGAAAGAACCTGCATGCCCTGTAAAGATCTTGCTATCTTCCCCTACTGGTAGCTTCAGACATTTTAGCTCATTTATTTTCTAAGTTCATAAGATTTCCTGCTTCACGCGCTTCCCACAAATGAAATCATAGATTTTTGTTTGGCAATACCTTATAAACATGTATACTTAAATGTATATGCACACATGTATGCATACTTGCACACATATATATACATACATGTACACATGCAATTTTGAGTGTCTGTTAAATAAGTAAGAATTTAAAATGGGGGGAGAAGTAACAGTACATAGAAAAGTATCATTTACTATGAGATACTGATTCTAAATGTTGAATAAAGGTATTCCAAGTGATGGGAAATAGAATAAAACTTTCAAATTCCATAGAAGTATTTACAGCCCTAGGATTATAGAGACTGACCCATTGTCTCCATAGTGACCTCAGTTTGGAAACTCCTACTTCAGAATAAACTAAGATTCACTTGTGAATCTTTACTTTCAATCATTAAATAACACAAAAAGCAACCAGGGTAATAATTACAAAGATATATAACTGAAACTCCTAATGCTTCATCCAGGCCTTCCTCAAAATCCATCACAATAGAGATGAATGCACTCTGTTTTATAAATGCAACTCTGATAATCATTCAACTGTTACCCTGTGGGATTATGCACATATCAACTATTCAATACTATTTTGCATGTTATATTTGTGAGGTTTGTTATTATTATCAAAGGACTGGAAACACACCAGGTCAAGGGTCTGCGTTTGTGTGCTTCAGGTCAGTTAAGTCATAAATAACATTTTATTGGCACATAGCCAGGCCAATTCATTCACACGCGGCTGTTCCTACATGATGGTGATCAAGCTAAATTGCAACAATGGCCCCCATGACCTGAGAAGCCTAATATATTTACCATATGACCTTTTGGAGAATAATGCTTAGCAAGAAAGAAATACAAATGTTGTAAATGTCCCTTCCCTGTGGACTCGGATCAATTTAAATAAGTGAAGAAAGCTAAGTGAATAATTAGTTGAGAGTTTTCATTAGGGAAAGACATTAAACAGCTGCATAGTAATTTGTACTTCAGTTCACAAAATCATTAGATTATTGACTATTAATAGATTTTGCTAGGTTTACATTTTCCAAACACCTAAAATACACATCTTAAAAGCATACTTGAATAATGTAGTGTCAATCAAAATCAAACAAAATTGATAATTAAAATGTGCCACTTTGTTTATTATTTATCACCATCATGATTACACTTTTATGCAATGGTTTGCAAAAGCATAGATTACCATTTTCCTCTCTCCCTAAATTAGTATGTGGTTAGTTTAATGCACATTGACTTATCTAAGAAGAAATCAAATACCCCGAGTCAATTATTTGCATAAGTGAATTGGTTAGTTGCTTCTCTTTAAAACTTCTCCTTCTATCTCTCTCCTGGCCAGTTAGGATTACATACATTTCAAACGTGGTCTCGAAATAAAAGCATAATGAACCCCTCAAAAATCATTTGTCTATTTGCACAAAGCATGCAAATATGACAAAGTAGTTGTGTTTTCATTCAAACTTGAGAGTAGCTTTTATTGATTTCTAACAAATATTAGTTGCACATTATTTAGAATAATGTTTGAAAATCCATATGCTCTATTCTAGTAGGTATTTTTGTAGCCTTCACATCTGTATCCACTAATTAGTATTTCTCTGTATTATTTTAATACTGCTTCAGAGCAATGTCTACATATTTGCATCTCATATGGACTTGACTCCAATATGATTGTCCAACCAGTTAAACTTATCAATTGATTTCCATACTTTGGGAAGTGTTAGGGAGAGTTGAAGTTAACTTTAATAAAAAAATTATAGTGCCTAATAATTATTACTATGTCACCCAATTTTTCATATCTTAAGTGTTCTCTGTTCAATTCATCTGGAATATCAGTTCAGCAGTGTTATCAATGTTGTTTATATCCACAGTTCTCTTTTAAGGGAAGTAAAAACTATGATAAAATTAAATATTTACATGGAAAATATTTCAGATAAACACATTAAAATTGACAATTTTTCATGGAAAATTAAAGAGGAAATTGATAGACAAGTAAAACATTGCTAAATTAATTAAAATTTGGTATAGAAACATTTTATGATGTTTGCATAAAATTGAAGATTTTCGTGGAAAATGTTTCTGATAGAATTGTAGAAAAATATGTTAGAATTGAAGATTATCATAGAAAATTTTATATAGATATAATAATGGTAGGTATAAAAGTATTCATAGGTTGATTAAAAGTGGAATTATAAACATTTTCTGATAAACTTGAAGATATACATGGAAAATATTTCTGATAAAATTGAAGAAATATATAGAAAAACATGTTAAAATTAAAGATTATCATAGAGATTATATAGACAAAATGATAGGCATAAAGATAATTCTAAGTTAATTGAAGGCAGAATTATAAACAATTTCAGATAAGATTGAAGATTTACATGGAAAATGTTTCTGGTGAAATTCAAGAAATAAATAGAAAAACACGTTAAAATTGTCTATTTCATAGAAATTTTTACATAAAAATGGTAGACATTAACCCAATCACAAAAGAATGCACATGAAATGCAATCACTAATAAGTGGATATTAATGAGCCCAGAAGCCCTAAATACTCAAGACACTAATAGCAAGTCAAATGATTCCCAAGAAGAAGAAAGGAGAGGACCCTGGGCCTGTAAAGATTGCATCCAGTTTAGTAAAGAAACCGAGGGGGGAGGGGGAATGATTGGGGAACAGTTGGGGGGGGAGAGGAACTATGGGAACTATGGTGGGTGGGAACTGGGAAAGGGGAAAGCCTTTGGAATGTAAACATAGAATATAGAAAATAAAAAAAATTTAAAAAAAAAGTAAAAAAATACCTTAGGAAAAAAAATTAAAAAAAAAAAACTCTTTCTAAATAATTGAAGGTGTAATTAGAAACTTTGTGATAAAATAAAAGATTTACATTGAAAACATTTCTGATAAAAATTGAAGATTATCATGAAAAATAATGCAGATAAAATGGTAGACATAAAAAATACTAAATAAAAAGGGAAATTACAAACATTTTCTGAAAAAATTGAAGACTTACATGAGAAATATTTGATTAGTCTATGTCTTTTTATTGGGGAGTTGAGTCCATTGTTGTTAAGAGACATTAAGGAATAGTGATTCTTGCTTCCTGTTATTTTTGTTGTTATTTTTATGTTTGTGAGGGTATCTTCTTTTGGGTTCGTTGGAAGAAGATTACGTTATTACTTTTCCTAGGGTATAGTTTCCCTCCTTGTGTTGGCATTTTCCATCAATTATCTTTGGAGGGCTGGATTGTGGACAGATACTGTGTAAATTTGGTTTTATCATGGAATATCTTGGTTTCTCCATCTATGATGATTGAGCGTTTTGCTGGGTATAGTAGCCTGGGGTGGCATTTGTGTTCTCTTAGGGTCTGTATGAGGTCTGCCCAGGATCTTCTAGCTTTCGTCATCTCTGGTGAGAAGTCTGGTGTGATTGTGATAGGCCTGCCTTTATAAGTTACTTGCCCTTTTCCCCTTACTACTTTTAATATTTTTTTTCTTTCTTTAGTGAATTTAGTGTTTTGATTATTATATGCCAGGAGGAGTTTCTGTTCTGGTCCAGTCTGTTTGGAGTGCTGAAGGCTTCTTGTATGTTCATGGGCATCTCTTTCTCTATGTTAGGAAAGTTGTCTTCTACAAGTTTGTTGAAGATATTTACTGGGCCTTTAAGATGTAAATCCTCGCTCCTCTATACCTACAATCCTTAGGTTTGATCTTCTCATTGTGTCCTGGAATTCCTGGATGTTTTGGGTTACCAGCTTTATGCATTTTGCATTTTCTTTGACTGTTGAGTCAATGTTTTCTATGGTATCTTCAGCACCTGGGGTTCTTTCTTCTATCTCTTGTATTCTGTTGTTGATTCTTGCATCTATGATTCCTGAATTCTTTCCAAGGTTTTCTATCTCCAAAGATGTCTTACTTTGTGATTTCTTTATTGTTTCTGCTCATTTTATATCCTGGATGGTTTTGTTCAGTTTCTTCACTTGATTGTTTGCGATTTCCTGTAATTCTTTAAGGGATTTTTGTGTTTCTTCTTTAAGGGCTTCTGCCCTTAAAGGGATCATGTTGAACCATGATCTCCTGTATTTCTTTTTTTTTATGTTTTTTTTTAATTTTTATTTTCTATATCCTATGTTTACATTCCAAAGGCTTTCCCCTTTCCCAGTTCCCACCCACCATACTTCCCATAGTTCCTCTCTCCCCCCAACTATTCCCCAATCATTCCCCCTCCCCCCTCGGTTTCTTTACTAAATTGGATGCAATCTTTACAGGCCCAGGGTCCTCTCCTTTCTTCTTCTTGGGAATCATTTGACTTGCTATTTGTGTCTTGAGTATTTAGGGCTTCTGGGCTCATTAATATCCACTTATCAGTGATTGCATTTCATGTGTATTCTTTTGCGATTGGGTTAACTCACTCAAGATGATATTTTCCAGGTCTAACCATTTACCTACAAATTGCATGAATTCATTATTTTTAATTGCTGAGTAGTATTCCATTGTATAAATATACCACATTTTCTGTATCCATTCCTCCTTTGAGGGATATTTGGGCTGCTTCCAATTTCTGGCTATAATAAACAAGGCTGCTATAAACATAGTGGAGCATGTGTCTTTATTGCATGCAGGGGAATCCTCTGGGTATATGCCCAGGAGTGGTATGCCAGGGTCCTCTGGAAGTGACATGCCCAATTTTCTGAAGAACCACCAAACTGATTTCCAGAGCGGTTTTACCATTTTGCAATCCCACCAACAGTGGAGGAGTGTTCCTCTTTCTCCACATCCTCGCCAGCACTTGTTGTCTCTTGAGTTTTTAATCTTAGCCATTCTGACTGGTGTGAGGTGGAATCTCAGGGTTGTTTTGATTTGCATTTCCCTGATGACTAATGATGTTGAACATCTTTTAAGGTGTTTCTCGGCCATCCGAATTTCTTCTGGTGAAAATTTTTTGTTTAGCTCTGTGCCCCATTTTTTGATAGGGTTATTTGGTTCTTTGCAGTCTAACTTCTTGAGTTCTTTGTATATATTGGATATTAGCCCTCTGTCGGAGGTGGGGTTGGTGAAGATCTTTTCCCACTTTGTTGGTTGCCGTTTTGTCCTTCTGACAGTGTCCTTTGCTTTGCAGAAACTTTGTAATTTTATGAGGTCCCATTTGTTTATTCTTGATCTTAGTGCGTAAGCTATTGGTGTTCTGTTCAGGAACTTTTCCCCTGTGCCCAAGTCCTCCAGGGTCTTCCCAAGTTTCTTTTCTAATAGTTTCACTGTGTCTGGTTTTATGTGGAGGTCCTTGATCCACTTGGAGTTGATCTTAGTTTAAAGAGATAAGAGTGGATCTCCTGTATTTCTTTAAGGGATTTTTGTGCTTCCTCTTTAAGGGCTTTTACCTATTGACAGATGTTCTCCTGTATTTCTTTAAGGGAGTTATTTAAGTCTTTCTTGAAGCCCTCTATCAGCATCATGAGATATGATTTTAAATCTAACTCTTGCTTTTCCGGTGTTTTGGGGTATTTGGGACTTGCTGTGGTGGGAGAACTGGGTTCTGATATTGCCATGTGGCCTTGGTTTCTGTTGGTAGGATTCTTGTGCTTGCCTTTTGCCATCTGGTTATCTCTGGTGCTAATTGGTATTGTTGTCTCTGGCTGGAGTTTATTCCTCCTGTGGGCCTGTAAGCCTGTGTCCTTACTCCTCTGAACTCAGAAGTGAAAGCACTGCTGGGAGATCACTCTCTCCTGGAGGGCTTTGCACAGAAAGCGGTGGAGTCTCCCAGCTCCCTGGTGCCAATGGCAGTGGGAACACTTCTGTCCCAGCTGTTCCACTGATCTTAGGCCCTGTTTGCTCCTAGCTGTTCCCCTCCAGAGAGAAGGTGAAGATCTCACCTCTGTGCTCAGAAGTGAAAGCAGTGCTGGGAAATCACTCTCTCCTGGTGTGCTGTGCACAGAAGGCTGTGGAGTCTCCTGGCTCCCTGGTGCCAATGGCAGCAGGAAGACTTCTGTCTTAGCTGCTCCACTGATCTCATGCCCTATGTGCTCCTAAGATGGATCCCCTCCAGAGAGAAGGTGGAGATCTCACCTCTGTGCTCAGCAGTGAAAGCACTGCTGGGAGATCACTCTCTCGTGGGCTGTGCACAGAAGGCTGTGGAGTCTCCTGGCTCCCTGGTGCAAATGGTGTCAGGGACATATCCACAGTTCTTTAGAGGAAGAATCTTAACTACATTAAAATAAAAAATATATTAATTTAATTTTAGATGGTCTTCTTTTGAACTTGTCTAATTTTAGAAAATGTATATTTCCTACTACGTTAAAATTAAGATTAGTGTGTATTTCAAATTCTAATTTTTCTGCTTCCTAAATGTTCTGAGTCTTATCAAATACAGATAGGAATGGAGAACTTCATGTTGCTCAAACTATTAATTGTGAGTATGAAATGTGAAAGAAAGTTTTGAACTGCTGTCCTGGTGAGTTTACCTCAACTTGATACAAGCTAGACTTATTTTGTAAGAAAAAAAAAGATCTTTTGAGAAAATTTTGCCACCAGAATTGCTTATGGTCCATTTTTTTTCAATTGATGCATGGGTCACTATTGGCCCTGGGTGCTGTAACAAAGCAGGGTGACCAGACACGTACAAGCCAATTTCCATGGCTTCTGCATCAGTTCCTGCCTCGAGGTTCCTTCTTTGAGTTTATGCCTAACTTCCTTAGTTGATGGACTGTGATGTGAAACAATCAGTGGAATAAATCTCCTCCCCAAAATGATTATGGTCATGATGTTTAATCACAGCAACAGAGGAGTGTTCCTCTTTCTCCACATCCTTGCCAGCACCTGCTGTATCCTGAGTTTTTGATCTTAGCCATTCTGACAGGTGTGAGGTAGAATCTCAGTTGTTTTGATTTGCATTTCCCTGATGACTAAGGATATTGAACATTTTTTTAGGTGCTTCTCAGACATTCCATATTCCGCAGGGGAAAATTCTTTGTTTAGCTCTGCACCCCATTTTTAATAGGGTTATTTGGTTCTTGGGAGTCTAACTTCTTGAGTTCTTTTTATATATTGGCTATTAGCCATCTGTCAGATGTAGAGTTGGTAAAAATCTTTTCCCAATTTGTTGGTTGTCGTTTTGTCCTAGTGACAGTGAACTTTGCCATACAGAAACTTTGATTGCAAGCTAGTACAACCACTCTAGAAATCAGTTTGTCGGTTCCTCAGAAAATTGGGCATAATACTACTGGAGGACCCTCTTATACCACTCCTGAGCATATACCCAGAGGATTCTCCAGCATGTAATAAGGACACATGCTCCACTATGTTCATAGCAGCCTTATTTATAATAGCCAGAAGCTGGAAAAAAACCCAGATGTCCCTCAAAGAAGGAATAGATACAGAAAATGTTGTATCTTTACACAATGGAATACTACTCAACTATTAAAAACAATGAATTCATTAAATTCTTAGGCAAATGGGTGGAACTGGAAAATATCATCCTGAGTGAAGTAACACAATCACAAACTTATGCACTCACTGAAGCTTGGAATACCCAAGACAATTCACATATCAAATGATGCCCAAGAAGAAGGAAGAACAGAGTATGTATACTCTGGTCCTTCTTAGAAGGGGGAACCAAATACCCACAAAACGAGATACAGAGACAAAGTGTGGAGCAGAGTCTGAGGGAAAGACCATCCAGAGACTACCCCATGTAAGGATCCATCCCATATACAGTTACAAAACCCAGACACTATTATCGATGTCCACAAGTGCTTGCCGACTGGAGCTAGATATAGCTATCACCTGGGAGGCTCTGCTAGTGCATGACAAATACAGAGGGGGCACTCTCAGCCATTCACTGAACTGAGCACAGGGCCCCTAATGGAGGAGCTAGAGAAAGGACCCAAGGAGCTGAAGGGGTTTGCAGTGCCATAGGAGGTACAACAATAAGACCCACCCAGTACTCCCAGAGCTCCCAGAGACAAAACCATCAACCAAAGAATACACATGGAGTTACCCATGGCTTCAGATGCATAGACAGCAGAGGATATTCTTGTTGGACATCAAAGGGAGGAGAGGCCCTTGGTCCTGGAAAGGCTCCATGCAGCAGTGTACAGGGAATATGAGGACAAGGAAGCAGGAGAGGGTTGATTGGGGAACAGAGGGAGGGGAGATGGATTATGGGATTTTTGGAGGGAGGGACCAGGAAAAGGGACAACATTTGAAATGTAAATAAAGAATATATCTAATAAAAAAAGAAGATGAATAGAAACTCTAATTAAGGCAGAGTTTTTCAAAACTCTCATGTATATCTCAGTCTACCCTCAAAACAAACAGTTTTGCTCTCTGAGAAGAATGAAGTTGTTTTTATGAGCAAACATAAATCACATAAAGGAAAAACATGCTTTGTCTGTGTTATGGAGCTTTGAGCATCCTTTTAGAAATATAGCTACCTGAGAAAACATGTCAACATCTAAATCTCAAGAAAAATATAAACATGCCAATCCAATTTTGTTATGACAGTAGACTTTAAGTTCCTTTGGTATGATTGCTTAATTAAAAATAATGAAATTGAAGGTCAGAAAAACATGCCATGTGATCTCTCTCAGTCAAATCACTTGTGAGCTAAGATTCAAAACCAGGTTCCTTTGAATTTACTGATTTCATTGCTTCAATGTTAAAAAATATGGCATTATGTATTCTGTACATATGTAAAATATTTAAACATCCACAGAGAATTCAATGAATGTTACTATAAACATTAATATTAAGAAAATCTTCTCCCTATTATCAACTTTCTTGAGTGTGTGTTTGTATGTATGTGCATTTATATGTGTGTGTATATATATATATATATATGTTCATCTCCTTGACCATGTGTCCTAATTTGTAGCCAGATGAGAGGTTGACAAATAACTTGTGTAGGAAAAAATAAGTATAGAGAATTACAGAGTTCCTATATCATGCAAGAGTTTGAGTTAATACTTGATAACTTCATTAGAATTACTATCAAGTCATAAGTGTACCACATTAAGAATCATTTTAATAAAGTGTATTTAACATGCTCTTAAGTATAAAAAAGTGTTTCATAGCAGGAAGTCTTGTTTTTATTTTTTCTTTCTTTTTGTAGTTTGTTGAGTTTTAGTTTTAGCAAGATCGGGTTTCTCGTTGTACCCTTCATTATCCTGGAACTCTCCCTGTAGACCAGGCTAATCTTCAACTTATAGAGATCGGCTTGCCTTTACCTCTTGAGTGCTGGGATTAACGGTGTGTACTACTGACACCTAGCTTATGTTTTTTTTAAAGAGAAGGTCTCAGTGGGCTTGGGCTGCCTTGAACTCCTGATCTTCCTGCCTCCACATTCCAAGTGCTGGAATTGCAAGTATACACAAGCTACCATGTCTAAAGGCAGGACGACCTTTAGAAAACATAAATTTTTCCTAAAATTAATTTCTTGATAAAATGAAAATTATATCATTATTAAAATTTTGTTTCTTTTTTTTACAGCTCCCCCCCAGTAACATGCTATCACCACAGGCTTGTATGATTTTACATCTCAAGTCAACCACACCACTATTACGAACAGTCTGTGTTACATCATGTATGAAGGTGGGTATAATCGGTCAAAATGGTGCTACATGCTAGTGAGGAATCAAGTTCTATACTGACCCTGTGTATCCACTACTTGACAGGCCCAGCTCCCAAGAATTCCATGTGGTTCTTGGGGACCAATAATGTAAACCAACTTCCCTTCAAATCTTAAGCCAGGAGAGTTCATCACTCAGAGGACTGCTGACCTCTGGTTCTGGCAAGCGTGCTGTCAGGAATACTAATATACTGCCATCATTCTTCCTCCCAAGAGCTGTGTTGAAAATGTACTCGTTCCCATTTGGACAGCCCTATTCCTCGTGTGGTCTTCCGTTCAGAGCTCTATAATGATACTTGACCTAAGAATATCAAACTTTTCTGTCCATATAATACTTTGTTAAACAAAACAAAAACAACAGAAAATTGTCTTTAAAAAAAAAAAACAAGAAAGGGCTACCAGCATTGAGAAAAGATACTGAATTTATTATATGAATTGGAAAAAAATAAAAATGGAAAAGGTTAAAGAAGACGCATCTTTAAGAATTTAATCTGGATGTCACTCAACAGAGGAATGGATAAAAAATGTGGTATATATACACAATGGAGTACTATTCAGCCATCAGAAACAATGAATTCATGAAATTCTTAGACAAATGGATGGAGCTGGAGAACATCAACTAAGTGAGGTAACCCAGTCTCAAAAGAATACCCATGGTATGCAGTCACTGATAAGTGGATATTAGCCCAGAATCTTGGAAAACCAAAGACACAATCCACATACCAAATGATGTCCGACAAGAAGGAAGGAGTGAACCCTGGTTCTGGAAAGGCTCAATGCATCAGTGTAGGGAAATTCCAGAATAGGGAAGTGGGAAGGGGTGGATGGGCGAAAAGACCATGTGGGACCTTTCGGGGGCGGGGAACCAGGAAAAGGGAAATGAAATGTAAATAAAGAATATATCCAATTTAGAAAAAGAAAAAATAATTTAATCCTTATCCGATTTTTAAACAGAATTCTGTTACTTTTTTCAGACAGGAGCCTAGCATAACTGTCAGCTGAGAGGCTTCCTGCAGCAACTGATGGAAACAGACGCAGAGACCCACAGCTAAACTTTAGATGGAACTTGGGGAATCTAGCAGAAGAGGGAGAAAAAGGATTGAAAGAGCCAGAGTTCAAGGATGCCATAAGAAAACAGAATCAACTAACCTGGTCCCACGGGGGCTCGTGGAGACTGAGCCGCCGCCCAGAGAACAAGCATTGGGCAGATCTATAGGCTGTCTTACATATTTAACAGTTGTCAGCTAGGTCTTCATGTGGGACTCCTAACGCAGGAGCAGGGGCTGTCTCTGACTGCATTACCTGTCTCTGGATCTCTTTACCCTAACTGGACTGCCTTGTCTAGCCACAACAGGAGAAGAGGCACACAGTCCTACTGTACCTTTCTTAAATCAAGGCTGGTTGATATCCATGGGCATGCTCTCCTTTTCTGAGGAGAAGAGGAGGAGGGATGGAAGAGAGGGGAGGGAAGGAGGGAATGGGAGGAGGGAAAGTGGCCATCAGGATGTAAAGTAAAAAATGACAATAAAAAAAGACTACTTTACATGTGCTTTATCTGATTTAAACAAAGCCAGTTTTCCAAAAAGTATAAACTCTATATAGAGTTTACTTTATTGGCTTATACCTTTAGTTTTTTGTAAAAGTAGGATGGGAAGGTATCTAACATGAAGGGGTCTGTATTAGTCTGGGTTCTCTAGAGTCACAGAACGTATGGGCAGTCTCTATGTAGTTAGGGAATTTGTTGATGACTTACAGTCTGTAGTCCAACTCCCCAACAGTAGTCAGCAGCAGCTGTGGATGGAAGTCCAAGGATTTTGCAGTTGCTCAGTCCCACGAGGCAAGCCGGCAAGGAAGAATGAGTCTTCCTTCTCTCAATATCCTTATATATGTCTCCAGGAGAAGGTGTAGCCCAGATTAAAGGTGTGTGTATCCATGCCTTTAATCCCAGATGATCTGGAACTAGAATCCATAGCAATAATCTGGGATTAAAGGTGAATGTCTCCATGCCTTTAATCCCAGATGATCTTGAACTAGAAACCATGCTTCAAGATCTCCATGCTAAGTCCAGGTCAGAAACTTATATCTTTGAGCCTCCAGATTAGGATCATAGGTGAGCCTTCCAATTCTAGATTGTAGTTCATTCCACATATAGTCAAGTTGACAACCAGGAATAGCCACTACAGGGTCTAACATTTGCATGAAGCTAGTTGTTTAGAAATAGTATTACAATAAGTAGATATTAATGAGCCCAGAAGCTCTGAATACTCAAGGCATAATGAGCAAATGAAAAGATTCCCAAGAGGAAGGAAGGAGAGGACCCTGGTCCTGAAAAGACTGGATCCATTTTTTTTTTTAGGAGAGTACCAGAACAGAAAAAAGGCGGGGGGGGGGGGGGACAGGGTGATGGGGGAATAGGCAGGAGGTGGGGGGGGGAATAGGATTTATGAGATATAGGGTGAAGGAGAAACCAGGAAAGGGGAAAGCCTTTGGAATGTAAACAAAGAATATAGAAAATAAAGAAAATTTAAAAATAAAAAAATATCCAAGAAGGAAAAAAAAGAAATAGTATTACATTTTAAGAAATTAAGTTCAGTTGAAAACAGAAAACTATAGGGAAGAGAGAGAGAGAGAGAGAGAGAGAGAGAGAGAGAGAGAGAGAGAGAGAGAGAAAGAGAAAGAGAGAGAGAAGGGAGGAAGTAAGAAAAGATAAGTTCTATCAGATAATAAATATACATCCATGATATGACTACTGTATGGAATCATTTTTAACCTATTAATACATTATTTGAAGGTATATTTCAACGAATAGCTTGAATATCATGTGTATCTCCTGAATAGAGAAGTTCTGCCTTATCACTTTGAGTAACCAATACTCATATCATCTTTCTATTTACACCATTCATAAACAAGACCCCTCTCCACATTTCACATTTTATGGTCATTAATGTCCTTCTTCCACACAGTAGAGTCATTAGGAGGAAGACAACCTGTGCCCTCACATGAAGTGAATGCACAATTTATTGTAACACTCTATATAGTAACTCTAGATACTTCTAAATTTTCCTTCAGTTGTCATGAATTCTATTATCTGAGTCTTCCCATATACTCTTTGATGAACTTTCCAGAAGTAAGATGGAGGCCATTGTTCATTTATAATTTGATATGTGCCTAGATTGGTGTTATGATTTCCAACAGTTTTATTCTGTTCTCTATTGTTCTTGATAAATTCTTAGTAGGTTCATGATTGAATACATATTAATAATTTTTCTATTTTAAATGTATACATAGATTCTATATAATTATACTGTGTTATTGGTATGTATATGCGAGGGTACAAGGAATAAGGTGATTAGCATAGCGTGACCTAAGTTATGAATCATCAATGATGCCAACATTCAAGTGAACAGAATTCAATGACTCGCACTGTAAATATGAATTAAGTTGTTCTCCAAAATAAAAATGACCAAAGAATTACAGAAAATTGCATAAGAAACAACATTGAAAGTATTTCCTCTGGAAACTTTGTGACCAATGTTCTTTAAATTGGCTAATACTTTTACTTACATTATTTAAAATATATAAAACTCAATTTCACATGTCTTCAAAAAGTAACACATTTTTTCTATTAATTATAAATTATAAAATAATTAATTTGAAGATAAAGTTATTATGTTAATAACGAGACTGAATAAATATCCAAACTGGTCTTAACCTTAAGGAAAGTTAAACTGACAGGGTATAACCTGAAAATTTGTTTTGTGGCATATTTTTCTAAATATTATTGGTATTTAGTTAAGCAAATCCAGTAAATACAGAGCTGTGTTTCTCACTACTCATTTCACAAGAGCTATTAGGAAAGAAAAGACAACGAAAGAAAAATGCAGCCACGTGCTTCTACAAGTATCGGAGTAGAAATAAGACTTTAACTATGAAAATGGAAGGTGAAAGGGGAGACAAAGCCCTGGGGGAGGCAGTGACAGTGAAGGAACAGGTTGGGGGAAGGAGCTGCAAATGCCTGCCGTGTGCTTATTCAGAGGGGATATAAATGCAGACACACCAATCTGCAGCTGTCAGTCAAAGGCATAACCTTCAAGCTCGCCCTTTGCAAATCATCAGGACGCTATCTTCTCGGTAATGGCAATGTGTAGCATAGGTTTATATTGGGAGTGACACCTGTCTTAAAAAGCTGGTCCACAGCGTTCAATGTGTAACTCTTTCTGTCATTATAAACATTTTATACTTTTTTTTCCATTTTTATACTATGGTTTGGCATAAGGATAAGGCATAGAACAAATTTCTTCATTTTCTTCTTTCTCATTCTCTTCATTTTTGGTGATATTCAACTGCTGGAGCATCCCAGGGAATGATCAAAGACAGAAAAAGACAGGAGAGTGAGGGTTTATGGAGATGGCATAGTGGGACAATCACATGGAACTTGGGAGTGATTGGAACTTTGTAAGCGTTACAGTCCTCTGCATCAGATATTAACACAATCCTTCTCTCTGCATCCTTGGAATTCTTATCCCTCCACTCAATATAATCTATATAACACAAATACAGCAGCAATAGATAAAGATTGTTCTCCATGTTCCATTAGAAATCTGAAAGAGACATTTCACTAACATGAATATTTTCATTCCAGAAAACTCCTACACTTCTCTGCTCTTAGTCTCTGGGTATCATATCTAGCCCCTGCTTTCTTTTTCGCCTTCCAAAATGCAAACTTTTGGGTTCCCTAGTCTTCTTTCTTTTGAATTACATTTTTTTCTAGCTCTGTCTTATGCTCCATTCCATTGCTTAACACATGGAATCCAATATAAGAGAGACTGTTTCTCAGGTGGATCAGCCATCTGTCTGGTTGTACTTCACTGTTTAGATCTCTTGTTGTGGTAAGTGCAGAGTCACCCTCTGTGGAATAGACACATCCTACCCATGGAGGTGTTTCCTGTGCCACAACACCTTGGTGAACACCATCATTCGAGGGCTTCACGTACGCAATCCACATTTGTGACATTCCCTATCACATTTAGGTTGATCAAGGAATTCATTTTATGTGGAATAAGGTATATCCATAGGCTGTTACTTATGGTGTCATGTATTCTACCTGAGTATGCCACTGCTTCAGAGTAGATCTCTCAATTAAGTGTAGATAACTAAAGAATAAGGCTCAGTTAGGGAAACAGTTGAGAGAAAAGCCTGAAAGCATAGTATTCCAAACAGACCCCTTGATAGGTCTCATCTTTCAAACAGAATAAAAAATAAGAAAAGAAAACACACTTGTCCTTTAACAGTTGGCAACACATTAGACATGACAAGTAAATAGTGTCAGAACACTACAGGAAGAAGGAACTTCCCTTTTAGATTGGTCTTCCCTGGGCTCTTGAGGCATAACTTCCAACTTCATAAAGGCAAGACATCCATCCAGTTTTGATTATGATTATGTGCCAAGTTTATGACTCTTGTCGTTGCTACTGTCGTTATTCATGGCACCAGATGATGGACCAGCTCCGGGGCAGAGGTGGCCAGGAGCAGCCCACAACTTTATCTAACCCGCAGCACGTCAGACTTACCCCCATCAACTTTGAGCGTCATCTTTTTGGGTAATCTTGCTCACCCTTAAGAATACGTTTAAAATTTGTTCTTCACTGTCTTGTAGGTGATATCTTTATTTTTTTAATCATCTTGAATGTTTATTGAGGAAACTGGAGATGGGGACCCTGTTATCTGAGATATCACATAAGATCCAGGAGCTACTCACAGTAGGGTTGTAAAAAGCAGCTTAATGGTACAGCACTTCCTTAGTATGCCTAAAACCCATTGTTTTACCCATGGCGCTAAACAATAAAAACAAAACAAACAAACACCTAACTCAGTGAGTCATGTAGTAGGTGATATCTTGATGCCAGATAATAATACTCTATATTAAATTCTCTCTTACTAGACCCTGAATAATAAAACACATTAAAATTCTAAATATGGTGTTTGACATGGCCAGCTATATTTTTAAACCTCCTAAATAATCTGTGTTGAATTAAAATAAAAACATGCATGTTCCCTCATACTAGGGAAAAATGGTCAAATGAAGTAAAAAATAATAATCAAGCAATAAAAGTTTGCTTGCATTATCATATTTTATTAGAATCCCTACGGTCTCACCAAAATGCCAGTTGCCACCGATTATTTACAACAGGTGACATGATGCAAAGGTGTAAAGGCAAAACAGCTAGGACAACTCTAGAGAAAGCAGATGGAGGGAGGCATTGCCATCTGAAGATGCTTGCCAATCTCGATGCGTGCCCATGGAAAACCCAAGAATGCTGGTCTCCCTGGGTTCCATGTAAACTCCTTCTCAGATTGTAGACTAAACCCATAAAATTTCTCCTCTTTCTCTACATTCAAAGTTGGACTCCATTGGAAAGGTTTTGTTTGTTTTGCTTAGAAAACCTAGTTTTACTGATGTAATGATAACAGGGACCAGGGAAGAAAACTGAGATTAACATTGGAGACTATAACCTCTTAAATGTGCCTACAATCTTGGTCATAACATCATTGGAATAATAAACAGCACTCTCATTTTTAAGAAGGTTATGTTCCATGCTTTCCAATTTAGGTGGGTAGAGCAACAGTAAGACTATGAGTCACATTCTTGAGTGTTAACAGGGTAAATCAGATTAAATCCAACAACTGTCTTTGGTGGTTTTATTTCATTGTGCAGTCCTTGTGGTGTGCATCATGATTTTTTTATTTATAACATTAGACAAGTTTAGTCAACTACTATATTACCATCTTAAAATTATGAAATTATTATACCAAGATATTTTTCAAAATACAAACTTAAAATAAATACACGCGTTTTCTATTATATGTCTTCTATACATTTATCAAATTTTCATGATAAAACGTATTTTTTCTAAATAAACAAACCTATAAAATTTATAAGTGCATCAGAATTTGGTAACATTTGTGTTTGACCTAATATTGTATCATTTGAAGAAAATAAGTTTTAAAAGAATAAAAAGTTATGTGGACTCAATATTAGGCAGTTAACTGTTCTAGGTACAATATCGTAAACTGAGAATTCATTCAGTCTAAAGTACAGTCATGTAATTTAACTTGCAGTCTGGTATGTTAAATTACCAGAAAACAAATTGCAGAAAAGTACAGGATAGAATAAGAAGTTACATCGAAATGGTTCAGATGAAAATATAATTATCTTCCCATGAGTATATGCATTCACAAAAGAAATATGAATCTGCATCACCTGCTGGCTCAGTTTTCATTATTATGAGACAGGAAATTTCAAACACACAATTTATTCTACCTGTTGAAGTAAAATAAATGAGGTTTATTCTGACCACTCCCCTTCAGATTTACAAAATGGAAAATAGGCAACCTCGGATATGCTTCGTATATGCTCTAAAACCAGACTGACTTTCAAACAAAACTGCATAAAATATCGTATGTCATAGGAAGAAAAGCATCACGCAAAAAGTGCCAGAGCTCAACGGTGATTTATAAATGTTGGGTTTCCTGAAAAAGAAAGGAAATTATACATATATATAGTTATGATATTTGTGGCAAGTATGAATCAATTACTCTAAGAATCATTTTCTATATCTACAACATGGGTTTTAATAATATTTTGTACTTTACATAGTTTTCTTTAAAAAATAGCATACTATGATTGTAAAGATCTGAGTTTAGTCCTTAGAGTATACACATTTGTTAACATTATTGTTACTTTCTGAGAAATCATTTATTCAAAATTGAATCCAAGTCTTTCAAGTCTCACATAATTCATTGTTTTTCTGCTTCTATTGAAGCATCATTTAATAAGAGAAGACATTATTTTTCTTCATATTCATCCATGAAAAAAGAACCTTGTGTCACTTAAGGAAGTTCTGCTTTTGGTGCATGAACTGAAATGACTTTTTCTCTATCAGCTCACACATTTTGATGTTATCTATACTTTATACATCATATTCTTATATATGAGAGTTGCAGATAATATTTTAGTAGATTATCTCTTATCTTAAACAAATATTAGTAAGTGAATATGTCACATTAGCATTAAAAGCAGCACTGAATACCTACTAATATTTACAAAACACTTTATGAGGTATTACACAGAGAATACACACTTGTGGGTAAATCAGCACCACAATCTAATAAGGCCAATGTAGTGTTGATGGAAATTTTAGGTGCAAATAACCTTGTCATTCATTATACACAGACTATGAAAGCCAATAATAATGTTGATGGAAATTTTAGGTGAAAATAACCTTATGATTATACTCAATATTCTTAATGTCATACATATTGCAGAATGGCGGCATTAAGTGAAATTGCAGAGGTGAGAATTTACAAATGGAAAGATTTGGTGAGTTATATTACAACTGTTCAATTGCATAACAAAGCAGCCTCAAAAGAAGAAGGAATGAGCGCTGTATACAGAATAGGAAAATGTATAAGTGAAGATTTATGGCCATCTTATTATGTATGAATTTCTATTTCCTACAATTGGCAGAGTTCATGTTCTGTTGAAAGCATGAAGGTCCTTCTGCCTACATATATACAGGAAAACTAGGAGTGTTAACCATGTAGAAGTGTCTCCCCACGTGGGGAAAAAAAACATATCTTCTTCCATCCAGAAGTCTGGGAATTGGAGGTGATCAACACACTGGTAATTTTCACTGTCTTTTGGTCCAGGACATATCAAGCTTCCACAACCAGGATTAGAGGTGGTCAGTAGTCTACATAACCCTTGCATTATCTGTATACTCAGGGACTCGCCCAAGCTCCCATGTGACCTCTCTGCTCTCTGTATGACTGAGACAAGGCCAGATCTTTCTTTTCTCTCTTAAGCCAATAGAGATAGCCTATCTCTAGAAACCATCTTAGAAGAAACGACATATACCCTAAATTGAGTCTTGATATAATGATGCTTCCTTGTGCACCGAGACTTCTAATGTAACAAGGAGTATTTCCTGTGTTTAAATATGCAGGCAATCAATAGCCTGGCCTGAAACTCTGAAGTCTGATGCAGCCTGAGTCAGGATGAGGTGAGTTCTCATTATCACTTCTTTAAGGATTATTTCCCTACGTGTCATCACACCTGTTGGGACAACCTCAATATTCCTTCCTTCTAAAATAAACTTCTTTTGGCCAAAAAACCACTTTGGCCACTACTGGCAAATAAGTGTCTGATAGCAACTTATCAGAGATGGCATTTAGGATCATATCCCAAAGGTCTAGGAGATCGCCCAGTGAGTGAAGTACCTTGTTCATAAGCTTGAAGACCTGAATATGATCCCCAGAATGTGTAAAAAAAAAAAAAGCCAAGCACAGTAATATGCATCTGTATTTCTGCATTGGAGAGACAGGCACAGACAAATTCCTGGGGCTCACTGACTACCTAGCCTCATCTAATGAAAGGATATTTCAATCTTGATCTATACCAAAGAAAAAAAGAAAAAATAAAGGAATTTGACGAGATTGGATATAGAACTTAATAGGAGACAGTTGCTAAAACAAATATATGAGAAAAGTTTCATTTTTATTGAAAAGGGAAATAAAAACACTTTATGATAAAATTAAAGATTTACATGGAAAATATTTCAGATAAAACAGAAGAGCTACATAGAAAAACATGTTAAAATTGACAATTTTCATGGAAAATTAAAGAGTAGAGTGGTAGACATGTAAAACATTGCTAAATTGATTGAAATATGAAATAAAAATATTTTATAATAGAATTGTAGATATACATGGAAAATATTTCGAATAAAATTGTAGGAAAATTTTAGGTGTTAAAATTTTTAAACATGTTAGAATTAAAGATTATCATGGAAAATGTTATATAGATGTAATGATGGTAGGCATAAGAGTATTCCTAAGTTGAAAGTGGAATTATAAACATTTTCTGATAAACTTGAAGATTTACATGGAAAATATTTCTGATAAAATTGAAGAAACATATAGAAAAACAAGTTAAAATTAAAGATTATCATGGAAATTATACAAATATAGTGATAGGCATAAAGATAATTCTAAGTTGATTGAGGGTGGAATTATAAACATTTTCAGATAAAGTTGAAGTTTTACATGAAAAATATTTCTGGTAAAATTCAAGAAATATATAGAAAAACACATTAAAATTGACTCATGGAAAATTTTACATATAAAATGGTAGATATAAAAACTCTAAATTAATTGAAGGTGAAATTAGACACATTTGTGATAAAAAAGATTTATATTGAAAACATTTCTGATAAAATATAGGAAATATATAGAAAGACATTAAAATTGAAGATTATCATGAAAAATAATGCAGATAAAATGGTAGACATAGAAAACATTACTAAATTAATTAAAAGGGGAATTACAAACATTTTCTGATAAAATTGAAGATTTACATGAGAAATATTTCTGTTAGTCTTTGTCTTTTTATTGGGGCGTTGAACCCATTGTTCTTAAGAGATATCAAGGAATAGTGATTCGGTCCACAAATCTAGCCCTACGAAGGATAATAGATGGAAAATGCCAACACAAGGAGGGAAACTACACCCTAGAAAAAGCAAGAAAGTAATCTTCTTCCAAGAAACCCAAAAGAAGATACCCACACAAGTATATAAATGAGGAAAGTTTCAGAATGTTCGATTTTCAGTAATACCATGCTAAGTGTCTATAATTAAAATGACCCAAGGATGCAAAGGCAAAGGGCAGGGATGATTTGTTTCCTGACTTGACATTATTCCACATGTAGCCAGTGTGAAATAAGGTGCAATAGCAAGAGTTAGATAAAAGAACCTTGCTTAACTATAACCCAGCCATTCCTTCACTGATATGCATATTTGTTATAATTTTTCATCTTCTCTCACTGATTCAATCTTTGTCCTCGGAGCTTCTCCCCGAATTGCTCTGCTTAGCCTCAGAGTAACTTGGCAAATTGTTCTAACTTCCTGACTCCTTATCTGGCTTCCACTGCTTATGGTGCATGAACTGATCTCTCCACTGTACTCTCTCCTGTGGTATCTGATTAAACAGAACTCAACTGATTGAACAGAACTGAATGCCTAGAATTAAGAGATCGGCACAGCTCTGTCTCCTGAGTACTGAAATGAAATGACATGTACCACAACAACCGGAGCTAAGTTTTTCTTTACCTAAAACTTGTCCATTTGCAGGCTGGCCTTGAACTCAGAGATCTGCTTGCCTCTGTATCCCGAGACTAATGGTGTGTCTGTGTTCCAGCCAGATCACACAGACTTAGAAGGTCTTTGGGTGTGATCCCTTGCCAGAGAAGCCATGTTGCTGGATTAAAATTCCTCTCCAAAAAGGAAATGTCTATGACGCTTATTTTGAAAATGCATTGCACAGTGTGAAACACAAAATTGGCTTTGATCCTTCCAACCACAAGGGAGAAAACAAAAAGCATGCTTCACGATGCTGAAAAGTTCAAACCAAACAAGCAAGCAAAAAAAAAAATTGCACCAGGAAATATACAGTGGGAGAGATGAGAAGAGGGAGATTAGGAGGTTCACCAAGTCCTTCCAAACTAGGATACTTTGGACTTACCTCATTCTCTAATAGCACTTTATAAATGTCCTACATGAGAAGTCCTACTTTATCATAAATGCAGTAAAATGTGTGGGTAAGCTTCTTTCTTTTTTTAAATTTTTTTAAACTGAATATCGTCTTCATTTACATTACCAATGGTAAAACCTTTCCCAATTTCCCCCCTCCCGTAAGACCTCCAAACCCTCCCCCTCCTCCTTTCCCCTGCCTCCACGTATATGCCCCTCCACCGGACACACTCCCACCTCCCCCCACCTCATTTTTCCTTTGTTGGGGACTTTGTTGAGCCTTTACCTGACCAAGGACCATTTCTCCCACTGATGCCCAACAAGGCCTTCCTCTGCCACATTTTTGGCTGGAACCATGTGTGCCCCTTGGTTGATGGTTCAGTCCCTGGGAGTCTTGGGGCATCTGGATGGCTGAAATCATTGTTCTTCCCATGGGGCTGTAAACCCCTTCAGCTCCTCTGGACCATCCCCCAGCTCCTCCATTGGGGACCCCATGCCCAGTCCAATAGTTGGTTGCTAGCTTCTGCCTCTGTACTTGTAAGGCTCTGGCAGGGCCCCTCCAGAGACAACCATGGCATACTCCTTTGATATACACTTCTTGTCATCCATAGTAGTGGATGACATAGTGTCTCCCTTATTGCTCCTGTGAGTATTATGTTCCCTTTCTCAGAGGAACCAAAGCACCCTCACTTAAGTCCTCCTTCTTCTTGAGCTTCCTGTGCTGGGTGAATTGTCACTTGTTTATTTTGAGCTTTTGGGCTAACATCTGGGTAAGCTTGTTTCTTAAGATTTTTTTCAACATGGAAAGATGCTAATATGAAATTCCATAAATAAAATTCTGTATGGATCAGAAATTGTTACAAGTCATATAACAATTAATGAAAGGCAATGCTATGGTTTTGAAAAAGAGCAAGGAGGGGTATGTGGGAAGGGTCGGGAGAAGGAAAAAATTGGGGAATGCAGGAATTATAATCTCAAAAATAATTTGAAAATAACATGTCACTACAGAGTCTAAGTAATCTAAACTGAACATCCTTAAGCACGAATAAAAACTGTTTTTGAATTAAGCTTTTATAAAATTTTAATATTCAAATTATTTCAAAAACATCTGATGTTATTTATTTGCATATTAAGAGAAGACTTTTTTCACCTTAAAGATCATTTTATTTTATTTTTTAAAGGGAAGTAAAAAACACTTTATGATGAAATTAAAGATTTACATGGAAAATATTTCAGATAAACACATTAAAACTGACAATGTTCATGGAAAATTAAGGAGTAAAGTGGTAGACATGTAAAACATTGCTAAATTAATTGAAATATGGGATGGAAACATTTTATGATAGAATTGAAGATTTGCGTGAAAAATATTTCTGATGAAATTGTAGAAAATTGTAGAAAAAGAGTATGTTGGAGAAAGACAAGAAATGTGCTTATTGAGAATACAGGACCAGGACTCCAGATACATATGTAGCAGAGGATGGCTTTATCTGACATCAGTGGGGGGGGAGGGAGGCTTGCTGCCCCAGGGTAGGGGTATGCTAGAGCAGTGAGGCAGGAGTGGGTATGTGGAGGAGCATCCTCATAGAGCCAAAGGGGAGGGGGGAGGGGGATGGGAGGTGGGGGGTTGTGGATGGGTACCCAGGAAGGGGGATATCATTTGAAATGTAAACAAATAAAACGATTAATTTAAAAAAAAAGAATACAGGAGCCATTTCCCTTCTATAGATGGTCACTGGGGAAAGTAATTGAGCAGTGTCTCATTAAAAAGAAAAAGAGAAAGAAAATTAGCCAAGGGAACAAAATGGGGGGAGAGGTGGCTGAGAGTGTCATAACTCAAGAACCTGACCTTCCATCTTGTTTAACAGGCATGAACTCAAGAGTCTCCACTCCTGTACTGCCTGCCTGATTCAGTATTTGGCACTGTCTACAGAGCAAAGTTTGCAGAGCAGAGAAACAGCTAAGCATATGCTAAGTGGGGGGAAATTAAAGGGTGATGGAGGGAAATGACAGGTTAAAAGAAAGGACAGGGCACATTTGCAAGCTTTGAATTATACCTGAGATCATTATCATGCTGAAAATGTGGATGACATGCTTACTGACTGACTGACTGACTGACTGACTGACTGACTGACTGACTGACTGACTGACTTGCTTGCTTGTTTGCTTGCTTGCTTGCTTGCTTACTGTACTGTACTGTACTGGCTGGTTTTGTGTATCAACTTGACACAGGCTGGAGTTATCATAAGAAAAGGAGCTTCATTTGGGGAAGTGCCTCCATGAGATCCAGCTGTGGGGCATTTTCTCAATTAGTGATCAAGGTGGGAGGACCCCTTGTGGGTGGTGCCATCCCTGGACTGGTAGTCTTCGGTTCTATAAGAAAGCAGCTGAGCAAGTCAGGGGAAGCAAGCCAGTAAGAAACATCCCTCCATGGCCTCTGCATCAGCTCCTGCTTCCTGACCTCCTTGAGCTCCAGTCCTGACTTCCTTTGGTGATGAACAGCAATGTGTAAGTGTAAGCTCAATAAACCCTTTCCTCCCCAACTTGCTTCTTGGGCATGATGTTTGTGCAGGAATAGAAACCCTAAGACACTTACTTACTCTAAGATTACTTATAGTCTCTGAGAAGGAAGGTGCCCAGAGGACACGCCTTTTCCATTCTTTCTCTTTTTCTCTTTTGCTTTGCCTGCTTTTGTTTGAAACAGAGTCCAAGTTCATCAAGAATCACTGCATAACCTAGGAAGGCAAACCTCCGTCTCAGTCTCCAGAATACTGATATTAGAGATGTGAGCCACCATGACAGCCATCTGTCTCACAGGGCCTAATCTTTAGGTCAGGACAGCCTTCAGGAAAAGTAAGTGTGCCCTGCACACAGTCAACAGCGCACTGTATAATTTCCTAGAAAAACAAAACCAATGGCATACATTTTAATAGAAGCAGACTTAAAAAAGAGACTCATGTGATTTTGCAAACTGGAACATCCAACATCTTCGGGATGGAACAGCGGGTTAGACACTTGAGGATGTCCAAGATTTAAATTGAAACACAAAAGCCCATAACTGTCAGGAGGCCTTGTTGCCCTGAGGGAGCTGGCCTTTCTTCTACCTTGGCCATTAACTAATTGGGTAAGGTCTATCCATTCTAGACAGACATCAAAGCTCACTGACTTAAACTTTGCTCTCATTCAAAATCACATTCACAAAATATCCATAAATTAAATGTGATTATAAACCAGAGTACCATGGCCCAGATAATTTGACAGTAAGTTCACACAGCTCATCTCAGCCGTTCTGCATAAGTCAACACTTAGACTTTATATTTTAAGGAAAAAAAATCACACATTCTCCTGTTTCTGAATTTGTTGCTTTTCTCTTTTATAAGATAATGTGGAGAAACACATTCAGCATGGAAAATTGTGAAGTATCCAAAAATAGTTAATGTGGTCCTCCTCATAAACGCTTGAAATGTAGACATTTAAACATTTGTTTAACTGGTTCTTATTTGCAGAGTTAAGTGCTCAGTGTGCCATAAAAGATTCAAGATGACATCAATCTATGAATTTATTATCGCCATTAATATGGAGCTTTGGGAGAGTGTCCAGAGCGTTAGTTGTGAGTTATATCTAGATTTCTAATTGTATCAATAATGGTGATGTGTTTTTATTCTCCACTTTATAACATACACACAAAAAAGTTACAGGTGGTTTAAAAATGAGCATTTATACAAATTAAGTAAATTTCAACGTACCATTTGAAAAGATAAGCAGTTTCATCAGTGATGTTTATTTTTTAATTTTTAAAAGATTTTTAGTTGTGTGTGTGTGTGTGTGTGTGTGTGATGGGGAGGGGGTATTTAAATGTAAATATAGTCAATGGAGGAAAGAAGGAGGTGTCAGAACTCCCTAGAACTGGAATCATAAGCAGTTGTGAGTCAAATAATATGGGTTCTAGAAACTGATTTGAGTTCTCTGCAATGGCTGTGCATGCTCTAAACCTCTAAGCTATTTCTTT